>JAHLJT010002630.1:45323127-45513127 GCA_031308135.1 Acheta domesticus
ATTTTTACCAGGGACGTCCGTCTCGAACGGACGCGGTATAGCTTGCTCCCCTACGTCCGGGCAACGGCGGAGCGGCCGCTCCGTCAACAGCGCACCGCGGAGAGCCCGGCCCCTGATTGGCCGCTGCACTCTCTCCGCATTGGCCGAACGCACCCGGCCAACCGGACACAGGTAAGGGGAACGTGAGCCCTATATTAGCCGTGCACAGTACATCTTTCCGTGCATTACGCCCTGAGGAAGGTCGCAGAATGGCGACCGAAACGTCGGCACCTTTGCCATGGACGCGGCGTCACCCGGACAGTCCAACTTAATATTGACTCCGGCCGCGGAAGCCCTACTCCTCATTTGAGACAACCCTCTACGGGGAGGAAATATTAAACTCACTCGTGATTCACTACATTACGTGAACCCCAAAAGAAACGGAAACGAAAGCTGAGTCACTCGCTTTCCTCCAACGATGCAGACGTATATATGTCTAGTACCGCGTGATCGTGTTAGTGTCGGTGCGTCCTTTCCGTGCAGAAATCCGCCCGGAGACTCAGACCCAAAGGCAGCCTTGCGGTTCTCCGTAAAGAACGGTTTTGCCCTCCTGCGTGAGAGGATCCGCGATACCAGGATGCAACTCTCTAACATCGAACGTAAGTTGCTTAATATTCATTTAAAGCTTGCATGTTGTCTTAGTGTACCTGATTTTATCACACTTGATACGGTTTCGGCTGAAGCCGCGGAAAGTGTATTTGATAAATCTAGATGTAAGCAAATTCGGAAATTCGACAAACTAAAGGCCAAACAACATCCTGAGGCCTGTAGGGTTGGCTTGACGAGTACTGTCGTCAACCTAACTGACGAACAGTTGAACCAGGCTACTGTGTCTGTATTGAGTAAAGGCCTCAATTTCGCCCCCGTGCCCGACCGCGTTCCTACCGCGGATATCGTGGCAGGGGTGGAAAACGCGGTTTCAAAACTGCCTGCCGACCAGGCTGACTACATACGCAGAGAATCGGCTCGTTTTCCTGGCCCATTCTAAATTGCCACGTAGTAATTTGCCACGCGAGGAGCGTTTTAGCGTTGCGCGAACTACGTAAGCGTGAGGACATCGTTGTAGTACCGGCAGATAAAGGCAATGCCACGGTGGTCATGAAAACTATTGACTACCATTCTAAAGTTGAGGCGTTGCTGACAGATCAGGCCTATACTGTTCTGCAAAGTAATCCGTTCGTAAGCTGAGGGGAGAGGTCGCGGCACGGATCAACAACTCGGCTGCTATAGAGTCGGAGGCCAAACCTAGGTTAAAACGTGGCAACCACTGTATTCCTAGGCTTTATGGTCTTCCTAAGATACATAAGCCCGACGTGCCACTGCGCCCCATTGTGAGCGCTATTAACTCCCCCACCCACCCTCTTGCCCGCTATGTGACCGATAAACTGCAGCCTTTGACTGACGACATCAAGTCAGCTGTCAGGAATTCGGCCCACCTTATTGACATTCTTAAGGAGCTCCGCATAAATGACTCGGACATCCTCGTCAGCTTCGATGTCACGTCTTTGTTCACTATGGTTCCAGTGGCCGAGGCGGCCACTGTCATACGCAGTAAACTTTGCTCCCGTGGGCTCACGTCGGAATGGGCCGACTTAGCTGAGTTCTGTCTCACGTCCACTTTCTTCCAATACCGAGAGCAATTATATGCTCAAGTTGAAGGAGCGGCCATGGGTTCTCCCCTCTCTCCAGTTGTGGCTAACCTGTTTATGGAGGCCTTTGAAACGGAGGCCCTGGAGAATGCCCCACTAAAACCAACTGTTTGGCTCCGGTACGTGGACGATACACTAGTAGTGTGGCCCCACGGTCCTCACACCTTAGCTGACTTCCTCCAGCACCTTAACAACACACACCCTAAGATTAAGTTTACGATGGAGGTGGAAAATGAGGGAAAATTACCTTTCCTTGACGTGCTGGTGAGTCGGAAAGCGAACGGCAGACTAGGACACAGTGTTTACCGTAAACCCACTCATACAAACCGTTATTTGCATGCCGGCTCTCACCATCACCCGGCAACTAAACGGGGGGTTTTGAAAAACTCTGGCCATCAGAGCAATTAGAGTGTGTGATAAGGAATCGTTGGACTCTGAAATGGAGCTCCTAAAGACCACATTTCGAGCTAACGGATACAGCGCTAGCGCTGCCAACCAAGCGGTACGGCAGGCTACGACCACTTCCAACACGGTCGATATCACCACACCTAGTGACAATACCAACCAAACTATAGCCACTCTACCGTATATACGAGGTGTCACCGATAGATTGGCAAGCTATTGAGCCGCTTTGATATAAAGACGGCCTACAAAGCCCAGGAAAAACTTGGGCAAAAGCTTGTACGCGTGAAAGATCGCGTCCCTCCCCTTATGTCATCAGGGGTATACGAGATCCCATGCAGCTGCGGCCATAGTTACATTGGCGAGACGGGACGCACAGTAGATGAACGCCTCCGGGAACATATTCGTCATTATAAATACAATAATACGAATAAATCGGCCATAGCATTGCACGCATGGAAAACTGGCCATGCCATCTTATTTGATGACACTCGCCTCTTAGCCAGAGAAGAACCGCTGGGGTACGAGGAGGGTAAAAGAGGCGGTGGAAATAATTAAACACCCGCATAATCTTAATGCTGACCAAGGCATTCGTCTTCACGATGCCTGGAAACACCTATTTTACCAGGACGTCCGGTCTCGAACGGACGCGGTCCTAGCTGCTCCCCTACGTCCGGCAACGGACGGAGCGCCGTCCGTCAACAGCGCACCGCGGAGAGCCCGGCCCTGATTGGCCGCTGCACTCTCTCCGCATTGGCCGACCACCCGGCCAACCGGTACACAGGTAGAAGGGGAACGTAGCCCTATATTAACCCGTGCACAGTACAGCTCCGTGCATTACGCCCTGAGGAAGGTCGCAGAATGGCGACCGAAACGTCGGCACCTTTGCCATGGACGCGGCGTCACCCGGACAGCCAACTTAATAATACTCTGGGTGAATTGACTTAAATTCGGCGAAAAACATATTTTTTTAACACTTCAATTACGATTTTCAAAATAAAAAATTTTTAGCCCCCGGGGGCAGTTTTGCATATCTTATTCCGCTACCCCTTTTATAAGGAGTTTGAACTTTAACTTTTGTTCGTGAACGAATAATAGGACTGTGGATTATTATAGCTGGTACGATCGATGGTTTAATTTAATAAGGGTTAATAAGAATTGTTGAATATCGGAGTAAGGACATAGTGCAGAATAATATCAAATTGCGACTTTAACATATTGTGCAGTATTTTTATGCAGACAGTATGCTGTGAAACCAGACGTGTCTATGTCTGGTGTTTGTCAGTCATAATACACTCGTCATAAAAAAAGCTGCACCCCGAAAGCTACACCCCCGATCCGCTGCAAACTCTTGAGGGTATTTTGCACACCATTGGCTATGCCAATGATTTCGTTTTCACGGTCGGCCGCGCACTGGGGGGTCAGTGGTAGGCGCATGACGTTGCTGAAGGTCTAGATAAGATGGATTCAAACGGTCGCGCCGCCAGAGCTTCACCTGCACGTACACTCTGCATAGGGGACGCATTTGACAGCCAGTTGTCCAGTTAGACGCTTTCAAGAAGGGGCCACACCGTGGGTGTGCGGGAAGCTGGTTGGTCCTGCCGCCGTATTGCTCGCCACACCGGTCGTACGGACACCACCATCGCCCACTGTTGGCGGCAATGGATTGAGGAAGGCACGCACATACGAAATGCAGGATCTCGACGTTCGCCACGCACCACGAGGAGGAAGGACCGACGGATTGTCCGCCACGTGCGAACAGTTCCAACGGCAATGATAGGTCCTATTCAGCGGGCTATGCAGCCTTCACTGTCACATCCTGTAAGTGCCAGTGTCATTGACAGGTGTTTGCACAACACAAGGCTCGCCGCACGCCGACCGTTACGACGCCTGCCACTCACACCCCAGCAACATCGCTACAGAAGTCTGGTGTCGGAAACGACGGACCTGGGGCCATACAGACTGGCAGCGGGTAATCTTCAGCGACGTGTCCCGCTTCTGCCTTGATGGCGACGACCACACACGGGTCCGTCTGTGTGTGGAGCGCCACGACGAGCGGTTCGTGGTATTCCATCACACGTCCCGCCAGCCTGATGATGGTGTGGGGGCGCGATATGCCATGGTGCCCGTTCACCGTTAGTGTTCCGTGTAGGCACCGTGACAGCCGCATGGTACATTCAGAAGATCATGCAATCGATGGCTCAGCCGTTCGTGAACGCAGTACAGAATTAATTTCACACAAACACAATCAATCGAAAAGGAATGGAACACTAAGTTAGTTCGAAAGTCACCTACGCAATATAGTGGGTGAGCTTGAAGCTAAGCTATTCTTAGAAGTTTTCCAGTTATTTCCAGTCTGGGACACGTATTATTATTTAATGTAAAAATGTTAAAAACTGTGTGATATAGTAAGGGAGAAGCGTATTCTGCGTACATGTTCTTGAGTTCTGAGATCGCAACCTGATACCATTTGAATTATTTATTCAGCTAGAACGAGCGTTTTTGACACGAATCTTTAAGAAAATATTCGCTCCCACGTAAAAAATATTTGCATAGGCAAATCAGCTACAGATTTTGACCATTATCCCTTGGAATGGAATCAACGAATCGCCACGAGCTCGTAGAGAACGTTTACTCGAATAAATACTGAACTGTAGAAAATCTGCACAGATTGTGAAGGTAGTGTAAATATTTGAAGGTAGTTTTAACAAAATTATTCTAAATTTTGAATAAAGATATTCCCCATTGAACTCGAAAATGTGCACAGATTGTGAAGGTAGATTTATTTTATAAAATTATTATAAATTTATGTTCTCCGCGACTTAGAATGAGCTCACCTAATCATTTTGTCCATCGCTGCAATCGAAGTATAGTACGATAAACTATCATTTTGTTCTGCCAGGGATCCTGACAAATGCATTTAAAAGTGCAAATACTAAAACCACACCTATGCGCTTATCCACGCTACCGTCCAGTGATTGTTAAAATGAATTCCCGAACGAACGCAACCACCTCCAGATAGATTTTGACGTTTAATGCAGTAGGTTGTAGGCCGATGTAATCTAGAATTCGAGTATGTATTATAAAATAGAAATTAGTTGCGAAAGATATAAAGCAAAGGTACGTATGCACGTTTTAACAGGAGCATAGGCACATGATCGTTTTTCATTATACATATCTGTTTTGCGAGGACAGTTTTAGGAAATTCAATTGTGAAGACAGAAAACGGAGACTCAGTTATATAGCCCCTTGGATGTACAATATATTCAAATGATAGATTAAATATCCTAGCCACGTGAACATTTTTTTCAAATTATCATGAAATATTTGCTTAAATTATATTGTGTCATATATGTGCTGTATTATGGCATTGACGTTAAATCTGGGAAAGGAATCAAAGTATCATAAACCTATCAAAAAATACCAACTCAAGATTTAACACGCATTATTGACAGTATTTCAGGAACATAATTAAAACCGAGATTTAATGGAATTAGAATTTGTGGGAGGATCGCAGAATATGAGTCTGACACAATTCGGAACAAACGAAATGATTAAACACAGATTGTGATACAAAAATTAGGAAGAGACGTATTCGAATTTATTATACTCGTAGACCCAAGCGAAACGTTCGCACTTGCGCACCTTCGAGCCAGAATGTGCACAGACCGCCCAGCGGGTGCGCCTGACATCCCCTTATTGCCCACCCGGTGCAATCTAAATAGCCACCTTCACTCGGAGTGTAACGTAGCGGGTTTTTGATGTCATTGTCTCTACCTAGCAACGGGGAGCCATGTTAGAATATTCTTGATCAGTGCTTGAGTGCTTGCCAACTCAATGCTCTGTGACGTCATAAACATTTGCTCTCCTGCTCCAAACCGAGCCACGGATGATGATACGGAAGTGCAGGGCCAACTTTCGCTTGGAAAATCGATTATTAAATATTTTAAAATGGTGCTCACCTCGGTTGCCACCTCTCACACGGCGCCACGCTCGATGAAGAGCCAACAGCAGAACTAGACTGCTGGCTATATGCACACACATACATCGGCCTTCGGTAGCTCGTCGATGTAGCCAGAGGGCTACTAAAGAAAGGCTTGGAGGACCACCTCGTAAGAGGAAATGGCGGATCGGACGAAAGATAAAATAAAGAAGCAAACTGTCTTAAACATTAATTTAATTGACGAAATTTAAAAGGAAGAGGAACTTTAAATTAAATATAAATATTAAATATTAGTTAAAAGAAGTAGATTCGTTCGGGGTGTGGTTTATTTCAATATTCTATTTACATAATGAATTGCCGGGCCCGAGTTGTAAATTATTAATAAAAATCCTAATTCGAAATCTTAAAATTAATAATGTACATAGAACAACAAAATGTTTATATTAGTCGTTTAAACAATTACTAGAATGTTATGCTGAATTTCTTTGAAGAGCTCGGCACCGTTGGAGACAAGAACACGTGCCTGATATACGGAAGCTGCTCGCAAACAAGGTCGCGATCAAGCGATGTGTAACGGCACGACTGAGCAAGACGCGAAATACCGTGACATATTCCATCGTTTCCATAGGGGCTTGACGGGCAAAGTTACAAAAATCGCAATATAAAGCAGGGGTTCTCAACTGGGTCCGTATCGACTCCTTGGAGGTCAATGAAGGTTAAGTGGTCGTCTTGGGCTCAATGGCCGAATATTAACTGGCGATTGATCGATGTAGTCAAGAGCAAGTGCAATTACAAAACCAAATTATAAAAATATTAACTCTTTCTGATATAAAACGACAAAACAATTACCACTCTTCCTTTATATTTATCGTTCATCGTTAAAATGATGCGAAAACTCACGAAATTGTGACGTAATCAGGCTACTGTGTCGTGCAATAGAAAATTCTTAGTAATATGAACTGCAGAAATGCAGTGATCAGTTCTTTAAAATCGCTCAACACGGGCTGCCGTTGCAACCATTTAACGACAATGAAGGTTAAAACGCTCATAAAGTAAAGTGCTTCCGATAATTAGAAATAAAGATATTTACAAGAATGTAGGTAAGATGTATTGTTATTTGTAAG
Organism: Acheta domesticus; assembly: GCA_031308135.1. Taxonomy (NCBI): domain Eukaryota; kingdom Metazoa; phylum Arthropoda; class Insecta; order Orthoptera; family Gryllidae; genus Acheta; species Acheta domesticus. Next base: position 45,330,285 of record JAHLJT010002630.1, read on the forward strand.
TAACTTGTGTACAAATCTTTGTGTTATGATTATGTCGTATGGTATATATTATAGAGAAAAATACGAGGATGTCGATGAAATAATTGTTTTAAAAGGTGTCCATCCGTAGCGTCTGGTCTGGCTAAGACAGGGGTCCCTCAAACTACGGCCCGCGGGCCACATGCGGCCCGCCGAAGACATTTATGCAGCCCGCCGGGTTTTTTATGGTTTAAAGAATTTTTTTCTTAAAATCCCCACATTTTTTATTACGTGTTGAGGTGTCTATTGATGGCAAAAAAATCGATGGTTTTAATCAACAAGTTTGTTGATTTAATTTTACTTCCTTTTAAATATTGTATTTGTTCCCGTTTTGATTCTTCACTTCAAATGAGATATATGCAGTGTGTATAAGAATTTGTTCATAGTTTTTGTTTTTACTATAGTGCGATTTTTTTAACTCTGCCTCTCAAGGCCTGTCTTCACGATAGAATATGTCACGGTACCTCGAGTTTTTCTCAGTCATGCCGCTAGATATAGCATGATCGCGACCGTATCAAGCAGTGCTTGCGACCATGCGACATCTAGCGGCAGGGCCGAGAAAGACGCGAAATGCCATGTGATCGGCCAAAGGGGCTTGAGAGACGGAGTTAGAAAAATCGCACTATATGATCCGGCCCTCCGACCGCCTGAGGGACAGTGAACTGGCCCCCCGTTTAAAATGTTTGAGGACCCCTGGGCTAAGCAAACGGAGTGCCCGTGTTGTGGTCACGTGGTTCGTGACGCAAACGCTTTGCGCAGAACGAGCAAAAATAGGTGTGCCGGAGATACTTCCTCTTGTGACTTCTTGGCTGCCCGGAAGACGCCGCGTCGTTGGCTGAAAGGCCGACGTTTCGCTTGTCACGTCGCGGGCTTCCTCAGGGCAGTGACAGTGACTTCCTCAGGGCAGAGGAAGCCTGCGACATGACAGGCGAAACGTCGGCCTCTCAGCCAACGACGCGGCGTCTTCCGGGCAGCCAAGAAGTCATGGACTCGAGCCGCGGAAGCTAACGAGTACGACTTTTTCCCCCCCTGGCCCTCAAGAAAATATGCGCAGGTAATCTCTTTCCCCACACGTCATATACGTTTTTTTGACAAATAAATAAAAACTTTCCCTTGTGTTTCCACCATGGGCGCGCCCGTCCCGGGACATATACAAGCTCGCAAGGGGCGTCACAAGTGCTGACAACTGCGTTTTTTAAATATATTTATTGATTCTTGTTCCACAAAACATTGTCTTTCAAGTGTGTGAATATTACATTAACATCGAATAGAACATGAGGAGAAACTTAACCCTTTCAGACCCGACGTCCAGTGGGCTGGAAACCATTTTCAATTATTTTTTCTGACACTTTATGGCGTCTGAATAGTTCGCGATTAATTGTCGTGCTTTTAATCGTTTCTTGGGATGCTATATGTAGTTTCATTGTTGAGAGCGTCGATAAGAAATATTCTAGAGACAATTATTTTGCTGACGTGCGTCGTGTAATAATGTCGTCCACTGGTAATATAAATTGTTCCTTTTGTATTTCTGTAATATTAGCCCACTAACAATATTTTTTGGAAAAATAGTTAAATTAAGGATTGAATTTATAACTGATATAATGTGTTAAGAATTTTCTTGAGTTTTCGCCTTGAAATGCAATGCAATTTTCGTGTCCACTGGGTTGTACATTGGGTCTCAATGGTTGCCATTAGCTGGAGCGTGTTACCAATGCAAATTTGCTATATAATGTATTATTTTTATTCAGATATACGTTTTCTAAACTTGGGAAGATCCTGATGACGTTGAATTAGTAGAAAAAAATTTAGCTGAATCTTCTGATATTGAAGATTTTGAAGATTTGAGAAGTGAAGACGACGTTGAAACATATTATGATGTTCAGAAATCTCAAAGAGTTGGTAAGGAAAATGTTTTTCAAAGTAAATAATATTCCTTTACAACACATAGCAATGTACGAATATACAATTTTCCCGTAGGTGGTGATATTGTGCGTAAAAATGAAATTGTAGAAGATGCAGTTTCTAATAGCGAAGTTCCGTAAATGATTGTCCTGGAAATGAGGGTAATAAAGTCCTGTCAATTAGTTTTGCAAATATTGCTCTGCGGCACACAATCTCAGATTTTTATGGTAGTGAAATAAACTTTGATTTCAGATTCTGAACGACATGACAGCATAAATGTGGTAAACAAGAATAAAAGAAAATGGAATGATACATCATATGCATTTACGAGGCCTGCATTTCAAAAGTTGTTTAGGTCTGAAGACACGAATAAAGTTTTAAGCCCGCTTGAAATATTTCACGAAATATTTCCCTGAAGATCTTTTGAGAATGCTGCAATGTATACCACTATGTATGCAATTCAAAGGATAAGAATTTTAGAGTCGCGCAAGCGAATGATATAAAGCACTTATTGCACTTCATATGATGATGAGTGTACTGAAATATCCACGGGTTCGGATGTTTTATTATTTTTTATTTATTTAGTCAAAAAAACAGTAAAAAACTGTATATGACGTGTGGGGAAAGAAATTTATCTGCGCACATTTTCTTGAGGGCCAGAATTTTATTAAAAAAAAAAAAAGAAAGAAAGAAAGAGAAAACGAAAAAATTAATTTAGAAAATAATTATTTTAGAAAAATAAAGATATTTGAAAAATGTTTTTTTCCCGAGTTATAGAAAATCAATTTCAACTGTAAATGAACTACAAGCAAAAGGAGTGCTCAACAAACGTGCGCACAGTGAAGCTACATTTACGTCCAGAAGCAAAACAGGGGCCATCTCAGCATTTGCTCTATGGATCAGGGAAACTGGACAAAAACCTGATCGAGATGGGGGTCATTGACCCGGAAGCTGAAGTACATTACTTGTTACAGGCGTATTAAATATTTTTTAAATGTATACAATGCAAACATAAACTAATTCATTATATATCGTTGTTTTGTTACATTATTTTTCTTTTTCACGATCAGTATAGTCTCTAATTGTATAGAAACAGTTTTGCAGCAGAAAAGATTTTACTGTTAACTTAAATTTGTATACCGACTTTAATTGTTTTATGTCATCTGGCAATGCGTTGTAAAGTAACGTACATGTATTGTATGTTGATTTCTTGTACTGAGCTGTTGATACTGACACTTGATGCACGTGATTTCTACGGCGTGTGTTTGTAATTATAAATATCAATATGCATGAAAATATGTTCCCTCCGTTAAGTAGGTCATTTTTGACAAATATTACAGATTCGTAAATAAATAGACAAGGCAATGGTAGGATTCCCAGCTCAATGAAAGAGGCTTGCAGGAATCACGTGGAAGGCATTTTTTCATTATTCGAATAATTTTCTTTTGCAATCTGAAGGTCTGAATACTATAGGATGAGCTTCCCCAGAATATTATGCCATATCTCAGGCGGGAATGCACATTTGCAAAATAAACGCAACGAGCTGCATGAAGGCTGACAGAATTTGAAAGAATTCTGAATGCATAGCATAATGAACTTAATTTAGTGTTTAATTCTGTTATATGTACATTCCATTTGAGGTTTGATTGAATTGAAAGACCTAAAAATTTTGTTGCCTCAACATCAGCTAATTGCATATTGTTCATTTTCAATGGAACATGCGATTTCCGATTTGAGATGCAAAAATGCATTGAAACAGTTTTTCTTTCGTTAACAATTAATTTGTTATTATTAAACCAATTTGAAACTTCTGAAATTGTACTATTTACTGCTTCTTTTTTGCAAAGAACATTCGTGTCATCAGCAAACAGAACCGTTCTTCCATTTTTAATAGACGAGGGCATATCGTTTACATATAACAGAAAGAGAACAGGACCTAAGATCGAACCTTGCGGGACCCCATGCACAATTGGCAAAGAATTGGAAATATAAGTATGTAATGTCCTTTCCTGCCAGTATGGTATTTCTACTCTTTGAGTCCGATGTTTAAGGTAAGAAGTTATCCAATCTAGGGCAATACCACGAATTCCATACGAAGGTAATTTTGAGAGCAAAATCTTATGGTCAATAACGTCAAAAGCTTTCGAGAGATCTAAGAATATTCCAATGGGTACTTCATTTTGGTCTATTGATGAAGCAACATCTTTGAGAAAAGAAAAAATGGCAGTTTCCGTAGATTTTGATTTTCTAAAACCGTGTTGTGAGTCTGAAAACGCTCTGTTTTTCCTGAGAAATGTTTCCATTCGTAAGTAGAAAAGCCTTTCTAATATTTTTGAGAAAACTGACAAAAGAGAAATTGGCCGGTAATTTTGAATATCATTTTGTTCCCTTTTTTAAAAAGTGGCTTAATTTTTGCTGTTTTGAAAATATCTGGAAATATTCCTGTACATAAAGAAGCATTGAAAATGTGAGTTAACGGATGTATAAAGGCAGGTGCACAAGTTTTTAATAAACAATCCGGAAATTCATCTAAACCAGATGAATATTTATTTTTAGTTTACTGACTATTCTGAGGAACACAACTTTAGGAACACAACTTTAGGAATAGATGTATTCAAGGAGACAATGTCCAGGGACAGATTTTTTTCTTTGAGATCTAATCTTCACTTTGTCGATAATTTGAAAATGCCAGCAAACAACAAAGATCGTTTCTGGAAAGTGAGGCCTTTGTATGATGCCGTAAAAAAGCGATGTCATGATCTGCAACTTGAAGAGGAATTTTGCGTGGATGAGCAGACAATTCCTTTCAAAGGTAAACTTGATGTCAAGCAATATGTGAAAGGCAAACCTAATCTGTGGGGAATAAAAACCTTCTTTTTGTGTGGGAAGTCAGGAATAGCTTACGATTTTATTTTATATCAGGGAAGCAATACAAAAATTAATGATTCTGTGAAAGAAAAAATGGGATTGGGGGCTGCAATTGTTTGAAGCTTTGTGAAAGAATCCCCCAAACCGAAACAGGTCACAGAGTTTATTACGACAATTATTTTAGCTCCTATGGTCTCCTTCAGGTTCTACAAAAAAAGCAAATTTTTGCTGCAGGCACCATCCGTGTCAACAGATTTGCCAATCCTCCATTCACAGCTGACAAATTGTTGAAGAAGAAGGAAGAGGGTACTCAGAACAGCTGGTAAGTTCTGATGGCATAATATCTGTTAAGTGGATAGATAATAGGTCTGTAGTTCTAGCATCAAATTATATTGGAATTGGAGAAGAAGACACTGTAAATCGATAGGACAACAAGGGCAAGAAATACATTACTATAAAGAGACCTGAAATTATAAAAGATTATAATAAAGGAATGGGCGGAGTTGATTTACTCGATCAGCTACTAAGTCTGTATCGAATATTTATCAAATCTCGGAAGTGGACATTACGTCTTATATTCCATGCCATAGACTTAGCTGTAGTAAACAGTCATTTGGAATATAGAAGAGACATTGCCATAACAGGAACACCTCAGAAAGATATATTAGATCTATTGGCATATAAAATGCAGTTGGCTAAGGAACTGCTAAAGGTTGGCCAATGCTTAGTAAGGAAAAGAGGGAGGCCAAGCAATGACAGTACATCCCCATCCCCTGGTCGAAGTAGAAAGAAAGTTCTGGAAAAGTTACCTCCCAAAGAAGAAAGACGTAATAGAGTCGATCATTTTCCCATTTATGATGAAAAGAAAAATTTTAGTAGGTGTAAGATGGAGGACTGCTCTGGAAAAACTAATGTTCTTTGTGAAAAATGCAAAGTTCATCTGTGCTTTCAAAAGGGAAGAAATTGTTTTTACAATTTTCATAAAAAGTAAACACTAATTAAAAAATATTCACTTAAGTTTCTTGTTATTATTTTGTATTTTTCGCACGTATTTTATTAATGAATGTTTTCTATGAAAAGAATATGCTCCACAGTTAATTGTTGCTTTAGCGACCTTTGAGACCCGACGTCCAACCCAGTGGACATTTTATATCTCTTAAGCTATGAATGCCAAAATTCTAAAATTTTGTAGAAATAGTCTTTAGAGTAAAACAAAATCATTACTAAAAGGGAAAAAAATTACAACGAAAAGAAAAAAATCAGGTCTGAAAGGGTTAAAAAGTAACCTCTAACATACTACTGACATGTATAGATATTTTTGATTTTGAAGAGACAATGATCTTAAAAATAAACAATGGTTATAAATAGTACATAATATATGAAATTTATACAATAAATAATAGATACATGTAGTAAAGTTAACTATGGAGAATGTAAGAGATCTTTTGAATGACGTGGTTTAATTCGCGGAAAAGGATTAGCTGTTTTTCCAAGTTGAAAAATGCAGGAGAAGAAGGAAGAAAAGTATAGAATTTATCTGAGAGACGATGGATCCAGAATTTTAGAGGAAGAATACTGAGTTCGTGAATATTTGATCGTTTCTTATGAACCACGGTGTTTTCAATGCTTTTCTTAGATATTTATTTTGTGTAACCTCTAATTTTTGAATATGTGATTTCGCTGCACCACCCCAAATGGGGCAAACTGAGTGCTAGGTTTCCCTCGGATTCTTTCCCGCCTATTTATTCGGCGCTTCTGAGTGACCTGCGGTTGGTTCTTGGACGCAAAATTCAAATATGACTCATTCTCCTAACTCGTGTTTAACTCTCTTTTAACCAGGTTCATTACGCTATAGGCTCATAAAATGGGCAGGTATTTCTGCTCAATACATTCAATGTATGAGGAAAATAACCTGAGACGAGGTGGTTCTCGTTAGCCGTCAAGCGTCGTCACCCAAAATATTGACTCTTACGCATGTGCATGGCTTTTAATTTCCCGCAGATATGATTTCTAGTACGATGGCTATTAACCATCATAAAATAATATTTAGTAAGACGATGTTAGAATTTATATTATTGTTATTTATTATTTTTGTTTATTCCCATTCCCACAGCGCGGATTTTACGGACACCGACCACCTTTTTGGGATTGCAGTGACAATAGCAAGCTTTTCTGGATCTTCTGAGGGCGGCCACTCGGTGAGAACTTCGCTCAATTTTTTCTCGTTATTCGGCGACTTGACTTTGTTTATTGGACATTCTTTGTATTAATGGCCAAGCTATCACTTGTAAATAAACTTGTTTTCTTTAAACTATTTTCAGATTTATCAATGAGTGAATGTACGTGAATATATTTTCATTATTAAGTTTAATATTGGTGTAAACAAAGAAGCGACTGAATTCTGTGCATTTTGTGTAACAAGGTACAAGAATATATTTTTCAATAACGACAAGTGCAAGGAAAGCAAAAACACATGAGGATGTGAGTCTGAGGTGGTAGAGATGCAATGCACACCTACATGTAATTAAGTACTTTCCACTTGTCAAAGTTACACCTCATAACTCTGGGCTGGCTCTGTCACCCCAAGAAACAATCACAGGAAAAGTTCTAGAATGTTGCAAAATGTTATATTTAATCGACTCAATTTAATTTGTGTATAAAACCAATTTTAAAGACGCACTAATTTCACACGCCCGCGATAGCGTAGGGGAAGGTCGGGTGGTATTGGTCACCTTAGCTTTAAATATGATTTCTTATTTAAGGTTAGTTAAAATTATTTGTAAAATATAGAATATGAAACTTCAAGTTCTTACACACACACACACACACACACACACACACTCTATCAAAGCCGTTTGGTTTGAAAGTAAAATAATATGATTATTTGGGGATAGTAAAAATCGTTGACAATGTACATGTCTGGAAAGTGGAGGGTGGTATCGGACAACTAAGTAAATAATGGTAAAATAATTTAATGGAGTATTTTTGCAGCAATTCATCAAAGATAAGCTAACTATTGAGACAAATAATTCATTGCTTAATACAAAGATAAAATGAGTATATAGTTACATGGGACAAGAACAGTTCTTGAATTAAGAAACAAAAACTCAACTACTATGTTCAATTTATAGTTTCACAACTATCATTTTTAAAAGCTTTTTCTTTTGAAGTGACCTTCATAATGTCTATCTTCCTATTATTTCTTCCCATTTCCCGCGAATTTTACCTATAGTTTCTTGAAACACGGACAAAATCCACATTATATTGTATTCGAATATAACCTCCTAAACAACCTACACACAAGAAATACGGAAAAGTGAAGAGAATACGAAAAAGTAACTGTTCGGTATCATCCGATTCTACTTTGTCCAATACCACCCGAACGACCCTCATCCTTCAGAATAATATAATTCTGATATAAATTGTACAAATAACCTTGTACTGCTGTAACGTAACAAATACACCTAAGTAAACATACTAGTCACAGTAGAATGTATTTAAACTTATCATAAGAAACGTTTCAACATAAGAATTTCAATGTTTCAACAAACATTGTTTTCAATGTTTCAACAAACTTAAGAAACGACAAAGTTATCTTCGAACACTGGTCAGCATAAAGAAAACCTAATGCGTGTCGCAATAATCAAACTGATTGATGTATTCACCTCATATGGCATATGCAAAACTAATTCGTGTCTAGAAACACACTGTGTCGCACGCGCTACCACCAGTGTCCAGTTCCCTAAACTACTTATGTCTGATACCACCCGCTGACCGATTGATTGATTGATTCGTGTTTCCGGGCGCGTCAACTACTTTGGTGATTAGTCTCGTCAGTGTAGTGCGTGTTTTTTTCTCGGGAGGTGTTGATGAACTTTTCCCCGCTGGATGGCGAGTTCTGGCATCGACCTACCTTCGACTAGTGGGGTTTTCCCTCAACCAAGTATCTCCCACCAGCGGGGCACCGCCCCAGCCGGGACAAGCTGTAAGCTCCCGACCGGTCCTCCCGACACGTGTGGTAGTGTAGTGCATGTTAGTGTGTGTGTGTAAGAGGAGAGGATAGGACAAGGAAGATGAAGGAAAGATCGCGCGCTGTCCGTGGCCCGTTTGTTAGGGTACTGCTCCAGCATTCGCCTGGTGTTGATCGGAGAAACCACGGAAAACTACCGATCAGAGCAGCCGGCCGCTAGAATTCTCATTCAGACAGCGACTAAATTCGACCTAGCTGACAAGCTAGTGTCGAAAATCCTGCCGCCGTCGGGACTCGAACCTAGGACTTCCCGGTCAGAGGGACTGCAGTGACATCAGGTTGATGCACTGAGCCATCTCTCCCGGTCCGCTAACCGACATCACCCGACCTTCCCCTATGTTTAATGTTCTTGGAATGGACCACATAGAATACAACTGGCTTCCCTATCTCCGCAAATTTTGTGTGGAACAAAGGGAATACAAGAATTGATTGGTGGCAGCAATTTCGTGTGAGTCCGCTTCAAATCAGTCCGGATCTAAGCTAAGAACGACTAGCTAAGACGAGCTAAGAATCGACCCTTTTATGCCAAATTTGCACCCGAAAATTCTTGAAATTTCTTTACTTACGGTCCTTTGTGTATACTATTCCGAAGTGTTTTCATGTTGTTTTGCGGTTTGTGGTCCGAGTATGTTTCTTTTTTACTCTGCAGTGGACATGGGTATTCATTACGAAGTATGAGTTCAAAAAATAATTGGATCTGCGAGGCACATAAAACTTTCGATTCGTATGTAACAAGAAGTGTGCGAGGTCGGAAATATTCCGAGCAATTCCTTAACTTCACACACCCTAGATATGTAGTGTTCACAATTGGTTTAGGGTTTCGAGAAGAAGCTTTCGAAGAAAAAAATTCAATCAACACAAAACGTAGAAGGCAAGCCCTTCCAGTACAACAAATCAGCAAATAAATAATAATAAATAATATATTAACTGCTTTGGTAAAGATCCCAAAGCAGTTAATGCAGTGGCAGTTCTCTATAGATACATCAAGAAATCATCATCAAGATTATCGTCATCATCATCATCATCAGATGCTGCGTGGACGTTTTAATGACTGCGATATTACTGTCAAAGTGCGTGAGTGTGCATGGTAATAAGTGCCCGGATTCTCCGGCAACATCAGAAACAATAATAACAATTGCGCATTTGCATCCATGCATCTTTTTCTGTTTGCTACAATAGACAAGAAATGAAACTTCGTTGTTCGCTAATCAACAGTAAACTACGGGCTGTAGTTTGTCCTCGTTCGAGAAATATTCTGAAGAGACAAAATATTTGCGATTGACACACGTCTCCTAATTCGCAACTTTTCCGGCCGCCACTAGCAAAGAGTGACCACTATCGTTTTCAAATAATGCTGAAGAAACCATTTTCTTTCGAGAAAAGTTCTTAGAAATTACAACAAAATATACTGCAAAAGATAAAGAGTTTGTGGGTGCCAAATGCACCAATGAAACACTGCTTTTATGTAAGTTAGTACAAGTCTTCTAACAGTTGTCTAGAATTCTAGTCTTGTAGAAGTTCTTTGTGTAGGTAAAATGAAAGGTAGAAGAAATTAAGAGATTCGCAGGCAGAAGTGAACGAGATGAAATATGTTGCTAGCCACCATGCTGGTTCTCAACTTTTTCTCTTACAGTAATCTTATTAGAAGGATTCTATCGAATAAAATGCGCAGTCCTTGAGGATTTGTTTACGTAGTGCCATATCGTATTTTCATTAATTCGGTATACGTTAAACATTGTAGTATAGTTCTGTTTCAAATACTAAAATATTTGATTCTAGGTATAGTCTTAATTCTCAAAAGGGGGTTTGAAAATTATTGAAGTTTTTATTATATTTTCCCTAGAAAACTAATTTCTCTAAAAGAATTAAATAATATGATTTTTTTCTTTATAATCTGATTTTATCGTATTAATGTCAATTTCAATAAAGACCCGCTTTGTTTATCGCTTACCACTTGTGCATTTCTTTTGAAGTCCAACTTAGGAGACGGAGTCCAAATTAGGCTACTCCAATTTGGATCGATTGCTCCCTTTCACTTTTTTCATACCTCTTTACCAGAAGCAATGCAATTAAACTATTCTATTTCATAATAAGATGTGTTGATTATAATTATTTCTGTAAATATTTTGTTTCGATTGAGCCTTATTGAGAACATGTAAGGGAAGAATAAAATATCGCTCCAAATTAGGCAACTTTCACCTACTTTAATGAAATGTGATAATCAGTAAACGTCGGGCTGTCAAGGTGAATACAAGCTTTCGATTCATTTATTACATTATTGTTCAAGGAAGAATTGATTCGATGAATACACTTATCGTTTGGCTTTTTATAAAAAATTACTTTCCTGCCCGTATTGAGCAGAGATTTTTCAGAGTTCGTTAGTACAAAAATGCGTAAATGTAAAGGATTATATTCGGTGATTCAGCAATCCATTTAGATTATGGATGATTAGAATAAAAATAGGTTAGTACAATTGCTCATTAGTACAAATAGGAACTACAACGCCTCATAAACAATTGCTTCTTTTCTTATGAATAAAAGGAGTTTTGAAAAACTCTTACTTATCTCGGAGTATTTGCTCCCTAACGGGTTGTTGCGATTGGTCGATTCTCGTTCGTTGTGTTGTCTACGTTACCGCGCAATGCGTGCTTGTTTCTGATGGTGTTGACCGAGTAAGGTTAAGTTGTACAATTGACGTGCTTTGTTGGCGAAATCGTAGAAATTCGTTCATCATTCATTCATTCACTATCTAAAACCACACAACCAACTCACAACAGTTGCGTATACCTCCCTTCCATTCATGCAGTGCGATTGGAGTGACTTGCAGAAGTTGCGCCAAAATTTAGAAGTAAATGCTTCGAACTAGAAGCAAATTCTCGATTTTATTCCTCCGAAAATTATGCAATTGCTTCTCGGCGGAGCAGTTACTCACCAATGGAGAAATTGCTCAAGTTCTTTATTCATATTATTTGAAGAATTGCTTTGAAAACACTAGCTCATTTTTATTCAGATCAGCCAATATCTGTCGCACGAAATAAAACAGACGTCAATATACAAATTTCTGGAGTAATTCTACGGGCCGCTGAAAAATATCTTATACACATTCGTTATCTCGAAACTGCGTCCCAGACAAATCTGCATTCATAATTTCTGATTTAAATTAATGTAAAATTACTTTAAGTGTTCATTTTCGCAGAAAAATGTTCGTTTTTCGAGAAAATTTGTATATTATTTAAATCGCATGTACTCGTAAATATAATATTGTGAACAAATTGTCCGCTACTGTAAAATATGTGAAAGACAAGTCAAAAATATTACACTTTTGTATTTTTGAAAAAACAAAAGAGCAATTTAGCGTTTATGTCGTATCATAAAGTACATTGGCACTATCTCTACCAAATGTTTAAGAAAAACATTGGGAGGCAGAGAAAAATCTTATCTTTGTTATTTAAATTGCACAGATTGCACGAAAATTACTACTCGTAAAATTTAAAAAAATATACATTACCTTAATAAAAGAACTAATAACGAAGAACAAATTCATTTGAAGGAAAAAATCTTTAAAAAAATCTTTTCCAGTTGTAGGAAGCCGCCAAAAAAAAATTCAAACTTTTGAAATTTCGAAAGTTCAGAGTTAACCATGAAAATCGGATCTATGCCACCTTAATAGTGCATTTTTACTCTATTCTTACATGAAATTTAAAGAAAAAAATTTGACCCGAGTTTGAGAAAATTGTTGAAAATGTCCGGGGGCTTCATGTTAAGTACCTCCCAAAATTTGAAGAAAGTTTTTCAAAATCGCGGCGCCTTGAGTGGAACCAAATCGACCGGAGAATATCCATTTTGGAAGAAATCGTACGTATGGTTTAGGGCAGGCCTGCACAGCATGTTGCACTTTCACTGACGTCAGGAGCTGCGCGCGAACAGCTTGAGGGCAAATACGAAAATCGATGATGAGTGGGGTTGAGACTCATGCTAGAGTGGAGACAATCAATTAGAAGGCGCAATTCGAACCATAGCGCGTAAATTGAAAGAGCAATCGACGAGAAAATGACTTGTCACATACAATTAAAGAAATATTGCCTTTTGAATTATATTGTAAATATTTGTTGTCGATATATGACAGAGTGAAACCTGAAACTACAACTAATTATACATATTGGATTTGGACACCAAGTATTATAATTGCTTGTAGGGCTGATAATAATTTGTTTTTCTACGATGTAATCACAAACTTAGTGTTTTGCTAAACACAAAATTATGATACTGAATTGTTTTTGTTTGATGATGACAGCAATAAACTATTTTTATTAACTATGTTTAATTGAAGAAGACGGTTCTATCAAAGCCAAAACTTTTTTATTCTTGAAAAAAAAATTTTTTTGCTCTAATCTCTGATTAGAGTGCATTCTATTTTTCTAAAATTAAACCAACGAAAACTATTTATTCCTCGTTTACGACACCGTACAAACATTTTAAGCCTCTTGCATTCTCTTTAACAAGACCCGTGATAATCTCATGATTGTAACATATCACACACAGAGGTTTGCTCGTTGATCTCTTTTATTCATTTTCATAATGGGGGGAAATGGTCACAAATATATGTGCTGTTAAGTATTACCCAACTTGGAATTGCCATATATTTTACTTTTATGTCAATCTTGATGCAAGAGATTGTTTTCATAATTTTCTTCATTTTGCTATGATTTGGTGATTATAACATTTCCGGCAAACAATCAAAATTTAAATTGTAATAGAAATAAATAATAAAGTTTTTTTAAAAATGCTACTGCTTTAAAATATTGCTTGTCACAATGAGCATGTTAACTTTTTTTAATTAAAAAAGGAAAATACATACAGTGGTGGATACACAGCAGTTGACAGAAGGCAAACAGTGAATTATGGCCCTTGTAGCTTGAAATACAAAACATCCATTTAAACAAGTGGGGCATATAAGTTTGCAGCATGAATCATTGTATTAGACGCCCAGGCATTCAATTCACGCTCCGCGTCGTTCTACGTCTGACTTCTCCCCTCTCCGGAAATGCTTCCTACTCCCCACTACTTGCACTTTCGGCACTGTCGCGGGCAGACGGTCGCTCCTAAGTGCGAAATGCCCGCGGGAGCAGTTGTGCAGATCTGTTTTAGGGGCTAGTGATGTTCACAGACAGACGGACGGATAGAGGGACGGACAGACGCACAGAAAGACGGGCGGACGTTTTGAAAAACACTTTTTCGGTGTCAGGGGACCACAAAACGCATATTTCCTTTGAAATCTCGAAATCGATTTTCCGCAGCATTAGATAACTTTCTCTATACTAGGTATATATTTCGTATATATGTACGAATATGAGAATGTAAAAATTATAATAAAGTTATCATTGCTCAATGGGTGTTTCTTCTGACATACGTGGATAAAATGATTCATGATAAAATGTTTTCTTGATAGATAGGGCAAGAGATAGAAACGGTTCGTAAATTCCACTGGTGTGAAATCCGCTGCATCGTTTCTATGAAGGCACTCACGGTCATTTAGTGTTCGGCTAAATGAAAACATTAGAAGAGCCCGGGATGAGACTCATAAAATAGTCAAAGAGAAGTTTTCCAACAGCGAAGTAACTTTGGTGTTCCTCTGGATATTTTGAATTCAGATGAAACGAATTTCAATGACGATCCAGGAAGGAGAAATGTATATGTGAAAAGAGGAGTAAAGTATACTGAACGCATCACAGACTCAACAAAAAATGTCTCAATATTCACGGTTACCTCCGGTCGTGGAAAACGTTTATCAACAAATGTCCTGTACAAATCAGAACACACGTGGCCAGCGTTTCCTGTTTGGGGAGTTTTGTTCCCAAAATGGGGATTTTTTCGTTTTGGGGAAAGAATGCACAACACAAATGTAGAATGGGAAAAGTTCGCTTTTTGGGGGAAATTATTTTCAGCCGGAATCGTGGTAATGTATTATTCTCTTAATTATTATTGATAAAAAACAAACACATTAGACCTTATTCTCTCTTTTTTGTATCAAAAAGAGAGGACGATTGGTTCGAGGACGTTAGTGAATTGAATTATTTGAATTTAACGGGAGAGCCAATGGAATCGACAGCTCATGTAGTTGATCCTTGATTTAGAGAATATTTTTCGTTTTAAAGTTGAGGAATTTTGTTTCATTGGAGGGGCTATTTGGGCAAATTCCGTAGTAGTGGTGGAGAAAGACTTCGCAAAACGTTTGGCAACCCTGTACGTGGCCCACGGCAAGATCGAATGCCGCATGGGGTTCTGGCGCAAACTACGAGGGATGTTCAATAAGTTATCTACTTCGATATATTATATCATTGTTGTTTGTATGTGGTCCGTGGCAAGATCGAATGCCACATGGGGTTCTGGCGCAAACTACGAGGGACGTTCAATAAGTTATCTACTTCGATATATCATTGCTGGAGAGCTGATCGTGCACAGGCAGGTTGAGGCATGTTTTGGTATGCTTTGCCCTCAGTTATCAATCATCCTTCCGTAAGCTGGTAAGCTGAGAAGTTGGTAAGAGCAGTGCCGTGCGAGTCAACAGAGAAAATACGAAATTTCAAACATCATTCACTGATAATAATTCCTCATAAAGGAAAGGAAGCATCATAAGTAAGTCCACGAGAGGATGAATGTTATATACGAAAATGTTCTGCCTTCATACTGTAAAGTTTTGGGCGAAACAATTTAAATGGCCGAGAAAAATAAATGTAACATAAATGTAACTTCATGACTTAAGTGTAACTTCATTATTTGTGCACGACTTTTGAATTTCAGTGGGAAATATAGTTATTAAAATTGTTTTCCATATTGTCGCGGCAAAAAAGTGTTATTCTTTCATAAAGAACATGATGAGGGTTAAGGGCACAAATTCCATTGAAAATATATTTTATTTTTTAGGAGCGAATATTTTTGTCAACAAAACTAAAAAAACCGCTCTTTTTTCTGTATTCAAAATTCGAGTAGAATATGGTTTAGGATAGAGATCACAGGATTATGAAAACGTGCACAAATTTCACTTCACCACATAACTCCTCACACACAGTTTTAAACTGTTTTGACGTAAATAAATAAATCGATTGAAATGACTCACATTCAGGAGGGCTTTAGAGGAAGTGTGCCAAAAAGTATAGACCACGATTTTTTATGTTCGTCGTGTTAACGTCAATATTATAGCTCTTGAACTTGAAATTTCAGGTGGCACTGATCATAGTATCATCCACACAGAATTGAAGATGTCAAAAGTCAGTTCCCGCTGTGTGCCACGTATGTTGACTCTCGAGCTGAAAGCATTTCGCCAGCAGTGTTGCAAAGGGATTTTGAACTTGCTTGCGAAAAAAAAAACAGATAACGTTTACTCGCGAATTATATCAAGGAATGAAACTTTGGTTCACCATCGTCTTTCTGTAAACAGAGTTGGACATGGAAGAACAAGAAACAATGGAAGAACAAGGGGTCTCCCAACACCCAAACATTTTCGTGTGCAGAAGTTATCCGGGAAGATCATGTCCACCGTTTGTGGAACACAGAAGGCCTTCTGCTGGAAGAATTCCTGCCACACAAGACATCCATCATATTCCTCGACTATAAGGGACTATATGAGTTTGTCAAACAGAAGCGCCACAGGAAGTTGTCTGTTGGTGTGTTGTTGCTCCATGGCAATGCGCCTGCAGACAAGTCACGCAAATCACAGGTTGCTGTGAAGGACTGTGGTTTCGTACAACTTAATATCCATCATGTAGTCCACATCTGGCTCTCAGGACTACTTTCGGTTTCGAAACGAAAAACGTTCTGCGTGGGCGAAGATTTTCTGACGATGAAGCAATTAAGCAATCTGTAAAGGGTTATCTAGACAGTCAAGATTTTCCCTTCCATTCTCACGGTATTCGATTACTCGAGGCTAAATGGACCAAGTATGTTCAAGTCAAGCGGGACTACATTGAAAAGTAATGAGATGAGTTTCATGATCAAATTTCATATTCATGCTCCGGTAGATAACTTGAATGCCCGCCGCATAATCGGAACAAAAGCGGATTTTGTCCTATCAGTAAGCGAAGTCTGGTTCGAGACAATCGCTTTGGCATGTATAAAAACAGGTTGGTCGAAAAGTAGTCACTGGAGACAACCTTAGCTGTTACATTTCACTGCAAGCAATACAACTCTGCGGAAAGTATAACATCGACTTCGTGCTATTACCTCTTAATAGCACACACTTTCTTATCGATGTCAGCTTTGCCCTTGGATGTCAGATTCATTAAACCGTTGAAAACCGCACAGCCTAATGTCTCGCGTGATTGGAAAAAAAGACCACAAGAGTCTACAAAAGTCCACATATCTAAGGATTCTTTGCCGTGCTTACTTAAAGAAACTGAAAAAATTGAGGCAAACAAATCACACAACATTATCGATGGTTTTTGAGCAACGTTTCTCATTTCTTTTGACCTGATCGTGTTCTCAGCAAATTGACAGGTTCAGAAGAATTTCCTGATTGTGCTAAAAGTAACTGGTGTTCAATCTTTGAGAAAATGTTGAAGAATTACATTATAAAAAGAAATTTCCTCAAAAAAAAAGTAAAGAAACTTGACATTCCTGGCGGGACCTCCATTTTGGCAAACCGTTTTCACAAAATAAATGAATTCTACTTGTCAGACACAAGCACTTCCATCTACAGCTCAAACATCAGTGAAGGAAGTGAGTGACACAATGACCAAGAAGATTAAGAAATTTTGAGCTTGGAGAAAGAGACATTTTTGATTGCCAACTATACAAATAAGAAAGGAAATAACACTTGTATCCAACAGTTAGAAATAATAAGGAACGTAGGCGCAAAGATACGAACGTCAAGCCTCCACTTCAATGCCCAATGTTAATGCAAATTCTCTGATAAGATTTGTAAGTTCTTCAATTCTACCAAGGCGTTTAATTCTATATTCTCAGGTGGACTCGTTTGTAGTTTGTGGGCAAGTCCAAGCATTGGTTATGGGTTTCTTAGAACGCTGTAGCTGCGGAATACCGCAGATTTTAGGGGTTTGTGTCAGCGTTGTTTACGTAAAACAATGTGTTTCGCTGTCGCTGTATTGTTTTCTTGGCATTAACATACGCAATGCAATCTTTGAAGTTGGCAATGTGTGCCTAACTGCAATTCGCACTTGTGTGGAAGTATGTTTATCTACCCTTATGGGAAGATTTTTTGTTGGACAATTGCCGCCACAGCTCAATTCAATGTGCATCGAGTGTGTTCCGCATCTGCGAGAGACAACTAGAGCATTGTGAGATTCGTTCTCTTTCGAAATATACTCTATACTTCAGAACATGCCTATGTATAAGTGTTTGAAATTGTTAGTGATTGGCTTGAATTGTGTAAATAACAAGTGATATGAATTCCTTTTGTTCTTCTTTTCTAATTAATGCCTTAAGCCTTGTTTGATTTAATTTGATTTTTAATTGATTTAAAAGGGTTTTTGTTCCAGCCCTTTTTTCGTCATTTAAACCATCATGTCTTTCTTCTGTAGCACTGTGAAAATAGTATTTTAGTTCTTCTCCATGCCAAACAAAAATTTATCTGGTTTGTAGTGGTCTGCGTCAGAGGTTTATTTGGGCATTATTTCATACATTGTTGGTGTTAATGTATGCTTGTAATGTTTAATTTTAATGTTTTTTTATATTTGATCAAAACATTTAATTAGTGCTTATATGCAATAGCACTCGCGTGCAAGAAATAGCCAATTGTTTGTTTTTGGGCAATATGTGCCTTGCTGTCGTTTACAGGCATTTGAATGGAATCAGTATCAATAAGGTCGGCATAACTGGAATCTTCGCCGTCAGCATTGTTGTTTGCTGCTGTTATTGTGCCCCGTAGTTCATGAAACCGAATGCATGTTGCTACAGATGATGGTGCGGGTTTACATGATATGAGATGAAATGCTTCATATTCTCTATTAGTATTTTCTTCACTGTAATCTGCCACGGTTACAGCTTCATTAGATTGAAGTTGAGAATGCATACTTGATAGGACATTGTAGGACTGAGTGTAAATTTGTATATTGCTATTAATGGTCATAGTTTCTTTTGTTTGGTAATCTAAACATGTTTGAAAGTTGTTAGGATGGGAATGGTTTTATGCATTGCATTTTATACCGTTTTGGTACTGTATACATGGGATTATTCAGTATTTACTTTGATGGTATCTGAGGACTTACACTAAATAAACATAGAATCACTGAGGAGGATTTTCTTCAGGAAAGTTTTCGTGAACCCAACAATGCATTTCCATAGAACGGCTTAACCTACAGTAGGGGATAGATCTTCGGATGCACTGATGACGCTAAGACTAAGCCTGGATCTTCTGGCGACACCTTTGCTTTAGTTTCTTCGGTGGTTTTTTTTCTTTCAAGAGCATTAATAAAGGAAGTATCCAATTGTTTGTGGCACGCACGGACTGTACCTCATAGAAGCACAGGGCCCCAGAGGTCCGGCAGTCCTTTTTTCGTATTATTTGTTCATTTGTAATGTAGTAATAGTTTCTTTTGCGAAATCTCGTGTACTCAACGTGTAGTATACTCTCGTATACTCAACATGAGTTATTTCAGGCACTATGTCACTTGCTACTGGTATACCACATACGCCGCACCGTTCGGTTTATGGGAATATTAACCTCTAAAACAGTTCCTGGACACTTGCCTAGCCAGTTTCTCTGTCACGGTTGGTGGTTAACTGCACGCACCATAAACTCAATTATCACTAACACAGTTACACTTTCCGTATCCATGTTGACTTCTCAGCGTTTCGCACGCGAATGCCTGGTTGGCACATCAGAGCAGCCATTAAGTGGCGATGAAAGTGTTCTTTCATACTATTCGACCTGGGATGCCAACTGGTGGTTCGTGTGTGGTGCTTCTTGAGAAGTTGATAATGTTTGGGACAGTTTGCGCTCGAACTGTCTTCGTTCATTGGCGATAAGACATGTGTCGAATGCCTGTTTGGCACATCAGCGCAGCCTTTAAGTGGCGATGAAAGCGTTCTTTCATGCCATTCGACCTGGGATGCCAACTGGTGGTTCGTGTCTGGTGCTTCTTGAGAAGTTGACAATGTTTGGGACAGTTTGCACTCGAACTGAGTTCCTTCATTGGGGATGAGACATGTGTCGAATGGCTGGTTGGCACATCACAGCACCCTTTAATACGTTCGGTGCCAAAGTTGATATGATTCATCAGTTCACACGCGCCAAGATCAAATCTACAGTTTTATTCTTTTAAATTATTTTCCGTTGTTTTATTATTTAAATAAATTGTAATAGATTTCTTTTAGCAATAAATAAATTCACACGAGTATACTCATAGTTGGCGTATGGAATACATTTTTGCTTCCCATGCCAACTACGAGATAACTTGTAGGCATACTCGTCCGTTTTGGCAAACAAGGCATACTCGTCCGTTTTGCGCACGCCCACAAAAGATCTGCAACTTTATTGTCCGCTAGTCAAACGAGTCGCTGAACAAATATTTGAGCAGACTGTTTATAATATATCCCGTGAATGAACTGTGAAAATGGTGAAAAGAAGGACGCCGCTCATTGAAAAAGAAGTAGAATATTATACACATGTCAGTGATTGAGAATGGAGTGACTGTTCCGTTGAAGACTCAGATGATTTCATTTCATCCAGTCAAGAGTATAGTGAATCTATTACCGATAATACTGAGGACTAAGCAGGCCATAGTGACAATGACGATCATAAAGAAGGGCCATTGCAGAACATCGATAATGACTGGACCTATATAGAAGATGATCCACCTTATTTTGAATTCATCCAAAACCCAGGTTTGAAAATTGATGACATCAGTATTGAAAGGTTAGTCAACTTGTTTTTCTCAGAAGAATTTTTGAGGTTTTTGGTCGAACAAAGTAACTTGTAGGCGTCACAAGAAACAAACAAGCAAAAGGCCACTTCGAAGGTCAAACCGTCTTTCCATTTGGACAGACACGAATGTACTATAAATGAAAGTTTTTCTTGGATTGTTGCTGCAAATGGGTCCGTGTAATCTTCCAACCATAGAGCATTATTGGAATACAAGTGAATTTTACAATATTCCACTTTGGCGATCTTTCATTGGCCGGAACAGGTTTACCATTGATATTCGATTTCTTCATTCTGCTCACAACACTAAAAGCTGACGATAGATTGTACAAAATTAGGCCTGTTTTGAATCACTTCAATAAAATTATGAAGGACAATTATGTACCAAAACGTAAGTCTCTCCATTGACGAGTCTATATTATGTCGTGCCAATATATCATAAATAAAAAACACAAGTATGCTATCAAAATATATAAATTATGCCAATCAAATAGAATTGAACTAAAAATACGCATTTACTGCGGAAAATCTGAAAATACTGACAAAGAGACTGGTCGCCAACTCAGTTAGGAAGTACGTCCAGAAAGTAAGGATTCAATGCTTGTTAAAAATCAAAAAATGAATATATTTTAATGAAATTTACAGGATAAGTGCCAAAATATGTTATCATTTATCCATATAATCGCCGTTACGGTCAATGCACTCTTGAAGCCTGAGCACTAGCTTTTGTATTCCCTCGTGGCACACCTTTTGCTCCGCTTCTTTTTAAGTCACTTTTTCACAGTCTCCATGACCTTATCATTAGAAAATCTCTGTCAACACAAGAATTCCTTCAGTTTGGTGAAAAGATGATAATCCGAGGGTACCATGTCCGGGGAGTAGAGTGGGTGAGTCACAATGTCCCATCCAAACGACGCGAGCAGGTCCTGAATGAGTCCGGCAGTATGGAGTCTGGCATTGTCACGAAGGAGTGACACACCACGAGACAGCATTCCATAATTTTTTGTCTTTTATTTTTTGTTGCAACTTTTGTAGTATTCAGCAGCATTAACGGTGATTTCTTTGGGCATGAAATCGACCAACAAGATATCGTTCCGGCTCCAAAAAACGGATGCCACAATTTTTCCCTGTGAAAGTTGAAGTTTTTTGTATTGGCGAATAGGTAAGGCGCCACTGCGCGTATATTACCCATTGGTAATATTCTGACAATTCATTACCTCGAATCCGTAGGTTTCCACAAGCTGGCGATGGATACTGTCCGCCGATTCGTTGCGCAAGTGAGGAAACAAATGACAGCGTATGGCACATCAGCTGTATGTGAAGCAAACGGGCGACGAACTGGATGATGCGATAAGCTGCTGCAACGACATTTTGTGATGAACTGAGGCGCTGGATGTCTTATTATGACCCTTAAGAAACAATACGATATGGGTGTCAATTTTGAAAAAAATATTCCCCAGTCCTACACAGCCCTCTTACTTTCTGGATGTCCCTCGTAGTTTTACATCTGATGGATGATTATTTAGATAATGGATATAAATTGTACATGGACAATTTTTATAATTCTGTTTCTTAAAGAAACTAACACTCCACAAAACATATGTTTGTGGTACATTACGCAAGAATTGGAAAGGGAACCCAAAACTTATAGTAACAAAATGGTGAAGTTATTCGGAATAGAAGAAGGGCGACAGCAGTTTGTAAGGAAAGATAAACGTGAAGTGCTAACCATTTCAAACCTGCACCGTGTGGAAATGGTTGATGTTCGTAAGCGAAATGGCAAGTTATAAAAGAAACCCACCATCATCAGAGACTATAATGAAAAAATGTCTGGAACTGATCTATCCGACCAAATGCTAAGCTGTTATTCATCGCTGAGGAAAACAATCCTTTGACCGAAGAAAATTGCTCATGTTTTAAAATGTACATCAACAATTCTTATCTGTTATATTCTGAAACAATGAAGTTAAAATAACCAGCCTTAAATTCCGTGAAAAAATTGTCGAATGCTTAATCAGGCGATAAATGAACTCACAAGAAAAAACAACAAAACACCACAATTTTCATTATTTGGAAGCACTTCCGCCAACTGAGAAAAAGATGCGACCCAACAAAGCCATGTAGGGTTTATAGTGGGCAGAAAGGCACGAAATGCGTTATTTTTGTCCGGTATGTGACGAAAAACCGGCAATTTGCGTGAAAATTATTTTAAACTTATTATCGAGAAATTATCATTTCAGTAGGCTAAGTATTATTTAATCATTTCCTGAACGCCAAATATCCAAACATTGCACGTATTTGTTTCGGCAATACTCGTATTCGGTGATTTAGGTCAGACGATCAGTAACAAGTAATCTCATAGCTGGCAAGTAAACTCAGTTTGCCAACTACGAATATACTCGTAGCTGCTAGCGAACGTGTTATGTGATAGTAACAGAGTATTTCATGCCGTACGACCTGGGATGCCAACTGGTGATTCGTTTCTCGTGCTTCTTGAGAAGTTGACAATATTTGGGACAGTTTGCACTCAAACTGACTTCCTTCATTGTGGATGTAAACATCGTAGGGATGAGACATGTCGAATGCCTGGTTGGAACATCAAAGCAGCCTTTAAGTGACGGTGAAAGCGTTCTTTATGCCATTCGACCTGGGATGCCGGCTGGTGGTTCTTGTCTTGTGCTTCTTGAAACGTTGACAGAGTTAGGGACAATTTCCACTCGAACTGGCTTCCTTCATTGGGGATGAAAATCTCATGGGAATGAGACATGCGTCGAAGCTTGACATGTGTCGAATACCTGGTTGGCACATCAGAGCAGCCTTTAAGTGACAGTGAAAGCGTTCTTTCGTGCCATTTGACCTGGGATGCCAACTAGTGGTTTGACTGGTGCTTCTTGAGAAGTTGACAATGTTTCGCACAGTTTGCACTCGAACTGTCTTCATTCTTTGGGGATGAAATGTTGACAAGTTTCGAATAAAGTCCCAACACGATATAAAGCTTTGAAAAGTAGTTCGAGTGTGATTCCTAGGAGGTAGGCTTCTGGCCAGTCCATAACTTTTAAGCTGTAGCGACAGGGCTCCGTTGGAAGAAAAGGTCACATGTTAACATGTACATATTGAAATCGCTGGCATGTTAAATGTACCTCAAAGAGCGGATATGTCTAGAGTCGGCTGATTTTGGCGCGTTGGTAATGTTGATATCTGAACAGTAGATGATTCAATCAATAACAGTTTAGAAGTAGCTGTAAGGCTCCGCTGGAAGAAATGTCACATGAAGTCTACTTGTACGTGTTGAAATCTCTGGCATGTTAAATGTATCTCAAAGAAAGGATATGTTGTAGTGTCTGCTGATTTTGGTGCGTTGATGTTGGAATTCTCTTGTTCACGTTGAGTAGTTTCTTTTAATATAGGTTTTCATGAGCCACTCTGCCACAAACTTGGCGGGGGCTAGCACAGGTGAAGCACAGACGCAAAGACCTGGTGTCGTAATGGGGCAATATTACTATTCAATTCAATTATGACTTCTTTTCCGTGGCGAGGCTCAGGAGATCAAACCTGCTCTTCCATCTTTCTACGCAAATTTGGCTACGCTCTTGAAGTGATGTTTATCTTGAAATCTTTAATCAAAACTCAATAACTTCTAGTTTGTAATAATTATTTTAATCAATGAACAGTATTGTACATAATTATATAGTAACTTCACTGTTATAAACTTGTAGAGCATGTCTTGCTCAGATCAGGAGAATACGTTCGTCGTAAGGTATGGCATATCTGTAACTATTATACAATTTTATTGTTGTACATGGGAATAACAATTAAATATTGTTGTAAAGAGTAAATATTGTCGTAAAGCCCCATTGTACTTGTAGAAAATAAATATTGAGTTATATGTCGCCATTGTACTTGAACATTAGTACATAACCCCCCACGAAGTAAATAGGTTTATAGTTCTTGCAAAAAATACGCAGGCTTGCATCTATGGATACATTAACATTCTTCGAATGAAGGTTAATTCGTACAGTTTATGTTCTTAAGAGAATCGGATATGGTCCGAAATAGGGAGGGGATAACTTGGACGATGGAACTTCAGTTCGAAGATAAACATGTGAACATGTAAGTAAATCTTTGTATACAAAATATCCCTTCGAGTCTTTTCTTTGCTCTTACGGGGATTGACATCTTGTAAAATATACGTAATGATACAATGGTATCATGAAGTTTAGTAGAATTTGAACTGTAAGTTTTTATAGTATTGAAGAAATCATAAGGCAAGTTTAATGGTTGTCCCTATTCATTTTCTGTGCATGCGTGCATTTCTTGCATTTAGTTCAGTTTGAAAACGCAGTTTTAAACACGCATAATATATTGGTAATTTTATGTATTAAGAAGTAAAAGTTACAAAGCATCGAACTTCGGACTTCAATGTGATATTGAATCTTTCCACTGCATCATTGGATATGTAAGTACCACGCTGTTGTATGTTCATGCTGTATCCCAAATAATCCGCGTAACTGTGTGAAGAATGGGGATTCAAATTGACGACCTTGATCAGTTTGATGATCTGCGGGATACCGAACCGCGCAATCCAATATTGAATAAATGTGAGTGCTATCTTCTCAGCGGAGGTTTTAAACGCAATAACTTCTGGCCAACGAGAAAATCTGTCAATGATCATTAAACAATACTTATAACTCTGACAAACAGGAAGTGCTTCTATAATATCCACATGTACATGGGAAAAAACTATGTTTCACGGTTGGAGA
Source organism: Acheta domesticus (assembly GCA_031308135.1). Classification (NCBI taxonomy): domain Eukaryota; kingdom Metazoa; phylum Arthropoda; class Insecta; order Orthoptera; family Gryllidae; genus Acheta; species Acheta domesticus. The sequence goes on from JAHLJT010002630.1 coordinate 45,355,741, forward strand.
TGGTGTAGCTGGTGCATGAACATGTACAATCTTGTTACGTTGGCATATTGGACATGCTTTGGTCCAAGCAGTACAACCGGGTTCACGTAAGGCCATACAAATATCTCTGTAACCAGTTCACAGTATTTCGTATACCTGAATGAGCCATGTTAAATATTGTCCACCATACGAAGCTGATATAAATGGTCGAGATTGGGATAAACTGTTACCATACCATATAAAAATATTAGTACATTGAATATGCTTACATTGCAATTTAAGTTACATTGTTGTGCAGGAGCATAATGAATTTAACTCTTCATCGTCCTCTTGTAATGTGTCCAGATGCTGATCTTTCAAAAATGAGCAGATTAGAGCGTCAACATCAATTTCAGAACGTTAAAGAGTCTGCTAGAATGTTGTTTTATCTTTTGACAAACTGTATGTCGATGGTAACTTGAGAAATAAAAATGATTCTGTTTACCTGCACAGGAGGAAGCTTATCTTCCTTTCGTTGGAATAAAAATGTCAGTGGTTTGTGATCGGTAAAAATTGTGAAATGTTGCCCGTCCAAACCATATCGAAAGTATTATACAGCGGCGTATATTGCCAGTAGTTCTCGATAATATGTTGACCACTGTGCTTCAGAATTAGATACATTTTTTGAGAAATATCCAACGGGTTCCCATTTTGAATTAACTTGTTAAAGAACTGTGGAAGAAGCATCTAAAAAAGAGCTAAAAGCAAGTTACATTGGGAATGTGCTGAAGTAGCAGCGTTGGCAACTGATTCCTTACATTTTGGAGAGGGTTCTTTCAATGTAGAAGTCTATTGAATCTGAGTATTGTTTTTAAAGATTAAAGATATTGAAATTCTGGTATCTGCGTATTTTTAGTTTCAGCTTGTGGTATCAATCTTAGAAATCAAGCATTTCTAAAAGTCTTCTGAGGGTTTGTGTCTGCAGGTAGAGGCAGGTCGTTAATTATCGCAACTTTTGAAGACGTCTGAGACCATATAATGTTATATTGGAACCCGAAAAGGTAACACATGTTTGAAGAAAATACCGTATTCTTGAAGTCTTCGAAAAAGATTTTTTACATGATCGTAAAGTTCTTCTAAGTTTCGGGAGTATATAATAACATCATCGATGTAAGCAAAACAAAACATGTAAATCTTGAAGAATACTCTATAAATCGTTGAAATGTTTGTCCTGCATTTTTAAAACCAAATGCCATGTATGGAAACTCAAATAATCTTCACTGTGTACGTAATAAAATTTTTCTGTATCATTTTTAATTTTGGATGAGCTAAATTGCGCTTTCGCCAGCGAAAACCACACACTTGTGAACTTAGTCTTGGTTCCCCAAACGGAGAAAGGGAGATGTGTTCATTTGTTGAGGATAGCGGTAACGTACTTTAACGAAGAATCGACCGTTGCTTCTTTGTCGATAGCGATATTTTTGTAAATTGTTCTTTGAAATTAATCATCACCGTTGGAGATCACCAATTGAAGTGATCTTTGTCTTGTAATCTTAAATCCAACCTCAAGAACTTCTAGTTTGTATTAATTATTTTTAATCAATCAACAGTATTGTAAATAACATTAGGCCGGCAAACTTAAAGGTCATAAAACTTTTTACAAAATATACCGTGGTTTGGGGTGCTGATTTCATATCTGAGCTCACTTTCATCACATCACGCACCATTTTTTCACAACGTACTATGAAGTTTTTTATCTAACCCACATGACATTATCACGTTTATTAAGAATATATGATAAATAAAATACGTTTTCTAGCAAATAGTACACACAATTATTATTGTAGAAACTATTTAATATTTTTTTATTTCTAAAAACCTTCTTTAGGTGTCTTGTAATATATTTTTATTTTCTGTGTGAAGCTGTTACTCTTCCTCTTAAGTATGCTCCGTGACGTGTCCCGGTAAAGCATCCAGAAGTAGTCGCCCATCATGTGTACGTTCTATCGACGCTGATATCTCTTTCCCTTCTCCTTAATACCTAGGTGGAAATGCTCTCCTTACTTCTCGCCCATTGCACCATGATTTTCAGGAAAGAAACCCAAATATGCATGTAGGAAGTGAATCATCAAGCTCATCCAACATCCCAAAGTTCAACATATTTTTAACAAAGATTACATAATCCGGATCTTCCTTGTTTCCTAGGAAGTTCTTAACCACTCTCTCAAAGGAAATCTAAGCTCTTTTTCCAGAATCTGTGAACGTGGTGGTAAATTTCATCTAACAGAAGTCTTCTCATGACTGATCCAACGAAAATTCCTTCCTTTATCTTGGCGTCTGAGAGGAGTGGGAACCAATCACAAAGATGTTTAAAGCATGTCATTTCTTGGCAGAACGAAAGATAACTTTCGTGAGTCCTAATTTTACATGCACAGATGGTAGCAGTATTTTCTTTGTACCAATACTTTTCCTTTATTCTTACGTCGTGATTCTGAAGTAGTTCTTGGGGCCATTCTGATTGGACCCAGTGGTTCACTCTCGTACGGCTGTCCCGTTCAGAAAGAAAACAAGGAAACTTTGTATACCCGGACTGTTGTTCAAGACGAATGCACAGAATCTTCAGGTCTCTACAGAGCAGCCAGCCGTGATTATCATCCTATATTTTAGTACGGATCAGTGCAAAATTTTCGTAAGTTTCATTGAGGTGAACTGAACGTCCCATAGATTCTGAAGCATACTTGTTGCCGTTGTGTAATATCTCTGTTATTCAAATTATCGTTTTCCATATAATCGCGGCAAAAAGTATTATTCTTTGATGAAGAACATGATGAGGGTTAAGGGCAGAAATGTATAGCTAATTTACCTTTGAAAATATATTTTATTATATAGGAGCGAATATTTTGTCAACAGAACTTGAAAAAAAAACGCTATTTTTCTGTATTCAAAATTCGACTAGAATATGGTTAAGGATAGAGACCACAGAATTATGAAAACGTGCACAAATTTTACTTCTCCCCATAGCTCGTCACACAGTTTTTAACTGTTTTTGACGTAAATAAATAAATAATAAAAAAGTTGCTGTTTTTAAACTTGTTTATGAATCAATGAAAAGTCGCCAGAGATCCAATTCCTTTGCGTATCTACAGTACTTTGGACGTCCGTGGTTTACATCCTCGTCTCATACCACAAACTGGTATACACTGCCATGTGGAGGGAAAACTGCAGAAATTGTATCACCAGTTTATTGCAGACGGGAGTGAAAAGGTACATATTGCCGCGTGGAGGAAAATTACAAATTCTATCACCAGCTCATAGATGGCGTCACTAAACTGTATGCTATATACAAAAAGCTGGCAGCTGCACCTGATGGAGCATTTCTAGTTACATTTTCGATTTCAGCGTACACAAATACATGAGGGACAGTTGAAATTTTCAAACAGTTTATTCATCGAAGGCCTGTGTAATCATACATTAACTTCGTTGTTATAAACTTGTCGAGCGTGTATTGCTCAGATCAGGAAAATACGTTCGTCATGAGGTACGGCATATCTGTAACGAATAAACATTTTTATTGTTTTACATGGGAAATAACTATTAAATAGTTGTGGAAAGTAAATATTGTGTCGCATAGCCCCATTGTACTGGAACATCAGTACAGCTCCTTTCACCGTCTGTCAGAGAACGGAGGTGACGAAACAGGCGATTTGAATTTCGCTTAGGGTCTTTTTTTTAGGTTTGATGATCTATTGTATGCAAAAATTATATGGGACAGCCGGCTTTTCATTCTCTCCCAGGGAAAGCGTACGAATGATTTTTTTCGCCGTTAAAACTCCATGGCTTCGCGCGTTTGAACCTGTGAACGTGTGTATAACAGTCACATACGCTAACCATTGCATGCTACCGAAGCTATACGTTGCAAGTGCTGCTACACGAAATATTGTCCGCTTCATTTAAAATCACATATCAGAAAGTCCTAATTTTATACGCAAATTACTATCAAAATATAAGCATATGATACATCATTTTATTCCTCTTTTGATGGTCTATCCATTGCTGGTGAGAAAAATATATAGTTCCATTTAAAAAATCAAAGATGATTAAATTTCTCTGAAACTAAAAATATTATAGACAATTTCTCTACGTCATGTTACTTGCCTCATGATTCTGCATTGTTCAGCGAAAACTAGATTTCGATATCCTGAACCGTTTAAAAGTTATGAGGGTGGTCCATAGTTGGTGGGACACTCTGTATATGGCCGACGTGCAGGTACACATACAAATGAGCGAGCGATATGAGATAAAACAGCAGTTCAAAGTCCATTTTTGGAATAACAACTCTCTGGAGATCAAAAGCTGCACTCCGCTGAAGTAGTTCCTAAATTTTTTCGTAGGTTTGTTGGGAGTGAACCAATGCAGGAAAATCAAGTGTTGGTGGGGAACAGTGTCTACGGGTGACAGCGTCAACAACCATATTTATCGCACCATCTGTGTGCATTTATGTCGTAAATTGCGGTATGAATTTGTTTAGGCCTCATTCACAATGCAAACTTAAACGTAAACGTAACGCAGCTGCAAAACATACAAATGTGTTATTAAGCGAGACCATTCGCAATGCCTTGACGTAACCGTTGACGTAAGACCGTAAACTTAAGGCCTCATTCACAATGCAAACTTAAACGTAAACGTAACGCAGCTGCAAAACATGCAAATGTGTTATTAAACGAGACCATTCACAATGTCTTGACGTAACCGTTGACGTAAGACCGTAAACTTATGGCCTCATTCACAATGCAAACTTAAACGTAAACGTAACGCAGCCGCAAAACCTAGAAATGTGTTATTAAGCGAGACCATTCGCAATGCCTTGACGTAACCGTTGACGTAAGACCGTAAACTTAAGGCCTCATTCACAATGCAAACTTAAACGTAAACGTAAAGCAGCTGCAAAACATACAAATGTGTTATTAAACGAGACCATTCACAATGCCTTGACGTAACCGTTGACGTAAGACCGTAAACTTAAGGCCTCATTCACAATGCAAACTTAAACGTAAACGTAACGTACTCGTGAATTTGATTCATGAGAATCCTTGTTTATAAGATGAAGGAAATGTGAGCAACACTACATCTACTCGCATGTATATGAGGGCAAATCGATAGGAACGAGCTAGAAACTATGATGGAAAGATCTTTTCACCATGAGACGAATGGATCAAGTTTCAGTACATTGAATTCTGATTGGTTCAGACGAAACTTTACGTTCGTCATTGTGAACGCTTGTTTTTACGTGTAAATTTTGCGGCTAAGTTGACAGTATTGCGTTACGTTTAAGTTTGCATTGTGAATGAGGCCTTAGATATTTGGTGATTTGTAAGTGAAAGCGTAAACTACTTGTTGGTATACACAGTGACGTTTGGGGCTTCCAGTTGGTGCTGGAAGTGATGGATGGCTTTGTAGGCGGGAAGTAGTTCACGATAATAAGCAGGTCATCGGTTTCGACGTAGCTTCAAAAAGAAGTCAAGAGGTTAAAACTCACCCACTTTCGTATTACAACATTCTCTGAATGCCGTTTCGACGTGTCAGTGTCAGGAGGTTGGCTTGAAGTACATTGTTGCGCCGCGATAAATGTTTTAATTCCGGAGCACACGGCACCCGGTTGAGGACCCTGGCGACATCACGTGGCGCTTGAAGCTCTGCAGCTTCTGGACGTTTTCTGTAGAAGATTAACACTCTCAAGAACTTGCGAAGATCTTACTCCGTGTCCAAAGTGGATGAGCGTCGGTTCTGGTAGAGGGCGAACCCACGGTGGGTACTTCTCAACCAAGAAACCACGCAAGTCTCCCACGGATACTTTTGCTTACATTTACGAGTATGCCAGGTGAACAAGTGCGTGAAGATGTTAATGGTGTTTCTCAGGTATATTTGGGAAATGTTCAGAATGTCACCACATATGTGTGTGCACAACATAACATCAGGCTTTCGATGGAACTGATAAAACGTCCGTACGGCATTAAGGAGTTTAAAAGTTATGAACGGGTAATGGAAAGTGAGCCGAAAGAAATAGTGAAGGCCGTGTTTGCGATGTCCTAATGATAAGACATTTACGACTAAAACTCAAAACACTAAAAAATCGGAAAATGTCAACCCTACGTGAAAAATATTTCACAGGATACTGATATGATGATATATGGTGTTCAGCGCCTGATACTTCTCACATGGTTTCCAGCCGTGATCTGACTTCAGCACCAAGTGTAAAGGTGAATCCCAAGTTTATTAGCTGTACCTCATTACTCCCTCGTATATCACTTGCATTTGCAATGCGCAGACAATCTGCAGAGTGTCAGCGTTATCGGCATGATCGGGGTCCATATGTTTGATATGAACAGTGGAGTTAATGGCGAGTACCTGTATGCTGGCGGGACTTAAAGGTTCTAAGAACTCAGATCGTAGGTCTTGGAATTCAGATATGGTACTTATGAACTATATGCCTCATTTATTCGTATTGTCAGTTTCACAGAGTGTAGAGTATCTATTAATTACGTGAATACTTGGAAGTTCTGTACCACACCCATTCACGTCTTGAGGCTGTTAAATGGCTGGAATGGCACGAGGTTGTATTGTGGCCGTAGTTCGTAGCAGGATTTATTAACGACGTTTATTAATTACGTGAATACTTGGAAGTTCTGTACCACACCCATTCACGTCTTGGGGCTGTTAAATGGCTGGAATGGCACGAGGCTGTATTGTGGCCGTAGTTCGTAGCAGGATTTATTAACGACGTTTATTAATTACGTGAATACTTGGAAGTTCTGTACCACACCCATTCACGTCTTGGGGCTGTTAAATGGCTGGAATGGCACGAGGCTGTATTGTGGCCGTAGTTCGTAGCAGGATTTATTAACAACGTTCATTAATTACGTGAATACTTGGAAGTTCTGTTCCACACCCATTCACGTCTTGGGGCTGTTAAATGGCTGGAATGGCACGAGGCTGTATTGTGGCCGTAGTTCGTAGCAGGATTTATTAACAACGTTCATTAATTACGTGAATACTTGGAAGTTCTGTACCACACCCATTCACGTCTTGAGGCTGTTAAATGGATGGAATGGCACGAGGTTGTATTGTGGCCGTAGTTCGTAGCAGGATTTATTAACAACGTTCATTAATTACGTGAATACTTGGAAGTTCTGTACCACACCCATTCACGTCTTGAGGCAGTTAAATGGCTGGAATGGCACGAGGTTGTATTGTGGCCGTAGTTCGTAGCAGGATTTATTAACGACGTTTATTAATTACGTGAATACTTGGAAGTTCTGTACCACACCCATTCACGTCTTGGGGCTGTTAAATGGCTGGAATGGCACGAGGATGTATTGTGGCCGTAGTTCGTAGCAGGATTTATTAACAACGTTCATTAATTACGTGAATACTTGGAAGTTCTGTACCACACCCATTCACGTCTTGGGGCTGTTAAATGGCTGGAATGGCACGAGGTTGTATTGTGGCCGTAGTTCGTAGCAGGATTTATTAACGACGTTTATTAATTACGTGAATACTTGGAAGTTCTGTACCACACCCATTCACGTCTTGGGGCTGTTAAATGGCTGGAATAGCACGAGGCTGTATTGTGGCCGTAGTTCGTAGCAGGATTTATTAACGACGTTTATTAATTACGTGAATACTTGGAAGTTCTGTACCACACCCATTCACGTCTTGGGGGCTGTTAAATGCTGGAATGGCACGAGGCTGTATTGTGGCCGTAGTTCGTAGCAGGATTTATTAACAACGTTCATTAATTACGTGAATACTTGGAAGTTCTGTACCACACCCATTCACGTCTTGAGGCTGTTAAATGGCTGGAATGGCACGAGGCTGTATTGTGGCCGTAGTTCGTAGCAGGATTTATTAACAACGTTTTATTAATTACGTGAATACTTGGAAGTTCTGTACCACACCCATTCACGTCTTGGGGCTGTTAAATGGCTGGAATGGCACGAGGCTGTATTGTGGCCGTAGTTCGTAGCAGGATTTATTAACGACGTTTATTAATTACGTGAATACTTGGAAGTTCTGTACCACACCCATTCACGTCTTGGGGCTGTTAAATGGCTGGAATGGCACGAGGCTGTATTGTGGCCGTAGTTCGTAGCAGGATTTATTAACGACGTTATTAATTACGTGAATACTTGGAAGTTCTGTACCACACCCATTCACGTCTTGGGGCTGTTAAATGGCTGGAATGGCACGAGGCTGTATTTGTGGCCGTAGTTCGTAGCAGGATTTATTAACAACGTTCATTAATTACGTGAATACTTGGAAGTTCTGTACCACACCCATTCACGTCTTGGGCTGTTAAATGGCTGGAATGGCACGAGGCTGTATTGTGGCCGTAGTTCGTAGCAGGATTTATTAACAACGTTCATTAATTACGTGAATACTTGGAAGTTTGTACCACACCCATTCACGTCTTGATGCTGTTAAATGGCTGGAATGGCACGAGGTTGTATTGTGGCCGTAGTTCGTAGCAGGATTATTAACGACGTTTATTAATTACGTGAATACTTGGAAGTTCTGTACCACACCCATTCACGTCTTGGGGCTGTTAAATGGCTGGAATGGCACGAGGCTGTATTGTGGCCGTAGTTCGTAGCAGGATTTATTACAACGTTCATTAATTAAGTGAATACTTGGAAGTTCTGTACCACACCCATTCACGTCTTGGGCTGTTAAATGGCTGGAATGGCATGAGGCTGTATTGTGGCCGTAGTTCGTAGCAGGATTATTAACAACGTTCATTAATTACGTGAATACTTGGAAGTTCTGTACCACACCCATTCACGTCTTGATGCTGTTAAATGGCTGGAATGGCACGAGGTTGTATTGTGGCCGTATTTCGTAGCAGGATTTATTAACGACGTTTATTATTACGTGAATACTTGGAAGTTCTGTACCACACCCATTCACGTCTTGGGCTGTTAAAATGGCTGGAATGGCACGAGGCTGTATTGTGGCCGTAGTTCGTAGCAGGATTTATTAACGACGTTTATTAATTACGTGGAATACTTGGAAGTTCTGTACCACACCATTCACGTCTTGGGGCTGTTAAATGGCTGGAATGGCACGAGGATGTATTGTGGCCGTAGTTCGTAGGAGGATTTATTAACAACGTTCATTAATTACGTGAATACTTGGAAGTTCTGTACCACACCCATTCACGTCTTGAGGCTGTTAAATGGCTGGAATGGCACGAGGCTGTATTGTGGCCGTAGTTCGTAGCAGGATTTATTAACAACGTTATTAATTACGTGGAATACTTGGAAGTTCTGTACCACACCCATTCACGTCTTGGGGCTGTTAAATGGCTGGAATGGCACGAGGCCTGTATTGTGGCCGTAGTTTCGTAGTAGTATTTTAGGGGTGGTGACAGTTGGTTAGGTAGAGTTGTCGCAATAGTTGTGAAGGATTTCTTTCCTGATTTCTTCTTGGATTTATACTAGGTAATTGGTTTACTACTTCAGAATTCAGGTGTGTATACGGTTGCGAAGGAGGTTAGATTAAATTAGAAATTGTTCGTCGACCTGTGCCAAACGCAACATTAGTTTTCCGGCCAAGAAGGCAAAAGCTTCATACTGACACTTGAACTGCCGGGCATTGTGTCTTGCAGATTTCTGGTTGTAGCGCGAGACATAGCTACAATATCACTATCTCACTTTATGGCTGCATTCTTAGAAGCTAATTCTGCAAGTCTTCCGTTTTTATTCACTGACGTAGAGATGACCACTGACGATATATTTTGTGACAATCGTCTGGTGATACGTCTGTCTTCCAATGGTTATCGTTGTTACCATCATCATTTCAAAGAGCATCGAAGTAGGGACGCGTCATCGAGTACGAGGCAGTTAAACCCAGAAGAAATGGCAAGTTCTCAATCTAAGATGCCGAATTTGTCTCACTAAACTCAACAATGGTCAACAAAAATAGGCAACCAAATATGTGACATGTAGCCATTTGGCTGAATGTATGTGGAAGTAACGTCAAACGTTTTGAGAACGAGCAACAACGCGAGACTTTTTGAGAACGAGACTTTCAATTCTTAGATTGAAGATTTAGTAACAAACTTCGTGGAGGTTTAAATACGTCCAATTGGAGTAATTCAGCATGTTTGTTTACGTCTGATCAGTTGTTGCCCAGTCAGCAACAATGGATATGTAAAAAAACGAATCCCAGAACCATGATTATTTCTAACTTTAAAGTTGGTTTTAAGCAAGAGAGCATCACTTGGAGGATTACAGCTTGCTTTTGGAGATCGTGCTTTTTAAAAGCCAAAAGCTCACTGATGGTTTTGAGAAAAAGAATATGAAAACCTTCCCCTGAAAAATAAAAACCGTTCTAGAAGACTCACCTCAACAATAGATTAAAATGTAATTAAGTGGCACACGATACGTTTCTTAGAAATTTGGTCCAACTCCGCAGTGTCCAAGATGCTTCAACCAATACATTTCTTCATTCACCAAATTCATTTAAATATTCGAATGACCTACCTCTACAAAAAGGTAGTGTTATCACAGATCTTATTTTTTAATAATTAATATCATTTTAGTAATTGATTATCGTCTTTCAAACATCAATGATACCAGTTCTGAGTCGAAAGGCGAAGTTGTATCAAGTGAAAATGCTAATGAGATTCAAAATGAAAATGCCAAAAATGGTAAAAGTACGAGATTGATGAAATGGAAAGCTACACAGTGAGTTCCAGTGTACGTATCCTGTTAATTTGTCTAAAAAATCAATTTTATGCACCTTTTGCGATAAATAGTATACATTTTCTGTTACCTTTGCATTATTTTACGTATTTGAAATATTTTCGGTATGAACCAGAGAGGACCCACCACTTCATGATGTTCCAAAAGCTGTTTTCAGCGAACCGCAAGTGATATTGTCATTTTTTCAATATTTTCCAATGGAGTTTTCGGAACTGGTGACGTATCAAATTTAAAATCTATGCAGTCTTTACGAAGTGCTGTAGCCAACTCTCAGTAATCTCCCAAGCCACTTCTCATGTAATTGATATATATATATATATATATATATATATATATATATATTATTATATATATAGTAATTTACAAATTTCTTTGAGTGTAAAATGTGCAGATTTCGTGTTGAAAATATTTTTCACACAGGAAGAGTGATAAAAAATGGGTTTAGGAGGATCAAAGCTGACTGATAATAAAATAGTAAAAAGAGGCAAATGAAGAGAAGTTATTCGAGATGATGAAAATATTGTGATACGCTAGAAAACCCCTCTTGTATTTTGAACAGAAAAAACCGACGTTAAGTATTATAGTTACGATGTAGTTATAAACATACAGGATGCTTAGAGCCAAAGAATACGCGTGGTTAGAACGACCGATGAATAATTTATAGTATTCCATGCTTAATGACAGAACGTTATTCATTTGGGGAACACTGTCCCGACGACATATGCAAGAGGTGGGAAGGTAGCATTGGAAGTCATGGTTCTGTAAAAGTATTCAAATACTAACTCTCTCGCCAAACACCGACTAGAACAGATGCAGAAAACGGAACGGTAAGAATATTTTGTCATTCGAGATTGGTAATAGCTTAACGATAGGGAAGCGGGGGCTTATAATTAATTTTGACTTCTTTGTATTACATGAATTAAGAAGTCAAAGGCAGCACTTTTATTTGAATTGTAATATGTAAATTGTAATTTGTAATTGTAAATTTAAATTAAAATAGACTCCGTGTTCGAAGGGAATTGTAGTAGAATAGATACGTAGATGGGAAGGATTTTTAACAAGTTGGGTTGAAGATAGACAGTCGCACGTAGGTGTATCATCCGAAGCACAGACAGGTCAAGTCACGCTCATGAATGAACTTAGTGAAATTTATTGAATTCAATGAAAGTGCTAAATCATTTAGAGTACTCCGGGGACATTTGTTGATTTCTCCTGCTGTTAGGCAATAACACGATAGTAGAGACACCAACGAGAACATCCTACGGAGTACATCAAGCCCGAAGATGTGAAAGTCAGCCGAGAAGTCATCATAGCATGCGAAGATCACAGTAAGCCTATGAGCTTTAATCGAAACCGTACAGGACTTTACGTCTTGTACAAAGGAAAGTTTAATTACATCGTTTATGAGCTTAATAGAAATTTGTAATAGTATCGCTATAGATGTTCAATCCTTATTGTTGAAAAAATAAAAGGCTGATAATTTGTATTAGTTGCCTTCAATTCAAAAATAGGTTTCAACCAACAGAACTTCCATTAATTGAAATTCTGTACAGAGTAGCACGTCCACATATAAAAAGTAAAAAGTAACAGGTTATATGTTGAAACCCATAAGCAACTAGCAGTAGTACAACAGCACATACTTTCTCGCATTATTGGAAACAATTACGTAATATTGAAGTATGCATTTTCTGAGGTACTCACATCTCAGTTATTATTTGAAAACGTCCAATTCAAACCCAGCGCCTCTGATGCATATCCATTCTTTTCGATAGTCAGCAACAAGTATCATTTCTTACTTTGGCAAATAAAACAAACAGAAATACATTTAATGATACATTATACGCAGCAAATTATATAAAAGCGCTGTTGCCAGCGCAGCGTTGTCAAGACTATGTGCATTCGCTTGGCGGATACCATCAATTCTTTGCGAAAACGCTTATTTCCATCCGTATTCAGATTTCAACTTGTTTATCGGTTAGTTATTGTATGTCACACACAGTTCATGTTTATGCGGTATCTACTCCAGGTTTTTGCTTAGAAGTGGGTCGAAGCGATATATTTTCGTTGCTTAATAACGTTTTGTTTATTTTAATGTTTGAAAATATATCTATTGTATGCATTTTGTACTACAGTGTACAACAAAGATTTATATAAATGTTATTTGATGCTCAGTATATTTTTGTGTAACGCATATTCTATTGGGTATTTTAAGTGGATATATTGCCAATTTTAAGTGTATGGTTGCATGTATAATTTCAACTTTTTTATTGCATAAAATTCCGGTATTTACTCATTGCAAATAGTAGAGCATTAGGTAAGAAAAGAAATATTTGCAAACAAATAACACAAATTTGGCAATTAAAACTCCTTTTCGTAGAGCTATATCATGTCACAACATTGACACGTAATTTCACAGACATTCGAGAATGCGACGCGGTACTCCTACGCGGTATTTTTGCATTACCTGCATTGGTTTTATTCCCTGAGAGCTAGTCATTTTTATTACATTCATGTCTAAATATACAACAAAAGGTAGAATGTAAGAAACGAACAATGAAATATTAAATAATGTACGAATTCTAACTTAAGAAGCATCCAACTGTCTGAATCGTTCACGAAGCGCAGTAAATTCGCCACAGACATTAATTTTGTCGCCAAATTTCACAAAAAAATACTCATATTTTTAAAAAAAATCGAACCTTATTTGAAGATCTCTTTTTGATAAAGAAATTTCATTAAGAAATAAAATTGTATTTTCGCAATTGTACTTATAAGAAGATGCCGACGACGAACGTAGTCAATTCTGTGCGCATAGCGCGTTTCACTCAAATCTAGCGGCAAATTTTTAGCACGAGTTCTCGCACTAACCTCGGTCTACTGGGAGCAATGAAAGGATCCTCTCCTGTAATTGTTCTGCACCAACGCCATCTAAATATGGTTTCTAGGTGGTGCTGTTAATATCTTAAACGACAATATTTTAATTTTATGAATGATGGCCTAAATAACAATGCTCTTTAAGAACTATTTGCCTCCGGTATGAAGGAACGATGAAAGCCATTATACCATCGGCACACCGTCAACTTTATGTACCCCTACATCAATACGAATAGAAAGAAGAACTATTTGCCTCCTTCATGAAGGAACGATGAAAGCCATTATACCATCGGCACACCGTAAACTTTACGTACCCCTACATCAATACGAATAGAAAGAAGAACTATTTGCCACCTTTATGAAGGAACCATGAAAGCCATTATACCATCGGCACACCATCAACTTTATGTACCCCTGCATCAATACGAATAGAAAGAAGAACTATTTGCCTCCGGTATGAAGGAACGATGAAATCCATTATACCATCGGCACACCATCAACTTTATGTACCCTTACATCAAAACAAATAGAAATGGTATAGATGGTACACTGGTTATCATGCCGGGCTACTAATCCCAAGTCCACGGGGGTCAAACCCAGTCACAGTAGAGGGACGCGGAACTGACGTTTTAAACGCATTTTAAGCCAACTCCTGGCTCAGAGCGAAAGTCGTTTGCCTTTCACCAAGGAAGTCCGGGTTCGAGTCTTGGTCAATCTCATGTGAAATATATTCCGACAAAACGAGCTTGACTGCTTCACAGGGGCTAGTCCAACCCTTTTGTGAAGCAGTGGTAGGGGGCGTGTACGCGGAGCGAAAGCAATGTGGAAAGATAGATAGATAGATATTGTTTATTTAGCCTTCTCGGCTATTTTTACATAAAATACATATTTACATACATTGCTTACATCAATAAGTATACTCTATTAACTATTTACAAAATGAATTTTCTACTTTTATGTGTTTTATAATTTTTCTTTTAAATTCTTTAATTTGTTCACAGTTTTTTATTTCTAATGGTAATTTATTATATAATTCAATTCCTTTGTCAAATAGTCTATTTTTTGCCTGTTCAGTTTTACTAAAATTAATTACTAAATGTTGTGCTTGTCTTGTTTCCCTTGTTGTTTTATCTTTCACGCGTTGGATTTTGTTTACTAAATCTCCTGTTATTTGGTTTTTAATTAATTTAAAAATAAAAATTAGTGTCTTGTACTGAATTCTCTCTTTTATTGACATGAGGCGCGGAACGTGGTGCGTACGCGTACCTGGTGGTCCTCTTGACAACTGACTATCAATCAATTAATGATGCCTTATTTTCCGTGGCTAGGCTCAGGCTACGAGGCCTGCTCTTCCACCTCACCACGTAAATTTCGCCATATATCACTCGTGCGACGAAACAGGCAATTTGAATTTTGCTCAGACTCTTCATTTAGACTTGAGTCTCATATATGCAGTAAATCTACAACATGGGACAGACGTATTTACTTCCCCTCCGACGGAAGGCGTAGGAAGGAGTTTTTTGCCCTTAATCGGGTTTCAACCTGCGAACTTGGGTATAATAGTCGGATACGTTAACCGTTATACCATCTCTCGCAGATATCCCTAATGCTAAATCAGTAATGTAGTCACTAATGATCTCGTAGGTAATGTGACTTTAAATAAACCAAAAAACACGCCTTTTTATTAAAACCGTTAAAACATATCCAAAAATTGGTGGACGTACTTTCGAAAAAATCCATACAATATTCCAGTTACTTCAGCTGGGAGAAATACGTTTTAGGAACTTAATCATGCCGAGATTCGATGATAATATGTAATGCTATACATTTGTAAGTGGGGACACTAAAACACTTATATGTTAATATAACTATATAAATAAACATATCTGCCTTCCGAGAAATAACGAATTCAAGCAATGACCGTTCATCGTTTTACGCGGATCGGATCTCGTGACGATGGCGCGAGTGATCATTTCCGCCGATTCACTTTTACAAACAGAAATTCAATTCACAGCGAATATCTTTTGGCAGGAGCATTATTGAGGGCGTTTTGCAGTAAATCCATATAGTGATGATTATTTTTTTCCATTGAATGAATCAAATTCAAGGCGAGAAAAATGGAAATATCGGTTTATTTTTAGGGGCTGATGATTCTACTGCATTCACAATAGATTTGAAATACGGTAACTTACTGATTTATTAAATTTAAAACACTTCCGATTTGAAAATAAAAAATAAACATTCATTTACAATAATAATGACAGAAACTTTACACAACAATTTGTAATTAAAGAACGCAATACCAAAAGTCCGTCCACATTCGGTTTATACTTTAAGACGCATGCCTCTCGTCAATACTCCAAGACGTCAACTTCCGTCTGAACTCCAAGACTTTTAACTTTCGTCTTTTTCCGACGAATATCTTTCGTCAAAACTCCTAGAAGTTGAACTTTCTTCTATACTCCAAGACATATTTTGTCTATCTTTCAAGATATCAAACTTTCGCCCGTAAACCGAGACATCTACCAGCCTCTTCTGGTTGTTAATTTTATTCTTCTGTACATATTGTCCGTCTCCATAGTATCCAACCTGTGTTATCGTCCAAGTAGGCTGTGTTTATAAACGCCTTCTCAATGTCAAATATGCACTGCATCTTGACTTGTTACAGTATAGATTTAACTAACTTAACCTATCAACATAGTACCCTGGGTAAGCGCGGTAGCATTTTAATCTGGGTTTAAGTCGAAGATGCGTTCAGTGGTAACATGGAAACAGTATTGCCGGAGAGCTAAAGTTTGGCAGCTTTTTTAGATTACAGGGCTGTTTGGGCGGTTAATTACTTTGGGGAAGTTTCGGGGACACCTATTTATAGAATAAAAATGTGTTTGCACTTAAAGATGGACTTATAAAGACACTGATATCATGGCTCGCGACTCAAGTCACAATCGTTACTGAATCGAATCTTGAAAATAAGTTTATGATTAATATTATTTAAGAATTTAAATATATTTTAAAACCGTTTAATTCGTCATTCTAATTTAACACTTAAGTGGCGTACAGAGTATGCCCCATTACATTTCTGAGCCTCTTTTTCCTGGAATTTCAATTAGCCGGAAATGCCGAAACCTAACACACTACCGCCAGTTGTTGTTCTGCCGATTTGAGTCAGTACGTATTTGTTCTTTGTGTACGGTAAGCTGTGGGCCAACTCTTTTCCTTTTTTCCGTCCATCTAGGCGTTCTGGGTATGCCGCGCGGCTAGTTACGTAAGTAATTTTAAATTATTCATTTTTAAATAGAGAGTACGCGTAGCACTAGTAGCACCCTTTTCTAGATACAGAGTTTGGGATGGAACCACATTCGGAATTCGTCCAAACACCATGTAACATTTTGTAATTTCAGTTAGGTTTTGTGAAAAACTGAATGAAGCAGACATATTTCGAGTTCTTCAAGATCTTTCTGAGGAAGAACAGATCCACGACTTATCAGATAGTGAATCGGAAATACAATATACTAATGTCCAATCACGATAGTAAATCTGAAGAAGACATGCGAACATGATACAATACAGATAGCTATAACGATGAGTTACCTGAAAACAGGGGAGAATACTTTTCTAATTTCAGTTTCAAACAAAATAGATCGTGCGGCAAGAAACACATACAAGAAATTGAAAAGTGGAAAAGGACGCTCTTCAAAACAAATTTCTAGAATACAAAAATATTTTGAAGAAAATTCTTCGGGCCGTAAAAACAAAAAGCGGCTAATAACGTGAAAGACTAACTCTCTGCATTCATCACTTTCATAGGCATTTTGGATGAATTGTTTTTTTATTGATGATTCCGGCGGTCGCGGTCATTAGTCCCGTAAGTGTAGTGAACGTTTTATTCGGGGGAAGGTGGTGATCATCCCCTCTGGATGGTGAGATTCGGCGCCGACCTAACATCGGCTTCCGAAGTTTTCCCGTAGCAGGTATACTTCTCACCAGCGGGCACCGCCCCAGCCGGGCCAACAATTAAGCATCCCACTGATGGCCCGGCGTGTGTGGTAGTGTAGTGCATGCAAGTGTGTGTGAAAGTAGGGTGAGAATAGGACAAGAAATGGGAATGAAAGATCGCGAACGACCCGTGGCCCATTTGTTAGGGTATTGCTCTGGCATTCGCTTGGCTTTGAACATCGGACAAAACACGGAAAACTACGTTTCAGAGCAGCCTGCTGCTAGAATTCTCCACTAGAAAGCGCTACTATCAAATCAGTGTCGAAATCCTGTCACCGTCGGGACAACGTCGAAACATAGGACCTCCCGGTCAGAGGCAGTGCAGTGATATCAGCTGATGCCCTGAGCCACCTCTCCTTGTCATTGGGCGGGGGGGGGGCATCTAGGGGGAAAATGACGTCCTATTGGTGGAATAAGAACATAACAGTTGGCAACACCGCGCGGGAGCAGGTGCATTCGGTGAAGTCTGCAGCAGGAGTGTTTGGGCTCACGGCTGTAACACAACTCTCAATACGTATTCGAAAATTTTGCTTTAAATTTCTTGCAAGAATAGAGTGAAATACACTTATGAAGATGGCATAGGTCCAAACTGTGGAAAGTGAATTTTGAAAATTACACTAATTTGAGTATTTTTGTGTCTTTTTACAACTTAATTAAAGATAGATTTTTCTTTAAATAAATTTTGTTTCCACAATTAGTTCTTTAATGAACGTCATGTTCTTTTGAAAATTTTAGTACTCGTAGTTTTGAGTGAAGTATGGGCAATTTTAAAAACAAGATTTTCTTATCCTCCCATAAATATATCAGACACAGGGTGCAACTATCCCTTTATAGGACAAGAATAGGACATTGCAAATTGAGCCATCTTCACTTAAATAAAAATCCCCCCCCCCCTTTACATGTGAAAAGTGTAATACCCATCTAAATCTTTCAAACTATGTCCCAGACATAACAAATGGGAATTAAACTCGGTATAATTACAAAGCAACACTTAATTTCAGAGAATTCCAAGAAAGAATTAAAGATTGTAAAGCCATAGATATCTTTCTGGACATTCAATTCCAATGGTTACATGCCCATTGACACAATTGTTTAGAATTGTTACTACTGTAAAATAATTGTTAACTATAATGTATTTTATATTGATTTATTGATATATTTGTGTGACACCCTCCTCATGGATTGGCGTCTGTATGTGATTTTCGCACTGGATCGCGTATTTAAAACCGCGCGCGTAGGAAAACTTGTTCCCTGAGCTCACGGATCTTCCATAAGCCGCGCTGTCAGCCGGTAGCGCCAAGTAGGCAACGTAGAGGGGCGAGAAAACGTTAGGGGGTACGCATCGAGCGACCGGAGATAGTGTGCGCAGTGACGTGACGCGTGAGTGACGGGTACGGTGAGCTAAAGCATCAGGTACGACAGAGTTCGTAGAAGTAATAGTTCCGATGTTTTGCGGCTTACTTGGTTAGTAAAACATTCCACCCCGATAGCAGCGGTGTACGTGAAAAAAGTGTTCTAATGGTTGGACAGCGGAGGAAGCCCGGGCGGAACGTGCAAGTACTACTCGTTCACTTTACATTTGCAGACGGAGCGCTGCGATCTGTTTACATGAGGTCACCGCCGACTGAATGAGAAACGCGCGTCTGCAGTTGATACTGACCGTTTAATATGATATAGATGGCGGTGAGCAGCTCACAGAACCCCCGCGGGGCAAGAACATAACCATTAAGCAGTAGATAAGTGCAAATAAGAAATAAAAATATTGTACGTGAATGTTGTGAATAGTGTGTGGTGTGATCTATTTTATATGTATATTATCTTCATCGTTTAAGAGCGCGACTCCAGCTTACTGTCAGAAAGGCATAATTCGTCAGCTGTGTCCGTAGCGCTTGTGCTGACTTCGGAGACAGCTGATTGGTCAGATGCTGATTGACATCGGGGCAATTCGTGTATTCTCGGTTGTATGTTCGGGCCTTCACTTTCAAAACAACATTTGTTCCTAATTCTGCCGTCTGCAAATGTAAAGTGAACGAGTAATAATCGCGGAGGACGGTGAGGGCCATGGAAGGCGAGGGGTGTCCACCGTCGGGGCGGCAGGCGGTGCTCCCGACTTCGCCTGGGAGCCGTTTCGGTCCCCGACTTCGAGGCCAAAGCAGCTCGCGGGGTCGCGGGCGATTCCCGCGGGCATCGTCGTCAGCTGAGCCGCGCTTTCGGCCACAGGCGACAGGCGAGAACGACAGCAGCTTCCACCATCGAACGAAATCGTCAGCCAACGCTGCTAACGATAAGTACTACACAGATATTTTTTTATTATCTCGTTCTCTGAATAGTTTTATGAAGCCTAGAAGACGAGATATCGCAGTAACCACTCTAAACTGGAAAGTAACAACTCGAAAAGTCTGTGGATTACAACGGTAAAATGTGAATTGTATATCTGGAGAATGTAAGGTCTAGGTTGTATGTTAAAACGAGTACTAGCAGTGATTTGTATTCTTTTCTTCTGAATACTGTATATTACTTTTTGGCCAAGGTGAAAATTAATGCAAATAGAATGTTGTTACATTTACTTTGGCGTAAATCATGGGTCAGTGAGGAGCCAGAGCTCCTTATTAAAATATTAAATGGGAGTAGGATGAGTCCAGCGATCGTTCGGAAATTCGGGTTCGTATTAGGGAGCCCCAAAACAAGGTCCTTTTTTCAATGAAGCTATTTCCTGCGTTCATGGTGGTGGATACGTATAGTGAATAAAGCATTTGACAATTACTCTGTTATGTGTTTTGGGGAGGGTATCGTATGATATTATGTATTGAACCTGTGTATTAATTTATTTGAAATTATTTTTATTGTATCAAGTGAGATTGCATCAGAGCCCTCATCAGCTATAATTACTTTACTTTTTTCATATGTCTTGTTTGGTGTTATGACTTCGTTCTAGCACTACTTGGTTCCACCTTCCACTGAATAAAAGTGAGATACTGCTGCAGGTAAATA
Organism: Acheta domesticus; assembly: GCA_031308135.1. NCBI lineage: Eukaryota > Metazoa > Arthropoda > Insecta > Orthoptera > Gryllidae > Acheta > Acheta domesticus. Next base: position 45,376,323 of record JAHLJT010002630.1, read on the forward strand.
TTTGAGTTTGTACAATATGATCAGTATTAACTGGAGATTTGATTCCATGTTTTGTGAAGAAATCGAAAATCCCGTTATCTGTATGCTACATGCAGTGAAACAAAACAATGTGCCGAAAGTTTTTTTTAAAATTTCATGAAAACAAATTGCGCACACTCAGACAGAGCTGAAAGTCAGCACGAACCTAAGAATAAAAACTATTTTCATGTGCCTCCATAATAAATCATATGACACCCGTTGCAAGCTATTAAAGGTTTTCATTTATTTTTGTTATATAGTGAAGGAAGGAATTTGCTAAAAAAAAATAAAACGATCAATCAAATTCGGTTGTTTCATAATATATTTCATTCTCATACCTTATGAATGGTCAAACCAAAACTGCCATTAACTAATCTAAGTACTATTAAAAGCCTTGAAAGATTGTATTGTCGAACAAGAGGAAATAAATTAAATGAAATAAAAAGCATCAGAAAACTTTGATTGACGTGAAGAAACATGTCCGAATAATTGATTTTCCTCGGGACCAAAAATATTTTGTCTTGAATAGGTCTCATTATAATAATAATAATAATTAATCTTATTCTTTAAGCATTGGACCGCTGATCCGTTGGGTACTCATTGGTCCTTCCACCTTGTTTCGGTCGTCCCACAGACCGATTTTGTTCAGGGTGGTATTTGGTCACTTCCTTCGGAGTTCTAGAATTTTCCGTTCTTTGTACGTGATTTGCCCATGCGTTTCTGCGTTCTGGGGCCCAACAAATTTCAAACCTTTGCGATTTTGAAACGTCAGAGTTAACAGCAATGCGAAATCTAATGAAGTAGTGGCTGCCTGTTGGATCTGAAACCTGTAAAATGCCTGAAAGTGCTAGCCCTTCAGAAATCTGCCCACCAGAAGGTGGCAAAGGGAGGATGTCCATTCAAAGTGAAAATTGAACAAATTTAAGGCTAATTGATACTGGTGGGGATTCAATAGTTTTTCGCGTCGAACCTTCTTGCCCTCTAAAAGGCAAAGAAGAGATACTCAAAGAAATGCGGTATCAACCTTCATGCAAGAAAGTTTATGTAGGAGGGTCGAAGCGTCGAGACACAGCAACGTCGCTGAGGATAGAGCCAAGCGTGAAAATAGAGGTTTGCGTAGCAGACCAGTTTATACTTTGTCAAATACAACACATTGCTGAAAGGAATTGCAGCTAATAAGATTCCCAATTCGAAGAACTGATTTGATGCTACAAACTCCAAAGATAGCTAAACAAATGTCCTTAATGTGGAATGCAGTCTGCACAGGTCCAAGAGTTTCTATGAAACAACTCATGCCTTTTCGTGAATATACAATAATAAATCATTAAAAAATGGCGCTCGTTACATGTTCGTAATATACTTTGTACATTACTTAGAATATATGTACGTAAACGACAAACTAAAAATTAGCTTTTGCTGTTTTAATTGGGGGAAATATCTTCAAGGTGAAATCTATGAAGACAAACACCATTTTGAAAGCACGAGCCACAAGTTAGAAGATAATTATAATAATTCTTTATTGCACAATTTCTTCTACAAATTTATTTAAAAAAGTACAAGTATTACAATATTTGATAAAATATGATATAAAAGAAATAAGATAATTAAGAGATTTCATTTTATTATATAAACAATTATGATCTGGGGAAATCACAACGGTGAATGTTAGTGTAATCACTGATTTTCAGACTGACCGACAAAAGTTACAATAATTACTTCAATATAATAAATAATACAGTTCAAAACACTAAATGAATACAATAATTGTAAACTGTAAACATTAAAAATATAGTAAAATTTATAAAAAGGTCCATTACAGGGCAAGGCAAAATGTACCGTAAGCAATTTGAATTGAACGTAAAAATGTATGAATTGAAATCAAAAGGTAGGAAAAGAAGATAAAAAGACGAGGTACTAAAAACCTTGCATTAACGATAGTTATCACGTATAAACTCATTAGCCCTCGTACGAAATCCCGAGAAATTTGAAACCTTTAAGTCATACGAGAGTGGTTTGTATAAATAAGCCCCAAGATGGCGATAAGAAGCCAGTAATCTAGCTGTACGATGCATAGACAGAACAAGTGTATTACCAGCATTACGCAACACTAGATTTCTGACGGTTGAGTCAGAAAAAAGTTGCAGATACTCACGAATATACAGGGGTTGTCCAAACTTCAAAACATTAAAAATAACTAGAATCGTCATCCACAAAAGTGGGATGGGACGTGAAAGTACACACTTTCCTCAACATAGGCGATAGTCACGTGAGAAGAGATGGGTTCTAAAGCCCCCCCATGAATACAACCACTGTCTTAAGTCGCAGAGGTTAATTACAGGATACGAAGCCCGACAAGCATCACAAAAATCAGTACCCACCGCGGGTCTCAAACCAGGCGGAGAGGGCATCCGTCCAGGTCAACAGCGCACCATCTACTCTCCCCATCGTCCTCCTAACACCAAAAAATCAGTCTTCCGCGCCGAGACGGGAGAAAGAAGGAACGGCTGAAAGAAAAGAGAGAAAAAGGTAGGGAAAGCCCAAGGAGAAAGCGGGCGGCCGGTCAGGTTGGGGGCAGGGGCGGGGGCGTCGGAAGGTCAGCACGCAGGCAGGTCAGCGGTGGCATAGACCAAGGATGTATAGACAGCCCACTGCGGGCAGCGAACAGGTTACGCGGAAGTGGTAACTCATTCAGAGATGGCAACACCGTCGCATCTTAGTTCCGAAAAATGTGGTAACCGAGTAGAGCGCGCACAGGTCGTTTGTACCCCCACTACTACCGATTTCACCCCTCCACTACCCAAAGCATTTTGCAACGACGCGTGGTGTGAAACAGCCGTCCGGCTTATCCCCCCCATCGCCCCCGCCGCTCTTCAGCAGGCTTCGTTCCCGCTGCTCCGGCGGCCAACCGCTCCGGCCTCAGCCAATGGCTGTTTGCTTTCGAGTCGTCTTTCAGATGAGCTCTGCTCAGGGGCGGGATTTCGGATCTTTTATTGGGAGGGAGGGGCATGTTTGGGCGCTATTATAAACAGGAAAATATGCGTTTATATTAATGCTTAAACATCTTTACTCTATGGCGGTGGCGCTGACTTCCGACCTCCGCCTCCTCCCCGCGCGAACGTGCCCTTGACGTGGTCGGCGAACCCTGAGAAGCAAAGTTATCTAAAAGTCGCTTGCTTCTGTCGCATTCGACGCGCCTCTCGCTCTTTCCGCGTTCCTCCGCACAATCGGCGGCGTGATGAGCCAACAAGAGCCCCCCGCGTTGCGACTCCCACGTAACGTGCGTGCGAATCCCCAGTTTACGTGATTGATCGTTAGTGATTCCGGACGCGTCGAATACTAGGGTCAAGTCCCGTAAGTGCAGTGATTTTCTTTTTTTGTTCGGGAGGTGGCGGTGGTCTTCCCTGCTGGATGGCGAGATCCGGCGACGACTTAACGTCGGCTAGCGGTGTTTTCCCAGACCAGGTATCCATTCCATGCGAGTTGTTGGTGATAGGTGTTTGAACGGAGGAAATTATTTTGCCATCGTGCGTCATAAATTTAAAAAGGTGTGTTCACAGTCATGGTTGGTTATGGATTGCATAATAATTTTCCTATCAGTAAGAAGTGATTTTTCATCTACTAACGCAAAAATAAAACGTCCATGATACTCGATTTTATTGTTTATACTTCAGAATTTGTCTCATAACTTGTGCGTGGTTACTTTTGTTACATCTATATTTCTGGCAGTCACTTTTCCGCCGTCAAATACTTTTTTCTGTCGCTTTGCGAGAATTCCATTGCAGTTTGTATTTCATCGAAATGTCCTTTGGAAGAAAGAAACGAGCACTTTGCACACAAAAGTGAGACATCAAAGCACTCCTGAGAGGTGAGTAATTTGCATACGGAGATGACCCCCTGCAGTTCCAAAACTTCGGTTCCAGCAGACATTGAACACTGATTTTTATTCGCACTTCAATTTCTACGCAGTTCGTGTTGCTGTTGTAAGAAGCGCTAAGTTTCGTAAAATAGGATCTTAAAACAAATGTGGATTTCCACCACCGACCAAGGAGGATAAAATAACAGTAAGATTGTAGGAACATGTCGGTTCATAAAGTTGACACATTAAATTCGCCTCATATGAAACGGACTGACCAAAATCACCAGACCACTTCTACGCTAGTTAACAAACTAGTGGTGCTTCAGAATGGCACACACTTACCCGTATTAGTTTTCTATTTCCTTGGGTCTTCACTAGCTATTCGGAATTGCCACAAAATCTTTCTCGCCAACTATAATGTTCACCGCCAAAAGTACATATTTTTTGTCATTTTCTTAATTTTTCGGTTTCCTATTGGTAGAACGGAAACATTAATTTTAGAATATTAAAGAACACAAAAACCTAGTCATAAATGGCAATTTTCTTTTGAAAATTATATGCCGTTTAAGAGAAAATGGCGTTTCAGTGCTACTAAAAATGCGAAATTTGAAGCTCATTTTCACTGAAAATGTTTGAGTTTTCAAAATACTTTATTTGAAGTTATTTAAAGCACCTACATCACAAATATAATAATCTTTACAAATTGCTGGTAATGTGCATATTAAAGATGTGAAAGATCTTTCAAAAAAATTACAATTATGTAATTTTTGAAAGAACAAAAAATAACTCAAAATAAACTTTACGCTATACTAAAGAGTGTAATTATCACTATCCGTTACAAAAGTTTGAAGAAACAATTTGCAGCCATATATGAGAAAATGGCGTTTGAGCGTTTCTTAAAATGCGAAATTTGGAGCTACTTTTCACAGAAAACGGTTGTTTTCGAGAAACTTTACTTGACATTATTTAAAGCACATGTACTCATAAATATAATAATGTGAAAAAATCGCCGCTAATGTAAATATTATAGACGTGAGAAACATGTTAAAAAATTTACATTTTGTAATATTTGAAAAACCAACCTATAGAGCAATATGGATTTTATGTCGTCAGATAAAGTAGATTTACCACTACCCTACTGAAAGTTTAAAGAAAAAATTTGGAGCCGTTTTTCAGAAAATCTTGTTTTTGAAAGTTTTTAAAATTGCACATATTGCACGAAAACTACTAAAATTTTGATAAACATTGACATGACCTTTATAAAAGAACTCAATATGCAGAACAAATTTTATTTGAAGAAAAAATCTCTATCTTCAATTTTGTAGTTGGAGAAAGACGCCGAAAAAATTCAAACTTACACAATTTTCGAAAATTCAGAGTTATCCGTGAAAATCGCAACGTTAATAAGTGTAATTTACTCTATTCATACAAGAAGTTTAAAGAAAATATTTGGAGCCGTTTTTGAGAAAATTTTGAAAATCCCCGGAGGGCTTCATAAAAAGTAGCCCCAAATTTTGAAGAATCTTTTTTAAAATCTCAAAGCTTTGGATAGAATTAGATCGACCGGGCAATATTCAATTTGGAAGAAATCGTACATATGGTTTAGGAGCTAGCAGTGTTCACAGACGGACAGACAGACAGACGGACGTTTTCCTTTCAATTGGTTTTTCGGTATCAAGGACCTAGAAAAAAGGATTTCTGGCTACACGTGTTAGAGGATTTTTTTTTCTTAATTTAGCAACTGGTTTTATCCACTTTTTCGTTATCACGGCCCGGCAATGAATTTTTTTCCGCCGAAAATTGGCCATTTCTTCGCGCAGCATTACATAACTTTCCCTATACTACGTATATCACTTCGTGTATACGTACGTATACGGGAAAGTAAAAACATGATACATTGAATACAAACATGGTTATGGTGATACTGGCCTTTATATGGTAGACTTAACAGTTTACGTGCGCAGGGCACGTGTTGTGATCCGTCTGGAGAGAGAATGAGAGCGACTGTTGGCAAGCATACGTTAGTGACTAGAAGTCCAGGTATCCTCCTCGGACCCAGCGTAACTTATAGGTCACATAGCTTATCTTTCGTTTATCTGTGGTTTCAAACAATGAGGACCATTCTGCGTATTTCCATAGCTTTGTTACTAGTGTTCGCTATCTCCCTGATATAACTTTTCATCGATTTTGTAAGAAAAAGCTGTCCTTGCATAACAAAGTACAGATTTACAGAACTATAATCAAATCAACATGGACCTATGGTATTGAATTGTGGGGCTCCTCCAGTAAATCGAATCTAGAAATTCTAGAAAGATTCGAAGCTAAAACATTAAGAAAACTATTCAACGCACCATGGTACGTGACGAACATTTGCAGAGACCTCGACATCATCCCGCTAGAAGCAATTATCACCACGAAGAGTCAAGCTTACCAGAAGAGATTGTACGAGCATCCAAATTATCTTTCAACAAATCTTCTAGACAGCTGTAAACATGTATATAGACTGAAACGAGAGAATATTTTAGATTTGCCATACCGATTTTGTAAATGAAATTTTAAATGTCACAAAAGTCACGTCAGAAATGTATTTATTAGACACCATTTACTTATTGTTCTAACAACAGATTGTAAATTATGCAGAAGTAATAAAAAAAATTTTGTAAGAATTGTTGTCACTATAGCATCACAAAAAGTCGAATGCGTTTGACGTACGAAGAACGATGCGCAGCAGTGAAAGTAAATAACGAAATTGGGTAAATATTCTAATTACTCTGTTATTTTTCAAGTTAGTCTAATTTTAGGGAAGCATTTTAACTATTATTCATAGTTTATATTCTGTTTTCATTATTTGGCCAAATGAGGTATTTATTAAGAAATTATTATATTCTTAATTTGACATTTGTAATGATATAACCTCTGGGTTACAATGGGTCTCAATTTCTTCGATATTTTTAATATGTAGGTCAATCATATTTTGGTGGTGAATGCGAAAGAAATATTAGATATCATCAATGAAAACTGGGATATTTCCGACCTCACCGACGATAACGATAATACGATAATATCCTATAATATTAAATATTATGTACTACTTCTTTCATGCCTTTTCCCCGCGGTAGTGAAAAAATCGAGCACTGGGGCAATGAACATGAAATTGAAAATGATAAAACCTTTGCAGTATCAAATATTTGGCAGTCGACACAATTTTTTGAACCTCTTCCTCTGGCACCATCTCTGTAACCAATTCTTCGTTCATATGCTACCTTCTTTGTCCAGATTTCGTAGGTATGTAGGAAAAGAAATTGTTGCGTGAAAAACTCGACTTCTTGGAATTTTTGAGTAGCAGTAGCACACGCACTTCTGAATTCAGTTCCAGGGTCATAAGACGAAGATGTTAGCAAGAACACTTTTTGGAGAGAGTCTCCAAGAATAAAAACTAACTCATTTGCCTGACGACAGCCTACGTAAAAGAAAAGCGGATCATTTTCCCGAAATACCAATCAGTATAAAGCAGTCTCGTTGCTGAATGCCATAGTGCGACAGCCCCAAATGTCGCTTCATTTGTTTATCATGTAAAGGGTTTCTGTGCCTCAACAAAAATACATTTTTAATTATTTTCACGAAAAATAGTAACTTTTGGGTATATGTTTGTATTTTTAGATGTTGTCTTAGATACTTCTTTGTGTGATTTACGAAATAATTGGTAGTACGTTACACTTCACAATGGTTGTTCATATCAAAACTTGAGACCCCGATGTAACTTATAGGTTACATCGTTTTTTGGAGTTAAAAAAATTATTTTATGCAGAAATGAATTACATGGCAATAAGATATGCCCTTGGCTTGCGGAAACCTAAAACTCGAATTTAAAATATTAAGTAGCAGGCCTTGGGGCCGAAGAGGGTATGCCGTGAGTTATAATTGACGATTGTAGAAGTTACATTGAATGCTTCATAAGCGAACACAGATGCACAACAGGTGTGCAACGTTGGTACGTGTGATACAATTGAGTAGAACCCGTGGTCTGATGACTGTTCATGCCGGCGGCACATTAACAGTTTGTATGTTGGTAAGGTGTGTTTCACAGTATATCATGACAGAAAGTTTACCGTTATCACGTATTAGCTGAGAATGCTAGTGTTGCGAAGGAACTTATTTAAGATGCATAGTTCACCATAGCTCTAACACGCCACTGGTGGATTTAATGCACTTTGTTTATGCCGAAACGATTGATTACGTATTATCACGTGTTAAGGCCGCTCTACAATAGCCTACGAACAAGAACGGCAACGCGAAGGGGTTATTAATCAAGGAATTTTACCATTACCTTGTTTCCTGATTCACGAATCAGTTGTTTTTGTCAAAAATGACTTCTAGGGCGGGAATATATTTTCAGCGAACGCTGATGTCTAGAAGTACAACACACGACGTAGTAATCATATTCATCAACAGCTCACTACAAAAAATTCACATACAATTCATGTACATTACTCTACAACACTTTGCGAGATGACATTAAACGATTAAATTCGATAGAAAAGTTTAAGTCCCAAGTAAAATATTTTCTGCTGCATCACTGTTTCTAAACAATTCGAGCCTATACCGAGCATCAAAAGGAAAGTAACATTAATTTTAACAATGATAGTTAATGTAATTATTTATCATTTGGACTGTATAATTCTAAAGAACCTGTAACAAGTACTGTACCACAGCTTCTGGGTTGATGGCCCCCATTTCGATAAGGTTTTTCGTCCAGTTTCCCTGATCCTTTGAGCAAATGCTGAGATGGCCCCTTGTTTTGCCTCTGGACATAAATGTAACTTCATTATTTGGGAACGTCTTCTGAATTTCAGTGGGAAATATACTTATTGAAATTATTGTTTTCCGTATTGTCGCGGCAAAAAGTGTTATTCTTTCATGAAGAACATGATGAGGGTTAAGGGCACAAATGCATAGCTAATTTACCTTTGAAAATATATTTTATTATATAGGAGCGAATATTTTGTCAACAAAACTTGAAAAAACCGCTCTTTTTTCTGTATTCGAAGTTCGACTAGAATATGGTTTAGGATAGAGATCACAGAATTATGAAAACGTGCACAAATTTCACTTCTCCCCATAGCTCGTCACACACACAGTTTTAAACTGTTTTTGACGTAAATAAATAAAAGCGAGGACGGAAACAGGAACGCGAGGTACGTGCGTTTCACAACAAACGCCAACGGGAAGAGGAATAGCGCTATGAACCTGTAGCGGCAAAAAAAGAGAACTTCAGGAAACAGTTGCCGAAACAAAGCACTTCAAGCTGCGCTATTCTATTCACTCTGCCTTGCCATCTGTCAGTTTTTTGCGCGTGCTGCTATGAATAATGAATACTTTAACGAAAGAGTATTAATTAAAAAAAGAATTCATCAGAATGAAACTAGTGGCGCTACAGAATGGCACAGACATTCCTGTATTAGTTTTCTATTTCCTTTGGTCTCGGCTTGCTATTCAGACTTGGCATATACTCTTGCTAATTGCCATCAATTACCGCCCAATCTACATTTTTTTGACATTTTCTAAATTTTTCGATTTCTTCATAGTCGAATGGAAATAATATTTTAAGAATATTAAAGAACAGTAAAACCTTCTCCTTAATAACAATTTTCTTTGAAAAATTTGGAGCCGTTTTTATGAAAATGGCGTTTAAGCGCTACTGCAAAGGCGAAAATTGAAGTTCTTTTTCAGAGGCATCTTTTGTGATTTCGAAGAACTTCATTAGAAGTCACTTGAAACACTTTAACTCACAAATGCAATGGTGTTTAAGTACTGATGAAAATGTGTATGTTAACGGTGGGAGATATCATTAAAAAAATTACATTTGTGTAATTTTCGAAAAAACAAAAAATATACCCCAAAATCAACTTTCCGTCATATTGAGGAGTGCAATTAGCACTATCCGTTCCAAAAGTTTGAAGATAAAATTTTGAACTATTTTTGAGAAAATGGCATTTCAGCGTTTCCGATAATGAATATGGAGCTAGCTTTCACAGAAAACGGTTGAGTTTTCACGAAATTTTACTTGATAATTTTACTTACTATTTAAAGCCCATTTACTCATAATGTTCACAAATCGCTGTTATCGTAAATATTAACGACGTGAGAAGGTACTGAAAAAATTTAATTTTTGTATCTTTTGAAAAACAAAAGAATACATCAACCTGGCGTTAATGTTATCGCATAGAGTACATTAGGCATTATCCCTACCAAACTTTAAAGAACAAATTTGTAGCAGTTGTCGAGAAACTCTTCTTATTGTAATTTTTTGAAATTCCTTATATTCCACATAGCATTGCGCGAAAACTACTAAAATTTTCAAAACAATGTACATGACTTTAAAGAAAGAACAAATTTTATTTGAAGGAAAAATCACTATTTGTAGTTTTGTAGTTGGAGGAAGACGCCGAATAAAATTCAAACTTTCGCAATTTCCGAAAATTCAAAGTTAAAAGTGAAAATCGGACATATGCCACCATAACAAGTGTATTTTACTCTATTCTTACAAGAAATTTAAAGAAAAAATTTTGAACAGTTTTTGAGAAAATGTTGAAACTGTCTGGGGGGCTTCATGTAAAGAACCATCAAATTTTAAAGAATGTTTTTCAAAATCTCAAAGCTTCGACTCGAGTCAGGTATTGGTAAGAAGAGAAAGTTATATTATTGTGTGCTGGAAAACGACGAATTTTTCAACGCACTGTGCTTGTGTGGTATAGTGGTATCAGCGCCAGCGCGTTAACTGTGAAGAACTGGGTTCGGGTGTCGGAATGGAAAAACTCTTGCTGGTTGAAAGCACTTTTGCTGGTTTATGTAGGTGTATATTACTGCGGAGCGTTTAAAAACAATGCAAACATTTTTGAGCTTTATGAGCACTCCTTGTTGAATTTGACATTTTGTATTTGAATGAGAAAGGAAAAATAGATGAATGGTGGAATTTTGTATTCCTTCTCCCGAATGATTTGTTTTTTATATGAATCAAGCATTTACGTTTTTATACTTCGGCCCGAGTTCGGTCCATTCGCGCCTAAAAGTTGTCTGACGATTTGAGATAGCGTCTAGGAGCGGAAAAAATTGCCGGTTGGAAAGACGTTTACTGATTTATGTAGTAGTATATTGCAGAGCATTTATGAGCAATGTGAGAAAGTATGTGCGTTGGTAGCACCACTAGTTGTATTCGCATCACTATCCTAGCCACAACTGGAGAATTACCGCCGACACTCTTTTAGTTTCCTAGATTATTCGGCGGAATGGTGCTTTATATAGTACAATATTATCTTCCATAAGGGTTGCTGACAGTTTCGATTTTTAGAAAAGACAATCGCTTATATTTCCAGACGAAGGCACTAATGATTATGTTCTTGCAATATGCAATGCAAAGATGTATTCTATGGGGAGAACCAATGAACCCCGAAAAAATTGAAGTTTTGATTTTACATCGCGTTCTTTCCCACAATCTGGTAATTCCTAGAGTCTCGCACTCATCCTTAAATTCCTGAGAGGGAAGTGATACAATCCACTCTCAAAAAACAATTCCAGTGATTCGGTTGATGAGAAATGTGAGGCACCTGGAGCCTTACTCCTCTGTCGTCCAAGGGTAAATACAAAATCGTAATCTTACTCTATGTGCTTATCATTACATCAGTGGTGAAACTTCCTAGCCAGTCTACCTGATTCAAGCTTATTCTCGGCGAATCTCTTGAAATACTTACTTCAAAATACAGCAGGCTTGCCAACGGATAGATGTAAAATATCTGAAAGTGTGAATCTAACATGCTCGAGTTCTGTTTGAATACGAATTCGAATTTTATTTCTCAGTGTACTTGGTACACACTTCGACAAAAGCAAGACCTTTCTTACAATATTTGAGCGAATTCATAAAGAATGAAGATTCTGAAAAAATAATGGGAAATTATAATTTAAGTGAAACTACGTCTACAATCTTTCTCAAGGAAACATGAAAAACTATTTCCATAGTATGGTTTCAACCAATGACGTTCACGAGTTAGTATCGTGTGATCCAATCACAGCTATGATCCTCGAAAATTATCGTGTTTGTCTCAACAGCTCCTTGCTGATTAGCAACTGTTCAAAACCGCTTATATTACTCATTATTCTAATAGAGTAATATATGAATATCATTAGGTGCATGACATATTCTATTATCATCAAGGACAGAGCATGTTTTGTCACGGGAGGTGGAGGTGATCTTTCTCCTCTGAATGGCGAAACCCGACTCCTACCTACCCGTCGCCTTGTGGGCTTTCTTCCCAAATAGGTATCTACCATCAGCGGACATCGGCCCAGCTGGGACAAGCTTTAAGATTCCGACAGGTCTCTGATGCGTTGAAATTGCTACAATCACCTTCTGAAAGAAGAAATCGTTACTGACGAATCAGAGATGAGTACTAGAAAGTAAGACAGCGGCGTCATTCAATATTGTTGTGCTCCCCCGGTACACTGAGAAACTGATGAAGGTTGTTACCATGTACATGTTTTTAATATGTATTGAATCAGACATTACGAAGTGTACGAATGAGTTGAAATAAACCCTAGTTCTTGTTGTGTGATATTAATGAATAGTAATCTCTCGATATGTGTGGTAGTGTAGTATGTGAAACTGTGTGTTTGTGTATAAGGAAAGAGGATAAGACAAGGAAGAGGAAGGAAAGATCGCGCGGGATCTGTGGTCCGTTAGGGTATGAACCGGCATTCGGATGATATTGGTCGAACAAAAAGCGGGCCGCTAGAATTCTCCTCTAGAAAGCGGCTTAATTCGACCTAGCTATGAAGCAAGTGACGAAAATTCTCCTACAGTCTGGGCTCTACCCGTAGATTTCACCACAGATTCAATCCGTAGGGACTGAAGTTTGTGTCATCATTTTACATGACTTTATATTTTACATTCCGCAATACAATTTGCACGAGAACCAGGTCCTGCACCACCGACGAGGTAAGGCGACTTCAACGTCCTCGGGCAAACCAAAGCATTTTTTATTTATTTTTTTCTCTGGAAAAACCCTGCTGGGTGCCTTCAAATTCTTTCAAGTCTCTCGAGAAGACGGACTAAAAAACTAAATATAGACAGAGGTGCACTCTGGTAACGACAGAATCAACCAAGATCTTTAGACAACGGAACTCTGCATTGCCGAGGATTGCGTGTAAGATCGGAAGAAAAATCTCCTACACGGATAATTAAAAATGCATTGTATTCGCCCATTTCCCAAAATCCAACTGGGCGAATTCGCGATCCCAGAATCCAATTATACAACATTGAGGATTCTGTCAACTGAACGCATGTTAACGCCAGGGAATCGACCGATCAAAGAGGCTAGCCTGTAATAATGATTTTAATTATTCTCATCACACGTCGGGAGGTGATAATTTTAGAATGACATGTGGCGTATATACGATTCAAAGGTGACGCTAAACCTTGAGATAACACAACCCCATCGAATCTGGGCAGCAGGGGAAAAATAATATTACCGCGCGCTCCATACGTGACAACTGAGTTTCGAGCGTAGGTCGTCGCATATTGCATCTCATTCTCAAATGAAACAAACATTTAAGACTTATTAATAAAATGTATCCAATGTTTTTTATGACAATCCTTTATTATCCACCATTTATACAACGTCTCGTAACTTGTTTTGTTACATCATTAGGTTCCTTAGTGAGGAAATTGTCACATTTTGTTGCATAGGCAAGTTTCGACACTCGAGGACACATTGTGAACTTGGCAACGATCCGCCCAAAGGTATAACTTTTACACCTAAAGTTTTACCTTTCGGTGCTTTGTTGCCAAGTTCACAACGTGTCCTCGAGCGTTCCACTGTTAAAACATGCCTATGTAACAAAATGACACAACAGTTCCCTCACTAAGGAACCTGATGTAACAAAACTAGTTACGAAATGTTGTGTAAATGGTGGATAATAAAGGATTGTCATAAAAAATATTGGATACGGAGAATTCTTCAATTTGATCTACAAGTATGAAAGACCGTAAAACCGGCGACGTATGCTCGCTAGCAGTCAAAACCAAGGAAACAACACATTATCTTGGATTGTAAGCAGCGACCATGCTATCTGGTGAAGTAAATCGGCCATTACCGGGTCTCATGCCCTTGATCTCAGTTTTACGATGACAAGAAAAGCAAAGCTATCCTTTTCTGAAGAAGGCAATAACCACTAAAACTAGATTCTTCTCCAGAAAACTTGCAATACTCGTATGCCCTCGGCCATGCAAAATATTTACAATGAAGGTTTCAGTTTTTTTTAATCAAGTTTTCTTCGATCAAACATGAGAATGGATCCATCATCTGTAATATATGAATTTCTTTTTGCTAATATTGTATAACAGATTTACTTACTATATTCACGGATGATCAACTTCTCGAAATACAGTCAGATTCTCGAATTAGCTTCTCAGGAACATATTAGCGTTCTCCAGATATGATGTTCACAAGATAACTTTCTTTCCTATTAAAAGAGACGTTCTATTCTTGTCAATTTGTTTTCACGACTTTATGAAGACTTTTCATTTTACATTAGAAAATGTACGTAAATAGGGCTAAGGATGCTGGAGCGAAATTCTTTAAAATTTGATTTGGAATTGTACTGTCGTATATTAAAATATTTTCACAATACGTTACGATTGCATTATAAAACGAATGCCATTCATGATTCTATCGAACTAAATGGAAAGAACTGAAACATTTGTTAACATGTGGAAATTTTATTTACAAATCCGTACTATCCATTTCTAAATATGACTACTTTTTACAAATATTATGGGTACATGCAGAAATAATGTGAGTGAAATACTATCGGTGACTATTTTCATAAATCTTACTGAAGAAGAGTTATAGAAAAGTTAGGCAAGTATTACACATGCACTAAACGGAAAACCGAAAGCCATTGGTGTATTGTTTTAAGTCGCTCAGTTTTCATTACCTTATTAAACTTATTGAACACAAATAAGAGAATCAATGTAAAATATAGTACACTATCGAAGTACAAGCCATAGAAACAGACAAGGATTAAGACAGGGAGACTACTAAACCCGATACTCTTTAACCGAATAATAAAATACATTTTAGGAGACCTTCCTAAAAAAATGGACCTCATAATATAAAATCTGTCATTTATGTAGACATTACAATTTTAATTGCATAAAATTAAGATAATCTACGCCTCTTAGTCCAGAAAACGTGCCAAGCGTATAACATGACGATATCAATAGAAAAAAAAACTAAATGCATGATAATTTCGAAAGACCCATTAAGATGTAAATTGTGTGTGAAAACCACTCAATAGAACTAGAGATGGAAATACAATATTTAGGCATAGTGACAACTAGTGATGGTAGATCTTTGAGAAGAAAAAGAACGAAATATAAAAGCAAATGGCATAGCAGGCTGTCTCAATCACTCAATGTGGTATAAGTCATTCCTTAAAAAAGAAGCAAAGATCGGAATGTAGTAGTAACGCAGCAATTAGACCCATACTGTCATATGTACCCGAAACCAAGGCAGGCTCCCAAGAAAATATGTCAAATGATGGAAGTATCAGAGATGCGAATGTCAAGAAAAATAGTAAATAAAACGCTAAGGGATAAAGAACGCTATACTAACAAGTTAGTCTATATATATATACACACACCGTAATTTCTGTCAACACATTTCAGTCAATGGGTGATGGGAACAAAGGGCGCATGTGGCAATGAACTATAGGAGGAATGGCGCAGATTTTCTTACCAATTCTTGCCAAATACTACCAAGACCATACTGGCAGGAAATAATACCAAATACCATACTGGCAGGAAAGGACATTACATACTTATATTTCCAATTCTTTGCCAATTGTGCTTGGGCTCCCGCAAGGTTCGATCTTAGGTCCTATTCTCTTTCTGTTATATGTAAACGATATGCCCTCGTCTATTAAAAATGGAAGAACGGTTCTGTTTGCTGATGACACGAATGTTCTTTGCAAAAAAGAAGCAGTAAATAGTACAATTTCAGAAGTTTCAAATTGGTTTAATAATAACAAATTAATTGTTAACGAAAGAAAAACTGTTTCAATGCATTTTTGCATCTCAAATCGGAAATCGCATGTTCCATTGAAAATGAACAATATGAAATTAGCTGATGTTGAGGCAACAAAATTTTTAGGTCTTTCAATTCAATCAAACCTCAAATGGAATGTACATATAACAGAATTAAACACTAAATTAAGTTCATTATGCTATGCATTCAGAATTCTTTCAAATTCTGTCAGCCTTCATGCAGCTCGTTGCGTTTATTTTGCAAATGTGCATTCCCGCCTGAGATATGGCATAATATTCTGGGGTAGCTCATCCTGTAGTATTCAGACGTTCAGATTGCAAAAGAAAATTATTCGAATAATGAAAAAATGCCTTCCACGTGATTCCTGCAAGCCTCTTTTCATTGAGCTGGGAATCCTACCATTGCCTTGTCTATTTATTTACGAATCTGTAATATTTGTCAAAAATGACCTACTTAACGGAGGGAACATATTTTCATGCAATATTGATATTTATAATTACAACACACGCCGTAGAAATCACGTGCATCAAGTGTCAGTATCAACAGCTCAGTACAAGAAATCAACATACAATACATGTACGTTACTTTACAACGCATTGCCAGATGACATAAAACAATTAAAGTCGGTACACAAATTTAAGTTAAAAGTAAAATCTTTTCTGCTGCAAAACTGTTTCTATACAATTAGAGACTATACTGATCGTGAAAAAGAAAAATAATGTTTAATGTAACAAAACAAAGATATATAATGAATTAGTTTATGTTTGCATTGTATACATTTTAAAAAATATTTAATACGCCTGTAACAAGTAATGTACTTCAGCTTCCGGGTCAATGACCCCCATCTCGATCAGGTTTTTGTCCAGTTTCCCTGATCCATTGAGCAAATGCTGAGATGGCCCCTTGTTTTGCTTCTGGACGTAAATGTAGCTTCACTGTACGCACGTTTTGTTGAGCACTCCTTTTGCTTGTAGTTCATTTACAGTTGAAATTGATTTTCTACAACTCGGGAAAAAACATTTTTCAAATATCTTTATTTTTCTAAAATAATTATTTTCTAAATTCATTTTTTTTTCTTTTTTTTTTCCTGGCCCTCAAGAAAATGTGCGCAGATAAATTTCTTTCCCCACACGTCATATACAGTTTTTACTGTTCTTTTTTGACAAATAAATAAATAAATAAATAAATAAATAAGAGAGGTGGCTCAGGGCAGCAACTGATGTCACTGCAGTCCTCTGACCGGGAGGTCCTGGGGGTTCGAATCCCGCCGATCGCAGAATTCTCGACACTAGTCAGATAGCTAGGTCGAGTGTTGTCGCTGTCTTGAGGAGAATTCTAACGGCCAGCTGCTCCGATCTGTAGGTTTCCGTGATTTCTCCGATCAATATCAGGCGAATACCTGAGCAGTACCCTAACAAAATGGATCCACCAATGCTGCAGGCAAAGAATGGTTGACCAAACAAGTAAGAAATCCAGCATGCAGATGAAGCCTCGAGACAAGCTAATGGGGAATATTTATAAAAGTAACCGCAAGTTATTGAAGTCACAGACAGAAAGACAAACATGGCCGACCGACGGGAAGAGACAGACAGACGGGCGGTCAGTCAGTCCGACGGAGAGAGACAGATCTATGGACACTCAGACCGACTCACATGCACACGGACGTTCTGAAAACACCACTTTTTCATAATCAGGGACCACC
Source organism: Acheta domesticus (assembly GCA_031308135.1). Taxonomy (NCBI): domain Eukaryota; kingdom Metazoa; phylum Arthropoda; class Insecta; order Orthoptera; family Gryllidae; genus Acheta; species Acheta domesticus. The sequence continues at coordinate 45,394,000 of JAHLJT010002630.1, forward strand.
AAAGTGTGTATTTCCTTCGAAATCTCAAAATCGATTTTTTAAAGCATTACGTAGCTATTTATACTAGAATACGAAAAAGTAAGATCATCTTAGTATCAGAGCGTACAAATTGCGTTTTATTTTTCGAAGAATATCATATTTTGCAGCGTTATATGTGGAAATTATAGTATATTATAGATAGATATAATAGATGTAAAAACGTAAGATTTTTTAAGAACCCTTTACCTCCCGATAACCGTCGTTAGTAATTTATCAGTCTCATGTGCTTTTTTACGAAATGGAGAAGGATCTCAGGAAACAACTTTTCAAAAGTGTGTAAAATTTTGTGGATAATAATAATCTCCATTTATAATCATCGTTCCAGAATGCCGTTTTCTGTTGAACTCTACACATTGTTTTTTAAGCAGCATTTACGAAATTGTTGCAGAAAAACTTTTTCTTGCGTTAGCATTTAGTTTTGATGCGTTTGTATTCATTCCTTACTGAGATTAAATTTTCCGTTCATGAATAATGAAGATTAATATTCAGTGAAGAAAATTTTATAATTAATTAAAATTAATGAAAACATTAGTTATGTGTCTTTAACACATATTCTGTAACGTCTCTTGCAAAATTAATAAAACACTATTTCTTTCTGAAAATAATTTAATTTTAAAATTGTATTTTGACAAGTGTAAAATATGTAGCATCGTGTAATACATAAGTGTAGTCTCCAGTGTATAGTATTCTCAAATGTTGCTTTAAACATCGTACTACCCAAACAAACTACTTAACTACACATTAACGTACATTAAATCGTTAGATAAAACCAGGTTCATCTCTAAATAAAGTTACTTCGACGCCAAGTGTGTTACTCAGACGGATTGAAGTCTGCACGTTAACTGCAGACCCATAAACGAAACAGTCATTAGACCCATAAACGAATTGCATTTTTTATTGCGGGAGGTGACAGAAATCGTCTCTCGTTGGATTGTGAGATCCACCGCTTGCGGGGGGGTTTCTCCAACCAGGTATCTCTATTAACTTTCCTTACAGTAAATACAAGAGCTTTCCAATACAGTAAAAGCTGAATACTCGTGAATTCCTTTACTCGCAAACTTCGATGTCTTATTTTGATTACTTGTATACTGAGTTCAAGATGTTTCACTCGAACGAGACTAGACAGAAGGATTATCACAGAACAAAATCAACTTCCATGGCAGAGAGCCTGATCCTGACTGACGAGGACAACAATCAACTGATTGAATTTTATCAATCAGAGGACGGTCGGATTCATAGTTTCAAAAATTGGTTGTTCCACGGCCAGTCCATATGGACGGTGTTCTGATCGGAAGTATTACTAGTTCACTTTACATTTGCAGACGGCAGAATTAGGAACTATACTGCGATTTTTGTAGGAAGAGCTCTCAAGATAACTCAAATCCCATCTTCGCAATGGAATATGTCACGGCACTTCGTATCATTCACAGTTGTTCCGCTAGATTTCGCACGATCGCGACCGTATGAAGCAGTGCTTGCGATCATGCGACTTCTACCTGCAAGACCGAGAAAAGACGCGAAATGCCGTGACATATTCCATCGCGAAGATGGGATTTGAGTTATCTTGAGAGCTCTTCCAACAAAAATCGCAGTATAATTTTGTTTTGAAAGTGAAGGCCCGAACACACAACCGACAATACACGAATGGTCCCGATATCAATCAGCATCTGACCAATCAACCGAAGGCAGCACAAGCGCTACGCACACAGCTGACGAATTATGCCTTTCTGACAGTGAGCTGGAGTCGCGCCCTTAAATGATTAAGATAATATACAATAAAATAGATCACACCACACACTATTCACAACATTCACGTACAATAGTTTCATTTCTTCTTTGAACTTACCTACCGCTTAATGGTTATGTTCTTGCTCCGCACGTGTTCTGTATGCTGCTCCCCGACATCTATATCATATTAAACGGTCAGTATACACTGCAGACGCGCGTTTCTCATTCAGTCGGCGGTGACCTCATGTAAACAGATCGCAGCGCTCCGTCTGCAAATGTAAAGTGAACGAGTAATAGGTTCAGACGCCATATTGAAAATTCAGTCTGCCGTTAACAAAGAGTATATACTGGCCGTTAATTGAACAGCGGTATAAGTGAGTAAGTAAAAACGAAGGAATACAACAAAATGGCTTTTATGTATATTCTTTGTAAAATGAAGTAAAAAAAATGAGTTTAATTAACCTTATTACGTATAAATATTCCGTCCGTTTAATACTAAATTGAATCTGTTGGACACCTTTTAATTTGAGTTTAATCGGCAATGAAGGTCATATGTATATATCTGTTTCATAGTAAGGTAATGGATACTTCTATTTATTGCTCTGTGAAAATATAATGATGGAAATTGTTATATTGGATGTCAACTGTTGATTACCACTTGCTGTTGATTGATGGTCTACTGTTGATTACCACTTGCTTACGGGGTGAGAACAGACTGCTGAAAAACTACAAATAGAATTTCTATTGCATTTAATATCTCACAATCATCTCAAGTGTTCTACATTGTAATTTACAACACGAGTTAAAATTGATTAACTTTAGCGCTGGGAGAATTTTTTTTAAAAAAATTAATGTAATTTCTAAAAATATTAGGGAAAAATGAAAAACAGGTGTTTCATATTTTTGCTTATACTCTTCACAGAAAAGATTAAAAATCTGGGACATCAAGTTCAAATTTTCCTTAAATTTGTGCAATTTGACGTGGAAAAACCCACCTGATTGTGGAAAGAAAGCGATGAAAACGAGCTTGAGATTTATTATATCCATATTAGTCTTATTCTTCCTCATCAATAATGTTCTTTGCGTACAGTTGCTACACTTTCATGCGCTCTAGTAACCATAGCTCCTCTCTTTTACCCAGGGTTGCCACGCGTCCTACTTTCGGTAGGACAGTCCTACAATCACAATGAATGTCCTAAGTTCTACAACGAAGCCTAATGTGTCCTACATTGAAAATAAAATATTCAGTTGTTTTTAAAAGTCTGTAACAATCGATTTCTAAACGCCTGGATATGATTTTATGAACACAATAACATTCATTTATCAACCCAACAAAAAAAATTGCATTTTTCTATAAACTTCCACTTTTCCCCACTGCAGTAAGCGCTAGTATCGCTGTTTGGATTTGAATTGTGATGGTCAAATGATCTATGGGTCCAAGAAAATGTATTTTAACCAATTTTTTGCGAATCGCAAAACCCACGGTTTTGCGATAGTATAGACCTACATGTGCAGTTTTAATTCAATTGTTTAAATAATTTGAACAAATATTTGCAAACAATTAGTAAGTTTGTAGTGACAACTTGTTCAAAATTATGTCTTGCATACTAAGTATCCCTGCATCATCATTTATGGAGCGAGTATTTTCTATAGTTAGAAAATGGACCGATGAAAGAAATAGGTGTTCAGTAGAGTTAATCAAAGCGGAATTGCTTGTAAGCGTTAATTGCAAATAACATTACGTACAATTTTATGAAAAAGTTCGAAACAACATTAAATTGTTAAAATGCGCGAATAATGATGAAAAACATAAGTTCACACATTGAATGTAGTCATTAAATATATAATTTAAATTCAATTAGCATTATCATCACCTAAAAGTTCCCATTGTCCTACATTGACCATCTTAATATGTGGCTACCCTGCTTTTGTCATAGTTCATTTAGGATTAAAAAGGTTCAGATTTTCACTCCTTCCCTGTTCCTCTGGCGTGCAGGGGTTATCAAGGATACTAACCAAAATCTAACATATAACGAACACATTAATGCCATATGCAAAAAAATTAATTCTAACATTTACTTACTGAGAAATCTCTCAAAATATGACAGTGAAAATGCTCATTACTACATATTACGGCATTATATACCCTCGTATTCAATATGGCATAGAAATATGGGGAGCAACAAGTGTAGGGAACATGGACAGGGTTATGATAATACAGAAAAGAGCTCTGAGATGCATTTTCCATCAGCATCCTAACCAATCTCGTAAACATTTTTACAAAGAATACAAAATAATGACTGTTGTTGCAATTTATGCATTTAGGATAATTCTGCTCATGAAAAACAATAACTGTCACGTTACTCAAAATAAATGTTTATATATCAATATAACACTAGAGGAAAGGAAAACTATCACAGAATGTACTCTGCAAAATCCTCCTCAAAGAAGGATCGTTACAGGAATGCTGCGTTTCTCTTCAATAAACTACCTAACCATATTAAGGAGTTAAGCAAAACTAAATTCAAAAAAGCACTAAAAATTATTTAATTGAAACTTGCCCTTATAAACTAAAGGAATTATCATAGACAAAGAGAGCAATGCTACAATAATTATATATTTCTTCCTATATGATAAGTTATTTATTTCTTTAGGACAAGCAACAAGTTGTAGTAACTTAAGTTTATAATTTATGATTTAATTATTATTACGGTTAGTGCTAATTGTTTTATCCAAGAACAATGACATTGTTTGAAACTTGTAATCAAAGTATTATAAGACAATAAAATGAAATGAAAAATGACCGACCATAAGGACCAAGGGGTGGCAACCCAGTCACGTGACCGGGGCGAGGCGGGCGTTTGGAGGGCGCCTGGAAAAAAAGTCTCCCTCAATTTTATTTTTTCAGTTGTTGTATTTTAATGTTCGAATCTGTGATAATTTGGAAAATCCTATGGACTGAGAAAACTGAGTGTGTGGGGGAGAGGGAGCGATGACAAAATTTCCCTTAAAAACGCATGAAAACTATGGCGGCACTACAAGACGTGAAGATTATTACCCATTATGGTATACTAATTAGCTAGTGTATAAATAAAACTCATCAGATGCGAGTTAAATTTTAGTTCACGAGTATAAACCTCATTGTGGCAATAACAAAGTAGGTTACAAATTTGAAATGCATGTACTCGCAGAAATATCGCCACATTAAAAAAAACGTTTTTACGAAATAAATATGAATCTGTTTTATTTCCAGATTAAATCGAAATAATGTCACCTTATAATCTACAGTTCTCATGTACTTACACTACCTCCTGCCAGAGCTGTTGCAGTTATTGTACCATCACCATCTGCAATACAAGTTCACAAAATCTTGTAACTGCTGGCTAGATGAACTGCTCCTTGTAATGAATACCAAATTCTGCCGTCAGCCAGGGTTGCCAGATGAAGTGGCTTGAAATAAGGAATGGAGGGGATAAAATAGTAGTACAATATGGTACGATAGAAATTTACTCAATTGTAGTACATTTTGCTAATGTATATACTTCTATATTATTTAACTCCGTATTAAATGGATAAAATACGATGTTATTATGAAAAACTTCCCTAGTCTCGGCAGTGTGATCAAAACATGCTATTGCATGTTATTGAAAGTTCTAGGTATGCTGAACATGTGTACTCACCTTTCGATTTCACCAAATAGATATTTCAGCTTGTATTCTACATATTCTATTCGCAATTCTTCACAGGTGGAATGAGAAAAATGCGTTTTTAAATACTGGTGGGGCTGAAAAATATGAGTGGACGAGGAAAACGCTTTCTAATGTTTCCAGCGCTAACATGTACACAACAGTAATGAAAGAAAATTATTCAAAATGAAACAGGGATAACGAATATTACGAAAGATATTATTTCAAGATTTTAATGTAAAATAAAGATTGTAATAATTTTATTGCCAGAGATTTCTTGCTTTTTATATGTATTGAAGTGTAATAATAACATAATTTCGGTGAACGTATCATATATTTTCTTTAAATAATTCGGCCAAATTTGAAATATTTGATCATTATACAAATTTTACTAGGTGAAAATGTTCATGAAAATAAATATAAAGATGTTTTATTAGATTGTGAAGGTAAGGGCACGCATTACAGAAAAATCTAATAGTAAGTGACTCACTTTGTTCATTTTGTTAGTTTGTTTAGATTGAGTAGGTTTTAATTGCGTGTTTTTCAAATACATTTGAGGTACTATTGTTTCTTTAACTGGCAACAAGGAGTCAAATTTGTCTGAGAGGTGATCAATACATTGTCAACAAGTCAAAATAATAGGGAATGGAAACTAATGTCCAATCTGTATATGTAGTAAAAATCAGAAATATCTTACCAATAAATATTTTTAAAAAGAAAGGTGCAGTAATGTTTCGAGGTATAAATTATGGTAGTCTGGCAACACAGCCGTCAGCGCAGAGTCAATGCTGTTATCACGTGTTACTCAACCAACCGATTATAGCCTTCTGCCAGTATCACTGCTTAGATTGAAGAGCAATCATTTTAGGAAGAAACTTGAAGTATTGAAGAAATTTACGCTTATAGTATCGGAGTATAGCTCTTCTTTTATTTTCTCGCTATCTTATTTTACTATACAAACTAAGTGAATTGGAACATACGATCCGATATAATCTTCATAAAATACTTTAAGTAATGTACTAAATGTATTCAAAAACTTTATTATCTCTCCTTTTAATGAATCCTTTTAATTTATCTTCATTAATTGTTTTAGAATCACTTTATTCTGTATGATTTAAATTCCTGTGGCCCATATTAAATTTTGTAGTAGAAAATGAAAAAGTAAATATTATTTTAATTTAAAAAGATGTTTTTTTTAATTTACAATTTACCCTTTAACATTTGCCCTTCCCAAAAGCAATTTTAAATAATAATTATTTGCTTCCTACGAAGCATAAGCACGGAACGTTCTAACCACGTTCAAATAACACGGACGTGTCACCCCGGTGATTAAAAAGATACTCTGTAATAATTATTGTGTGGATGAATTGCTTGTATACTTGGGTTTTCATTTCTTGGCGCTTGAGGGTCTGAGTTGACGATGTAATATCTCACGGCATTTCGCGCCTTTCTGGATCGTGCCGCTGGGCGTCGCATGATCGCGACCTATCGAGCAGTGCTGGCGATCATGTGATATCTAGCGGCACAACCGAGAAAGACGCGAAATACCGTGAGATATTCCATCTTGAAGCAGGCCCTCACGCGTCAAGAAAAAAAAGTATAGTATCAAGAAGAAAATGTAGTTTGTTGCGACTGATTGTATTACCTTCTACAACAAAAATTTGTACGAATAGTTTTTGATTGCTGTGAATACAACGCTTCAACCTACAATTATGTTACCTGGTGTCTTTTGAACTAATAATAATCTTCTGAAGTTGGCTCTGTGGGTTTATTTCATACATTTATGTTTCATTCCGAAATTCAGGAACTAAATATTTCAGGAAATTCAGAACTAATATTTTAATATTTAATATTTAAAAATTCCAAACTTTTACCTCGCAGGCTATTATTGTAGAAAAAGAGAATCTCATAAAAGTCCGGCATATGGAGGTTCTTGTATTTACGTTAAAAATAATATTGATTCTATCTCCTTGACGGAATTCAATGAGTATGCCGTTGAAAATGTTTTTGAAATTTCTGTTGTACATCTTCCTGTGCTAAAAATGATATTGCTTTGCATCTACAGGCCTCCAACAAAGAGAGATGCAGATTACATTTTGTTCTTAGAAAAAATAGAGATAACACTAATCAAAGTCATCAATCGCTCTTTTGAATCCATTGTTGTATGTGGAAATTTTAACATTGATTTTCTGGTCGAATCTTGCGAGAAAGAGCAGTTTCTTAACTTAATTAATTCCTTCAATTTAGATATTACAATAAAAGTACCTACACGGATCACAGTAAATTCAAAGAAGGCAATCGATCAAATTATAATTAACAAAACCACTACTCGACATGAAATTGAAACAAAAGATTTAGGATACAGTGACCACGATGCACAAGTTCTTACCATTATACGAAATGCGAACAATGACACAATAAATAATACACGTATGAGTAGAGTGTTTTCTAAAAGTAAAATAAAATGGAATGGAAACCTTTGATTACTTGCTGCAGGAGTCATGGGACGCGGTTTATAATACTATTGATACAAACGATAAATATTATTCTTTTTTTCAACGCTTTCATTTCATTTTAACACTTGCTTTCCTCTTCAGAAAAGAAAATTAAATATTTCACGCAAAAACAATTCTTGGATAACACAAGGGATTAGAACATCATGTAAAAACAAACGAGTTCTTTCTTTCATTTCTAAGCATCATAACGTATCTCAAGATTTCCTCCTGTACTTTAAAAAATACAAATCATTGTTAAGAAAAGTCATAAGGCAGGCTAAATCATGAAACACGATCAGGATATTTTGAACTCAAATAACAAAACAAAATCAATGTGGGATATAGTAAAAAACCAACTAGAAACCTTGTAGAGAATGTTGTTTTAAAAGATAACGATAGAGATGTGAACGATCCGGCAACAGTGGCTAGTCTCTTTAACCAATACTTTTCGAGAATTGCTGTCGATCTCACTAAGGGTTTTCAGCCACAAAATTCAACATCTGACGTTTCCCTAAAAGTCTTAGACACTATGTTCGTTTCCGAAACCTCTTCCTATGAAATTCTCAAAATAATCGGTAAATTAAAAAATAAATATTCGGCCGGTTTAGATGAATTTCCGGATTGTTTGTTAAAGACGTGCGCGCCAGCCATTATACACCCGTTAACTCACATATTTAATGCATCCTTATGCACCGGAATTTTTCCAGATATTTTTAAAACAGCTAAGATTAAGCCGCTCTTCAAAAAAGGCAACAAAAATTAAGTTAAAAATTATCGGCCAATTTCTCTTTTGTCAGTTTTTTCAAAAATATTAGAGAGACTTTTTTATGTGCGAATGGAAACCTTTCTCAATAAACACGACGCGTTTTCAAGTTGCCAACATGGATTCCGGAAATCAAAATCTACGGAAACAGCCATTTTTTCTTTTCTTAAGGATGTTGCCTCATCATTGGATCAAAACGAAGCAACTATTGGAATATTTTTAGATCTTTCAAAAGCTTTTGACGTCATTGATCATAACATTTTACTTTCAAAATTACCTTCGTATGGAATCCGTGGTATTGCTCTAGATTGGCTAGGTTCGTACCTTAAACAACGATCTCAGAGTGTAGAAATACCTTACTGGAATGATGGAACTTTATGTACACACCTTTCCGGTTCTTTGCCAATTGTACGTGGAGTCCCGCAAGGATCGATTTTAGGCCCTATTCTCTTCCTATTATACGTAAATGACATGCCCTTAGCGATTCGAAACGGAAGAACAGTTCTCTTTGCGGATGATACAAATATTCTTTGCAACAAAGAAACCGTAAATAGTACAATATCAGACGTTTCAAATTGGTTCCGTAATAACAAATTAAAAGTAAATGAAAATAAAACACTTTCAATGGAGTTTTCCATATCAAATAAAAAATTCTGTACTCCATTGAAAATGAACGGTGTGCCATTGACTGACGTTAATGTAACAAAATTTTTAGGTCTATCAATTCAGTCAAACCTCAAATGGAATGCCTACTTAAATGAATTGAACACAAAATTAAGCTCATTATGCTACGCGTTCAGAATTCTTTCAAATTCCGTCAGCCTTCATAAAGCTCGTTGTGTATATTTTGCCAATGTTCACTCCCGCCTGAGATATGACATAATATTTTGGGGAAACACATCTTATAGTTCAGACTTTCAGATTACAAAAAAGAATTGTACGAATAATAAGCAAATCCAACCCACGTGATTCTTGTAAGTCACTCTTTATTAATCTAGGAATTTTACCATTACCTTGTTTCCTGATTTACGAATCAGTAGTTTTTGTCAAAAATGACTTACTTAAGGACGGGAATATATTTTCAGCAAACGCCGATGTCTATAAGTATAACACACGACGTAGTAATCATATTCACCAGGTGGCAGTATCAACAGCTCACTACAAAAAATTGACATACAATTCATGTACATTACTCTACAACACTTTGCCAGAAGACATTAAACGATTAAATTCAATAGAAAAGTTTAAGTCCCAAGTAAAATCTTTTCTGCTGCATAACTGTTTCTATACAATTCGAGACTATACCGAGCATCAAAAAGGAAAGTAGAATTAATTTTAACAATGATAGTTAATGTAATTATTTATCATTTGGACTGTATAATTCTAAAGAACCTGTAACAAGTATTGTACCACAGTTTCTGGGTTGATGGCCCCCATTTCGATAAGGTTTTTCGTCCAGTTTCCCTGATGTAACTTCATTATTTGTGCACGTCTTCTGAATTTCAGTGGGAAATATAGTTATTCAAATTATCGTTTTTCATATTATCGCGACAAAAAGTATTATTCTTTCATGAAGAACATGAGGGTTCAGGGCAGGAATTTATAGCTAATTTACCTTTGAAAAAATATTTTATTATATAGGAGCGAATATTTTGTCAACAAAACTCGAAAAAAACTCTCTTTTCTGTATTCAAAATTCGACTAGAATATGGTTTAGGATAGAGACCACAGAATTATGAAAACGTGCACAAAATTCACTTCTCCCCATAGCTCGTCATACGCAGTTTTTAACTGTTTCTGACGTAAATAAATAAATAAATAAAATCATCAAATTATATGATATCCACTGTTTCCTTTGGATGATTCTTCCTACATATTTTACAAATTGCAATCCATATTACACCCAGCAACAATTCCAGTTGATATTAGAGATATTATTATTATTATTATTATTATTATTATTATTATTATTATTATTATTATTATTATTATTAGAGAGAACATTTGTTTACTCTACAAGTGGAATTCAGTTTGAAGTTGAATACATTAACTTCAGAGACAAACAGTTCCATTCAAATTTTGAACATTCAGTTTTTATTATTCATACAACTGTGACGCTATACCTTAACATCCATCTTCTTTAGTTATAGCCGAAACGTCACAGTTGTATGAACAATAACTAGTGGTGCTACAACAGCACATACTTTCCCTTATTATTGGCAGCAGCTACGTAGAATTGAAGTATTGCACTTCCTGCCCTACAACATCTTAGCTATTATTTGAAAACGTCCAATTAAACCAAGAAGCGATCAACCACGGTGTAAGATATATAGGTGTGTTAACTAGCCTCCTTTGGGGCTAATTTTCTGAAGCCAGTTTGGGGCTATTTCCTCGCTTGTCCGTACGGTGCGCACGATCGGTCTGGGTCGCGGTGTAAGATATACATCTTAAGACGACATCTTAAACTGTGGCTGTTTCAAATTACACGACCAATCACGACCTTGCTCAAATGAGATCCAAAGATATATCGCACTTATATGCGAGAACTGTGAGAACTAGCCTCACATAAGCTTCAGTTTTAGACTGGGAGTGAACACACCTATATATATCTTACACAGTGCAAACAACTCACTGTTTCCATCGAGAATGTCTCTGGGGCTTCATATAAAGTACCCTCCAAAATTAAAATATCGGCTTCAATTTCAAGGGCCCGTGAGATTATTCAGATCGATCGGGGAGTATCAATTTTGGAGAAAATCGGCTGAACGTTTTAGTCGCTAACGTTGTTCACGGACGGACGGACGGACGGACGGACGGACGGACGGACGGACGGACGGACGGACGGACGGACGGACGGACGGACGGACGGACGGACGGACTTTTTGCTTTCAATTGGTTTTTCGGCATCAAGGACCCACAAAATAGGGATTCTAGCTGCACCACGTGCTAGGAGAATTTATTCTTAATTTAGCAACTAGATTTATCCACTTTTTTTACCAGGGCTCTGTAATTAAGAGTTTTTCTGTCGAAAATCAGCCGTTTTTTCGCGCAGCATTACTTTCCCTACACTACGTATATTACATTGTATATACGTATGTACACAGGAAAGTAAAAATCAGTTCTCATTAAAAGTCATTTATACTTTTTTTTAATATTAGGAGTTTAGCGTAATATTATCAAATTCTTCGAAATTACAAATTCGAATACCACTCATTTTGTTTCTTTGTAGAAGTACGAAATTACTTCAAAGCGGGCGCTTAGTTTGAATTAGTTTGAAATTTTGCAACTAATGTCTGAAAGGATAGTAGGGCAGAAATTGGACATAGTAGCATTACTTTATCGTTCCCAATAACACGAGAAAATATGTGCTGTTGTAGTACCTGTAGTCAACCACCAGGAATGACTCGACTATGCCTGCTGAAAGGGAACCGCGTTTTCTATTAATATTTGATTATTTATAGTTATATAATGCTCTACCTTGCCCTAATATTGGGCGTGCCAGTGAAACAATAACTGAATTTACTTATTTATACTATTTAATAAATAAAAAAACATTGATCATAATTACTTCATAACGGGCACGAGCATGTGACATAGACCTCTGAACCGTTCACATTTATAGGATCGTGGGGTGCGCCGCCGCCTTTACAGGATACGGTGTCTATCGTTATTGCAGGATATTCTTCGTACGTATTACTCGTTCACTTTCCATTTGCAGACGGAGCGCTGCTGTTTACATGAGGTCCCCGCCGACTGAATGAGAAACGCGCGTTTGCAGTAGATACTGACCGTTTAATATGATATAGATGGCGGTGAGCAGCACACAGAACCCCGGCGGGGCAAGAACATAACCATTAAGCAGTAGATAAGTGCAAAGAACAAATCAAAATATTGTACGTGAATGTTGTGAATAGTGTGTGGTGTGATCTATTTTGTGTGTATATAATCTTCATCGTTTAAGAGCGCGACTCCAGCTCACTGTCAGAAAGGCATAATTCGTCAGCTGTGTCCGTAGCGCTTGTGCTACCTTCGGAGAGAGATGATTGGTCAGATGTTGATTGACGTCGGAGCCATTCGTGTATTCTCGGTTGTGTGTTCGGGCCTTCACTTTCAAAACAACATTAGTTCCTAATTCTGCGATCTGCAAATGTAAAGTGAACGTGTAATAGCAGGAAATAAAACAAAAATTATTAGAAGTCACCATCAATCGGTGCATTGTGGTTTATTCATTGAAATTTACTGACGTCGTTGCCACCTCTCGCTAATGACATTGTTATCATAGCACATGCCATAAAATATACCCTTTAAAAACATGAACAATAAACAATAACACAAAAAGGTAAATATTTACATCACACACACTTGACATTCAAAGATACTCATTCATATATCTCGACCAAGTCGAGAAGGATGTTTACAGGAGCGCGAAACCGTCTGTTTACAGCCGAAACGACAGAAAAGGAGATATTATGGATACTCAATTCAAAATGAAAATGGGACCGTGCAAAACTGTTGTGAAAAACAACCGCGATTTATTTCGTTGTAAATTTAGTATCTTCCCAATTAATATTTTCACAGTATTTGGACATGTCTGCACCTCATATTGGAATAAATAAAAGTATACTTTTCTCTGCAAAACGATTCTAAATTTTTAAACTAATTCTTTCGATGAGCAGTAGCCTTCATATCAATCGTTTATTTTAACCTAAGTAGTTTCTCAGAATATATACTAAATAAATTTGTTGATGTAAGAAGTAACTACCACCATAATGAATATTGTAGATACTTATGACGGTGAAGTTAATGTTTTGGTACTTTATAGCATACCTAACAAACCCCTAAAGCCTATAGGAAAAAAAGATGAATGAAGAAGAATACAAAATGTTGAAATTCAATGTATAAGTATTAAAAATTCAATATAAATAGAACGTTATATTACTTTCTTCTTCTAGAGCAGTGGAAAGGAAAAACAAAGCAACTTGAAGGGACAAAAATAAAAGTCAGTGCAAATCTTGCATGATGTGTCTCTGACATTATATTTTATCACCTGATCTGTGAAGGAGGCCATGGTGATTCCGTAGAAGCAGTTTGAACTCGCTTCACTCTCCTGGAGACTTTTGTTAGCGAAACGGACTGTACAGATCCGTGTTTACACTGTTAGTTCCACGACGCGCCGCAATTGCATCCTTGATTCTTGGCTTGGTCGAGTTAAGGCGCATTTTCTTTAGTCATGGCCATGTTACATTTATTTTTAAAAAAATATTAAATGTTTATTTTTCGGAAACACACAACTTGCACTTCTTACAAGAGTTATGAGTTTTGACGTTCTAATAATGGTTTTTGAAATATCCATAAGTTTTTTTACTATATGGGAATTAAAAATGTCGAATTTTCAGAAAAGTTCGAACCGAAGAAAAATCTGTATTGAAGCACTTCCGTTTTTTGAAGTCTCGGCAACGCTGGGCCCGAACTGTACCAGCGTCCAACCAGCTTCAATTATTTCGTTCACCACACCATCAGAATTGTCCGTGATCTCCACAGATCTGGACGTCCACTGTTTCCTTCACTAATGAAACTCCATTAGACGAGTATCCACGTTCCGAAATCTTGACACCTTCCTCCACGAAGTCTCAACACTTTCTCCCACGAAATCTTAGCGCCTTCTGTTTATCTCCTTACCTTCACTGATCACGAAAACTTTGGAAAGAAAAACTGTCTCTTCCCGTTTTTTGTTCCATATATTGTTCTAAGATAAACATGATGTTTTCTTTCATATTTCAACTTGTGTTCACTCACATTTTCTATGTAAATTAATTATGAAATTTATTTAAATGTCCCGCCTCTTTAAATGTTATCAGTGTTTTTATGTTGCTATTTTTACCTTAATTTACACCCCTACTTACATAATGTGTAGGTCATTCACTTGTCTTACGATACCAACTAATAGCGTTTTCTATTCGTTGCACTGAAATCCACCCTAGTGCAGGGCAAATACGTCATCGCTCCGCAACAGTGCTGCCCCACACGCGTAAAGGGCAGCCGTGGGGCAGCCACGAATGAATCGGATTCCGGAACTGAGTCAGTGCGTCTACGCAATGAGATTATAGACAGCTGTTCTTGGTCTGACACACTGACATAACTCGAAAAATAAGAATTTTGGAATTGTGATCGTTGTTATAATTTTTATAATAATAATTATTATTTTAACACATCTTGTGCAAAGTCTTTTGGTAATTGTTTACTCCTTAATTCATAAGGTATTAACGTGTGATTCTTTATTTAAGAACTACCGAAAACTTCAAAATCGAATCTGTCGAAAGCTCATTTCTCGAGATTTGCCAGTGATTGATTTCGAACACAGTACACTACATTTCCCGAAAGGCTCCTACTGAATTATTTGGTTATTGAAAACTATTAAAATATTAATATGAGCATTTCCGCTTGCGCATGCAAGAAACTCTTCTTGGCACATTGTATATTTTAATGATTTTTTAAGCGTAGGTTTGATTACTGAATAGCACTGAATTTGTTAACATGCAGTAATTCACGGTTGAATTTTACGAAAACACAAACTGATTTTCCGAACTTCGAGTAAGTCACAAAGTTATTTTAAAGCATTTCTTCTAAAACATGGTATACTCCATCATTCAAAGTGTCCCTGTGTAACAGGAGATCCTCAATTGCTTTTACAATTTCACCACGAATCCAAATCAACATTCATAACTTCCGTACCTAACCTCAAAATGGCCCAGTGCCAGTGCAATGGACTGCACCGTCGAGCTCGTCAGTGCAGGTTAGGGCGCCCCGAGTGCACCCTCGTTCCGTGTCATTCTGCGAATGGAACATGGGCTTCTCCGCACTGGTGCGCCCTAGCGGCCGAATGGAACACGAAAGCTGCCCTGAGTGTGCACTGGGTACGCACCAGTGCGGCGAATGGAAAACACTATAAAATTACTACGATTTTATTATTAGTTCTTGCACCTACTGCTCATTGGTATCTCACAATTTTAAATATCCTTTTTTATTTATCGTTGCCTGCTCGAATTTTTTTAGTCTTGCGATGTTAACAAAAATGTTCCTACTCCTCCACGTCGTCATTTGTCACTATGAAAATGTCGCATTTTCCTTTACTACAATAATCTAAATATGGGTTTTTCGACATGTCTACTACATACACCCTACAAACGTTACATTTTCTATTACTTTTCATTGATTAGAAAATAACATTATCATACCTTTCCAGCTCATCCTGCAAAGGTAAGGAAAGTCTTTTCACATCTAGGTTGTATTTCTTTACAGCTGCAACACTTAACTTAAAAAGTGTCGGTAGGAAATCAAGAATATGGACTAAGCTGAACTGGTTAACATGAAAGAAGAATACTCTATCACCAACTACAGAAAAGGTATCAGAAGAATAAAAATATACTCCTTCAATTCTAACAGCAGTCCAATCCTTTTTACGAGGAGAGTACTTCATCACCTCCCCAGGTACGTCGTACTCTAGGATCATACAACTTGTTTCACTAGGCGGGCATCCATTTTCAGCAGCATAGATGTTACCAGCGTGTACAAAAGTATGCAGAAAATAGTAGTTACACGGTCCTTGACGAGAAAGTTTAATGAGCTGCCAGGTCCCATTTTCGACGTCGTATACCGATAAACGGCTTAGAAAACGCTCTTTACGATACGCTCTGACACCATGTAATTCTGGCTCATTTTTCTTCCACAGCACATAAATCTTCTTTCCCAATGGAACAGCATTTGAAGCCAGCCAGTCCTCATGCCATGCATTCCTAAGAACTCGTCTCCATATTCTCGACCCCAAGTCCAAGGAATACATGCTTCGCTCAGATTGCTCGTCGCCAAAATTGTGGAAAAAATATATTTTGTTTTCCAACTCACACGTTGGGTCAGGAAAGTCATACGTTCTCGGAATATCTCCATAAGTTTTTATAGTATCCCAATGAAAATTCTTCGTGTTAAAACGAAGTACTCTTTTGGGGCTTGATTCATCATTCATAGTCTGCGATAGAGGGTGGCCGAAGATCCACACTTCGTGATTTACAACAATTGCTGAGATTTGTAGTAAAGCTTCTGGCATGTTGCAGCCCCCGTTGGGCTCCTTCAGTTTGGACACTCGGGACCAAGACAAATCATCTGTGTTGAAAATGAATGTTTCTATGGTCATACAGGGTTCAATGGCAGAGGAATCATTAATAACAATTTCGGGATTAGACAAGAACAAAAAAATGTTGTTGTTGACGGTGACTGCTTGAACATAGCTTCGTCTTTATCCTTCCCCGTAATATAAGTCACGACTATATAATTCGCAAATGGGGTACATCAACGCCATTTCACTGGATCTTCCTCTCTCCTGAAACAAAGAAATATTGGCACATTCATCATTTAATTATCAAAAGTGATTATTCACAATTCAAATAAAATTGTCTTACAACATTCAGATTCTAAATTATTCATAAAAAATAACACCATTTAACATCAAATCCTTCTGGTGATTTTAAAAGAGCACTTGACAAACATGTGAACCTTAACGCGTAACAAAATACACTAGTAATACTGCAAAATGAGACAGATTACTTAGTTTGCTGCAGAGGATGCTTTATGTACTACATAAGATGAAATAATCATCATTTTTTCTATTCTTTTGTATTTTCAAAAATTACTTATTCGTAATATCATTTTATTTCGAAAAATCTTCCAATCCGTTATAATTTTAATTATAAGTGAATTTCATTGTTTAATGCGTTTGTTAACGCATAAAACGTCAAAGTATTGCGCGCCAGGAAATCGTCAGTGGCAACTTGCCGGTTAGAATGCTTGCAATAGAAATGATGTTGGTAGCTTGACCTGCAACTTGTAACAATAGAAAACGGTATTTGCGTTCTCACCAGTCTTAATAGACGCTGAACCTGTTGCCACCTTTACTTTTTTCCCAATGATCCGGTTGATATCAAAATAAATGCAATTTTTAAAAAGTGACCCTGGTTCGGCTCGGTGCGAAGTCACTTTTCCTAGCGTGTTGTTTTTCTAATAATGGTTTTTGAAATATCCACAAGTATTTACATTCCCGCTGCGCGAAAAAACGGCGGATTTTCAGCAGAAAAACTCTCATTACAGGGCACTGGTAACGAAAAAGCGGATAAATCAGTCGCTAAATTAAGAAAAAATCTCCTAAAATGTGGTGCAGCAAGAATCCCTGTTTTGTGAGTCCTTGATACCGAAATACCAATTGAAAAGAAAACGTCTGTCCGTGAACAACGCTAGCGACTAAACCAGGCCTGCACAACCCCTGCTCCCGCGGGCATTCTTTGGGCTCTTAGGAGCCGACCGTCTGCCCGCGACAGTACCGGGGAGTAGGAAGCATTGCAGGGAGGGGAGAAGTCTGACGTAGCACGACGCGGCACGTGAATTGAATGTCTGGGCGTTTAATACAATGATCCATGCTGGAAACTTGTATGCTCACTTCTTTAAATGGATAATGTCTAGTATTTCAAATTACAAGGGTCATAATTCACTGTTTTCGTTCTGTGTATCCACCTTTGTATCCGTCACTATATATTTTCCTTTTTTAATTAAAAAAAATAATATGCTCATTATGACTCTTAGGCAATATTTTAAAGCAGTAGCATTTTAAAAATATTATTTATTTCGAACCAGCAAAAAAGTACAATTTAAAAATTGATTGTTCATTCAGGAATTTTATAATCTCCAAATCATAGCAAAATGAAGAAACTTTTCAGAACAATCTGTCATCATCAGAACAATCTGTCATCATCAGAACAATCTGTCATCATCAGAACAGTCTGTCATCATCAGAACAGTCTGTCATCATCAGAACAGTCTGTCATCATCAGAACAGTCTGTCATCATCAGAACAGTCTGTCATCATCAGAACAGTCTGTCATCATCAGAACAATCTGTCATCATCAGAACAATCTGTCACCATCAGAACAATCTGTCACCATCAGAACAATCTGTCACCATCAGAACAATCTGTCACCATCAGAACAATCTGTCACCATCAGAACAATCTGTCACCATCAGAACAATCTGTCACCATCAGAACAATCTGTCACCATCAGAACAATCTGTCACCATCAGAACAATCTGTCACCATCAGAACAATCTGTCACCATCAGAACAATCTGTCACCATCAGAACAATCTGTCACCATCAGAACAATCTGTCACCATCAGAACAATCTGTCACCATCAGAACAATCTGTCACCATCAGAACAATCTGTCACCATCAGAACAATCTGTCACCATCAGAACAATCTGTCACCATCAGAACAATCTGTCACCATCAGAACAATCTGTCACCATCAGAACAATCTGTCACCATCAGAACAATCTGTCACCATCAGAACAATCTGTCACCATCAGAACAATCTGTCACCATCAGAACAATCTGTCACCATCAGAACAATCTGTCACCATCAGAACAATCTGTCACCATCAGAACAATCTGTCACCATCAGAACAATCTGTCACCATCAGAACAATCTGTCACCATCAGAACAATCTGTCACCATCAGAACAATCTGTCACCATCAGAACAATCTGTCACCATCAGAACAATCTGTCACCATCAGAACAATCTGTCACCATCAGAACAATCTGTCACCATCAGAACAATCTGTCACCATCAGAACAATCTGTCACCATCAGAACAATCTGTCACCATCAGAACAATCTGTCACCATCAGAACAATCTGTCACCATCAGAACAATCTGTCACCATCAGAACAATCTGTCACCATCAGAACAATCTGTCACCATCAGAACAATCTGTCACCATCAGAACAATCTGTCACCATCAGAACAATCTGTCACCATCAGAACAATCTGTCACCATCAGAACAATCTGTCACCATCAGAACAATCTGTCACCATCAGAACAATCTGTCACCATCAGAACAATCTGTCACCATCAGAACAATCTGTCACCATCAGAACAATCTGTCACCATCAGAACAATCTGTCATCATCAGAACAATCTGTCATCATCAGAACAATCTGTCATCATCAGAACAATCTGTCATCATCAGAACAATCTGTCATCATCAGAACAATCTGTCATCATCAGAACAATCTGTCATCATCAGAACAATCTGTCATCATCAGAACAATCTGTCATCATCAGAACAATCTGTCATCATCAGAACAATCTGCCATCATCAGAACAATCTGCCATCATCAGAACAATCTGCCATCATCAGAACAATCTGCCATCATCAGAACAATCTGCCATCATCAGAACAATCTGCCATCATCAGAACAATCTGCCATCATCAGAACAATCTGTCAATTTCAGAACAATCTGTCAATTTCAGAACAATCTGTCAATTTCAGAACAATCTGTCAATTTCAGAACAATCTGTCAATTTCAGAACAATCTGTCAATTTCAGAACAATCTGTCAATTTCAGAACAATCTGTCAATTTCAGAACAATCTTTTATGTCAAGATCGACATAAAAGTAAAATATGTGGAAATTCCAAGTAGGGTAATGTTTAACAGCACATATATTTGTGACCATTTTTCCCCATTATGAAACTGAATAAAAGAAATCAACGAGCAAACCTTTGAGACGATATGTTATGGACAATCATGAGATCATCACGGGTCTTATTACATAGAATACAAATGGCTTAATATTTTTATACGATGTCGTAGACGATGAATAAATAGTGTTCGTTGGTTTGATTTTAGAAATATAGAATGAATTCTTAACAAATTAGAGCTAAAAATAATCATGATTTTTTTTCAAGAATAAAAAAGTTGTTTTAGCTTTGATAGAACCGTATTATTCAATTAAACAAGTTTATGAAAAAATAGTTTATTGCTGTCATGAAACAAAAACAATTCAGTATCATAATTTTGTGTTTAGCAAAATACTGAATTTGTGATTACATTGTAGCAAAGAGAATTACATTATCAGCCATACAAGCAATTATAATTCGTGGTGACCAAATGCAATATGTATAATTAGTTGTAGTTTCATATTTCACACTGTGATATATCGACCACAAACATTTACAATATAATTCAAACTAGCTGGTACCCGGCGCGTTGCTGCCACAGAAAAAATAATAGAGGGAATATTTCTCTCCCACTCTCTCTTTCTTTCCCCACTCTTTTTTCTCCTGTTTCTCTTCCCCCTCTCTCATTTTTCCCACCCTCTGTCTCTCTTTCCCCCCTCCGTGTCTCTTTTCCCCCTCCGTGTCTCTTTTCCCCCTCCGTGTCTCTTTTCCCCCTCCGTGTCTCTTTTCCCCCTCCGTGTCTCTTTTCCGCCTCCGTGTCTCTTTTCCCCCTCCGTGTCTCTTTTCCCCCTCCGTGTCTCTTTTCCCCCTCCGTGTCTCTTTTCCCCCTCCGTGTCTCTTTTCTCCCTCCGTGTCTCTTTTTCCCCTCTGCGTCTCTTTTTCCCCTCTGTATCTCTTTTTCCCCTCTGTATCTCTTTTTCCCCTCTGTATCTCTTTTTCCCCTCTGTATCTCTTTTTCCCCTCTGTATCTCTTTTTCCCCTCTGTATCTCTTTTTCTCCTCTGTGTATCGTCTTCCCCTCTGCGTGCCTTCTTCCCCTCTGCGTGCCTTCTTCCCCTCTGCGTGCCTTCTTCCCCTCTGCGTGTCTTCTTCCCCTCTGCGTGTCTTCTTCCCCTCTGCGTGCCTTCTTCCCCTCTGCGTGCCTTCTTCCCCTCTGTGTCCCTTCTTCCCCTCTGTGTCCCTTCTTCCCCTCTGTGTCCCTTCTTCCCCTCTGTGTGCCTTCTTCCCCTCTGTGTGCCTTCTTCCCCTCTGTGTGCCTTCTTCCCCTCTGTGTGCCTTCTTCCCCTCTGTGTGCCTTCTTCCCCTCTGTGTGCCTTCTTCCCCTCTGTGTGTCTTCTTCCCCTCTGTGTGCCTTCTTCCCCTCTGTGTGCCTTCTTCCCCTCTGTGTGCCTTCTTCCCCTCTGTGTGCCTTCTTCCCCTCTGTGTGCCTTCTTCCCCTCTGTGTACCTTCTTCCCCTCTATGTCACTTTCCTCTCTGACTCTTTTCCCTCTCTCTATTTTCCTTCTCTTTCCCTCTCTCTCCATTTTTCCCGCACTCTATTTTCCCTCTTTTTCCCTCTCTCTATTTCCCCCTCTCTTTCCCTCCGTTTCCCCCTCTCTCTTTCCCTCTGTTTTCCTCTCTCTATTTCCCCCCTCTCTTTCCCTCTGTTTCCCCCTCTCTCTTTCCCTCTGTTTCCCCCTCTCTCTTTCCCTCTGTGTTTCCCCCTTTCTCTTTATCCCTCTTTGTCTTTTTCCCTTTCTTTTCATCAACTTGCACCGCCTGCTCATCCTGTTCTCCTCGACCTCGCCCCACGGCAACGCCCAGCTCACGTGAATTGGGAGTTGCATTTAACTGAAGCGCCATCTTGTGCAGTGGCGCCACCTAGTCGAGTTACAATAATTGTACTATGCCTATGTTCTTCCCGCAAGTTGACCAAGTTTTATTTCAATTGGATGCCTGGTACGGCAGCGAATTAAGCACGAACCAACAAACACTGATTTTTATATATTATATTAATTTTCTGTATAATTATTTTTTTTTTGAAATTTTCCGGTATTTTAATAGTTATTCTGCTATTCGGAGCGGACATGAATCCAACAAATCTGAGATAATTTAAATTAGTCCAGTCGTTCTTGACTTATAAATGATTTAATTAACTCGACTTTGTTTTATTTACTGAGATTCTGCACGTCTTTGAACAGGTAGGTAATATTTAGCCGAATCAGCAAAAATGTTATATAATGTTCAAAAAGTAGAATAGTTCTCATATCAACAAATGGACGCTAATGTAAATATTAATGACGTGAGAGGCAAGTAAAAAAATACATTTTTGCTAGTTTTGAAAAACCAAAAGAATTGAGCAATATGGCGCGTATGGCATCTAATAGAGTGCATTTGACTCTATTCCTACCAAAAGTTTAAAGAAAAAAATTAGAGCCGTTTTTGAGAAGATTTTTTTTTTTTTTGGTAATTTGCACGGAATATTGCGGGAAAACCATCATGTACCTGACCTTAAAGATAGAACTCGCTTTGGAGAACCAATTTTATTGGGAAGAAAAATCTCTATCTTCAATTTTGTAGCTGTGAAAGACGTCGAACAAAATTCAAACTTTTGAAATTTTCGAAAATTTGGAGTTAACCGTGAAAATGAGACCTATGCCACCTTAGTAAGTGTATTTTCCTCGATTCTTACAAGAAATTTAATGAAGAAATTTGGAGCCGTTTTTCATAAAATTTTGAAAATGTCCAGGGGGCTTTATGTATAGTCCCCAAAATTTTGAAGAGCTTTTCAAAATCTCAGCGGACGAATGGACGCAGCGACTCGAGTGGACACAGATTGACCAGGAAATACATTTTGGAAGAAATCGCACGTATGGTAAGCGCTAGTGTTGTTGACGGACGGACGTTTTAAAACTAGTGGTGCTTCAGAATGGCACAAACATTCCCGTAAAAGCTTTCTATTTCCTTGGATCTGGGGTAGCTATTTGGAATTGCCACATACTTTTGCCAGCTGCCATCTATCGTCACCCAAACTACATTTTTTTGTCATTTTCTTAATTTTTCTGTTTCCTACTGGTAGAACGGAAAAAATAATTTCAGAATATTAAAAAACACAAAAACATCGTCCTAAATGCCATTTTTACTTTCCCGTATACGTACGTATATACGGAGTAATATACGTAGTATAGGGAAAGTTATGTAATGCTGCGAAAAATCGATTTCGAGACTTCAGCGGAAATACACGTTTGGTGATACCGAAGAAGTGGGTCTTTTAAAAACGTCCGTCCGTCTGTCTGTCCGTCTGTGAAAAACCTGGCGCGTAAATCATACGTGCGATTTCTTCCAAAATGGATATTCCCCGGTCCATCTGCGTTCACTCAAAGCGCCTCTATTTTGAAAAACTTTCTTCAAAATTTGAGGGTACTTCACATGAAGCCCCGCGCTTTCAATTTTTTTTTAAAAAATCGCTCCAAATTTTCTCTTTAAATTTCTTGTAAGAAAGGGGTGAAATACACTTATTAAGGTGGTATAGGTCCCATTTTCACGGTTAACTTGGAGTTTCCGAAAATTGCTAAAGTTTGAAATTTTTTCGGCGTCTTCCTAGAATTACAAAATTAAAGAAAGAGATTTTTCTTCCAACTAAAATGTGTTGTACAAAGTGAGTTCTTTCATAAAGGTCATGTACATTTTTTTCAAACTTTTAGCAGTTTCCGCGCAATATTGCATCAAATATTTGAACTTTTAAAAAATTGCGAAAACCAGATTTTCTCAAAAACGGCTCTAAATGTTTTCTTTAAAATTTTTATAGGGATAGTGCTAAATGTCTTCTATGAGATGACATTAACGCCGTATTTCTCTATTCTTTGTTTTTTTCAAAAATTGTAAAAATGTAGTTTTATTGACTTGTCTCTCACGTCGTTCATATTTACTTTAGCGATGATTTGTTCACATTATTATATGAATGAGTGCAGGTGCTTTAATTAATGTCAAATAAATTTTCTCGAAAATGAAATAGATTTCTGTGAAAACTAGCTCAAAATAGCGCATTTTCAGAAACGCTCAAACGCCATTTTCTCAAAAATGGTTTCAAATTTGTTGTTCAAACTTCTCGAACGGATAGTGTTATTGCACTCTTTAATATCGCGTAATATTGTTTTTCGGGTATTTTTTGTTTTCTCAAAAATTACACAATTATAATTTTTTTGGAATTTTGCTCTCATACGGTTAAAATACACATTCCCAACAATTTGTAAAAACTATTGAATTTGTGAGTGTGAGTGTTTCAAATGACGTCAAATAAAGTTTTTCGGAACTTCAAACATTTTCTGTGAAAAAGAGCTTCAAATTTCGCATTTACAGTGGTACTTAAACGCCATTTTCTTGAAAACGGCTCCAAATTTTTCAATTAAAATTGCCATTTAGGGCAATGTTTAACTGTGTTTTTTCTATTTTTAAAATAATAGTTTTGTTCTACTATTGGGAAACCGAAAAATTAATAAAACGTAAAACTAGTGGTGCTTCAGAATGCACAGTCTTTCCCGTATTAGTTTTCTATTTCCTTGGGTCTGCGCTAGCTATTCGGAATTGCGACATACTCTTGCCACCTGCCATCTATCACCGCACAAACTACATTTTTTTGACATTCTCTTAATTTTTCGGTTTCTTAATGGTAGAACGGAAATATTCATTTTAAAATATTAAAGAACACAAAAACCTACACCTAATTGGCAATTTTCTCTTAAACATTTTGTGCCGTTTTAAAGAAAAAGGCGTTTTAGCGCTACTAAAAATGCGAAATTTGAAGCTCTTTTTCACAGAATTTTTTTGAGTTTTCAGAACACTTCATTTGAAGTCATTTAAAGCACATACAAATAAAATATTCTTTACAAATTGCTGGTATTGTGCATATTCAAGATGTGAAAGATCTTTCAAAACAATTACATTTATGTAATTTTTGAAAAAACAAAAAATAACTCAAAATAAACTTGACGTCATAGAAATTACCTCTTTAGAGTGTAATTAGCAATATCCCTTACAAATGTTTGAAGAAAAAATTTGAAGCCATGTATGAGAAAATGGCGTTTGAGCGTTTCTGAAAATGCGAAATTTTGAGCTACTTTTCACAGAAAACGATTGTGATTTCGAGAATCTTTACTTGATATTATTTGAAGCACATGTATTCGTTAATATAATAATGTCAACAAATCGCCGTTAATGTAAATATTAATGACGTGAGAGACAAGTGAAAAAATTACATTTTTTTGCAATTTTTGAAAAAACAAAAGAATAGAGCGAAATGTAGTTGATGTCATTTAGGATAGGGTACATTTAGCACTATCTCTAGCAAACGTTTAAAGAAAAATTTGAAGCAGTTTTCGAGAAAATCTTGTTTTTGTATTTATTTTTAATTGCACATATTACACGCAATATTGCGCGAAAACTACTAAAATTTTCAAAAAAATGTACATGACCTTAAAGAAAGAACTCACTATTAAGAACAAATTTTATTTCAAAGAAAAATCTGTACCTGCAATTTTGTAGTTTTAGAAAGACGCCGAAAAAATGTAAACTTTTGCAATTTTCGAAAATTCAGATTTATCCGTGAAAATCGGACCTACCTCACCTTAAGTGTATTTTACTCTATTCTTACATGAAATTTAAAGAAAAAAATTTGAGCAGTTTTGGATAAAAGTTTGAAAATGTACGCTAGCTCGATGTAAAGTACCCCGAAATTTTAGATTCTTTTTCAAAATCTCAAAGCTTCAACTAGAACCAGATCGACCGGGGAATATCCATATTGGAAGAAATCTTACGTATGGTTTAGGCGCTAGCAGTGTTCACAGACGGACGTTTTCCTTTCAATTGGTTTTTGGTATCAAGGACCGATAAAAGAGGAGTTCTGGCTACAGTACGTGTTAGGTGATTTTTTTCTTAATTTAGCAACTGGTTTTATCCACTTTTTTGTTATCACGGCCCGGCAACGAATTTTTTTCTGGCGAAAATTGGCCATTCTTTCGCGCAGCATTAAATATCTTTTCCTATTCTACGCATATCACTCCGTGTGTATCATACGTATCGTATACGTGAAAGTAAAAAATGTAATTTCGGTGGCGATAGATGGCAGCTGTCAAGAGTATTGGAAAGTTCGAATAGCTAGTCGAGACCAAACGAAACAGAAAACTAATACGGGAAAGTGTGCCATTCTGTAGCACTACTAGTTTTTAAAAAAAGTGTAGCTGTTTTTAAGAAAACGGCGTTTAAGCGCTACTAAAAATGTGAAATTTGAAACTCCATTTCACAAAACATTTTTGAGTTTCCAAAAAACTTCATTTCAATTCATTTAACGCTAACAAATATATTAATGTTTGCTGGTAACGTGCATAATAAAGATGTGAGATCTTGCAAAAAAATTACATTCGTGAAATTTTTGAAAAATCAAAAAAAATACCCCAAAATGAACTTCATATAAAAGAGTCATATAAAAGAGTATAATTGCGTTCCAAAAGTTTGAAAAAAATTGGAGCCATTTATGAGATAATGGCGTTTGAGCGTTTCTCAAAATGCGGAATTTTGAGCTAGTTTTCACAAAATTGCTTGAGGTCTTCAGAAACTTTACTTGATATTACTGAATTCGTAAATATAATAATATGAAAAAATTGCCGCACTAGTAAATATTATCAACGTCAAAGACCAGCCAAAAAATTACATTTTAAAAATTTTTGACAAAACAAAAGGATAGAGCAATAAGGTGTTTATGCCATCTCATAAAGTACATTTAACACTATCCCTACCAAACGTTTAAAGAAAAAATTTGGAGCGGTTTTTGAGAAAATCTTGTTTTTGTAATTTATTTTAAATTGCACACATTGCACGCAATATTGCGCGAAAACTACTAAAACTTTCAAAAAAAATGTGCATGACTTTAATGAAAGAACTCACCATGGAAAACGAATTTTATTTGAAGAAAAATCTCTATCTTAAATATACTTTTGCGATATTCGAAAATCCAGAGTTAACCGCGAAAGTCGGACCTATGCCACGTTAATAAGTGTATTTTACTCTATTCTTTCAAGAAATTTTTAGAAAAAAAAATGGTACCATTTTAAACAACATTATGAAAATGTCCGGGGGGCTTCGTGTAAAGTACCCCCAAAATTTAAAGAATCTTTTTCAAAATTTCAAAGCTTCGACTTGAGCCAGAAACGGGTGGGCGGACGGATGGACGGACGGACGGTTTTGCTTTAAGTTGGGTTTTTGCTATCAAGGACTTACAAAACTGGGATTCTGGCTACTCCACATATTAGGGGATTTTTTCCCCCTTAATTTAGCAACTGGATTTATGCACTTTTTTCGTTATCAGGCCCCGGCAATGACTTTTTTCAGCCGAAAATTCCCCATTTTTTCGCTCAGCATTAAATAACTTTCCCTATTTCCATGTACAATCAAATGCTCAAATACGCATGCAAACATGCTCTATCACATAGTGAAATATGCACGATGTAGGTTAAAAATGAACAAAACATGCACAATCAAATTTTATTTTACTTAAATTTTTACTTTCCCGTATACGTACGTATATATGGATTAATATACGTAGTATAGGGAAAGATATGTAATGCTGCGCGGAAAAATGCGAATTTCCGGCAGAAAAAGTTCGGTGCCGGGCCGTGATAACGAACTAGTGGTGCTACAGAATGGCACAGGCTTTCCCGTATTAGTTTTCTATTTCCTTGGGTCTTCGCTAGCTATTCGGAATTGCCACAAACTCTTTCTTGCCAGCTGTCATCTATCCCCGCCAAAAGTACATTTTATCACTTTCTTAATTTTTCGGTTCCCTATTGGTAGAAGGGAAACACTAATTTTAGAATATTAAAGAACACAAAAACCTAGTCATAAATGGCAATTTTCTTTTAAAAATTATGTGCCGTTTAAGAGAAAATGGCGTTTTAGCGCTACAAAAAATGCTAAATTTGAAGCTTATTTTCACAAAAAAAGTTTGAGTTTTCAAAATACTTTATTTGAAGTTATTTGAAGCACTTACACTCACAAATATAATAATGTTTACAATTTGCTGGTAATGTGCATATTAAAGATGTGAGAGATTTTCCAAAAAATTACAATTATGTAATATTTGAAAACAAAAAAAATAACTCAAAATAAACTTTACGCTATGCTAAAGAGAGTAATTAGCACTATCTGTTACAAAAGTTTGAAGAAAAAAATTGCAGCCATGTATGAAAAAATGGCGTTTGAGCGTTTCTGAAAATGCGAAATTTTGAGCTACTTTTCACAGAAAAGGTTGTGTTTTCGAGAAAATTTAGTCGACATTATTTAAAGCACATGTACTCGTAAATATAATAATGTAAAAAATCGCCGCTAATGTAAATATTATAGACGTGAGAAACATGTGAAAAAAATTACATTTTTGTAAGCGATATGGCTTTTGTGTCATCTGAGAGAGTACATTTACCACTATCCCTACCTAAAGTTTAAAGAAAAAATTTGCAGCAGTTTTTGGGAAAATCTTGTTTTTGTAATTTTTTAAAATTGCACATATTGCGCGCAATATTGCACGAAAACTATTAAAATTTTGTAAAACATTTACATGAGCTTTATGAAAGAACTCAATATTCAGTACAAATTTTATTTGAACAATAAATCTCTATCTTCAAATTTGTAGTTGGAGAAAAACGCCGAAAAAAATTCAAACTTTCACAATTTTCGAAAATTCAGAGTTATCTGTAAAAATCCGACCTATGCCATGTTAATAAGTGTATTTTACTCTATTCATACAAGAAATTTAAAGAAAAAATTTGGAGCCGTTTTTGAGAAAATTTTGAAAATTCCCGGAGAGCTTCATGTAATGTACCCCCAAATTTTGAATAATCTTTTTCAAAATTCCAAAGCTTTGACTAGAACCAGATCGACCGGGGAATAACCATTTTGGAAGAAATCGTACGAATGGTTTAGGCGCTAGCAGTGTTCAGACGGACGTTTTCCTTTCAATTGATTTTTCGGTATTAAGGACCCACAAAAGAGGGTTTCTGGTTACGCCACGTGTTAGGGAAGGTTTTTTTCTTAATTTTGCAACTGGTTTTATCCATTTTTTCGTTTTCACGGCCCGGCAATTAATTTTTTTTCCGCCGAAAATTGGCCATTTTTTCGCTCAGCATTACACAACTTTCCCTATAATACGTATATCACTCCGTGTATACGTACGTATACGGGAAAGTAAAAAGTGAAGAAATAAAAAAAAATAAGAAAAAAATCCCCTAACACATGGTGTACCCAGAATCCCTGTTTTGTAAGTCCTTGGTACCGAAAAACCCATTGAAAGCCATTGAAACCAAGGACGATCTTTTCGAATTGAAGAAATCCCTGTCGATCTGGTTCGAGTCAAAGCTTTGAGATTTTGAAAAAGATTCTGTAAAATGTAGGGTTACTTTACATGAAATCCACAGGACATTTTCAAAATTTTCTCAAAAACGACTTCAAATTTGTTGAAATAATACAGTAAAATACACTTATTAAGATGGCATAGGTCCGAATTTCGCGGGTAATTCTGAATTTTCGAAAATTGCAAAAATAAGAATTTTTTCGGCTTCTTCAGACAACTTCAAAATTGAAGATAGAGATTTTGTCTTCAAGTAAACTTTGTTCTCTATTGTGAGTTCTTTCTTTAATGTCATCTAAGTTTTTTTGAAAATTTGAGTAGTTTTCGCGCAAAATTGCGTGCAATATGTGCAATTTAAAAAAATACAAAAACAAGATTTTCTCGAAAACGGCTTCAAATTGTTTCTTTAAACTTTTGGTAGGGATAGTGCTAAATCTTCTCTATGATATGGCACAAACAAGTTGAATATGCCTACATACAACAGTGAACAATAATATTTAAAATTACATTATTAACATAGTTATTGAAAAACAAGGAACAATTCACTGTATGAGCATATTTTTGAGTTTCATGTTTACTTAATTGAGAAGGCTTTGTAAGAATGTCAGCCACATTTTGATTACTTGGACAATACAAGATTTTGAACCATCCTTTCCTGTATTCATCTTTAATGAAAGGATACTTACCATCAATGTAGACATTTATGAATTAACTTATCAGCCTTCACAATTTGAATACAACTTTGGTTATCGACATGGAAATTGACATTTTATTTTCTTGGGCAAACGTTCTTCAAGCACAGATTAGACATACTTAGTTTCTTTACAGCATTGAGCAGCAGCTACGTATTCAGCTTCTGTAGAATGTGCAACCACAGATTGCTTGCATAAACGCCAGGCTATTGGACCATTGGCATAATAGAGAACATATCCAGTAGTGCTTTTCTTGTCTTTTCTTTCACCACCATGGTCAGAGTCACAATATACATCAAGTGTGTGTGTGTGTGTGTGTGTGTGTGTGTGTGTGCGCGTGTGCGCGTGCGCGTGCGCGTGCGTGCGTGTGTGTGTGTGTATATATATATATATATATATATATATATATATATATATATATATTGTTATTTGAGTAGTGAATATCATCTTTGAGAGAACCCGTAATATATCTCAGAGTTCTTTTAATATTTACGAAATTCTGTTTGGTAGGTTGTCTTGTATATCTGCTTGCATAATTAACTGACAAATACAGAAGATTTCCAACTTCTTCGACTTCGTTGACAAATACAGAAGGTTTCCAACTGCTTCTTGATAAGGAAATTTGGTCACAAAAGTTTCTTCTGCATAACAATTTTCTTGATTTGCAATAAGAGTTCTCACTGATTTAGCTGTTTCCATGTTGTATTTATTTATGACTTGTTCAGCATATCTTGCTTGATTTATGAATACCCCATCTTGATTTTGACGAATTTGTGTACCTAAATAAGTACAGGGTAGATGATTCACTGTAGTTTCAAAATGCATACTAATGTTCTTGACGAGATTTTGAAGTTGTATAGTATCTTCACCAATAATGGTTCCATCATCCACATGAATTGCAATAAAGATTATTGTTAGAATTTGTAGATTTGAACAAATATTGATCTGTCTGTAATTGAATAAGACCTTCGGATTTAAGAAATTCTGTAAGTTGTTTAAACCATTGATGAGAAACCTGTTTGAGACCATTCAAAGACTTCCTCAATCTACAAATTTTCGCATTAACATCAAAATCAATTGGCAAACACATGTAAATTTCTTCTTTCGAACGGCCATACAGAAAAGCAGATTTAATATCAAAGGTACATATTTGCAAGTTTTCAGAGGCAGCAATTGCTAGCAGCATTCTTCGTGAATATGTTTGGATAACGGAGCTGTAGATGTATTCATAGTTCAGACCTGCCTTTTGCTGACAACCTCGGCCCACAAGTCTTGCTTTAAAACGACCATCATCCATGCCTTTAAAAAGTCATTGACTTGTCACAATTTCTTTGCCTACGGCACATTTTTCATCTACTAAATCCCAAGCATGATTCTTGACCAGGCAGTCTTTCTCATCTTCCATGGCAATAATCCATTTATTTTATATTGGCTATTCATACCGTCTTCATAAGTAAGATGTGAATCTTCAGCAATCATTGCCATCATCACATAATCTTTATATCTATCAGGATCTTTCTCTCCCTTTGTGGTCTTTGATTTAACAGAGTATCTGATATAGATTCATCATCTGAAAGTACTTTCTTTTCAGAATCATAATCTTCGTCTTCACTTGAAGTTTCTTGATTGTCTTTGTTTTCTTCATCTTTGAAGAAGTTTTTAATTTTTACCCATTGTCTGTTAAGCGGTTGTGTTTTGGATTCTTTAGTATCAAGAGCTTTCACATCTCTTGAGACATACAATTGACAAGTATCGTCATCCCAGATTATAAAGCCATTGTTTGAGTATCCCATAAATCTTTCTCTTTTGGCCCTAGGATCCAGTTTCTTGAGTGGACTCAAATTCTTGGTATAAACCATTGAAAATTTGAAGGAGGGACAAATCAGGTTTCTTCTTATACCACTTCTCAGCAGGTATAGTATCTACAGCTACTGTAGCTTGTTTTGAAGATAAGCAGCAGTCTGTACTGCAGTACCCCACATTTCACCAGGAAAATTAGCATCTTCAAGTAAAGCTCTCATTTTATTTGCCAGAGTGTAGTTCATTCTCTCTGCCGTACCATTTAACTGTGGAGAATGAGGAATGGTGTAATCCAATCGCATACCTTTCTGCTTACACCACTCCTGAAAATCATTTGAACGGAATTCACCACCATTGTCCATTCTCATTTTTGACACTTTTAGGTTGTGGAAATTTTATGACTCGGCAATATATTCCCTTAGGAGCTTTCCTGCTTTATCTTTGGTTTCAAGAAGGTACACTTGAACAAAATGTGTATAATCGTCTACAAATATCATCTTCCTTTATGGATTAGGTATATTGCCTGTTCCAGCCTCTTTCCATCTCATTTTTGGCCTTCCAATGTTTCTTTTTCCTGGCAGCTTATGATTCATGGCTTGCATTGGAAGTCTGTCTTGCGGCATATTTCAAATATGTGTCACCCATTGCTGTCTGTACTTCTTAATTTTGTCCTGTACTGTTTCTTTCCGCCCTAGTTGCTCTCTTATTTTTTCACTTTTTATTTGGTCTCTTAACGTACAGCCCTTTACTCCTCTCAGAAATCTCATTTCTGCTTATTCAATCCTCCTACAATCTTCTTGTTTTTCAACCCAAGTTTCACATACATACCATAAAACTGGGAGGGCTATTATATCACAAAATTTTAATTAGTTTCTTTTCTTGCTTTCTTTTTAAACGTTCTATTTATGGTTCTACATACTGCTTGAAACTTATGGATCTTGCTGGTGATATCCCTATCTCTTCCATATGTAATTTCGCACCCTAGATAGTTAAAACGTGTCACTTGTTCTAAAACCATATTTTGAAGCACAATCTTTGTCCTTATTGATTCTTTTCCTTTAAAAACCATTACTTTGGTTTTATTAACTGATACTATCAGATTATATTCCTTTAAAATTTGCTCCAGTTGGTAAATAGAAATTTGCAAATTATCTTCGTTTTCCTGCAGGATTACCTGGTAGTCAGCATATAAAAGAGTATTTAAACATGTATTTTTGCCTAGGTGAATTCCTGAGGGCACAATGTTCTTCCACCTTTTAATTATATATCCCACATATATGTTAAAGAGTGTTGGCGAAAGACTGTCAACCTCCCTTACTCCTTTATTTATAATTATCTTTACAGAAACATACCCATTGTTTTTTACTGCAATATTAGTATTATCATACATACTTTTCACCACTTGTACTAGATGACTTGGATATCCTTCTTCTTTCATAATGCTCCATAATTTACATCTGTTGACATTATCAAAAGCCTTTTCAATATCCTCGAAGGCTAAATGTGTTTCTCTTTTAAACTCAACTCATTTCTCAATTATTTGTTTTAATGTAAATAT
This sequence comes from Acheta domesticus, assembly GCA_031308135.1. NCBI lineage: Eukaryota > Metazoa > Arthropoda > Insecta > Orthoptera > Gryllidae > Acheta > Acheta domesticus. Next base: position 45,427,700 of record JAHLJT010002630.1, read on the forward strand.
GTCACATATTGTTGAACGACCTTTTCTAAATCCCTGTTGTTCCTGGGGAGTGCAGTTTGCAATTGGATCTATTCTGTTATTCACAATTTTTGCATATAATTTGTAGCATGAGTTAAGTAGGCAAATACCCCTATAGTTGTTATCTCCTTTTTTAAAACCTAGAATAATTAACGAATCTAACCATTCATCTTGTATTGTACATCTTTGCCAGCATTCATTCATTAGGTGGAGCAGTCGGAATTTCAGTTACACACTTTTGTATTTCATTAATTCTACGTTAACCCCATCAGGACCAGAGGCTTCCCTATTTTTTGGGGACTTTACTACATTATCAAGTTCTTTCATATATAACATATCTATATTTCTTTTTGTTTCTTTTCATTTCTTTTTCATCCACAAATACCATAAAATAATTATTCTTGTCAAATGTAGATGGGTTGATTTTACCACACAGATCAGTATGTGTTACTTCCAATGGTCTTTGAGCTCTCTGTCGGATTTTATCAAATGGATTTCTTGTAAGTTTGGCCACTATACAACTTTCACATACAGGATTGGTTTTCATCTTCATGAGATCAAATGGTATACCTGTACACAAACTTGGCAATTTCTTCAGATTCACAAAACTATTATGATCCAAACTTCGATGCCATTTCATATATTCCTCATCATGTTGAGTAAACAAGGATTCTTCTTCACTTTGACGGTCATATCAACAACAAATAGTCCACTAGCAGTTTTATGTCCTTGCAGAACAATTTTGTTATCTTTCAATATCAACACTTCAGTATTTTTGAATCATACTTCCCCATTATTTTCTGTAATAGCATTTACTGACAACAAGTTTTTTTGTGAGCTCAAGGAACATAGGACACATTCTTGAGTATCACATTATCTGTTTCCATATTACCAAATAATTTTGCAGTTATAGTTTCACCAACCTTTGCACTGAAGATTTGCCCTCTACTGGAACATTCTGTGTTGGTTAGTTCTTCTTGCCTGTTTGTCATATGTGAAGTACAACCACTGTCCACAACAAAAGTATTGTCTTTTACTTTTTCATCAAACAACACTTCACTCAAGTATGATGAATTTTCTTCTTTGTTATTACATTGGTAAGCACATTGATCCATTTCTGCAAAAAAGGCTACTCTTTTCTTCCTTTCATGTTCCTCTTTAAAGTAACAGTTTTCTGAGGAGTGATTTGTTGTTTTTGCAATGACTACAGGGAGGGAACTGCTTGTTGTTTTGATTTTTGTTTTTGAAGCACTCATCGTCATTGTGATTATTAGAGACCGAAAAAATATGTAGTATGAAAGGTGAAAATATGTACATAATTATGTAATGAAAATAGTAAGAAGATGTAATAAAAATGTAAAATCGGATGTAATATGTAATATTAAAATTAATTATAAAACGAAAATTTACATATTACGAAATTATATTTATAAAAATATTCCTAAAGAAATTTTAAATAGAATAGTATTTAATAGTATTAATAGTATTTCATACGTTTGTAAAACACAAAACGAGGTATCAGTGAAACTTTTCACACATAAGCTGAGACTGATATCAGTTTCACCTTAGGTGAAACTTGCACACTTCATGCCACAATGAGTTTAATTGAAGGAGGTGCACCGGACAGTGTGAACACTCCACGGCGTCATAATGTGGCATACTTCGAATAAACTGCTTGCAAGAAAAATTGCTGTTTTGGAAATATTTTTTTCATAAAAAATACGTAATAAAATTGAAGAAAATTGGTATAATTAAAAGAATATTTCGTGAAAATGGCAAAATATGTAAAATATGTACTAAAGTGCTAAATATGTAAAAATATGTAACGAAAAGTTTGATATTATGTTAGAAAAGGGACGATTTGCCAAGACGACAATTTTCAAGCGGTAAGTAGAAAGACAAAAAAATGTAATTACATAAAAATCCGGTCTCTAGTGATTATGCTTTTGACAAGACTTGCAATATTTCTTCTTGAAGCATTTTAATTTTATATGACCTACCCCACCACACTTACAGCACACAATGTTTGGCTTTGGTTTGGAATTTTCGGAATTTGGGTTTGAAGTCTTCTTTGGAGCAACAAAAGCAGCATTTGGTTATTCCTTATTACTTGCTGACTTGTACTCTTCTTCAACACAGTCTCGCCACAAGATTTTCAATGATATTGTCTGAAGTGGGAGTTGGTTCCCATGCACTGGAAAAATATCTGTATTATTCTGGTACGAAGTAAATAATTTTTGCCAAACCATTTCATCAGATATATCTTAAGTTGTTTTAGTTTAAAAACAAGATTTTGAATATTACTAATGTTCATCATCATATCTTTGGTTTTATTAAACTTGAACCCGTGGAAGTCCATTAGCAAATGTTGTTTAAGCTGGGTGGTATCTCTTCTGTATATTGCTTTCACAGAGTCATACATTTCTTTTGAAGTGCCACATGTCAAGATACTGTTTCTTACAATATAATACTGTGCCTTGGCATCCTCGGTATGCCACATTTTTTATTATGTTTATCACTGCCACACTTGCCCAACAGTTTGGCAGCAGACACAACTTCCCATATCTGCTTTGCTTTGCACAAAATCTGTATCTCAAAGTCCCAAAGCTGGAAGGACTCGGAGTTCTTTTTGTCACATTGTTCAATTCAGTATCTTCTGACGCCATGATTCTTCTTGTTGTGGAACCACTTGTAGCGAATTCTTAATATTCGTTTCTTAATATGTTTTGAGAAATATTTTAAAGAGTATTACCAGAAGCATTTGGCGCTGTCTGGGCCCATAACCTATCTTGATATTTAGGTTTTTCTATTATCTGGTTGCACAATATTAGAAAAGACAACACAGTTTTTACACGTTTTTAAACACAACGAACAAGGCCGTGTTCTCGTTTTATTCAATCAAGCACCAACATACAAAACAACAAAAAACAAAAGAGTATCACATTTACCAACTTCAAACATCTGCATTTAACATTTCAACATACACATAGTTGCATATAACAAAGACAAGAATTTGTGTGTAAGGATTTTTTCAAATATTGATTAAATTCTTCACATGCTTTATTAAGCCCAACTTTTTTGCATCTAATAATGTGACACGAATTCAATAATTAATATTTAAAAAACTATAACTAATACCAACATTTCCTTACTAACATTGGTTTATTTGTATTTAAAGAGCAGTTTTGCAAAATTTCACATTTTTAATGTGATTTGTTTTTAAGAAAAGTGCACCTTTTTAAAGTTGAACATTAAAAATTTTAAATGTTTATATTATACACAATTTCGGTTTTTTCTACAAAAATTAATGATAAATATTTTCTCACATATATATTTCTTAAGTTTACAAAATTTAATTATTTCACATCAAATTCTGCTTAAAAAATTATACTACTATATTATATACGTTGTGTAAATCCGCCTACATCCCTCCTTAATGACTCCACTAGAGGAAGACTATTGTTTTTAATTTCTCAAGATATGTTTTTCTTCATGTGTATGGATTCGGGATGTCCTGTCCTGTGAATTTCTCTAGAAATCCTTTAAACGTTGGATGTGCTAAATTTTCGAACGATATATTTGCCCCTACTAAAGCATCACACATTTCCATTAAAAATGGATTTGTTAGTACAGGCTTCAATGTTGCCTCAGTAACAAAAGTTTGTGCTGTGTGACATAGTTTATTTCCTTTCTACAGCTTTGGTACTTTGAGAAGTAGATTCAAGGTGCTGGCCCACTTAAAACGTTTTACAACATTTAATCTGCATAAATAAATACAAATTATATGGAGGTACCTATTTCTCAACAAGAATATTAGAATTTTGCTATAAATTACCATGTTTTGAAATACATTTTACTTAAATTTTGACGCAAATTAATGTCAGATTTAATTTAAGACAAACTTACTTTCCTAAAATGGGTTTAGCGAAACTTTGAGGTTCAAACTATCTGGGCAGAAATTATACAGGCTCGAATTTGCGATTTGTTTGTAGAAATCAGAATTACGTACTGGTTTTGTCGTATTACTTTCTCTTGTCGATAAAATTATTTTTTATAGACACAGTGATGCTCCTAGTACTTATATGAAAAAATATGAAATGCTCCTTGATTTACATTTTTTCAATAACATTAAAAATAAAAGAGGTAGAATTCTGAAAGTTTGAGAAAAATATTTAGAAAGAATGTGCATACTATTACATACAATAATTATTTAAAGACAATGCGCCGAATAGTTTCTACAAAACAATTTCTTGAACCTCAGAAAAATATCAATACTGCTAAAAAATATTGATAGTATTCTGACAATAATTATTTCCTCTTCAATAAAAATTAAAGTTATATTTTTCGTTTCATATCTATTTCGTTGACACTTTTATCCTTTCCTGTGTTTCAGTATTTCAAATTATGTAATGTGTGCAATAGCATTAGACTTGTGCACTGAACATTTCGACTGGGAAAACATCGCCAGTAGATATATTATTTAATTCAATTTTTACACTGTAGCCTCTTACTTCTTTATTACAATAATTGGAATAAATTACATTCCCATCCGTCCTCCACACGATCGTTGTTTCCCATCCTTTGTTTGAAAAGTATTGCACATGAAGCCTTAGAAGAAGCCATTTTATACTGAACTTTAAACAGGGTTTGATTTCTGGCGGAACGCGGCGGAACGGCGTTCTGGTACTTCAAAAATAATCATTAAATTATATTATAAATATATAACTATTTCTATTAAACTAATAGAAAATTTTAGGGCGTGTACCGGGATCGTTCCGGGACTTAAAATTGTATAAATCAGGCAATGACTTTCCAATTAAGAAACTTGTGTTCATTCTCTGTTGCACACAAGCAGACTAAGAGCCTCCTTTCGATTATTTTCCTCTCACATTGTTAGTTATCGAAGGATATTCAGTTTTGGCTTCGTGTATCTTCCGTATCCTTTGCGACGTATGATATGGCCTTGATAATTTGTTTCGCGATCGTTGCTCACCGCACGTGTAATTGCGTCGCAAATCCAAGTAATGTACTGGAAAGTTAAAATGTGAAGAATAACAATAAGCGCCAAAGAGATCTGCGTGCTATCAGGATCTAAGATCAATTTACTATTTATACAAAATATAATAAGAGAAATAACAAGGTACTTAAATATGCTCGATAGAAGTCTAAATATGCAATATTAATTTGAAAAACGTCCAAACATCATTATGCATGAATTACTCCAAAAAACTACCAAAACATGCAAACATGCCGGAATAAGTACGCATTTTGTAAACGAGTTTTTCATGAAACATATATTTAGAAAGTTTGAAATATCTACAACGTTTAAATAAAAACATACATTTGCATCGAAATCATGTCTCTACACAGGACACTAACCTTCTCTGAAGTTGCACCCACCACAAAATTCTTCAGAGTTCGTGTAGATAGGCAACCCATATTGAATTCAGGTATTGCCTGAATTATGCTGTGCTCTAACCTTTTCTGGAAATAAAAGTTTCCTTTGAGCATATCAATCAAATACCACTGTAACATTTCACTCATGAAATTGTAAAATGTCGTAACCCACATGGACTCATCTTACAGGAGAGCCAAATAAACTCGATAAGCATTCACAATTTCACATTGGACTTTGGATAAATAAACTCATTTTATGTCACTAGTTTCTTTAGTCACTTCATTATAATCAATAGTATTTGATAAATTTTTATGGTTTTCAGCTAGGTAGCACACAACATTTTACCTGAATATTACAAATTATTAGTATACTTTAATGGCACCGAATTAATTCCAACTGCAAATAAAGGAATATTTTCACGAAGCACGACAAAAGAACCGGTGGCGGCCCCAGGATCCTGTCCGAACTTCCGCTGGCCACCCCTCCCCATTAGACACGCGCAGATGTCCGCGACGCAAGGGGCTGCGCGCGCGTGCCCGCGCCTGTCCCCGACGGTACTTTTCCATGGCCCCCTCGCCCACCTCCTCCTTTGAGATTCTCAGGTTATTCCCCGGGCCATTAATTACTACCCCTGTTTGACATACAATTGAAGTGAGAGGGAAAGAGTGTAAGTTTCTCTCTCAGTTCTCGGCTCAAAAACCTCCGATGATTGGACAAAATTATTTTGCGACGCACTAACCATTCGCCAATAGCTGACAAGCTTAAACAGAATTTTGGAAAGTTCTAGAACATTTTGGGTGAATTTGGTGGGGGAAGAGAGGCTGGAAAGATAGCACCAGAGGAGAACGTGCGAGTCAGTCAAGGAGGAAGGTCGGTGTTCGCTGCGGCGTCCGGCACCGGCGAGATAAATGTTTTTAAAGTCTTCACTTGTAAGAGAAAGTGAATTCGTTAGGGGCGGATATGTGCACGGCCTCCAAATATCAGTGGAACGTGGATTTCAGACGCCTATTTTTAGTCAGGATAGCGGAGGGAAAGTGATTTATGCGAAACTCGTGCCTGAGCGCATTCTACCGAAGTGATTAGATCATTGATGGACTTGAAGCGATCTTCAGAGTGCGGAGTGCGGGTTGCCTCCGGGACGCGTGGACTGAAAGTACAGAAGCCATTGTGTCAGGCGCGTGAACATTATCTGCTGGCTGTTTGCTGTGAGTGACCTGCGTTGTGCCTTTGTCGGCGCCCGAGACCCCGTCACAGCGATACCTGGTCGACCCGCCTGCACCGGCCCGCTTTTGTCGCCAGCCCCCCCCCTCCTGGCAGTGCCCAGCGCGCGCCGGACCCAGACCCCCGCACCTGGCAGAAGAGGTCGTTCAACCCGCTGGCTGGTTCCGTAAGTCACTATGCTGCTGCTGTATTACGCCCTTCAGGCGCTTCCATGATCAAAAGGAACGAACTTTTGGAAAGAGGAATTAGCATTGCCTTTTGATCAGACGGATACACTAAGATTCTCGGCCGCGCTTGGTCGTCAAGAGAGAATCGGCGTAAATTTATGTTAAATTTTTGTATCAGTGTTATTTTTTATTTGTGTGTGTAATTTTGAAATTGGGGAGACGGAGAGCATGCTCGCCGATTTTAGTGGCATTACCATGACCTCATTATTGAATAAATGCCACTTATTTTATTAACCTGATAACAAGACTTTCATTTTCACCGAACACCGACTTCTACCATCATTAACATTTTCAGCACGCCTTTCTACCTACTGAGCTAACCGGCAGCCACGACATTTAGAATAATGTTCATGTGGCAGTCTTAAGCCCAAGGCACTAGTTCATATGAATATGTGCTAAAAATAACAATTCGAGCGTTCCAGGAGATTCAATATTTTTCATAAGTGTTCATCATTAACGTTTACGCCGCCCCATGTACCGTGGCTATCATTTTGAACAAAACTGAATTTTCAATAAGTACATTTCAAATATTTATTAAACAGAACCTACAAACATTTTATACTATTAACGTATTCTAGTGTAAGCCACGCAATGCTTTCCTTAGAGAACATTACTCGACTGTTTCGTCGTTTACGCGGAGAGACGAGGAAATGCTCCGCGCAGAAGGAGACGCCGCCGTCTGCAGTATCCTAGCGGCCGGTTTGAATTTCGCGGCCCGGAAGTGATTTTTAAACTCAATTTTCTCAAAGACAAATTTTTTTTCGGAAAAACTGGACCTGCCATTTTTTATGACATGCAACACAGAATTTGGGGTATTTTTTTGTAACGGGAGCTTCAGGACATCCTGTATATAAGTATATGTATGTATATATTCTGACGCAAACCCGCCCCGAACACCCAAATTTATTTAAATTTGTTAATTCTCTCAACAATGGTTGAGCGTCTGGGCGGGTGCGCAGATATCTGTTCTTTCGAGCTTACTTATATCTCAGGGCAGCGGGATCTTAGGGTGTAGAGAGCAATCCAAAACACAGAAACACAAATAACAGTAAAACAAAGTTTAATGATTTCAAAAATAATAACTAATTCTACTACACACGTAACTCTTCATCATTCTCTTTCAACTTTCCAAATAAAATCAACTCACACTGTATCCTCTTTAAATCAAATAACCAAAACTCTTCAAATTCTAAACACAATTACTGTTCATGGAAAAATTAAGAATTCTTTAAAAATAAAAAATTGACAAAATTCTGCTTGCACTTTTGACTCGATCACTGCGTGCGCTTTACTAATCTCATTTCACATTCATTTTAATTCTAACACCTCTGAACAAAAAAAACGTGCTCTGCAGCACAACTTCCTCCACACTTTAATACAATTATTACCACATCAATCTACTTTGACTCATGTACAAAACCAACAGGTAACCAGGCGTCAAAATGGCTATTGCTTTTATAACTGCAACATGAAAGATATTTCGCCTTCACAGTCTAGAACCTCCCCGTAGAACTCCTAACATTTTCTTTACCTCGCCCTTCCTGGTGAGCTGTCCTTGTCTTTGGTCGCTCGCTGTCGCTTTTGCTGCCGGCGCTTGCGCTCCGAGCCGCGGCCTCGTGCCTAGCGACCCGCCGCCTTCGTGCCTCCGTCTTCGGTCTTCAGCTCCCGTCGCCGTCCTTCTTCCGTCTTCCTCTCCTGGTCCCGTTTTTCTTCTATCTTCCGCTCCCAGCTCCGTCGTCCTCTTCTGTCTCCCGTCCCGGTTCCGTCTCCTTCGTCCGATCACGACCGGTATTCGCCCGTCACCAGATCTCGTTCGGCGCGTTCTTTTGCTCGCGCCCAGTGTTATTCGTACGCCGGCGTGATGTTTGGTTCTCGCCGCGTACTAGATCTCTCCCCCCGTTCCAGTTGCAGATTTTATGGCTTAATCTGAGCGTCAACTTGTCGCAAATTTCACGGGCGACCTCTTTCACGGTGCCGTAATTGCCAAAAATCTTTCTTGAATATTTTAACAAATTCGCGGACGACTAACTAGACGCCTTTCTGACGTTGGACACTCCTAACTAAAATGACGTTCTTTCGCATAATCTTTCAACATCGGCTACCGTTACTTCGGAGAGAATCTGCTGCCTCTACCGACGAAAAACTTGAGAGAAGCTACCGCTTCTACTGACGAAAAACTAGAGAGATGCTGCCTGCTTCAACCGACGAAAGCTTAAGAGTGATGCTGCCTGCTCCTCGGACGAGAACTTAAGAGGCCCTTCCGCTTGCGGATTAGCGTTTTATGCCCTCGGTTTGTAGGGGTAACACGGCGCCTCCTCCTCCCCTCCAGTTAATACACGTCATTTTCTTGCGACTTGCGATGAACGTTGCGGGCGACAATTTCCTCGTCTGCGGGCGCGCCCCTTTTGAACTGCGCCGCGCTCTCTTCCCCGTTCTTTTTTTGTTTTATGGGGCTCTGGCACCTGTGACGAACCTCTAAATTCACGTTCGTCACAATATGTATATTATGTATATATGTATATGTGTATATGAGTATATGTATATGTGTATATGTATGTATATATGTATATGGAGTCGCGATGGCTCAGTGGTAGGGTACTGGCTTCCTGACCTGAAGGACCCAGGTTCGTTTTTATCTGGTATTTTCCCTTCAGGGCGGCTCTTGGAGTACTCACGCGGAGAAGTGAGTACCAGAATCTTTCCAGGAGGTAAAGGCGGCCGGAGCGTTCTGCTCACCACACAGCCTCCTTGTGCCGACGGCGGCGAAAATTTCCTCCCCTTAGGGTCACAATCGGCCTGTGTGCAATGCACAGGGGATACCTTTTTTATATGTATATGTGTATGTAAACATATACATATATATGTTTATACGTATATATTGTGATATACCAATATATTTAGACAATATTTAGGCAATAACATTTGCTGTAAATGGGTTGGGTTGAAAGGGTAGGCAAATGGGAATATACAGCCTTAGCAACGCCGGCGTAGTGGTTGGCAAGGTCAATAAACTGCATTCAGGCCTTGAACATGTGGGGGCGCTGGCTAGACAGAAATGTAAGATAATTTAGGATTGGTTTAGAAAGGAATGACTATCGAGAGCGTGGCTACTTGATTTGGTAAGAAATGGATGGATTGGCTAAGGGAGAATAGACTGTCGACTTATGATGGAAGTTTGTCGTTTTGTTTAAAAAAATAAGTTTGAAGGATGGATACCGAGGCTTGGAGGGCTAAAAAAGGAGGAGTAAATCACATTCTGATAGAGGCCGTCGAGTAGTGCGAATCGCTCGCGAGTTTAATATTAGGGGAGTGGGACTTGTAAGTTTGTCGTCAGAATCAATGGTTTTCGGACTCTGAAAGTTGATGTGCAGTATTTAAATTCGCTTGGGACTTTGAAAGTTTTTTATATTGCGGTGTGTTTATTTTGAACTTTGAACTTTAATGTTTTACCACGTAGTTGGGGAGAACTAGGAACTGTGAATATTAATTAAGAACCGGTAGATATTCGAGGCAGTGAGGGCTGGATTCGTGGGCAGCGTCGCAAGATTACAAGAGAGAAGCTGGACTTGGGACTATCATCACTCAAGTGAGAAGATACTGCGGGGCGCCGTCGGTCAAGATTACATTTAGATAAGTACTGCAGTACAAAGGTTTTCTTTTAAACGAGGTCATGACCTAAAGGCAGAATAATTGTCCATACAAGTCAATAAATTGTTAAATTTTCTTTTGGAAATGAAAAGATGATTTTCATTTCGTCAATCACAACTGATAAGTAGTTACAGATATATATAATTATTTCCTTTCAGATTCCTCGCCATACTGTATAGTTGGCAGATCAAATAATCGGCTATCTAGGCGATAGCGATTATCCATTACGTGACCCATTGACCCAGCTAGCCGGACATGAATCCATTCTTTAAGATTAGCTGTGGAGGCCTTTGTATTAATTATCAATTATCGTAACCTGTTCCTGGCGCCCATAGTTTTCTATAAATTCGGAACGGGTCAAGAATATAACTGCCCTAAGGTAAATGATGTAAATTAAAACGGCACGATCTCGTAATAATTTATGACGAGACATTGTTGGTATATTTCTATATATATATATATATATATATATATATATATATATATATGTATATATATATATATATAATGTGTGTGTGTTTATGTATATATTATATTTAGCATATATATTTAGACACACACACACACATTTGTCACGTCTTCGCTCTGACTGTGAGCCACCAGGTGACATGGCCCTGAGCCACCACGGTTTGCCATTAGTAGAGATCTGGTGCTTTCTACTCTTTGCTTTTCTCCATCTATATAGCTTATCCTCCTACATCACACACATATATATTTACAGGAAAGATAGACAATTATATACAACAAAAATTGTATGAAATTAGATAACAATTGGAAGATTTGAAAAATCTCTTTCAGACAACTGCAAGCAATTACGCGAAAATGGAATCACAAAGGAAATAAAAATACAACCTAAATGCGAAAACTCATGCAAAAATATGACCAATATGAAAATTTAATGGAAAATTACCCAAGTTTAAAAAAAGCCAAAATATGACTTTATATGACTGATGAAAATTGTATAATTTTAGTCACTGTACATAAAATCACATTTATCTTGCATTCTCCTTGGAAATAATGTAAAGAAAAAATGTCATGTCATAAATATCAGGGCCCTAAATTAGTCATCAGTTTTCACGCATCAGCAACAAAAAAAATCCCCAAATGAACTTTACGCCATGTTAAAGAGAGCAATTAGCACTATCCGTTTCAAAACTTCGATGAAAAAATTTGGAGCCGTTTATGAGAAAATGCAGTTTGAGCGTTTCTGAATTTTGATCAAGCTTTCACAGAAAACGGTTGAGTTTATGAGAAACTTTACTGAAAATGATTTGAAGCACTTGAACTTGTAAATATAATAATGTAAACAAATCGCCACTAATGTAAATATTACCAACGTGAGAGACAAGTCAAAAAATTACATTTGTGCAATTTTTGAAAAAAAAAAAAAAAACAAGGATAGAGCGATATGGAGTTTATATCATCTCATAGGGTACATTTAGCATTATCCTTACCAAATGCTTAAAGAAAAAAATTGGAGCCGTTTTTAAGAAAATCTTTTTTTTATTTTTTTTAAATTGCACGTAATACACGCAATATTTGCGCGAAAAGTACAAAAATTTTCAAAAAATGTACATGACGTTAAAGAAAAACCCACTATGAAGAACAAATTTTATTTGAAGGAAAAATCTCTATCTGCAATTTTGTAGTTGGAGGAAAACGCCGAATAAAATTCAAACTTTTGCAATTTTTGAAAATTTAGAGTTAAACGTGAAAATCGGACCCATGCCACCTTAATAAGTGCATTTTACTTTGTTCTTACAAGATATTTTAAAAAGAAATTGGAGCTGTTTTTGAGAAAATTTTTAAAATGTCCGGGGAGCTTCATGTAAAGTACCCCAAAATTTAATTGAATCTTTTTCAAAATTTCAAAGCTTCGACTCGAACCAGATCGACCGGGGAATATCCATTTTGGAAGAAATCGTACGTATGGTTTAGGCGCTAGTAGTGTTCACAGACGGACGGACGTTTTCCTTTCAATTAGTTTTTCGGTATCAAGGACCCACAAAAGAGGGGTTCTGTCTTCATCATGTGTTAGGGGATTTTTTCTTAATTTAGCAACTGGATTTCTCCGCTTTTTCGTTATCACGGCCCGGCAACGAATTTGTTTCTGGCGAAAATTGGCCATATTTTCACGCTGCATTACATACTAGTCGCGCGACTTTTCTTGACGCCGGAGCTCCCTAGTGCTCAACCCAGCACGACTCGGCACGGTCTGGTCAAAATCTTGGACTCACACGGGACGACACGGCAAGATTATCAGGGCTGCCCATCACTGCTTTCGGATTCTAGCGATGATTCATATTATTCAAGAGATGAAAATTAAGTACATACACTAATATCATATCTCATGAATAAGTAATGCTATTATTAATTATTTTTACTTGTGGTTGCTATTAATTACTTTATTATTTGTTTTATTTTATCGTCTATAACATCATGATGTATTAAGAGCGAAAGAGTCGCGAAACGTATTAATAATGTTTCAGTTGGCAACACCCGTCTGATGTGACGTAGCCCGCAATGTCTTCCCCCCGCACCCCGCGCTGGGAGACGTCAAGAAAATTCGCGCGACTAGTAACTTTCCCTATACTACGTATATTACTCCGTATATACGTACGTCTACGGGAAAGTAAAAATATTTAATACAAAATTTTTCAAAAAATAAGAGTACTTTTTTATCTTTTCTTTAAATAGGCAGAAGGGGGGAGCTGGATAAAAGTAAGAATAGAGGGCCCCCAAATTAACTGAAGCCCAAGGGCCCCCAAAGCTGTTAAAACAGCTCTCATATACAACACTTTTCATTTGATCTACATTAGGAATATTATTCTTAATTGCACTTGTTAATTACCTAACTTGATTACTTTTTCCGCTTTTGAATTTGCTGTTTTTTTGCTTCCAAGGGTTACCTTTTTATTTTCCACTCCTTCACTACATTTTTAATTCCAGCAACTAATAATTTTGCTACATGGTTCAAATATTTTCCTTTATGTTTATTTCTTGTCCATATACTTGCATGTCAATTAAATTCTTGTACATTTTCACATATTCATGTGACACATGTTCACACAAGTTAGGTACACATTCAATTCCTCTTAATACCTAGTCCACATTCACTATTTTATCTCTATTACACTTTCCCTAATCAAACTACTCTCATCAGTTTTAACAATCATTTCTACATCAGCCAAAAGTACGCTTTCATTCTCCAAAATTGTAAAGCACACTTGCTTACAAAACGTTAGCCAATCTGTCACAGTTTTAGCATCATTAGGTACATCAACACAATATGTTTTACGTTTACTTGTGCAATCCATATATATGTCATTAGAATTGAAAGGGTGCTTAATTTACAAAGGAACAAAAGACAATTTTATATTTTTAAATGTTTTTTTTTATAATAGATATGTAATCTGTATTTCTGTAATGCTTGTGTAACAAAAACTTGGTTACAATTTGCTACAGGAATGTGAAATTTTTTTTATTACATGTTTTATTTGTATTCTACTTACTATCACATTCTATATTCATCCACGCAAACTGTAAACTTCGTAGTACGTTCCTATAACATTTATGAATCTTATCAGTTGTAAAATTGGCTGTTTGTACTAAAATAAATACATTATTTTCATTAAAATATGCGACCTGTTGGTTTCAATATTTTTATAAATAAGAAATGTTTTATATTCAGAATTCTCAAACCTACTCCCGTTTCTCCAATCCCACTACCAATTCCTCTCCATTTAATGCCCAATGTTCCTCTCAATCTGTCATTGCTGGGACACGTTACTAACTTTGACCATGCACTAGAGGTAAAAATGGAGTAAAAATATAGCAACTATGAGTTATATTCAGTTTATTCACATTCAATATTAAGAAGTGTTTTTAAATTTGCATTCCTGAAACTCATATTCAGGGAGATTTTGTGTGATAAATAATTACTGGTTAATTCATAATATTGAGTAAAATTTAAATGACCATTTCTGCTACAAAGAAAACATTGAGATCTAATTGAAACCTTTAGCAATAAGTGCAGGGTTACCAGACATTTTTCCCCAGCGGAGAACATTTTCCCAAAGAAAGGAGGACATTTCAATAAAAAGGAGGACATTTTACATTTTTATAGTCCACGATGTATAGACAATATACTCGACAAACCATTAAAAATAATATTAATATTATATAAATATGTAGGTGTATATATAATATTAATTATGTTATAATTATGACCATCTGTTAAATGTATTGGATTATAATATCTATTGATAACAATCAATTTCAAATAAAATGTTTTATTAATAGGAACAATGTTTGACAGACGGATTTGAAATTGATTGTTTGTAATCAATATATATATTTTACTCCAATAATATTAATTAAATTAATATCAGACTTTGCTTTGCAGAAAGATACCAACTTTATTGTTACATTGTACAAGTAACATTTTTATTGATTTTTATTGCTCGAATAATATTTATTATTTGATGAATTTTTTTTCAACAAATCTGGTTTAGAAATTATATATTTATAGAACTGCAAGCAATTTAAATGCTTCAAATTATATTTCCCAGTTATGATTCCTTCTACTGACTCAACAAGCAGTCTATTTCTCTCATCAGTCCACTGTGAATTAATTAAAGAAAAAACTCTTTCAACACTGCAATTTGAACCGGAAAATTGCGAAATAAAATTGGCAAATCTTTAAAAGTTCTGAAAAACTGTCTAATGTTTGTGTGTTCTCAAAGAAATTCACCCATTGCGCATGCACCAACTTCTCAAAATATTAATTTTGTCCACAAAGAAATGCTTTCAAGCACTGATACTGGTCAAAGAATTTACAGTCATCAATGATGATACCTCTCTCCTGTAAGTAATATAGACTAGGTAAAATCATTTCATAGTTCAGGTCATTGACTTTCTTCTTAAAAATGTAGATATTCAAGATATGACATCCCTTTTATGAATTAAATTACTTTATAATTTTGCCAGTATTATTTTCAATTCTACAAGAAAAAAAGGAGGACATTTCATATAAATGAAAAAAAGGAGGGAGGGCAGGTGGACAGTTTTAAAAAAGGAAGACATGTCCTCCAAAAAGAGGACAGATGGCAACCCTGCATAAGTGGTTATGAGAAATGTCCAGCACTATCTAACTTAAAACTTAGATACATACAATGGCAACAGGCATCTTAGTGCTCTTGAACTGAGGCCTCCTACACAAACAAAAGAAAGTTTGTTTCAACAAAAATCCATACTAATTCTATTTATTACTATAATGTAAGATTTATAAGAACTGACAACTGGAATGCTTTACATTAACAATGAAATTGTTTATTCTGATAATGTTCAACAATTTAAACAACATTAGATCTTTATTATAAATAGTTTCATGGAAGTCCTGATTTAATATTTATATATTATATGTTATGAATCCTTATTTATATTCATGCAAAGATGGTGGTATGTTTGTATGAAATGTGAATGACACCACTTAGGAACGTTTTGTTCACTGTAAATAAGAGAATTGCATTCTTCAGGTCTCCAAACATTCTATACCATTAAGTGTGAATGCTTAGGTGTTAGGGGTTAGGTGAACCTTATACCCACATAGGAATCTTTTTAATCTTTCAGGTCCCAAAGAATATGATTTTTCATATCTAAAAAATAAGGTACTAGTAAATAAAAAAAATTGAAGGAAGTTTGTTCCTAGTGCTTATTAATAAAACATTTTATGTGAAATTGATTATTATCAATAGATATTATAATCCAATACACTTAACAGATGGTCATAATTATAACATAATTAAGTTTCAATTAAATGAAACATTAATCTCAGTTTTTTTAAAAATAAGTTAGACTTTCAAGATAGTCCTCAAATGTTACAGAATGCAATTTCAGAGAGAAAAGACAAAATTGTCAATGAAGTGGCAAAAAATTCATCTCATAGTGGTTTAATTCATTGTGATTTATTCAATGATGAAATGAAAGTAACGAAATTGATGAATTTGTAACTCTTGCTATTCTTCTACCTGGTCCCCTGCAGCTTCATGCATGCATGTACCATAATATGATTGAAAAAGCTTTACATTCCATTAAATGTGGCGCAGTTAAAATTATTTTGCAACTTATTTCAAAATTAGCATAATACACTTCTTCTTCCTCCCTGTTGAACATAGTAACAATCATGCTGCCTTTCCAACTCTTTAAGATATAAGGCTGAAGTGCAAAAAAATAATTAATTTATTTTTAATTGATTTATTAACTTGTGTGTGTCTATATAGGGAGAGATGTATTCTACTATAGGGAGAGGTGTATTCTGTGCATTTTCTTAAATTCTGGGATCTCTAACCTATAAACATATTGAATTATGAATACAGGTAAAAATGAGCATTTCTGGCAAAAAAAGATAAGAAAAGATTTGCTCCCTTGCAATAAAAACTATTCGTGAAGGCTAATCCGCTACAGAATTCAGATATTATCCCTCTTCCTGTTCTTTGTAAAGGAGTCAACTTACTGCTGTGAGAACATGGAGAATAACAATTTGAATAACTGTATTCTCCACTGAACTCTAGAAACATGGACAGATAGTAAAGTTACATTTACATCCAGAAGCAAAATAAGGAGCCATCGCAACTTTTGCTAAAAAGGATCACGGGAAACTGAATGAAAACCTGATCGAGTCATTGATCCAGAAGCTGAGGTACAATATTTGTATCAGGCATATTAATTATTTTAAAATTGTACAGTCCAAATGGTAACATATATATCATTTCTGATACAGGCCTAATCCAATAAAATCTAAAAATGTGATTCAACTTTCCTTTTCTTTTCATGTCGCACTTCATTAGCTCTGCAGCATATACAAAGAATTGACAGTCAATAAACTGCTCAAGGTCTGTGATGGAAAATGTTGAGATCAGACCCACTTCGGAGTTACAAAATCTATTCAGCTGTTTTGAATGACAATGCATTTCATTTTCAAATCTTGAAGGACATAAACATAACATGTATCTATGTCAAATGAGGTTGATTTAAAAGTAAGAGAAACTGTAATACCTGAAAATGGTATGTCATGAAGTGCAGTTCAGGTCATATCACTTTCAGTTATTAACAATGGTAAATAAGTACATTTACCTCTTGAAAACAATTGTTTCTCATGAAAAACCTTATCTGGTCCAGTTGAAAAAAAAAGGCATCATTCCATTTCATTCATTATCACTCTTCTTCTTATTTGTCTATTGTGTACTGTCAAGAATCAACCTATAAAATCTTAAACATAAATTAGTATGTAAATGCTCATTATCTGGGTATTGGTCTGTTTATATTCTAGTTGGAGCAATGCTGGTTTTTCTGAGGTTAATGAGGCTGGTGCAAGGAGCAGTGTGAAGGTTAGAAAATAATTTGAATGACTGTGAGGAAATGTAACTGGTTCTCTATGAAGTTATCTATTAGAAATATATCATGGGGCATTGGTAATTTTACGAAGCATTTTATTCTGGAAGATTTGTAAGGGTTTCATAACAAGAAGTGGCTCCTCCCCAGATTGGGACTGTGTCAGGTAGTGAGGGTCTTAGTACTGATTTGTTAAGAAACAGGGAATTTTCAATTTTTAGAGACGACTTTTTATTAATTAGGGGATATAATTTGAGTGCAGCTCCACGTTTTATTTAGTCTATGAATAATATGTGGTTTCCATGTAAGATGAGTATGCAGGAGGATGCCTAGGTATTTGATTTATTTATTTGTAGGAGCACATTTAATCGGATAATTATTAACTTTTAAAGGGGGAGAGAGAATTATTCTTTGCAATGTAAACATTTTGGTTTCACACTTTGAGGTGTTAAGCTGTAATCCTCATTTTTTGTCCATTCAGAAAAGGTATTTAAGTCTTGTTGCATGTCATTTATTGCTTCTGAGTTTGTCGCTGGAACAAATGAAAGTGTTATAAAATTATACTCATTTGTTGCAAAATAAAATTGTAGAAGTCAGGGCCACCTTCATTGCAACTTGTTGATGCCAAGACTTAATACTGATTCAGGATAGCAAAAAAAATGCAGTCCCTTAGCACATGCGTAATCACTACCATTAGTTGTGATTGTGCATCATCAGGACCAAAAACGCCATGTATTTGCCAAACTAGGAGAGAATAAAATGTGATTTTGGTGCTAATTAGTTTTTTCAGATAGCAGGAAATTTACATTGGCAAATGTTTAGCACTCCTAATAGCACAGGCAAATCATATTTATGCATGAGGTCTTCAGGATTTAGGTCTAGAACCCAAGAGTGCTTTGGTCATGCTTCAGTCAAAGATTTTTCAATAATATTAGGTTTTTTTGACAAATATATTTTATTATTATTTTATGTAAAGAACAATCAAATAGTTCTGGTCAAAATTACAGCATCTCTCCAATTATCAGACCAGAAAACAATAAGAAATTGAATTTTGATGTTCAACAGACCGAACTAGTCGATTCTTTTGTGAGAATATTCTTACATTACATTACTCTTATTCATCTTCTATTCTATCTTTCTATTTTTTTTATATATATACATATATATATACATATATATACATACATATATACAATATATACATATACATATACATATATATATATATATATATATATATATATATATATATATATATATATATATATATATATACACACACACACGTTTTTAGGGAACAGAAATGCCATCTTCAGCAGGATACCTCATCCCCTTTCATGAAAAATAGGAAAAAGCACAAAACAAACTGGGCACTTTTCTTAATCCTGGAATATAATGGCATAAATATACCGTCAATAAAATAATGTTCAATATTACGTAGTAAATGTGATATCGTTAATAAGAAAATTAAATGAATTCTTTGAAAATTTCAAGAAGCAAGGAAGATGTATTTTATCCTAATAAACACGAAATAGTTTTCTAATGTGAAGATTTGAAATTTGTTATTCATAATCTTCCAGACAGATGGTTTTCGACAGGTCAAACCGAGAGAGATGGCTCAGGGTATCAACTGATGTCACTGCAGTCCCTCTGACCGAGAGATCCGAGATTCGAGTCTCGACGGTGGCAGGATTTTCGACGCTAGGTGTCAGCTAGGTCGAATTCAGTCGCTGTCTGGAGGAGAATTCTAGCGGCCGGCTGCTCTGATCGGTAGTTTTCCGTGGTTTCTCCGATCAACACAGGCGAATACCGAAGCAGTACCCTATCAAACGGACCATGAACCTCGCGCGATCTTTCCTACCCCTTCCTTGTCCTATCCTCACGTCTTACACACACACACACACACACTAACACAAAAATGCACTACACTACCACACATGTGAGACCAGCCAGGGGCTTAGAGCTTGTCCCGGCTGGGGTGGTGCCCCGCTTGTGGGAGATACCTGGTTGGGGAAAACCCCGATAGTCGACCGTAGGTCGGCGCCGGATCTCGCTATCCAATGAGGGAAGTTCACCGCCATCTCCCGATGAAAAAAAACATGCACTACACGAACGGGAATAATAACCCGAGTAGTTGACGCGCCCGGAATCACTAACAATCAATAGTTCAATACTGTAGCCATCGCTTAAAACGTATATTTGCAAATTTTAGATTTACCTCTTAGCAATTCTTCGCACACTGCTGAAGGAACAAGTAATCTGATCTATACAGAAGAAAAAATATAAATTATACTTACTCAATTATTAATACAAATTATGCGGACAATTGAAGGGCTTAGTGCAAGAATGTGTTAACTCAGAAATTGGCCAAAGGAGATACTTGAGATTTAGTAAACTTGCATGGAACTTTTTTCTTTCTATTACAGGAAATTATTTCTTTTTCATATGGCCTATATTGTGATTTTCATCAAAAGTAGCAAAGCAAATAATATGAGACTCGTAGAAAAGTCATTTTGACGACAAAACTAAAAATTGAGTTAACACCTTCATGCACTACGCCCTTCAATTAATGAGAGCGCAATTCACAGACAGGAAAACGTTGCCCACCCACCTGTTGTCCACTGACTTCGATGGTACAGGCGGACGGGCGGGCGGGGGTATTGCGCAATCGATCGCAGCCAGCAAGCGACATGGGAAAGATACGGGTGGGCGCACGAAGTCTACAGTCTTGTAAACTTCGTGGGTGGGCGACTCCGGCGCACCACTTTTTGCTCGTTCTGCGCAGCACCAGTTTACGTCACGAACCACGTGACCACAACGCGGGCACTTCGTTTGAAAAGCCAGACCAGACGCTGGCCGCCATGCTGCATGGAGTGCTAGTAATGTTGAGAAACATTTTGAGTGTCATAGAGGGAGAATTTTCAACGGTGACCAACCAAAAATGTATAAACAACATAAGGCAATATTTTTACTTAATAAACTAGTTCACGGTTGACACTTTTTCAACCAACATGTGGAATAATAGAAAATTGCAAGATGTGTGGCCATTGCGTACCATGTAGTTTAAAGTTAAGGGTGCTTCAACAGCACATACTTTCTCGTATTATTTCAAAATTTGCCATTTTCTCAAAATTCAGAGAATTTAAAGAAAACGAGACCTGCGCTATTCTCTTAAGGGTCCCTTCCTCTACCCGTAGAAAATAAAATAAAGGAAAAATTTAGAACGTTTTATATTGTTTTTTGTATAAATTGCATAAATTTCAAGCCAAAATTACGCGAAAACTCGTTTAAAAAAACTATAAATGACCGTTCATAAAGGGCTGAGTTTTTGGAACAGACTTCCTCTAAGGCTAAAATCACTACCTTCAATTTCGTAGTTTTGAAATGTTTGCAATTCTGAATGAACTTTTGCAATTGCAATGAGTGCACCTATTTCAATTATCGAAAATACGGAGAGTTTGCCGAAAATGGGCCTATTTTTTACCGTCCCTCGACGCATACGAGGAGAACATTGAAAGAAAAATTTGATGGCATTTTAGAGAAAAAAATGTTTTCAAAAATTAAAAATTGTCAATATTTTGCGCAAAATTACGCGAAAACTGCTCATATTTTAGAAAAATGGTACATGACTTTATTTCAAGATCTGTGTTCAAGAACAGAAAACTAGTGGTGCTACAACAGCACGTACTTTCTCGCGATATTGCTGAAAGCTATGTAATATTATAATATGACAATTTCTCTCATACACTTGAATTACCATTTGAAAACTTTTTCAACAAACGAAGCGTGAAAAATACAGTTTTTTTGTTCAAAAGTTTAAACAAACACAGCTTTATGCCATTGGATTCAGTGTACCAACGTTCTACATAAATCTATAAACGATGCGCGATGCTTATTTAGCCGTAAATAAAATTATTAGTTAATATTACCGAACGAACTGCGGCCGTCACTATCGTCTTATCATTTAGGCGTTACAACGTTTCAACCCACATGGTGTTTTAAAAAAAAAATCCGGAAGTTTTTTTTCAACATTTCGACATGTTTTTGAGGGTGCTGAAATCGAATTTGAGGTTTGCCACCTCGAAAAAGGTCGGCTTTACAGAGAAAATTGAAAAAGAAAAAAACGAAAAAGTTTGGCCCCTTTTTAGTTTTTCGTTTATGTATGGAAAACTATGCGTTCTATCGAAACAATTGTTATTTACAAAATTAAAGTAATAAAATTTCCTACAAAATGCATATATAAACTTAAAATTTGTAGAAAACAATTTAGGCTCTGGAGCGCGCTGAAAAATTGTTATTTTTTGGACCTCTGGCCAAAGCGGGAGAATTGCTCTTTCCAGCCATCCTATCTCGCGGCGGCGCTCTAATTTCACTTTATCATGCTTGAAAATTGCTATTGAGAACAAATGATCGGCATTGTTAAATGATTAACACTCCGATATTCACGGAATCAATAGAGTCTGCTTTCTTGGCGAAGTATCTGTAAATTTAACCCTTAGGTAATCAAAATAAGAGGGACTAGTGTACCCGTGCGAGAACTCTCGCATGTAAAAAGCCCATCCTTTCCTTATCCATTTCTCTATCGCAATTCCAAATTGCCACTTACCGCTGACAGCTGCCATCTATTGTCCCCCAAACTTCATTTTTTGATTGTCTTAATTTTTCCTAATGGTAGAACGGAAATTAATTTTAGAATATTATAGTCAAAGCTCGTCCTAAATGGCAATTTTATTTGAAAAATTTCGAGCTCTTTCTAAGAAATTGCCGTTTAAGAGCTACTAAAAATGCAAAATTTGAAGCTCATTTTCACAGAAAATTTTTGAGTTTCCGTTTCAAAGTCCGTTTCCGTTTTGAAGCACATAAACTCACAATTACTAAAGTGTTTACAAAATTCTGGTAATGTGCTTATTAAAGGCGTGAGAGATATTTCACAAGTATTACATTAGTGATTTTTTTGAAAAAAAAACAAACAAACAAAAATACCCCAAAATGAATTTCACGTCATGTTAAAGAATGCAATTTGCACCATCAGTTCGAAAAGTTTGAAGAAAAAATGTTGAGTCAATTATGAAAAATGGCGTTTAAGCGTTCCTAAAAATGCGTAATTTTGAGCTAGCTTTCATAGAAAACGGTTGAGTTTTTTAGAAACTTTGACATTATTTAAAGCAAATGTACTCAATACGTGATAATGTAAACAAATCGCCGCCAGTGTAAATACTAACGACGTGAGAAACAAGTAAAAAAAAAATATATTTTTGTAATGTTTGCAAAAACAAAAGAAAACATCAATTTGGTTTTATGTCATCTCGTAGACTACATTAGGCACTATCCTTAACAAAAGTTAAAAAAAAATTGGGTATGTTTTTTTGAAAATCTTTTTTTTGTAATTTTTTAAAATATCACATATTGTCCGCAATATTGCGAGAAAACTATCAAAATTTTCGAAAAAATGTAAATGACCTTAAAGAAAGTTCTTACTATGAACAACAAATTTTATTTGAAGGAAAAATCTCTATCTGCAATTTTGTAGTTGGAGGAAGACAGCGAATAAAATTCAAACTTTTGCAATTTTCGAAAATTCAGAGTTAACCGTGAAAATCGGACCTATGCCACCTTAATAAGTGCATTTTACACTGTTCTTACAAGAAATTTAAAGAAAAAATTTGGAGCCGGTTTTGAGAATTTTGAAAATTGAAATATTAGGATTTAAGGCTAAGTAATTCCTTTTCAGATTTCAAAAGGTGCATAATATACTGGAATAAGTGTCATAACTACAAGCCATGATGTTAGGGCACGACACTTAAGATCATAAAATGTCACGTTTCTTCATTGACAAGGATTTTGATTCTGGAGGCCAGGCTATTGACATTGGAAATTTAAGGAATTAAAGAATTGGTCACCATTGTAAATTGAAGAGTTCAATATAAAACACATTCATCAAATTAAAATCCCTGGCTGGGATTCGAACCCGGCATCTTCCGATGTGAAACACTCAGACCCCGCACACCTGATCCACTTCAGCCATTGGAGTGGAGTGAATACTTATATATTAGTCAAAACATAATTTTATCAGCTGTAGCATTTGGAAATCAGTAATTGTCAACATGCGAAAACAAGTCTTTTGGGCGCCAAAAAAAAAAAAAAATGCAGCCGTGAAGGGCTTACTCCAAAACCTAAATGCGACCAACGAGATTAGAAAAATAACTACTGCGAGAAAGTCTGTGCCATTCTATAGCACCTAGTTTATTTATTTACTTTCCCTAATTACGCATGTGGAGAAAATATAAAGAAAAAAAATTGAGAGAGTTTTGAGAATTTTATTTTGTAAATTTGAAGCGAAAATTACGCAAAAAGGACTCTTTTTCAGAAAATTCAATATAGCCTTTTTTTAAGAGCTAATTTTGTACAACAGACTTTAAGGTAAAAATCTCTATGGAAGATTTTGTAGTTTTAAAAACTTTGTTTTGCAATTTTGAAAAAAACAAGTTATTCCCGGATGTAAGATTAAAACCATACTTTTTATCGTCCCTCATTACGTAAGTGAAGACAATTTAAATGAAATATCTGAAGCGTTTTTTGAGAATTTATTTTGTAAATTTGCCGCGCAAATTGCAAAAGATATTCGTCTTTTCAAAAAATTGTACATGGCTTGTAAGTGCTAATTTTGTACAACCGACTTTGTCTGAGGTAAAAAATATCTTATCCTCAATTTTGCAGTTTTGAAATTGTTTTTTGCAATTTTCGAAAAATTGGGGATATCAACGAAAATGATACATCATTCCCTTAAACGTCCTTTGCATTATTCACCAAAAAAATTCAATAAAAAAATATTGAGCATTTTTTAAAATTTGAAAGTCTCCGACAGGTTTCATATAAAGTACCTATCAAAATTAAAATATCACTTTGAATTTCCAGGAGCATTGACAACAGTGAAAACGGTAGAGAAACATCAATTTTGAAGGAAATAGCTTGAACGGTTAAAATGCTAGCGTTGATCACGGACAGACGGACTTTTTGCCGTCAATCGATTTTGCAGTATCAAGAAGCAAAAAAACATGGATTTTGCCTTCACCACGAGATTGAGGATTTTTTTTCTAAATTTAGCAAGAGGTTTCATCCACTTTTTACTTTCCCGTATGTACGGATATACGGAGTACAATAAACGTAGTATCGGAAAAGTTATGTAATGCTGCGGAAAATCGATTTCGAGATTTCAACAAAAATTCACGTTGTGTGGTCCCTGATATCGAAAAAGTCGATCTTTTCAAAACGTCCGTCCGAAAGTCCGTCCGTCTTTCTGTCTGTGAACAAAACTAGCGCGAAAACCAAATGTGCGATTTCTTCCAAAATGGATATTCCCCTGTCAATCTGCGTCCACTCGAGGCGCCTCGATTTTGAAAAACTTTCTTCAAAATTTGAGAGTACTTAACATGAAGCCCCCCGGACATTTTAACCCTAGAACACCCAACCTTTTTTACATACGTGTACACCCAACGTGGGTCTTGCGGACGCACCCGTTTTTAACTTACCCTTTTGCAATGATGGCAGGTTTTTACAAATATTTTAACGTTTCAAAACATTATGACTCTTAAACATAAAAATTTCATTTACTTAAGACCATATTGTTATGTTATTTAAATCACTTATTATAATTTACAATGCATTACCCACATTTTGTTTACATGTACCACGCACAGCCTTTTGCTTTCTACAAAGTTTGGGATTACATAAATAACACCTTTTCTTTTTTGGTGGTTCCATATAAGAGATGGAGATGATTGGGGTTTCCTCAGGAATAATGCTCAGCATTGACTGAATAATTATCTTATGGAGTCCTTTCTTTGACCTTCTTTCTATTTGTGGCGTAATAAGGTTGTTAGAAATTTGTGGCGCGTCGTTTTCTTCTAGCTTATATACCATTCAGGATGCTTTGGTAAAAATAGAAAAAAATGCTGAAATACATACTATTTCAATAGAATCCATAAAAAAGGCAGTGGCCACCTCCTTGTTTTTCTTTTGCAGCTGTAAGTTTGAACCATTTGATCAAGTGAGTCCATACCATTTTGTGCTGTTATAATGTTATAATGCAATATTATTTGTGGCTTTCAGTTTTCTTCGGCAACAATATGATCTGTACGTCACATAGTGTCTGATCACATACAATATGATCTGTATGTCACATACATCTGATGAATGTCACATACAGTTTTTAATTTTTTGCCCAAATGATTCATATAAATCAAATCTGTGCGGTTCATTGTTGAAAGTAGTACAGCACTTTTCTTTGCCTTTGGTGTCATACTGTACTACAGAATGATCTCTCGTAAGGCCGAAGAGGAGCTTTCAATTTCTTTGCTATAGCTGGGTTGAAATTCCCTTGGAATAAATGACTCTTTTTGGCGTACTATACCAACCAATGTCAGATCATGTTTCAACAAGTGATCAGCTCAAGCTTTTGAAGTGAAAAATTTAGCAACAATGATATCAGGATGGGTGTTACGAAAATCAGAAGAAAGGTTTACTAGAACCTCAATGCTAATATTTGTACCTTTCACATTTCCTTCTTTACCTAAGAATGGCAACCCTTTGAAAGGCATGAAGTTTCTGGAGTGACACATCCAAAATAATTTTATGCCACATTTATCCGGTTTTGATTTCATGTAATGGCGAAAATTACAACGTCCTCGGAAAGGTCCGAGCTGCAATAGTACAATATTATTTCAGCTTTCTCCTGCCGAGATTGTTGCTAATGAGTTCCCATATTTCACGAAAAGCAGCGAATTCATCTTTTGCCCTACGAGCACTTCTCGTTGTCTTGTCGTCCAAAAGCACGAAGAGTAACAGATCTTTGAACCTTTTTCGACTTATTATTGCTCAAAACATTGTTGGGCCGTATTTGTTACTCCACAAAACTCGAACACTGGTATGGTTCATTATCATGTGTTCCACTGTCACCACTAAATCAATAAGATTAGTTATATCAAACTGACTCAGCTATCTTTTAGGCATGACGAAGAATAATAATAAGAAGCAGAAGAAGGAAAACGAGATGTAATGATTGTTTGAATACTTCAAAGAGAAAGATCACGGAAGTCGTGTTCCCTCTAATTACATCAGTAATATCAATTTATATATGCAGAATATTTATGTACTGCCATATTTTGGACAAAAAACTAATATAAACATAACAATTACAGAGCGAAATTGAGTGAAATGTAATAAAAAAACATTGTAATTGTAGTATATGAATTATATTTTAATTTAAACGCAGATGGTGTCCGTAGTACTGTTGTAAAAACCTGAGAAGACGCTTTGGGCCTGACGGACCCACCTTAGGTGATTACGTTATAAATTCAGATAAACCTATTTGTACTTTGAAAAAAGTATATAGTTATAAAATATGATATGAATTGCACATAATTAACCTAGACACAGGAATACAAAAAGCGGTATTCCCAAAATCCCGATAGAAATTACTAAAAATGCAATTAATGTACAGCCATGGGTCCGACAGACCCACCTTGGGTGTTCTAGGGTTAAAAATTTTCTCAGAAAATCTCCAATTTTTTCTTTAAATTTCTTGTAAGAATAGTGTAAAATACACTTATGAAGATGGTATAGATTCGACTTTCATGGTTAACTTCTAATTTTCGAAAATTTCAAAAGTTTGAAAATTTTTCGGCGTCTTCCTAGAACAATTAAATTGGAGATAAGAGATTTTTCCTTCAAATAAAATTTGTTCTCCAATGTGAGTTCTTTCATTAAGGTCATACATTTTTTTGAAAATTTTAGAAATTTTCGTGCAATATAGCGTGCGATAGTAGCAGTTTTAAAAAATTACAACTAGTGGTGCTACAAAATGGCACAGACTTTCCCGTATTAGTTTTCTATTCCCTTGGTCCTCGCTTGCTATTCGGAATTGCCACAAACTCTTTCTTGCCAGCTGTCAACTATCGCCGCCAAAAGTACATTTTTTGTCATATTTTTAATTTTTCGTTTTCCTATTGGTAGAAGGGAAACATTAATTTTAGAATATTAATGAACACAAAAACCTTGTCACAAATGGCAATTTCCTTTTAAAAAATTATGTGCCGTTTAAGAGAAAATGGCGTTTTAGCGCTACTAAAAATGCGAAATTTGAAGCTTATTTTCACAGAAAATGTTTGAGTTTTCAAGATACTTTATTTGAAGTTATTTCAAGAACTTACACTCACAAATATAATAATTTTTACAAATTGCTGGTAATGTGCATATTAAAGATGTGAGAGTTCTTTCCAAAAAAATTACAATTATGTAATTTTTGAAAAAACAAAAATAACTCGAAATCAACTTTACGCTATACTAAAGAGTGTAATTAGCACTATCAGTTACAAAAGTTTGAAGAAAAAATTTGCAGCCATATATAAGAAAATGGCGTTTGAGCGTTTCTGAAAATGCGCAATTTTGAGCTACTTTTCACAGAAAACGGTTGTGATTTCGAGAAACTTTACGTGACATTATTTAAAGCACATGTACTCGTAAACATAATAATGTACAAAAATCGCCGCTAATGTAAATGTTACAAACGTAAGAAACGTGTGAAAAAATTTACATTTTTGTAATTTTTGAACAAACCAACCTATAGAGCAGTATGCCTTTTATGTCATCTGATAGAGTACATTTACCACTATCTCTACCAAAAGTTTAGAGAAAAAATGTGGAGCCGTTTTTAAGGAAATCTTGTTTTTGTAATTTTTTTAAATTGCACATATTGCACGCAATATTGCACGAAAACTACTATAATTTTCAAAAACCATTACATGACCTTTATGAAACAATTCAATATGCAGAACAAATTTTATTTGAAGAAAAAATCTCTATCTTCAATTTTGTAGTCGGAGAAAGACGCCGAAATAAGTTCCTACTTTCACAATTTCCGAAAATTCAGAGTTATCCGCGAAAATCGGACCTATGCTATGTTAATAAGTGTATTTTATTATATTCATACAAGAAATTTAATGAAAAAGTTTGTAGCTGTTTCGAGAAAATTTTGAAAATTCCCGGGGAGCTTCATATAATGTACCCCCAAATGTTGAAGAATCTTTTTGAAAATCTCAAAGTTTTGACTAGAATCAGATCGAGCGGGGAATATTCATTTTGGAAGAAATCGTATGTATGGTTTAGGCGCTAGCAGTGTTCACACACGGACAGACAGACAGACACAGACGGACAGACTGACGTTTTCCTTTCAATTGGTTTTTCGGTATCAAGGACCTATAAAACAGAGTTTCTGGATACACCAAGTGTTAGGGGATTTTTTTCTTAATTTAGCAACTGTTTTTATCCACTTTTTCGTTTTCACACCCGGCAATTTAATTTTTTTTCGCCGAAAATTGGCCATTTTTTCGTGCAGCATTACATAACTTTCCCTACACTACGTATATCACTCCGTGTATACGTACGTATAGGGGAAAATAAAAAGTTGGAATTTTCGAAAATTCAAAGTTAACAGTGAAATTCCGAACTACGCTATCTTTATAAAAGTGTTCATTCTATTCTTCAGCGAAATTTAAAGTAAAAATGGACACAATTTTGAGAAAATGTTGTGAATGAAATATATATCACACCAAGATTTTAAATTGCGTTTATTCAAAAAGTAAAAAGATTACAACCCTTCCACGATCTATATGTCACACTCATTTTATTATTATAGTATTTTCTGTCCACTAATATCCCATAACTTTTAATTAACTATAACACCATTATAACAAAAATTGTGTCAGTAACAATGTTTTAAATAAAAATTTATGACTCTGAGAGAATAATGTGAATCTACTTCAAAACACAAATATCCTAGATGTTTGATTTCTTTCTCTTGATTCTGTTTGACGTCGCCTGTTGTCCAGTAGAGCCAGTGGACGACGTGGGAGAGATGGGACGAACGTTCTCGTAGCTGTAGTCCACCCACTGCATGTCACTCACATCCGTCGCCCTCAACATGGCGGCCGTGCGAATGCGATTGTACAGTCGCGGCATCGGACGCACCAGCCGCTCGAAGTCACTCCGCTCCAGCAGGAAGATCTGCGCAAACGCCACATTGACAACTGGAAGGATTCATCAAGACTCGTAACTAATGAGGGATGCAGTTGTAATGTCGCGGGAGCGGACGCAGTAGCCACTCGAAGTCACTCCGATCCAGCAGGAAGATCTGCGCAAACGCCACACTCTAAACGGGAAGGATTCATCAAGCAACGCTATTGGTAACGAATGCAGTCGTATTGTGGTACTGGTGGAGGGAACAGACTCTGGAACCCTCTCAGCTCAAGGTGTAAGGTCTATGCAAACGCCGCCCTATCTACAGGATGGGTCGTTGCTCTTGAAAGATGCTATGTTGTTATCGGCACCAAAAGCCTCCCTGGGGAACGCCTGGCCATCTCACCTCGCACACCTCGAGCGCCACGACGCTCTCCAGGTGGCGGCGGCGGTGCTCCCGCAGCATGAGGCCCATCTCGCCGAAGGAGGCGCTGTCGGTGAGGTGGCCCACCTCCTCGCCCGTGGACAGGAACACGGCCACTGTGCCCTGCGCCAGGAAGTAGAGGTAGCGCGCCGGCTCCCCGCTGGCGTACACCACGTCGTGCGGCAGGAACAGCTCCTCCCGCAGCGCCGCCACGATGTTGTTCACCTGCGCACCAACGCACTCGCTCCGCCATTGGCCCAGCCGGGGAATCAGTTCCATTGCGAGTCTGTGGCTGACAGTTGGACTTACGAGCGACTTGGGGACGTTGCGGAAGAGCGTGGAGCTTCTGATGAGGTGGCGGCAGGAGAAGAGCCGTACGGCGTTTCGAATGGTGTAGGGGAGGTGCGCGATGATAGCTCTCTCCTTAAAGAAGCGGCCCTCGAATCTGTGGTTGTAGAACATGATCATCTTGTCGCGCACGTGCACTGGCAGGTTCTGGTCGCGCAGGTAGTTGTGCACTTGACTTCGAACCTACACACACACACACATACACACACAACGCTTTGGGTTGACGGGTTGACTAGGAATTAAAAGTTTAATTGTTTATTAGTACGAATTGATTCAAACTAGAGCGGACAGTAAATTTGCTCACGGTGCTTTCTGAACATCCTTATTTTCTGTAATTATTTACTAAACACCGGAGTGCCTGCAGACTGTGTAAATGAGCAGTGTAATAAGTTATAGTATTTGCTCGTAATTTATTGAAGATGTTTGATTTTTAATTTTTAGAGCTTCTTTGGTCGTTGACACATTTATTTTATGTTTTTTAATGTCACAGTAAGATGAAAAAAATACCGTAGGATGTGAGTTTAGTAATACAGTAATATATTTATGGTTACGAAATATTAAAAATATTATAAATCATAATTTTTATTATTATAACGAACCTAAAGAGCATATTGTGTATATGCCGTTCATACAGACTTTTAGCATGTAAAACTGTATGAACAATATGCTCTGTATGTTAGTACATCCGATGCGCCAGTAAGCTACGGTTATGCAACAATGATGCACCGAGCAGGCAGCGACGGTCGTACACAGAGAAAGAGACTACCTCGTGAAAGAACGCTACTCAACAGCAGCTAGCCGTGAAGCATGTTCTACGTAAAATTATGTGTTACGACATTCATAATTGCGGTATTAAATTACATCTGGAACCAAAAATTCTCAGTTCAACGTGTTCACGTGGCAATACTGGCTCGCGGTTCCAAACTGTCCTTGGCGGAGGTATGTTGTTCAACTAACCTTTTCTAATTCCACTTCTGTAGAGTTCTCGTTTTCCACGTACTCCAAAATGAGCCCAAAAAGAACAATCTGCAAGAAAGATAATCATAACATTGCGTTTTCCAGTTTCGTTTATGAGTGCCCACTGATTTTATTTCGCATTGATTTTGATGAAAAAACTTTGTTTGTGCTAATTAGACCCCGTGACTTGAAACAGTATTCTTCATTACTAGAGTTTGTTTTAAATTTCTTTTTACAGAATACCACATAGCTTAACCTAACTCAACTGCTCCACAATGGTCATAATTACTTGGCTGTTCGGGAAACGCCGCGTCCTAGACACAGGTGCGAAAGTTTTGGTCATCATTCTGCGACCTTCCCCAGAGCAAAATGCGCAGAGATGGACTGCGTATTTGTTAATATAGAGATAGTTTCCCTCATGGCATATCGCCCTAAGGAAGGTCGCAGAAATGTTGATGCCTGTGCGTAGGTCTCTCGGACAGCCAAGTATTTTACTGACTCCGACCGCGGGAGCGTGCCCTCTCAGCAATTGGCCTATGTTTCTTTTGGTGGTAAAATCTTAATTTTGGAATTCTGGCAATGCATTTAAATTAACCCTTTAATGAATAAAATAAATTGCTCAGTCAAATTTTACAAAAAACTTATGATTGAAGCCAAAAAAATATCTCGGAGTTGTGAAACTTGGTGTACTTGTTGGTTGTTATTTACCGTGCATTATGCTTAATTCCCTGAAGTGTGAGGGGCAGCGGGTAGCCGTTTAAAGATGCTTATAATTTTTTTATGTATCTCCATATCTATCAATCCTTTCGGAATATATGCGCTATACAAAATTAAGTAGATAAAATAGCATCTCCCGCATTTCAGACATTTTAGTATAATTTGGTAGATACCAACGGACATTCGCGCAAAATTTCAAAACCTCAACATTTTTTTTCACTCCATTTGCTTAATTTGACTAAACCACAACAGCAATTTTTGTTCCTTCTCCGTCATTAGAGATAAGCATCGGAGGTAAACAGAAAAAGGCCTTTCTTTGAGTCTAGTTTCCCTCACAGTGATGCAGTTAACAGGCGTAATTTAGTGTACCAGACGTAGTGAAATATGCGGAGAGTTGTGTAGCGTTGAAAGAGTAGTGTAGTAAGTGTAGTGCAGTGAGCAAGCATGGTGTTGCTTATCAGTTGTAGTGTATTGTACAACACAAAATGTAATACAAATGCTAAATCAGTGTAGCAGGATGCAAATCTTAGTGTACCTGATGTAGTGTAATGAAGAATGCGAAGAGTATTGTAAAGGACGTAGTGCATTGTCCAGGGATGGTGTTATCTTCATGACATAGTATTATTGTTAAAATACGAAGTGTAGAGTCGGGGTGGATTGAAGTATACTACGATTTTGCGCATCGTGCGAAATCTAGCACAACGACTGAGAAAGACGCGAAATGCCGTGACATATTCCATCGCGAAGATGGGATTTGAGTGGCCTTGAGGGTCGCTCTTAGAAAAATCGCAGTATAGTAAGTGTATTGAAGTGAATATATGTACGAGTCATAGCGTAATTTAGAATGGAAGAAAAGTCTAGTGTTGTGCGACTGGCGTATTCTAATGTATCAGGCTAAGCGGAGTGAAAAAGGAGTATTGTAGTATATGAGACGTAATGTAATATAACAGACGAAGAACAGTGTAAAAGCAGTAGGGTAGTGCACGAGACGTAGTATAATGGAGAAAGCGAAGTGTAGTGTAGCAGGAATAGGGAAGTTATGCAGGCGTAGTTTATAGTGTAGGAAAAGTCTGAAGAAACATTCCAAATTGTGCGGCAATAACACCATCACTTCTGCGTTCCCTAATGCGACATCTTCCTCTTGAAA
The DNA here is from genome assembly GCA_031308135.1 of Acheta domesticus. NCBI lineage: Eukaryota > Metazoa > Arthropoda > Insecta > Orthoptera > Gryllidae > Acheta > Acheta domesticus. Next base: position 45,461,209 of record JAHLJT010002630.1, read on the forward strand.
TTTGGTGCTGAGCGCCATACTGTGAATGTGCACTGCATATGAGTATCTTGAAATCAGTGCTGATCCACAGGATGAGGAGCAGCAGCACAGTGTCCTCCATCATCACCTCTTAGTTACTTAATGCCACATCTCCCCCTTCCCTTTGCCATTTTGGAGCTGCGCATCATTCTGTGAATATGCACCGCGTATGAGTACCTTGAAACCAGTGCTGATCCACATGATGAGGAGCAGCACCACAGTGTCTTCCATCGTCATCCGCGGAGTGTCGGAGGAGAAGTGCGGGATGTGCGAGCTAGCCACGCCCATCACGCGGTCCAGGCTGAGCAGCAGCTGGCGCCACAACAGGTCGGGCTGGTCCACGTCGAAGAAGCCCAACTCCGGGTCCGCCAGCCACGATTCGCTGCCATTCTCGAAGAGTGTCGTCCCGCGTATAATCATGGGGATCTGGACGCTGTATGTCGTGGCCCAAATGATGAACCCGAAGAAAAGGATCGTGTACAAGATGGCTGCAGATCAAAAAGTCAGAAAGTTTTTTTTAATCGGGCACGCTCACAATCGATTATTTACACCACCGCGAACTTACTTCTTCCTCTCACTTTACAATAAATAATTACAATCCATTTGGAATGAAACAACCCACTGACGTACGGTCTCACGATAGCTTTTGCCATACAAGCTGTATCTCGGGCATTTCTTAACAACATCGATCTATTCCGTACGATAATGTGTTGTTTAAAGTTAATTAACTGCTTCATAGGTGATCCGCTAAGAGAATACGAAAGTAAATTCTCTTTCATAAGACTAATTTGAAACAAAAGCCCGTGTTTTATGAAGTGCGTTCAAGTTCTAAGGTCTACGACTTTTTTTTCACTCAATATGTAAAATTAAAATTTGTATAATTTCCCAAAGTTATCTTCCAGCAGTCGTACACTCTTCTCGCAACGTCTACGCTATGATTCGATGGCAGCTGCGAACATTTCTTTATGACCCCGTTTCGACCGCTGGAAAATGGCCGGTGCAATAGCGTCAGGGCAACAGAAAGAGCGACCGCAGAGAACTTCATTTTTGTGAACAGCCTCTAATCGCCCGGGGCAGGTCAGGCGAGTAGGGAGAATGAGAACTTACTTCGATTGTTTTCACGATGGAAGCCCACGGCAGCTATGTCTCAAATTGTCATAATTGTAAAAAAGGAAGTTCCCTTTCATGTCGCCATCTCGTGTCAACATTGCCTAGCAAATTGCCGAGTTCGCACTTTTGAGGTTCTCCGTGATCGTTCGTGGCACCCACCTGGAGGACACTTTCGGCATTTTCGCATCATTCAGGATTGTGTGCCTACATCCCCTGGATGTATAGACTTTGGAGGCGATATCATTCACAGTTAACCGGCGAGTATTCAAAACTATCTCCTCTTCCGTGACAAGTTGTAAGACAGGCTGATGCGAGGTCGAACTCTTTTTGGTTCGTAGTCACACAACGTTCGGCCTTTCAACTTTCGCACCCACGAACTAATATTCTTCGCATTCATGACACCTCACGTCTCACTCAAGAGTCACACCACAGAAGGGAAGAGAACGAATCTCGCTAATCTTGCAATGAAATCGTCGCCATTTCTAGTATCAAAATCACAAAATCACACCGCAAGAATTCATTGACCTGTTGCAGCTCAAAGAACTGCCAACTCTGTCCCAAATACACAAAACGCGTATGCGTATTTTAAGCTGAATCGCATTTTTGTATCTGCATCCAGTCTTGAGAAAAAATCTGATACCTTAGAAAGAGTGCTTGCCAACTCAATGCTCTGTGACGTCACAGAAATAGGCTCTCTTGTTCCGAGTCGAGCGCGGAGCAAAGGTAGTGCCCTACGCGGCAGCGAGAGCAGTGTTCCAATGATGGTACAGAAGTAGGGGGAAATCGATAATTACGTTTTTAAATGATAATTATTATTTAGAGTGTTTATGATTCAATAAGAATATGAAGAATTATACAGGGTGAGTCACGTAACTTTAGCACCTTCTGTAATTTTTGAACGGTTGAAGATATTGCAATGCAGTTTTCACGGAAGTGAATGAGGGAATGGGGCTAATTGATATGTGTATCGATTTCTCTTTTATCACTTGTATTTTACGAGATAATTGAGGTAACTTTGTTTTTTCAAATGGGACTATACATATTTTTTCAGTCTATCATGACAAGCGTAAACAGACGAATCCAAAGATATAAATATTGTTGTATGTTAGATAAGAATTGTTTTGAGTAATTGTGATTTTTTTGCGACTAGTATTTAACGGATATTTTCATTGTAACTGTCAGCCCCACAAGGTCACGCAGCGCTCCCCCAGCAAACGCGGGGTAGGGGAAGGGAAGGGATTTTACTACTTGAGGATACGAAAAATATTTACAAAACTGTTGCATTTTTTCCTGAACTCTCCTTTCCATCCTGATCCATTTTCAGATATTTTGTGTTTCTTAGGGATTGAAAATACGGATTTGTCTTAAGTAGTATTTATTGAAATAAGATTATTTCTATCTCTAAGTTATTATTATATTCTTATTAACATTGAAATTGTTTGCTCAAAATACGCAATATTTTTTGTACAATTTTAATTATTTATTCTTATTGTGCTTTGTTTCAAGATCCCATTAATACGTATCTTATGAAACCCCATTAAATGGAGTTGAAGTTATAAACAATTTTATTACGATACAAACTTATGACAAATTCTTATTTTCCATCCTTTAATTCCTTCAATCAAAGAAAGTCGAAAATCTGAAAATGCGGAAGGATGGAAAGCACAGTTCAGGAAAAAACTGCAATGGTTTTGTGAATATTTGGAATATGTTTCGTATCTTCAAATCTCCCTTCCCTTGCCCGGGCGCGCGTTGCTGGTGGAGCGCTGCGTGACCTTGTGTGGTGGACTATTCAAAATGTCCGTTAAACCCCAGTCGCAAAAATCAAAATTAATCAAAAAAATGCTTATCTAACATATGACAATATGTACATCACTGGATTTGCCTTTTTACGCTCGTCATGGTGGACTGAAAACATATGTATAGTGTCATTTGAAAAAACAAAGTTACCTAACAAATCTCGTAAAATACAAGTGATAAAATAGAAATTTATGCACGTATCTATTAGCCCCTTCCCCTCATGCACTTTCGTGAAAACTGCATTGCAATAACTTTAACCGTTCAAAAGTTACAGGAGGTGCTAAAGTTACGTGACTCACCCTGTATAATTGAACATACATTTTTGCATAACTCAAAGGCTAATCCGACTCATCATAAACTAATAATGAAATTCCCCTTCTACTAGACAACATTTTCGGAAAAGACAGTTTTCGCATTAATATTTTATACAATAGTATATAGTAAAACGAGTTACTTCGTTCTGAAACAATAATTAAAGTTGACAAGTGGGTAGCAAGTAGATGCCCGTAGGGGTTACGACATAGAAATTTGACAACAGACTTAATGATTTCTGGTGTACAGTTTTGTTCGAGAATGTTGTAAATCCCCGTGATTTTCAGTATCTTTTCAATAACATTCAATCTGAAAGTTCCTTTACTCATCTCATGATAGCGACCTATGTGAATTATCAGAATTTATTTAATTTCACAGATTTCTCTGGGTCGCAAAGCTATATAATACATCTGGAGGTTGGACATTTTAAAATACTGCAATTCTTTTAAACACACTAAACACTCCGCCATTATTACAGTATCTACGTAAGGAAACCTGTCTTCTTTAACAAAGAAAATGAACGCGTTTAGATGTTTTCCCACTCATATTGACTGAAACACCGGCAAAGGCTCACTGCCAAGTTTTTCGGAACCGGCGATCACCGTCGGCCCCTCCCTCCCCCCTTTGCTCGTACCGCTTCCCCGAGTGCCTTATCTCGGAGAGCAACGCAATTCCGACGTCATTCCTTGTCCAGTTGGCAATCGTTGCTTTAGAACTTGAAGGCACCTCGTGCTGCTAAATGAGGTTATGCCCCTAATAGTGCAACAAAGATTTAAATGAAAAATATCAGTCACACGATATCTCGCAATCAATACAATTAATGGCAGCTTGAGGTGCAACATAATTTTCTGATACAGTCAATAACAGAACTAGAGATCAGAATAACGGATTTCAAAAAAATGTTATGTATTTTAATAAAAATATTCAAATCCAATAGGTAGGAAAAAATAATAATTGTACATGTAAGCATGCCAAATTGCAACCTTTTCATGAAAACACTATTCAAAATTCATTTTGCAATTCGAACACTAATTGTGTTTTTTCAAAGATAGTAAGCAAACAATGAAGACGAGAAACATTCTAGAACAAGTCAACAATTGCTAACAGGGTTGTTACCTCTTCGGGCGATCGGCCGCAAATTCCCCATCTGGCACCAAACGCTTGTGTAAGAGAACACGTAGTGCAGTCGAATTATTTTGAAACAGTAAGGTAATATCCATACTTTTGTGAGATAATTGGTATCACTGTATGAAATATCCTGGAGCTTCATGAATCCGTGCCTGACCAATGACATGTACACAGGAGCATGATCTAGGAGGGATACCAAGTCGGGGAAGAACCAGGAAGTGAGGTACCGCTTGATAATTCGAGATGGGGCCAACACCACTTCCTTGGTAGATGACTTGTAGTAGCCTGTGATAAACGTCAACAATATGTGCACACCAAAGATTGACTCGTTCCATTTAAATATTTGAATCACCGTATTATCGATAGTACTTATAAAATCTAAGTACTCTCTCGTTTTTGGATTGTTGATGTCCATGAAAGGATGAACGGCAATAGTTTGATATGGCGAAACGCCTATGAAAGAGTATGGGTTTTTCAAACCATAATGAAAGGGGATTAGAAAGGTAGTGAGGGTGACATTGGCGATCACCACCAACTGCCATATGCTGACGAAGCGGCAGAAGGGATGCAAGGTCCACCAATACACGTTGCGGGTCTGCCGTGCCTGCTCCGTCTCCAGCGTGTAGGTGCTGGGTCGAATGGCCCTCAACGGCCGCGACCAGCTCCACCCCACCACCTGCGCAGCCAAAGGCACTCAGCTTTAGCACAGCTTAGCACACCCATCCATTGCCCACCCCACCACCTGCGCAGCGCAAACACGCTTAGTAGTAGCACAGCTGCGAAGTCCAGCAGAAGCAGCAAACCGCAAACGAATCAGCGTTAGCACAGCTTAGCACACATATCCATTGCCCATCCACCACATGCGCAGCACAAACGCACTTAGCATTAGCACAGCTCAGCACATCCATTCATTGCCCAGACCCACCCCACCATCGGCGCAGCACAAACGCACTCTGCTTCTGCTGACCTGCTTCTGCAGCTGGCGGCGAACGCGCTCCCAGCGTGACGCGTTGGGCGGCAGCACGGGGTACACGCGGTCCGGATGTTCGGGCAGCTCGCACGCGTGGTGCGGGAAGCGTCGCTGCTGACGCCTTCGGTACGCCTTGTGCTCGTCGCCGCCTTCCATCCGCCTCCCCTCTGCTCTGGAACAGGCAATGCACTTCTTCAGTCTCTTTTGCTCGACGCCGCCTTCCATCCGCCTTGCCCTATGCTCTGGAACAGGCAATGCACTTCTTCAGTCTCTTTTGCTCGACGCCGCCTTCCATCCGCCTCCCCTCTGCTCTGGAACAGGCAATGCACTTCTTCAGACTCTTTGCTCGACGCCGCCTTCCATCCGCCTTCCCCTCTGCTCTGGAACAGGCAATGCACTTCTTCAGACTCTTTTGCTCGACGCCGCCTTCCATCCGCCTTCCCCTCTGCTCTGGAACAGGCAATGCACTTCTTCAGACTCTTTTGCTCGACGCCGCCTTCCATCCGCCTCCCCTCTGCTCTGGAACAGTCAATGCACTTCTTCAGTCTGTTTTGCTCGACGCCGCCTTCCATCCGCCTTCCCCTCTGCTCTGGAACAGGCAATGCACTTCTTCAGACTCTTTTGCTCGACGCCGCCTTCCATCCGCCTTCCCCTCTGCTCTGGAACAGGCAATGCACTTCTTCAGTCTCTTTTGCTCGACGCCGCCTTCCATCCGCCTTGCCCTATGCTCTGGAACAGGCAATGCACTTCTTCAGTCTCTTTTGCTCGACGCCGCCTTCCATCCGCCTTGCCCTATGCTCTGGAACAGGCAATGCACTTCTTCAGTCTCTTTTGCTCGACGCCGCCTTCCATCCGCCTCCCCTCTGCTCTGGAACAGGCAATGCACTTCTTCAGTCTCTTTTGCTCGACGCCGCCTTCCATCCGCCTTCCCCACTGCTCTGGAACAGGCATCGAACTTCTTCAGTCTCGTCTCGTCTCTTCCTTCGATCCGCTTTCTCCTGTTCTATGGAACATGGCAACATACTTCAGCGTTCTCTTCAAGCATTAGTAGTTATGTTCCACCCGGTTGCCATTTAGTTTAAATATGCTGTGCAATGCCTTGTTGCTTACTGCAATCTGCTGGAAGACGCTGCTCTGTAACAATATAATTTGGGGTCGCGACTCTGGCGCCACCCCTGTCAACAACCTCCTGCTGCTCCAAAGCCTGCTCCAACCATCGTTGCAAGAGAAACCCACCAGAGCTCCAACGGATAAGTGGCCGGTGATTTATTTCAAACTTCTTTCTGATGCATTAGAATTCTACTTGAGTGCACTTTTTAATGTATTCAAATTTATCACAAGAAAAGACTGTGATAGACTTCAAGCTTACTGTTTTTCAATCACATTTGTTTGTTTACAATTCTTTTTCATATTATTTTTTATATGACTATTTTTACTATTTTTTGTTTGCTTATTAATTTTTTCACCTTCATCAGTGGGAGGAGGAGAATGAGTGGGAGGAGGAGAATGAGTGGGAGGAGGAGAATGAGTGGGAGGAGGAGAATGAGTGGGAGGAGGAGAATGAGTGGGAGGAGGAGAATGAGTGGGAGGAGGAGAATGAGTGGGAGGAGGAGAATGAGTGGGAGGAGGAGAATGAGTGGGAGAAGGAGAATGAGTGGGAGGAGGAGTATGAGTAATAGGAGTATGAGTAATAGGAGGAGGAGTATGAGTATGAGGAGGAGAATGAGTATGAGGAGGAGAATGAGTATGAGGAGGAGAATGAGTATGAGGAGGAGAATGAGTATGAGGAGGAGAATGAGTATGAGGAGGAGAATGAGTATGAGGAGGAGAATGAGTATGAGGAGGAGAATGAGTATGAGGAGGAGAATGAGATGAGTAGGAGGAGGAGAATGAGAATGAGTAGGAGGAGGAGAATGAGAATGAGTAGGAGGAGGAGAATGAGTGGGGGGAGGAGGAGAATGAGGAGAAGACGGATGAAAAGAAGGAGGATGAGGAGGTGAAGGAGGAGGAGGAATTTTGTGAGTGGTGTGAATGGTGTGAGTGGTGTGAATGGTGTGATGTGGTGTGAGTGGTGTGAATGGTGTGAGTGGTGTGAATGGTGTGAGTGGTGTGAGTGGTGTGAGTGGTGTGAGTGGTGTGAGTGGTGTGAGTGGTGTGAGTGGTGTGAGTGGTGTGAGTGGTGTGAGTGGTGTGAGTGGTGTGAGTGTGTGAGTGGTGTGAATGGTGTGAATGGTGTGAATGGTGTGAGTGGTGTGAGTGGTGTGAGTGGTGTGAGTGGTGTGAGTGGTGTGAGTGGTGCGAATGGTGTGAGTGGTGTGAATTGCGAGGGTGGTGTGAATTGCGAGAGTGGTGTGAATTGTGCGGGTAGTAGTAGGAGGAGAGGGAGCAGGACAAGGACAATAATAGTAGGATAAGGAGTAGTTGTTGAAATTGTAGTAATTGTAGTATTTGCAGAAATTGTTGTATTTGTTGGAGTTCTAGATGTCTTAGTAGCAATAGTAGTAGCGGTAGTAATATTAGTAGTATTAATAGTAGGAGTAATAGTAGTTGTACGAGTAATGGTTGTTGTACGAGTAATGGTTGTTGTACGAGTAATGGTTGTTGTAGGAGGAATGGTTGTTGTAGGAGGAATGGTTGTTGTAGGAGGAATGGTTGTTGTAGGAGGAATGGTTGTTGTAGGAGGAATGGTTGTTGTAGGAGGAATGGTTGTTGTAGGAGGAATGGTTGTTGTAGGAGGAATGGTGTTGTAGGAGGAATGGTTGTTGTAGGAGGAATGGTTGTTGTAGGAGGAATGGTTGTTGTAGGAGGAATGGTTGTTGTAGGAGGAATGGTTGTTGTAGGAGGAATGGTTGTTGTAGGAGGAATGGTTGTTGTAGGAGGAATGGTTGTTGTAGGAGGAATGGTTGTTGTAGGAGGAATGGTTGTTGTAGGAGGAATGGTTGTTGTAGGAGGAATGGTTGTTGTAGGAGGAATGGTTGTTGTAGGAGGAATGGTTGTTGTAGGAGGAATGGTTGTTGTAGGAGGAATGTTGTTGTAGGAGGAATGGTTGTTGTAGGAGGAATGGTGTTGTAGGAGGAATGGTTGTTGTAGGAGGAATGGTTGTTGTAGGAGGAATGGTTGTTGTAGGAGGAATGGTTGTAGTAGTGATAGTGGTTGTAGTAATAGTATTTGTAGCGGTAGAAAAAGTAGTAATATTTGTATATTTGAAACAATTAGAGTCCATATTTATACACACACGAATTTCTTTACAACATTTTTTCATATCCTTCATGTGCTACGCTTTCGTTGATGAATGTCCCCATCATCTGGCTCTAAAATTGAATGACAAAAACGTATAGTAAAAAGTTTTAAATTATTTACAGTGCAATATAAAAAATGGATAAATTAAGGCAGATGAGAATTTGCCAGACGCAATGAGAGCTCTCAAAACAAACTAGTGGTGCTACATAATGGCACAGATTTTCTCCTATTAGTTTCTATTTATTTAGATTGGGCTAGCTAATCGGACTTGCCACATACTCTTCCCAGCTGCCATCTACCAATGCCCAAAGTACATTTTTTGACATTTTCTCAATTTTCTGGATTCCTAAATGTAGATCTTAAATATTGGTTCAATTATAATTAAATATATAGTATGTTAGAGAAGAGTAAAAATTTGTCCTAAATGGCAATTTTCACTCTAAAATTTGGATTAGATTTAAAATAGTGGTGCTACAGAATGGCATGGACTTCCCCGTACTTGTCTATTTCCATGGGTCTGGGCTTGCTATTCGGAAGTGCCACATACTCGTGCCAGCTGCCATCAGTCGCCGCTCAAAGAACTTTTTTTGACATTTTCTTAATTTTAATTTTTCCAAATGGTAGAATGGTAATATTATTTTAAGACTATTTTAAGAACTCTAAAACCTCCCTTTAAATTGCAATTTCTTTTAAAAATTTGGAGCGATTTTTAAGATAATGGCGTTTTAGCGCTACTAAAAATTCGAAATTTGAAGCTCTTTTTCACAGAAAAGTTTTAGTTTTCAAAAAACTTCATTTGAAGTAATTTTAAGCACTTACACTAACAATATAATAATGTTCACAAGTTGCTGGAATTGTGCATAATAAAGATGTGAGAGATTTTAAACAAATTGCATTTGTGTAATTTTCCAAAAACAAAAATGCACCCCAAATTCAACGTTACTTCATATTAATTAGCACTATCTTAGCACTATCCGTTCCAAAAGTTTGAAGAAACAAATTGGATCTGATTTTGAGAAAATGGCGTTTGTGCGTTTCTGAAAATGCGGAATTTTGAGAATTTTTTCACAGAAAATGGTTTGAGTATGCACATGTACTCATGAATATAATAATGTAAACAAATCGCCGCTAATGTAAATATTAACGACGTGAGATACACGTAGAAAAATTTCATTTTTGTAATTTTTGAAAAAAAAAAAAGAATAGAGTAACATGGCATTCATGTCATCTCCTAGAGTACATTTAGTGCTATCCCTACCAAAGTTAAAGAAATAAAATTGAGCGGTTTTTGAGAAAATCTTGTTTTTGTAAATTGTTAAAATTGCACATATTGCAGGTAATATTGCGCAAAACGTACTAAAATGTTCAAAAAGTGGACATAACCTTAATTAAAGAACTCACTTCGGAGAACAAATTTATTTGATAGAAAAATCTCAATCTTCAATTTTGTAGTTGTAGGAAGACGCCGACAAAAATTCAAACTTTTGCAATTTTCGATAATTAAGTTTTGAACCAACATAAGACCTACGCCATTCTCTTAAACGACCATCGGACTATCCAACAAACGATTTAGTCAAAATTGTTGGCGAAATTGTTTTGAAAATTTTGAAAGTGTCCCCAAGGGCCTCGTGTAAGTACCCCCCAAAAATAAAATATCGGTTTTAAATTCAAAGGGCCTCGAGATCAGTCAGATCGTTAGGAGAAGATCAATTTTGGAGACAACTGACTGAACAGTTTAGTCCCTAGTAGCTAGTTGTTCACAGATGGACAGATAGACAGACGGACGGACTGACGTTTTGCTTTCAACTGGTTTTTCATATCAAGGAACCATAAACACGGATTCTGTCTGCACCATGTGTTAGATTTTTTCTTAATTTAGCAACTGGATTTAACCACTTTTTTCGTTATCGGGACCGGGCAATGATTTTTTTCCGGCGAAAATCCGCCGTTTTTATCGCTGCATTACAAAACGTTCCCTACGCTATACGTACGTATAGTATACGGGAAAGTAAAAATGCTCTTTAAGTATTACTGTATGTGCGAAATTTGAAGCTCTTTTTCACACAAATTTATTGAGTTTTCAAAATACTTCATTTGAAACCATTAGAAAGACATCGAATGACATGTGGTAATGTATGCAAATCGCTGAAAATATTATCGCTGAGTATATTAAAGACGTGAGAGGTATTTAAAAATATTACATTTGTGTAATTTTTGAAACTATAAAAGTATACGGCAAAATTAATCCTACGTCATTTTAAACAGTGCAATAAGAATTGGTAATTTTTTTAAACATTTGGTTACTTTTTTAGAAAATGGCGTTTAAGCGCTACTGTAAACGCAAATTTTAAAGCTCTTTTTCACCGAAAAATTTGGAGATTTCGAAAACTTCATTAGAAGCAATTTCAAGCACGTTAACTCGCAAATACAATAGTGTTTACAAATTGCTGGAAATGTGCCTAATAATGTTGTGAGAGATCTATTAAAAAATTACGTTTGTCTAATTAAAAAAAAAACTTTTTGTTGTATTAAGGAGTGCAATTAGCGCTATCCGTTCGAAAAGTTTGAAGAAACAAGTTCTGCTACAGAATGGCACAGACTTTCCCGTATTAGTTTTCTATTACCATGAGTCTGGTCTAGCTATTTGGAATTGCCAAGTACTCGTGCCAGCTGCGATCTATCGCCGCCCAAATATATTTTTTTTACATATTCTTAATTTTTTAGTTTCCTAATCATAGAACGGACATATTATTTTTAGAATATTAAAAACAGTAAAAACTCGTCCCAAATGGCTATTTCTTTGAAACATTTGGAGCCGTTTTCAAGAAAATGGCATTTAAGCGCCATCAAAAATGCGAAATTTGAAGCTCTTTTTCACAATTTTTTTTTTTCGTTTTTCGAGTTTTCGAAACACTTCTTTGTAAGTCATTTAAATACTTTAACTTATAAATACAATAGTGTTTACAAATTGCTGGTGCATATTAAAGGTGTGAGAGATCTTTAAAAAAATTGCATTTGTTTAATTCTTAATAAAACTATACCCCAAATGAACTTTAGGTCTTAATGAAGAGTGCAATTAGCACCATTTGTTCGAAAAGTTGGAAAAAATATGGCGCCAATTATGAAAAAATTATCTTCGAGCTTTTCTAAAAACACGGAATTTTGTGCTACTTTTTACAGAAAACGGTTGAGTTTTCCAGAAACGTAAATGACATTTATTAAAGCACATATACTCAAATACAGTAATGTTAACAAATCGCCGCCAACGTAAGTATTAACGACGTGAGAAAAGTCAAAAAATTATATTTTTGTAATTTTTGCAAAAACAAAATAGAGCAATATAGCGTTTATGTCATCTCATAGTGCATTAGGCCAGGTCACTACCAAAACTTTAAAGAAAAAAATATGAAACCATTTTTGAGACGATCTTGTTTTTGTAATATTTTTGAAATAGCATATATTGCACGCAATATTGCGAGAAAACCATTGAATTCTTCAAAAAATTGCATTGATATTATGAAAGAACTCACTTTGGAGAAAAAAAAAATTATTTGAAGAAAATAGCTGCATCTCCAATTCTGAAGTTGTGAGAAAACGTATGTTTTTAGTCACTAGTTTTGTTCACAGATTGGCAGATAAATGGACGGAAGTTATTAAACTAGTAGTGCTACAGAATGGCACAGACTTTCCCGTAGATTAGTATTATTTTCCCTTGAGTCTGGGCTAGCAATTCGGAATTGCCATATACTCGTGCCAGCTGCCATCTATCTCCGCTCAAACTCATTTTTTTACATTTTGAAGAAACAAAAAAATACCCTTAATATATACTTTACGTCATATTAAGGAGTGAATTTGCACCATCCGTTCGAAACGTTTGAAGAAAAAGTTTGGGGCCATTTATGAGAAAATGGCGTTTGAGCGTTTCTGAAAATGCGGAATTTTGAGCTAGTTTTTACAGAAAACTGTTGAGTTTTCGAGAAACTTTACTTGACATTATTTAAAACTCGCGTTTTCACTAATACAGTAATGCTGACAAATCACCGCTAATGTAAATGTTAACGACGTGACAGACAAGTCAAAAATATTACATTTCTGCCATTTTGAAAACACAAAAGAATAGAGCAATATCGAGTTTATGTCGTCTAACAAAGTACATTTAGCACTATCCCTAAAAGAAATTAAAGAAAAAATTTGGAGCCGTTTCTGAGGCAATCATCGTCTCCTGTATTATTTCGGTAGTATACCTTTGCGTTCCGGCTCTCACACGCAACCAATCTTTATACATGAGGGCTCTAAAGAAAGAGAATTTCGCGGAGACTTGACGAATTCCACTTTGACATTAAAAATATGGATGATTTCTTTAAAAAAAACGCATCGAAATATTCATGTAAAATGCAGCCCGCATCACATGTCAATATATATCGGCAAATAACTCATAGACAAAGCGTTTTAGAGCCTTAGAAAGTAAAATTTTGAGGCCAAAGGGCTCAAAGAAACGTTTTTTCACACCATAATCTACAAGATGGGACATTCCCCGATCCATTCAATTAATTTTCGATTCCACGCTTTAATACTATCAAGGCCACCTCAATATTTCAGCCATTCCTGCTGGTAGCAATTTTTGGGGCGACACGCTTATAAGGCTTAGATTTGACAATCTATTTACGCTTTCTTTTAACACCGTAGTTTGTGCAGTCTGACGAGGTTTATTTGCATAATCATTAATTCAAGATTTGCTCTCCAGCAACAACTAGAAGTACTGTTATAGTTGCTTGATACCTATGAAGGTTGTTTCTTTCCGTGTAGTGAAACCAATCGATTAACGTTTTACCGGTGTCTGTAAGTGCTGTGTACCTAATTGAGGAGGGATGTGGGTGCACAAAGAAGAGTGAAGACTGTGTTTTACCTGTACCTGTATTTTCGTTATCATTCGATGAAATTTTAAAGTCAGCGGGTTCAGACACGTAGCTTTCTCAAAAGTAGAAAGCTTTTGTAATATTTTTGTGACTCACGAGAAGCTAAAAGCTAGATGAAAAAAAATATTGAATAATTACTACAAATATTGTCTTTAAGGAAGTGCTGTGAATTGTTTCAAGAAAACTCTCCATGATACTGAATAAATATTTATTGAAAATTTATTTTAAACATCAATTGCATTGTTTTTTATTTTATTTGATGTGTTAGTACATTTCAAGTTACCTTTATATATTTTTAAACAAATAAACACGTTTCATTAACTACTTTCCCTCTTAAAATGGAAATATAAAGATAGGGATCTAACATAGGGTCTAACATGTAAGAGTTTTCGCACGGGTACGCGGAGGTAGTAGGGGAAACATTGTGTATGGAACAACACAAAGAACAAACTTTTAAATTAGCTAAAGTAAAATAGCTTGAAATAATTGAAAAACAAAAATCAAATCGCGCTGGCCTACAATACTACGTGAATTAATTAAAAAAAGCAAGTAAATTTAAAATTATAGAAAGAATAGGAGAAGTCACTCGACAACTGCCAACATTCGCAGTCCAAAGGCACAATTTAAATGTTGGTGGTGTCTGGAAGTATGTACATGAACGCCCAGCTGCAAATTTATATTGTAAATAATACACCGTTTGATATTAAACTCAAGGTGTCAGTTCGTTAAGATATTCAATATGCAAACATCGTTTGAGTAACATTCCCGTGTACCGAAGTGAAGTCTAAGGCTACTAAATTGTTTCCAATGGTAACAAATTGTATTTAGTACTCAAAGGAGAAAATATTAGTTTTTTTGGCTCGGAATTGCTTTTCTTGAAGTCCGTAAAAACGCTGAAAATAATCCAATACTTTTTAACACACAAATAATTGTTCAATTTTCGCACCCCAGCAAGCTGGAATCCTGAACTCTGCAAAACCCCCTCTTTCCTCATAACAAATCAAGGAAATTCAAGTAATATTGCAAAGAGTAGGCTTGTACTTGCTCCATCGGTATTTACGCACTACTTTACTTTGCTTTGCTTTCTGAAGAGTAAAAACGTTTTCTATTATGTTTGTGACTATCAAGGAAAGCGAAAAGTTAACTCTCAAGGAGGAGTGAATAATTTGTTCAAAGTTGTTTTTAAAGAAGTATGAATTGTTCCGAGAACATCTGTCTATAATGCTGAATAAACTTTTATTGAAAATTCGTTTCCAACATGAATTGTATTGTTATTTTTGTTTGATATTCTGCAAGTACATTAGAAGTTATATTTATACATTAAAAAAATAAACATATTTCATTAACAACTTTCCTTCTTACTTGAAAAGGATAGACAAATGGATAGGGAAAGGGTGGGTTTTACCATGCAAGAGTTCTCGCACGGGTACGCTAGTGTGTTTGTATTTTTTTTAAATTACTCATATTGTACGCAGCGCACACTGCTACTACTAAAGTTTTCAAAAAATGTACATTACCCTAATGAAAGAAGTCACTTTGAAGAAGAAATTTTATTTGGAGGAAAAACCTCTATCTTCAATTTTTTGGTTGTAGAAATTCGCAGGAAAAAATTCAAACGTTTGCAATTTTCGAAAATTCAGAGATAACCGAGAAAATCGGACGTATAGCACCTTGATAAGTGTATTTTACAATTTTCTTACAAGAAAATTTGAAAAAAAAAATTGGATCAGTTTTTGAGAAAGTGGAGGGAGAGGGGGCTGCGCGAGTCTGCGACCGCCTGCCGGCTTGGCTGACGGGTGAGCGGCCACGACTGGCCGACGAGCCCGGGAGGGGTGTAGCGAGTGCACACCACTTGGCTGCGGTTTGAAGCCTGTCGGTAATCTCACTTCGGGAAACTCTCTGGAGAACAAATTTTATTTGAAGGAAAAATCTCCATCTTCGATTTTACTTTCCCGTATACAATACATACGAATATACAAAGTAATATAGGAAGTAGAGGGAAAGTTATGTAATGCTGCGCGAAAAAACGGCGCATTTTAGGCAGAAAAAGATTTATTGCCGGGCCCTAATAACGTAAGGTGGATAAAACCAGTTGCTAAATTAAGAACAAAATTTTTTTAAAAAATATAGTTTTCTCACCTTATTGCGTGCAATTCGCTATTTTTTTTTAAAAAAAATAATAAAAACAAGTTTTTCTCAAAAACGGATTCAAATTTTTTCTTCAAACTTTTCGAACGGTTAGTGCTGTTCTTAAATTTTCTTAAAATAATATTTCCGTTCTACCACTACGATACCGAAAATGAAGAAAATGTCAAAAAAGTACTTTAGGCGGCGATAGATGGCAGCTGGCAAGAGTTATGTGGCTAGTTTTAATTGCTAGCTCAGACCAAGAGAAACAGAAATGTTAATACGGAAAAGTCTGTGTCATTCTGTAGCAGCACTAGTTCTCAACTGTGATGAATAATGCTAATCCATAGGAATAATCTTTGTGCATTAACTTACTGACAAATATACGGTTTTTTAATTCACGTTACTTACCGAGTAATATTATGATATGAATCGGCTTTGTTGGTCTTTTTCTTTTCTTGAGACTTCAAACAATCAGCCTGTCAGTATTCTAACGTCTATATCAAATGTATATGACACTGATTTGTATATTTATATTTATGATGTTCTATTGACTTTCTTTGTCCCAATAAATAGAATTTTACTCAGAAACTTAACGAGTATCATCTTATGCAACACCTATTCAACGAACTGAAAAACGCGCAGACTTGTTGAAAATGACAATCGCATTCTAGTTATTTATAGCAACACATTTATAGCAGCCTGACATGTTATTCAACTGTTTATCAAACGATCAAATTTGATGTGTCCGCTTCTTCGAGCGTTGAATACGATGTATTCGTAGCTCCGTGATAGACATTATTAGCCGATTTGTTTGTATTTAAATCGAGGCGCCCAATTCAGAAGTTTGTCAAGGTAATACGTTATTATGAATTGAAGAATTAAAGGTGAGGAATCGTCTTCTACATTATTTCAGTAGTGTACCTTCCCTTTGCGGTTCTCACACGCAACAAAAATTTACAAATGAGATATCTAAAGAAAGAGAATATCACGGAGACGTGACGAATTGCACTTTGACTTAAAAGATATGTAGGATTTGTTTAAAAAACGCATTTAATTGTTCATGTAAAATGCAATTAGCAACACACATCAGCAGTGTCAATACTTAGATAGTTAAATAATTCCTAAACGAAGCATTTTAGGGCCTTAAGACTTGCGATTTTGAGGCCAAAGGCCTGAGAGAAACGTTTTTCACACCGTAATCTGCAGGATAAGATATTCCTGGATATTCTATTTCATTTTTTGCTGGTCCAGCACTTATTGATACTATTATTATTAGCCTTTACAATCCCATGTAGCCATGTGGCCTCCTGATTTCTCAGGCAAGATTTGTGTTGTCAGCTACTTGTGACCGTGTACATAGTTCGCTGCCTGGTTTTACACCAAATACAAATATATACCAAATATACAGAAATATACAAAGATACAAAAATACAAATATTGATACTATATATACTGATACTTATAGTATATATACTGATACTTATTGATATTATCCAATACCAACTATATTCCAGGCTTCAGCTCTGGAGGTCGTCACATTTTGTGACGTCACGCTTAGAATATTTCGATTCCTCAATCTTAAATGTATGCTTTCTGTGTACACCTGTGTTTGCGCCGACTGATAAGTTTATTTGAAATTAATTCAAGATTATGCACATAAACCTAAATGCTCTCACAGCAACAACCAGAAGTATTAATAGTTGATTGATACCAATGATTGTATTTTTAGTGTATTGTACAGCCGTTCATTTATCCGTTTCCCATGGCCTGCAAGTGTGTACCTTGTACAGGTAACTATGATGGTTATCGTCCACTATTCAAAATATTTTAGCCTGTTTTTATCGCTCATCCCTCAAATTTCAAATTATGCTAATTTAAGTACGCGAGTACATATACGAACAAGTCAGTTCAAGAGGGGAAAATATATTTTTGTACACATGAATTAACTATGGTACTACAACAGCACTAGTTGTTTCTCTTTTACCTGTGCCAGTATTTTCGTTTATTTTCGTTATCAGCAGTGATTCGGTGAAATTTCCAAGTCAGCGTGTTGAGTAATCATATTGTATTGACAAAGCTAGGAAGTAATAAATAATAATTTCCTTAGAGTAATTAGTGATTTCAACAAATTAATTTATAACTTGGGCAAGTTGAAGCATTTGTAAGAAAAACTAGGACTATTATCGTAGCACGTTTAGTACTGTAAATGCTCTTTTAGCAGATTTAACGTGTAAGCAAGTTAAATTTATTATTAAATAGATCTATTTATTCATCATAGAAAATACATGGAAATATAGTTGCTACAGCATATGATAGTTCAGATGCTGCTACTTCATCTTATGTTTTATTGCTTGTAATATAAAATCATCTCCTATTTTCAGTAGTGAGTTTTACCCACCCGCACCCGATATTCATTAATGAGGTCTCTAAAGAAAGAACTTCACGGGGACGTGACGATTTGCACTGTGACTTTAAAACCATGAAGAATTTGTTCAAAAATGCAGTTTTATTAAAATTATTTAGTTGAGTAATTCCAAAACGAAGAGCTCTAGAGCCTTAAAATTGGGGAATATGAGGCAGAAGGCCACAAAGTAACGTTCCTTTGTGGAGCTTCTTGGATATTCTATTATAGTTTGCTGGTCCGGCGTGTCTCAATTCTACCCCACCTGTTGCCAGACGTGCAGAATCTGCAACTGCATGTGAAATTAAACTACACTTGATTACTTATTACTTGATATTTTAGGCGATTAATTACACGGTGCTACCGCTCAGTCCGGAAATAAAGTTAAATAATATTCCAAAGAGTAGGATTGTGCTAGTATTTTCGTATGGACATCTTAACGTAGCTTTCTAGAGAGTAAAACAAGTTTTGTAATATTTTTGGCACTATCAAGGAGAGCGAAAAGCCGACTGTCAAGGAAAATTGTATAATTACTTCAAATGTTTTTAAGGAAATGTTATGAAGTGTTCCAAGAACATGTCTGGAATTGGTTTGAAACAACTTTTGAATAAAAGTTTGAATACTATACATTGTTCTTTTTATTTTAAATTTTATAAGTACAATGGAAGTTACCTTTTCAATTTTTTAAACAAATAAACACGTTTCGTTAAAAACTTCCCGTCTTAATTTGGAAAAGGAAAGATAGGAAAGAGAGTGGAATTTATCATGCGAGAGTTCTCGCACCCGTACGCTAGTTTATATTAATTTTGGAACTGTTAATATTCTCGTTAAATAATGAAGCTGTATCAATCTTATCGTAACCCCTTCCAGTTTAAAATTCTACTTGAAGATTAGCATCACAGTTTGGAAGAAAACAGTTTAGGTTAGGCCATCGGTTATGAGTTAAATTTTATATTGCAAATAGGGTACCTTCTTGGACTTCGGCCTAGATTTGAAACGTCTTGAATGTATTATGGCGAACAGCAAATTAATTCATCAAATTATTTTCCCTGATACACAGCTCATATCAGAGGATTCTCCTTTTCGCTACTTTTCAAAACCCTTTTCACTGCGAGAGCTCGTACTTTTTCGTATTAATTCTAAAGATATATCACAAGGCATAGCGTCTTCGATCTTTTCAGCATTTCACCCTTCACGCTCAACGAAACAACGCAGTACATCTGAAACATTGCTTTGCTCTGACAGAACAAAGTTCTCTGAATAATATGTGTTATATACAAAATCAAAGACGTAAACAATTTTTTCTGCATCAACAATTTTATTAAACCAATAACACCACATGATTTTCAGAATATTATATTTACGAGTACGTAATACAATAGGTCATTGCGAAACGGTTGATGGTGATTAATGATCTTAAAATCAGTAATGGTCCATTAATGATTTTAGGAACAGAAATTCGTAAACACTGAGTTTCTTCGTCAATTGTTTGAGTGATTTGTTTGTCACTGACACTCTCAGTTTTTTTATCCCCCTATGTAATCGGTAAACGTGTTCACTCAATTTATATTGTTTTATCTCATTTCTATGTTAACAGAGAATTCTTTAGAAACATATTTGTACATCTTTATCAAATAAACTATAGCTAATCAGAGCTTTACTTATTTGAGATAGTCTCTAACTCATTAACATCGGATACTTGCCAGTCAACTGTACACAATAAAATTTGAAAAGATGTAAAATGTTCATGTTCATGTTTTTGGAAAAATGCGCAAATAGAGATTGTGGATAAGTTGAACAAAATTAGAATTATTTCCGAGCATTAAATATATTATAACATCATTATAAGGGGGTAACTAAAATAAGGCCTGTCAAAGTTAAAAACGAGAATATTCAGACCTATAACTTTAAAAGGTTTCATTCTACAACAAAACCGTATAGAAACATTTTGTAGGAAATTTTGTCCACTTTAATTTCGTGTGGAGCATACTTTTGGTAGGATTCATAGTTAAGATATAAACAAAAAAGTATTCCTAAGCTGAGAAAGTAAAAACGTAAAGAAATCCTTAACGGCTATCGTACGTCCAACTCAGCAACCACATTTCAGGTTTTTAGTATGATATGCGGTAGAAATCTCACTCAAACACCGTTTTTAAGTGAAACTAATTTCACTGAATTCCAGAGCCTCCATCTCTAGACTGCCTTGGCTCTGGTAGTGAAAGTAGTTATTTAGAATAATATGAACAATTGACTATCATTTCTTAATCTAGTTAGTACAAGCAATCAGAAAACTTTTGTGTTTTTCATTAATTATTCCCTTAGTTGTTCTACAGGAAGACGGAAGATTGAAGCTAAAGGTGAAAAGGTATAATTCTTTGCATTAAAAACATAACTTAAAAAGAACCGCTCGTTTTATACTTTCAAATATATTTATCCTTTCATTTGATGTCGATACTACAATATTTTGTTCCAGATCATTCGGAGAATTGAGCATACAGAATTAATTTAGGAAAAGTAATAGACATTGAGCATACAGAATTAATTTGAGAAGGCGAAGAAAGCCAGATTGTTTTAATAACATTATTACGTAAGTAGAATTGTCTTTTTTTTGCCAGGAAAATACGTGGAAAAGTGTGTTAAAAAGCTATTTAAATTTACGTTAGTAATTATGGAGAGATAGGGTCTCCAACCTTTTTACAATCTCGATCACATACGTACGTAGTATAGAAAAAGTATTGTGATTATGAATTTTATGAGGAGAATTTTTTAAAAAATACAGCCATATTTGAGAAAGAAGTGTAAGACAAATTGCGAATCGTCTGTAATTCAGCCAAAATTACGTGAAAATTATTCATATTTTCGGAAATTTGTACAAGATGGTATTTCAACATCTCATTAAAGAACAGCTTTTGTTAAGGAAACTAGTGGTGCTACAACAGCACATACTTGTTCGCGTTATTGAAAACAGCTATGTTCTATTGAAATATTGTACTTTCTGCGTTCCTAACATATTAGCTATTATTTGAAAACGTCCAATTTAACCAAGAAGCAAGCAACTCACTGTTTCCATCGCAGGGTTGTCAGAACTATGTGAATTCTACAACTGCATAAAAATATAATACAAAAGTTTTGGAAACTTCTATTGTAAAAAGAAGCCTGATACCCCGGACAATGTAAAAATGCATTTCATAGGGCTATGATTAGAGAAGAGTATTCTAAATTCATGCAAAAATACTCTACTCACTACAAATGGTACAACATTTTGGTGCGAAAACTAAATATTTTCATGCAAATATCAACGTAAATTTGACAATTATAACTTCTTTTCATACAGCTACACCAATTCCCAACAATGACGAGTAATTCACAGAAATTCGCGAGCGCAAAACGTAATTCCATTGTTGCATTCCCTACTTTTTTATATTTTCTGAGAGCTAGTCACTTTTTTTTCCAAATATTTCAAAATATATAATTTCTAAAAGATTAATGGGTAAATGTAAAACAAAAGGTCGAGTGTAAGAAACGAACAATGAAATAATACACAAAATTGCACATTCTAATTTTTGACATATTCAGCTGTCTGAAACGCAGTAAATTTGCAGCGGGCTATTATGTTTCTCACAAAATTATGGGAAAACTACTCGTATTTTCAAAAAAATTAAGCATTACCTTATTTGAAGATGTAATTTTGATAAATACATTTCTCGGAGAAAATAATTGTATTTTCATAATTATAGTTGTAAGAAGACACTGAAAACAAACGAACTTTCAGAAACGATCAAAAGCCATTTTCTCATAAATTGCTACAATTTTGTTATTCAAACTATTCAAACGGATAGTGCTAATTGCTCTCTTGAATTACACGTAAGGTTCAATTTGTTTTTGTTTTTCCAAAAATTACAAAAATGTAATTTTTTTGAAAGATCTGTCACACCGTGAATAATTACATTACCAGCAATTTGTAAATACTATTGTGTTTGTGAGTTAAAGTTCTTAAAATTACTTCTAGAGAAGTTTTTCGAAAATCGAAAATTTTCTGTGAAAAAGAAATTCAATTTCGAATATGCAGTAGCGCTTAAACGCCATTTTCTTAAAACGGCTCCAAATTTTTCAATGAAAATGGCCAATTAGAAAGAGGTATTGCTGTTCTGAAATATTCAAAAATTAATATTTCCGTTCTATCATTAGAAAACTAAAAAATTAAGAAAATATAAAAAAAGGTATTTTGGGTGGCGATATATGACAGCTGGCAGGTTTATATGGCAATTCTGAATAGCTAGCACAAACCCAAGAAAATAGAAAACAAATACGAGAAAATCTCTGCCATTCTGTTGCACCACTAGTTTGTGTATACGCTGGCTATGACCACAAACGGACGCCAGGCAGATCTTCTGTCGTCAATCGATTTTTAGATATCAAGGATTCACAACATGGATTCAGACTGCAGAACGTGTTAGAGGAAGTAATTTACTGTATTTAAGATTAAGATTAACACACACTCGTTACGATTAAAATGTTTCCGAGGTCAATTAAAATAGTCTCTTCTTAAGATGTGAAAGCGAGGAAATAAAACTCAAATTTTTAAAAAAAGTCACGAAGATTTTTTCAAAAACGAGTAGTTTTCGTGAACTTTCTGCATGAAATTACTTTAAATAATAAAAGTTATATTTTATCGAAAACAATCCCAAATTTTTTCTTCAAAGATCTTCTACGGAAAGAACATGGAATGCTTAAAAGAATGACGTAGATTTCATTTTCGTTGAAATTTCTTATTTTTCGGAAATTACAAATTTAGAAATAACGCTTACAAATATGTGCTGTTAAGCACTAGTTTTATTATGAGACAATCAATGTTCATAATTTTTCAGAAGAAAGTTTCCTTTCTCCATGAAAAATGTAACAAATTGCATGTAATTGTCATACGGATCTACAGTGTTAGACAATTTAATAATGGAGTCCGTAAATTAATAACAACATTTTTCTGTAAATTATTTTAAACATATGATTTCTACGATTTTGCATGTTTGTGCCCGTGAATTTAGGGTATAGTGAAGTGATATTTCGTGACAATTTGTTAGAATTGAATGCTGTGTGAATTAATATGTTAGTCCATATTTGGCCGATTGTTCCTCTTGTTGCATATTCGTGTATTTATAAGAACATATATTGTATATTTCTTTAAACTAGTCTTATCTGTAAAACCTTCAATTATATCGTATAACGTACTTATTTGTGAACGTTCATTGATTTGAAAGAGCATGTCACAGTTAAGAGTTGTTGTTGTTGTTGGGTTTTTTTGTTGTTGTTTTTTGTTTTCTTTAAATTTTGTATTTGATAAAATATTTGTGCAAATAAAAGATATTTTTGATATATTTTTTAAACCTGACAGAAAACATTAAACAAGACGTACAATATGCTTCAATAAGATTCATATTTACTTCAATTATTTCTGCCACGAAGTAAGCTAGGTTATATTACGTATACACAGCAATATAACTTTTTATTCCATGCACACTACCTCTAAATTTTATCAAGAAAGTTTTACACAGGAAATAGAACATTGTTCATTTTAATAGCGTACGAGAGTGCATATTTTGGAATTTTTAGATCATAAATGCATATGTTTAAAAGCAGAATTCAAAATTTTTAGTGCATACAAATTCCTCATCTACACATGATTCATTAAATGAAAATGCTAAATTTGTACATTAAATGCGAGTTGTTAAATACTTGAGCAAAGGCAACAGGTGACAAAAGGGAAGGCGGCGTCGAGAAAAAGAGACTGAAGGAGTGCATTGTCTGTTCCAGAGCAGAGGGGAAGGCGGATGGAAGGCGGCGTCGAGCAAAAGAGACTGAAGGAGTGCATTGTCTGTTCCAGAGCAGAGGGAAGGCGGATGGAAGGCGGCGACGAGCAAAAGAGACTGAAGGAGTGCATTGACTGTTCCAGAGCAGAGGGGAGGCGGATGGAAGGTGGCAACGAGCAAAAGAGACTGAAGAAGTGCATTGACTGTTCCAGAGCAGAGGGGAGGCGGATGGAAGGCGGCGACGAGCAAAAGAGACTGAAGGAGTGCATTGACTGTTCCAGAGCAGAGGGGAGGCGGATGGAAGGCGGCGTCGAGAAAAAGAGACTGAAGGAGTGCATTGACTGTTCCAGAGCAGAGGGGAGGCGGATGGAAGGCGGCGACGAGCAAAAGAGACTGAAGGAGTGCATTGACTGTTCCAGAGCAGAGGGGAGGCGGATGGAAGGCGGCGACGAGCAAAAGAGACTGAAGGAGTGCATTGACTGTTCCAGAGCAGAGGGGAGGCGGATGGAAGGCGGCGTCGAGAAAAAGAGACTGAAGGAGTGCATTGTCTGTTCCAGAGCAGAGGGGAGGCGGATGGAAGGCGGCGTCGAGCAAAAGAGACTGAAGGAGTGCATTGACTGTTCCAGAGCAGAGGGGAGGCGGATGGAAGGCGGCGTCGAGCAAAAGAGACTGAAGGAGTGCATTGTCTGTTCCAGAGCAGAGGGGAGGCGAATGGAAGGCGGCGTCGAGCAAAAGAGACTGAAGAAGTGCATTGACTGTTCCAGAGCAGAGGGGAGGCGGATGGAAGGCGGCGTCGAGCAAAAGAGACTGAAGGAGTGCATTGTCTGTTCCAGAGCAGAGGGGAGGCGGATGGAAGGCGGCGTCGAGCAAAAGAGACTGAAGAAGTGCATTGCCTGTTCCAGAGCAGAGGGGAGGCGGATGGAAGGCGGCGACGAGCACAAGGCGTACCGAAGGCGTCAGCAGCGACGCTTCCCGCACCACGCGTGCGAGCTGCCCGAACATCCGGACCGCGTGTACCCCGTGCTGCCGCCCAACGCGTCACGCTGGGAGCGCGTTCGCCGCCAGCTGCAGAAGCAGGTCAGCAGAAGCAGAGTGTGTTTGTGCTGCGCCGGTGGTGGGGAGGACAATGGATGGATGTGCTGAACTCTGCCAATGCTGAGCGCGTTTGTGCTGCGCAGGTGGTGGGGTGGGCAATGGATATGTGTGCTAAGCTGTGCAAATGCTGAGCGCGTTTGTGCTGCGCAGGTGATGGGGTGGGCAATGGATGGGTGTATGAAGCTGTGCTAATGCTGAGTCGTTTGTGCTGCGCAGGTGTTGTGGTCAATGCGTGAGTGTGATGAGCTGTGCAGCTGGGCTAATTCTCTGTGTGCTGCACAGGTGGTGTGACAGCAAAGGATTGGTGTGCTGGGCATCGCGGCTAATGCAGAGTGCGTTTGTGCCGCGCAGGTGGTGGGGTGGGCAATGGGAGGGTGTGCTAAGCTGTGCTAATGCTGAGTGCGTTTGTGTTGCGCAGGTGGTGGGGTGGGCAATGGGAGGGTGTGCTAAGGTGTACTAATGCTGAGTCGTTTGTGCTGCGCAGGTGGAGGGGTGGGTGTGCTAAGCTGTGCTAATGCTGAGTGCCTTTGGCTGCGCAGGTGGTGGGCTGGGCAATGGGTGGATGTGCTGAACTGTGCTAATGCTGAATGCGTTTGTGCTGCGCAGGAGGTGGGGTGGGCAATGGGTGGATGTGCTGAACTGTGCTAATGCTGAGCGCGTTTGTGCTGCGCAGGTGGTGGGGTGGAGCTGGTCGCGGCCTTTGAGGGCCATTCGACCCAGCACCTACACGCTGGAGACTGAGCAAGCACGGCAGACCCACAACGCGTATTGGTGGACCTTGCATCCCTTCTGCCGCTTCGTCGGCATATGGCAGTTGGTGGTGATCGCCAATGTCACCCTCACCACCGCCCTAATCCCCTTCCAATTCGCTCTGAAGGACCCTGCCTCCTTCCTGGACAGCTGGGAAGGAGAATCGACACCCGTTCACCCTTTCTTGGACGACAACCACCCCGGAACCAAAGAGTACAAAGCGAATGTCGTGAAGGTCAGGGAGATTGTGGAAAATTTATACAACTACAATGAGTCGATTTTTATTGTGCACATACTGCTCATGTTCATCACCGGCTTCTACAAGTCAACTAGCAAGGAAGTGGTGTTGGCTCCGAGTCGAATTATCAAGCACTATCTCACCACCTGGTTCTTCCCCGACTTGCTTTCCTGCATACAATATTCTGGTGTGCACCCCTCCATTGTCAGACAGAGCTATTTTAATTCCGAAGAACTTTCAAGCAATGAATGGGGTTGGTCCACCAAATTCTGGATAGTATGTTTCATTTTCACTACAACCCGACTACACTACGTGTTTTCTTACACCAACACTTGGTGCCAGATGGGGAATTTGCGTCCGATCACCCGAAGAGGTAACTACTCTGTTAATATTGTGTGATTTCTGCTAGAATATTTCTCATCTTCATTACTATCTTGCTATTATTGAAAAACCTCATTCAGTGCTCATTTTGGAAGTTTATCAATGAAAGTGAAAACTGGAATATGCTAGTTTTCTTTTCCCAATGATAATTTTAAAGTCAACAGTTTAATGTTGATTTCGAATTAATAAAGTAACATATGCACATGCTCACTCACTTAATTTTACCTGAAATGTGATTTTGAATATTTTTGGAAAAGCAATTGCAACAAATCAGTTATTTTTAATATCATCTTTGTAATAAACTGCACCAAAAAAGGAACCGCAAGATGCAATTAATTGCATTGTTTGTTAATGTTGTATAAATAAGTTGACATGTAAAGTAAAAGTCTTTGATGGAAGAAAATTTACAAAGCTCACCAAAGAGACACGTTTCCTTTTCTCTCAGTTGTATGGGTCTTCAAACATGACAGCAATTAAGGCTTACACTGAGGGTTACTGTTGAACCTTTGATATTGTAGCATTGGGCACTTTATTATTATGTAAGTGATGATTCCTTTTAATTTTTCAAAGTCAATATCTCAATGAATTTTTATATAAAACTTGGCTGTGAAATTATAAGCTCGTTAAGGTGCTATTTGATCTGTGCACTGTACTGAGTGGTAGTAGCAGTAGTGGTAGTAATAATAGTAGTAACGTTAGTAATAATAGTAGTTGTGGTAGTTGGGGGTGGTAGTAGTAGTTTTCCTTTTCAACGTAAGTGGTTACCAGTATTGGCAACAATGGAGAAGGATTATTAAATTATTTATTAATAATGATTACTTTTTGTGGACTAGTCATAATCTGTTACCTGTGAATAGAATTTACACCGCCACGACGAAATGAAAATGATTGTAACATATATTCTAAATAATGAAAAGTACGAGAAACACCTAATCACTGCAGAACACAGTAAAAATAAGTATCTTCTTCTTGATAAATACTCGTGCATTTGCTAAATAAATGACCAAGCAAAGAAAGATATCGAAGTGGATTTCCTCCGAAACCGTTCTTGCGCCCTCTTTATTCTCTCAACAGCTGAGCAGGGCAACTACACTGCAGGTTTTGTTACACTGCCCCTGAAAGTAATCAGCTATTGACGGTTTCATCCAATCGGGAGCTTGAACGTCGCCATAGTAACGTCTCAGTAGTGACATTTAAGCTTCCGATTGGATGGTAGCGAAACAGCTGATTCCTGTCAGGGGAAAAGTTGCGCAAAAAAAGTAAAGACGCTCCGAAACCTTGGAACTGGAATTCGCGGACCTGGGCTCCTATTCTTAACATCATTCGTGATATTTCGCATTCGTGATGTCTCGAACGGTCCAATTGCGAAGACCACGAGAAGACTGTATTCTTAAACACCCTTCGCGATACCATTCGCACATCACGAGCGGTAACGTTTGGCAACGCAACACTAGCTGCTCGATTGTTTCAGACAGCTGAGGTTTACGCACGTTCTATGGAAAGACATTGAGTTCGGTCCAAGTTCAGTGGAATTCTGTAGTATTACATTTTGGTTCGAGTTAGTTATTTAGTTAATTTTCTTTGTTTGCTAGCTTCTGATTTCTTTTTAGTTTATGTTACAGTTTGTTTTTATTAGAATTAAGCCACAGACTTCTTTCCCAATTAGTGTTAAGTTTTGTGCATTGTATACTTGCAATTCTGAAGTATTACATTTTTGTTGGAGTCAGTTATTTAATTATTTTTCACTGCTCACAGGTTTCTAATTTCTTTTTACTTTTCCGTATACGTACGTATACATGGAGAGATATTCGTAGTATAGGGAATGTTATGTAATGCTGAGCGAAAAAATGGCCAATTTTCGGCGGAAAAAAATTCACTGCCGGGCCGTGATAACGAAAAAGTGGATAAAACCAGTTGCTAAATTAAGAAAAAAAATCCCATAACACGTGGTGTAGCCAGAAACCGTTTTGTGGGTCCTTGATACCGGAAAACATCCGTCCGTCCGTCTGTGAGCACTGCTAGCGCATAAACCATACGTACGATTTCTTCCAAAATGGATATTCCCTGGTCGATGTAATTCTAGTCGAAGTTTTGAGATTTTGAAAAAGATTCTTCAAAATTTGGAGGTACTTTATATGTAGCCCCCCGGACATTTTCAAAATTTTCTCGAAAACGGCTCCAAATTTTTTCTTTAAATTTCATGTATGAATAGAGTAAAATACACTTATTAACATGGCATAGGTCCGATTTTCACGAATAACTCTGAATTTTCGAAAATTGTGAAAGTTTGAATTGTTTTCCGCGTCTTTTCTCCAACTACAAAATTGAAGATAGAGATTTTTTCTTCAAATAAAATTTGTTCTGCATATTGAGTTCGTTCTTAAAGGTCATGTAAATGTTTTTGAAAATTGTAGTAGTTTTCGTGCAATATGTGCAATTTTAAAAACTTACAAAAACTAGATTTTTTCAAAAATGTCTCCAACTTTTTTCTTTAACCTTTTGGTAGGCATAGTGGTAAATGTACTCTATCAGATTACATAAAAGCCATATTGCTCTGTAGGTTGGTTTTTTCAAAAATTACAAAAATGTAAATTTTTTCACGTTTCTCACATCGATAATATTTACATTAGCGGCGATTTTTTCTCATTATTATATTTACGAGTACATGTGCTTTAAATAATGTCAAATAAAGTTTCTCGAAAACACAACCGTTTTCTGTGAAAAGTAGCTCACAATTTCGCATTTTCAGAAACGCGCAAACGTCATTTTCTCATATATGGCTGCAAATGTTTTCTTCAAATTTTTGTAACGGATAGTGCTAATTACATTCTTTAATATAGGGTAAAGTTTATTTTGAGTTATATTTTAATTTTTTCAAAAATTACATGATTTTAATTTTTTTAAAGATCTCTCCAATCTTTAATATGCACATTACCAGCAATTTGTAAACATTATTATATTTGTGAAGTGTTTCAAATAACTTCAAATAAAGTATTTTGAAAACTCAAACATTTTCTGTGAAAATGAGCTTCAAATTTCGCATTTGTAATAGCGCTAAAACGCCATTTTCTCTTAAACGGCACATAATTTGTAAAAGAAATTTGCCATTTATGACTAGGTTTTTGTGTTCTTTAATATTCTAAAATTAATATTTCTGTTCTACTAATAGGAAACCGAAAAATTAAGAAAATGACAAAATAATGTACTTTTGGCGGTGTTAGATGACAGCTGGCAAGAAAGAGTTTGTGGCAATTCCGAATAGCTAGCGAAGCCCCAAGGAAATAGAAAACTAATACGGGAAAGTCTGTGCCATTCTATAGCACCGCTAGTTACTTCATATTATAGTTTTTAGTAGATATAAGCCATAGACATCCTTCATAATTTGTATTTAGTTTTTGTATTGTATACTTTGTTGTAAGTATGGATTCGAAAAAGGTGTATACTTTAGAAAAGCAAAAAGAACTTATGAATGAGTGGTTGAGACAGCCCGAGAATGAGGTATTAGTGTCTGGAAAGTTTCCAATGTCATTTTCTACGAAAGATGCAGAAATAAATATAAAATAAAAAAATACAATGTATGATTTTTAAGTCAAATATCTATTAACTAGAAATGACCCTGTTCTTCCCTCCAATAACTCATTGTTACCATGGCTCATTTCATCATAGAGGTTCAGCATTGTACATTTCAAAATTAAAATTATCAGTCACAAATTCATCTTCCAGTGGAATATTGTGCATGATACAAAGGCTGTGTAACACAGCACAAGCATTAATTATCAGACATGCTTTTTTTGGTTTATAATGTAAAACCCTGTGTTTTAAACATCTAAATCTAGTTTTCAAAACACCATTACAATTATTAAAAGGTATTTTTAGCTCTGGATTATTAAAAGGTACTATTAGCTTTGGCCTTAAAGCATACCCAGAATCACCAATCAAAAAATAATCTGTGTCCATGAGCATGAATGTTTTTAAGTACTGTGTTTAATTTGGAAATTTGCCATATAAATGAATCGTGTGTAGAATCAGGATATTTAGCATTAATATTTAATGTTTTTAAATTGTACTTATGTTATTAGTAAAGATTTATTATAAATGTTTTTTCATATAAAGTTGTAGTTAATATAATATTTAGTGTGATGAACCGACGCTCAAACACAAAAAGGAGGGGAAAGCACCATCACACCAAAGTGTGTCGGTATTCAGATAACAGGTGTGCCCGTTTAATTTGTAAGTGAATGGGCTCCAAACGAACACTTACCTGACATCCGGCACCAGCTTATGAGCACCTCAGGGGTGAGCACTCTGTTTGAATGAGGGTATGCACAGGGTTTGGCTGAAACAAGCTTTTTCGAATTTCCTTTAATGTGTTGTTCGCTTGAAGGACGAAAGCACGTTTATTGTCGCTTTTAAATTACAATGTGCTTTCTTCTTGTCACTTAAACCACCTATTATTTAAATTTTAATCTAATTTGACACTTTCTCAAATTTCTGTTTGTTTTTTTCAAAATTGTCCTGAATATTACTGGTGTGAATGACGTAGTGATAGATCCGTACCTCGAGTCGACGAATTGCACACCTGTTGTCGTTGCGGCTGGCGCTGTCCCAGACAGGACAACGGTCAGGTGCCGCCGTTCAAGATGTCGCTATCAGGACAGGCGTCGAAGGAACCACAGCTCGCGTGTACGATTCCGCCTCTCGCCGACCGGAAGTTGTCGGGAAGAGCCACGGACGTTGAATAGCGGGTTAAAGCCGTCAAACGCCACTTTACCCGTATCAATGCAGCCACGATAGCTCGGCTGATTGATTAAATCCCTCTGGATTTCTGCTGTTGTCAACCACTCCTCGACGTGAAGTTTTTTTTTACAATTAAATTTTCCAAATGCTTTCTCTGAAGATGTTCTATGTTCTCGAAACGTTTGTGATCTTTCTGAGGTTTTTGTTCTATCTGCCCCAAATTTCTCTTCTCTCGCCAGCCTCTGTCACGTATCCCTACTCTTCCTTACATGGCTGCCTTGCCCTATCACTTGATTGCAATTTCTAATGTTATTGGCCGAAATTTTGTGTTCTGGAAGATTCTACTGAAGTCGGAAGCTAATAGGGCATTTCTTAGGGTGATGGTCATTTTCTGGGCATCCCATTGGCTCTCTTTGTTGTTTTAGATTTCGCCAGCGCGCAGAGACAGACAATGCACGCCCACCCGGCCGCCTTTGTGGCGCCTTATGCGTTTTGGGGATTTTCCTACACGACGCAGGGAGGGCCTCGTAATCAACTAGTTCCGGTTCCTGGACAATGCTGGACCGTCCAGCCGGGACAGCGTGCCCGGGAGGCCAGTTCATCACTATCAGCTTTTGTTATTTGAAGAAGGGGTTGGGAAGGGGGGCGCAGTTTCATGCGTGCGCGTCTTTCGCGCGGGGCTGTGACGAATTGAAAGGGTTCCTAATTTGGCGTGACGCGAGAGGAGTCGGGTTGTTGGGTTTGCTGCGCGAGTTTTACAGCTCGTCGCATTAGTAACACCTATGAGCATACAAAGTTGTTAGATAAAAATACGATAAGTGGTTACTATAATTTACTATGCACTTTCCCTCGGAATGTAAAGATAATGAGGTTATGTTAATGCTGTATAACATTCGTGATGAATCTCACTGCTCCAACCCCACTCATGATAATGCGAACGGAAATCACGACCACTCGATGCTGTAACTCAGATGCTGTAACACAATGCCGAGCTCACCACATTTTTGAGCACTTTCGTGGAATCAATGCTTTCTACCGAAGATGTCGATACTACCGTCTACAAGTGCCGGGCAACCAGACGGTGTGCTATCATACGCGCTGGGACATAGCTATCAATCACTGATCGATTCTCACCACACCTTGAAGCAGCAAATTTGTATAGCACAATTGGATGGTGTTATGCATCAACCGGCTAAGCGCCATTTTAAAAAAATGAGATACGGACGCCATCAGTTGCATTAGACCATGTACTAAATGTACGCAAAATTTTGACGCCAAATCTGTAAAAATAACCTTGTAATTAATGAAAAATGTTAACGCTATCATTCGCATCAGGGATTTTATGTTTCGCAAAAACCGGCTATAAACCTAGATCTTCAAATTTCCTGTTCTGAATTTCACATTATGCAGGTAAGCGCCAGATATTCCACTAATGTTTGTGTAGTTTTGCGCTTCAATGAATGAAATAATTAAATTACAGTTTTTAGAGCTGAAAATGTAATAAAACTTTTGAACACGATTATCTCAAAACTTGTATGGTGTCGCATAAGCGGTTGATGCAAAACACCGTCCAAATATTTTCTTATTAATTTTTCTTTGCGAACAAATACATTCATTTCTTTTGTAAATAATAAACAATTTTCATGTTTCTGGAGTGTTTATACGTTTCTAAAATGCAAATTTGTGCTTAGAAAGTATTTTTTCAAATCAAGATTTGAGTGCACATTACAGCTCAGCCATTCGAAATGTAAAAGGAGTTTATTAGAGAAAATGTGCTTAAAATTGACTTGGGAGCTAATTTTCAAATCTGGACGTTGTTCCCTCCCTGGACACCATGTGTAGAGGACATAAATCGTTTAAAGAGAAACATCATACATGAAACAACCGCTGTATAGAAGAGATCAATTTTCTGAAGGCTTTAAGGAAATACGGTTCTAATGGTCAAAATCTATCAAGCGTCTCTATGTCAATGTGTTGTTTCATATCAAATGCAGCCCAAAAATATCAAAGGGAAGGGGGAGATGTCGCATTAAGTAACTAAGAGGTAATGACGATGTGGACACTGCTGCTGCACACACAAGGTCACCTCCCTCCGGCCTTGAAAGGCCACGAACAATGCCTCACCTTCCGTTGACATCAGCGCCCGGCCGCAGTTTGGCATTATTTTCACTACGCCGTCGTCGCTAATTTTGGCAAGTCATTTATTCGCGTTGCAAGTACTGCCGCGATAATCTTTATTGTTTAATCCTAGAGCGAATTAAGTCCGTAAGAGATGTTGGTAATTGTTTTAATTAATTATCAATATGCCAGATAAAAAATTGCCTTTTTCTCTTACAGCCATCCTGTTCTTGATACTCTTCATCGGCTTCATCGTTTGGGCCACGACCTACAGCGTCCAGATCCCTATGATGGTACGCGGGATGAAATTGTTCGAGAAGGGCTGCGAATCGTGGCTGGTGGACCCGGAGTTGGGCTTCTTCGACGTGGACCAGCCCGACCTGATGTTGCGCCAGCTGCTGCTCAGCCTGAACCGCGTGGTGGGCGTGGTTAGCACGCACATCCCGAACTTCTCCTCCGACACTCCTCGGATGACGATTGAGGACACTGCGGTTCTGCTCGTCATCATGTGGATCAGCACTTGTTTCGAGGTAATCCTACGCGGTGCACATTCACAGAATGACGCGCCGCGCCAAAATGTCAAAAAGAAGGGGAAGATGTCGCATTAAGTAACAAAGAGGAGAAGACGATATAGGATACAGTGCTTCTCATCACGTGGATTAGCACTGATTTCAAGATACTTATACGCAGTGCATATTCACAGTATGACGAGCAGCGCCAAAATACCCAACGGAAGGGTAAGATGGTGCATTAAGTTACTAAGACGAAATAACGATGTGGACACTGCTGCTGCACACCCAAGGTTACCTTCCTGTGGCCTGGATAGGCCACCAACCATGTCACACCTTTCGTTGACATCAGCGTTCGGCCGTATTTTCACTACGCCTTCGTCGCTAATTTTGGCGAGTCATTTATTCGCGTATCAAGTACTACCGCGATAATCTTTCAAATGTCAATTGCACTGCCGCCTAAACCAGTGCGCAATGTGCCCGACCTGATACTATCTCGATATCAACGTAAAGGTAGTGTGAATTTTTGCAAAGTCAATTGCACTGCTGTCTGTATCAGTGAGCGCTCGCTCTGATAGCCTTTCTGGATCTCCACTTTATCGCGACGTTTTGTCCTGCGTCTTCGCCCACGGTCCCATAACCGAGGAGCCTTTTCTTCTCCTCCATTTATCTCGGCAAATCTCCGCCGTAATTCTCATCTAGCTAATGATTATTCTGCTTTATTTCAATACTTGCCTCTAGTTTCCCTATTGGTTTGTAAATGTATAGACGTGCTATGCCGACTTTGTCACCCCCAGCACTTATATTGTTTTAGAGGACCGAAGTCCCAGGGTGGGCTCCTAGGCGCTAGGCTCTATCCACACCCTCATCAGGTATATAAGTACACCTTCTGACCAATATCCGGATCTCGCCGGAACGCACTTAGCCATCTCCTCATACAATGCTTGGGTCTAGGGCCGCCCTGCCAGCTCAGAGCTACTAGCTATCCGGGCTAGTACCGGAGTCGAATTAACGCGCCACTCACATGCGCCGGGACCCCAAGACCCTCCTCTTTGCCCAGAGTATTGGGCTTCTGCCACGACGAACTGTACCTGCGTTCAAGATGGAGAATTTTCGGAGATGGTGTGAAACTCGTGATCGTGTAAACCGACAAAGATTACTGCAATCTCGCGAGCAGATGCTGCGGGATCGCAGAAATCCTTTGGAGAACGACGATGGCGAATGTTGTCGCAGGTGTAGGTGTAAAGGGAAAACCTATCTCGCAATATAATGGTTATTCTATTTGCAGATTGCTCTTTTTGGGCTGATTTTGGAGTATGTGGACAGCGAGACCACTACGGAAGTGCAATTAGAAAAGGTCAGTTAAACAACACACCGCCACTAATGCGGCATGAAAACACAAGCGAATATTGCTTGTTCAGCAATAACACATGAACTGGTATTAGTGAGAAATTTTGATAATGTGATAAATGAATAACATATGTTTACCTACACAGGTTCATTTACTACCCTGACGATTGAATTAGATTTTTTCAATTACTAATGCAAGTGTAATAATTTTGCACAAAAAGAACAGTTTGTATGTACAGATACGTTACTCGGAGGTACTCGTATTAACTTGTTTTGTGTTATATTTCGTAATTATAAAGATACTAATTGAATACTAAACGTACTTTCTTCAGAAATCTTTATTTCATTTTACAGTTATTGCGACATTAGAAAGCAGAAACGAAATGTGTCAATCTATCTAGAACTTCAGAAGCACACAGTTTGAATAGATTACCAGACAAGCATCACGGAAGTAGTTAACTTTTTGCGAATTTACGCAGGCCGCAAGCACTCTGCACAAGAAATCATTGTAGTCAATCTTTGCAAAAATTAAGATAGTTCAAAAATAACCGGGAAAAAATTACTGTCGGTCCTGGTTTTAACCCAATCGAATTGATAAGCACTCACTTAACAAAGCGTTGTGTGTGTACGTGCTTGTGTGTGCGCAGGTTCGGAGCCAAGTGCGCAACTACCTGCGCGACCAGAACCTGCCAGTGCACGTGCGCGACAAGATGCTCATGTTCTACAACCACAGATATGAGGGCCGCTTCTTTAAGGAGAGAGCTATCATCGCGCACCTCCCCTCCTCCATTCGCAACGCCGTGCGGCTCTCCTCCTGCCGCCACCTCATCAGCAGCTCCACGCTCTTCCGACACGTCCCCAAGTCGCTCGTAAGTCCAACTGTCAGCCACAGACTCGCAATGGAACTGATTCCCCGGCTGGGCCAATGGCGGAGCGAGTGCGTTGGTGCGCAGGTGAACAACATCGTGGCGGCGCTGCGGGAGGAGCTGTTCCTGCCGCACGACGTGGTGTACGCCAGCGGGGAGCCGGCGCGCTACCTCTACTTCCTGGCGCAGGGCACAGTGGCCGTGTTCCTGTCCACGGGCGAGGAGGTGGGCCACCTCACCGACAGCGCCTCCTTCGGCGAGATGGGCCTCATGCTGCGGGAGCACCGCCGCCGCCACCTGGAGAGCGTCGTGGCGCTCGAGGTGTGCGAGGTGAGATGGCCAGGCGTTCCCCAGGGAGGCTTTTGGTGCCAATAACAATATAGCATCTTTCAAGAGCAACGACCCATCCTGTAGATAGGGCGGCGTTTGCATAGATCTTACACCTTGAGCTGAGAGGGTTCCAGAGTCTGTTCCCTCCACCAGTACCACAATACGACTGCATCCGTTACCAATAGCGTTGCTTGATGAATCCTTCCCGTTTAGAGTGTGGCGTTTGCGCAGATCTTCCTGCTGGAGCAGAGTGACTTCGAGTGGCTAGTGCGTCCGCTCCCGCGACATTACAACTGCATCCCTCATTAGTTACGAGTCTTGATGAATCCTTCCAGTTGTCAATGTGGCGTTTGCGCAGATCTTCCTGCTGGAGCGGAGTGACTTCGAGCGGCTGGTGCGTCCGCTGCCGCGACTGTACAACCGCTTTCGCGCGGCCGCCATGTTCAGGGCGGAGGATGTGTCTCACATGGAGTGGGCGGACCACAGCTACGAGAACCTTCGTCCCCTCTCTCCCACGTCGTCCACCTCCGGCTCCTCTGGACGCCACGCGACGTCGAAAAGAATCAAGGGAAAGAAAACCATAAAAATGTAGGATCTTTGTCTTTAACAAGATTCGCATTACTCTCTCAGAATCTACGTTTTAATTTATAGTACTGATACATTGAATATTGTACGCGTTAAACATAAAACTTCAGGTAGTAGTTTATATTGATGGAAGTTCGACTTTTAAATGCAAGGAAGTTAACAAATAATACCGTTCCATTTTATCTTTTCTTCGTCATTTAATGGTGGTAACGTTATAAAGATGTTTAAAACTGACTTTTTTATTTGTGTTGTTAACGATGGTGTTACGTTGAGTTAACAATTTTAGGAGTTCGCTCCATTTCGTTGAATAGTAAATATTGTTGTAATAAAATGTTTATTTTCGAATGAATGTAACAAATTTACAATATTAATAAATTAAATATAGAACATTTCTTTTATATTTTGCTGAAAATGGAATGTCTATAATATAGAAGCGGTTCTGAGTAGACCTAAATATCGTAAAAATACTACAATTTATTCGGATTCGTTTTGGCGTATGATGTATGTTTTTCGGCAGTAATACATTTCTCCAATTTGTGTGTATGAATATTGTATCTAGCATTTTATTTAATTTTCAAGCAATGTGTGTTGTTTTCTTAGACCGAATTTAAATTGCACTCATCTATTTACCTACAATATGTTTATATATTTTCCTTTATATACACTATATTTTTGTATAAACATTTCTATTGAGTAAGTTTGCTTCTAAGAAAAAATTATTTTTTATAGTTATAATACTGGAGCAAGCTTCATTTTTAAGTGAACGTCTTCATTATCTTAATAGAAATGAAATAAATATGAATATTTCAAAATGAATACACACACACACATATACAGACATATATATACATATATATACATATATATACATATATATATATATATGATTAAAATCTATGCTTTTTGTAATGACATTTTCTATTGAAAATACAGCCAAATCAAATAGTCTTGATTAATATATAAAATGTTTAAGTAAAAATTTTAAATTATAAATAATTCCAACTAAAAATATTTTAATTGGTGTCACCCGGGGCGCGCTGCCCCCCTGCACCCCTAGCTACGCCACTGATGTTTACGAGAGAGCGTACAGCCGGGAATGTGTAAACGCGACTAAACAAATTTCAATAAAGTGCATAATAGTTACTCTCTCTCTCTCTCTCTCTCTCTCTCTCTCTCTCTCTATATATATATATATATATATATATATATATATATATATATATATATATATAGTAATGATTGTAGTAATAGTAATGATAGTAATACATATTGTAATGATTCCTGCCGGTACAATTACGACGCGGCATTGAAGATCATCGAGTCTGTGAGTTCATTTCTCCCGTTTTCATACTCATGCACTTACTTTATTGAATTTTGTTTAGCCGCGATGACACATTCCCGGCTGTACGCTCTCTCGTAAACATCAGTGGCGTAGCTAGGGGTGCAGGGGGGCAGCGCGCCCCGGGTGACAGCAATTAAAATATTTTTAGTTGGAATTATATAATTTAAATAATTTACTTAAACATTTTGTATATTAATCAAGACTATTTGATTTGGCAGTATTTTCTATTGCAATAAGCATAGATTTTAATAAAATTATAAATAAGTTTGCTGCCCTAAAATCTCGTAAAAAGGTTTTATAAATAACTTACATTTGTTGATAAGTTATGTTTCATTTTAAAATATTTATATAAAAAGAATATTGCAATTATTCTTAATTACATAGAATTTTTTAATATATTATAAATAACTATCGTATGCAAATATGTTTGTACAGACGTGTTCAAATTGTTAGACAAAAGACATTTTCTGCACAATATTTGCATTTATTGGAATATTACATCTGTGTACATGTTACATTGATACGTTTAATACTTAGTGTGCATGCCTTTTTTTCTTAATCAACAACTTTATCCTGTTTCGCATAGTTTTTCCCAACTTTCACATGAGTTTTTAATTTCATTGTCACGGTATCAAATTTCCTCTAATTTGTGCATGAGTTCGTGTTTGGTAGTTATTATATCCTTATCCTTCGCTTGATAGTACCCCATAAATTTTTAAGGGGTCCATGTCAGGGCTATTTCCTGGCTAGGGTAACACTTTCAACTGCTTTTCTTTCAAATATTTTGAGACTCTTTTGGCTTTGTGTCACAGTGCTCCATTATGCATAAAAATGGCATCTTCGCTAGGGAACCACTCTCTAGTTTGGGAAAATAGTTCCTTTTCAAGGATTTTTTTGTATTGATCTTGTCTCATTGTCCCTTAGACAATGTGCAATCAGTCAGGACCTTTCACAGACATCACACTCCATATCATAATGATGTTGGATGCTTCATAAATTGTTGCACGCATTCTGACTTGGAAGCTTCTCCTGGTCTCCTACAAACATATTGACTCCTTTCTGCCACCATGGTGAATACAGATTCGTCACTGAAGCATACCTGAAGGATCTTAGAGAATTCCAAATTAAATAAAGATGTGAATAGTTCTTTTGCCAAAACTTCTGACCTAGCACAGACCTCAACAATTCGAACATTAAAATGTGCATTTATTTCGTACCAATAAAGCATCACAATCTGCAACATAAAATTTTATTTTGCAATATATTTCCCCCATAATATTGTCATGGAATTGTATATACCATTTCTCGGTCCTCACTCGTCCACTTTAGATGATGTTTGGACCACTGTAGTGTCTTGTGATCAGGCGCGGATCCAGGGGGGAGTTACGGGGGTCATGACCCCCCTCAAAATCATGAACTAATACAATTTTTTGTGTACAATTTTTGCAAGAAACTCTAACATTTAAAAACCTCTTAGAAACATAACCTTTCCAGTGTCCCTTCAGAATAGCAACTAATCGAGACATTTTTTGAGACCTTGTCAGACAATTCTAGAAATTTATAAAAATGTAGTAATGCTGAAACTAATGAATTTATTTAGAAATTGGAATTTAATGTGTATATAAAAACATACGTGTGTTCAAGCTCACTTAAAATATATTTTTGGAACAAAGAAATATATCCAAACAAGAAACATATCTGAAGTCGGAATCACACTGCGCGTTACTATTGTTGCCAACTTAATGTGAATATTTGTCACTAATTGAACGAGAGAACTGTGGGAAAAATTTATTGCAACATATGGACTCAGCTTAAAAGTCAGAATCGTTGTTCACAGTGTGACGGTCCAGATGGACTCGTCAAAAATAACAATTCCAATACATTTAATAGGAAAAAATACGACATATTTGCATAAACAATTGACGGGTTAGGGAGCGTAGTGATATTTATTTACTTATTACGCCGGAGTTGACGAGCTGTTGAAACAGCGCCATCTAGAATACAAAGCCTGGCGACGGGCAGCCATCTTGCCAATGACGTCATGATGAGGAGGCCCACCAGCCCCACCGCGGGCCTACGATCTACGCTGAAGTTAATTGCAAGAGCATTTTACAAATTTATATTTCTCCCTGGCACTTCATTTTACACCAATAGGTTTTGGTAACGAAAACCAAAGGATTTATTTTTTAGAAATACGTTGCTTTTATTTTAGAAAAATATACTATACAGAATAAAATATGGTTTTTATAGTTGCCAACTTATTCTTCCCCTGCTCAAATTATTTTGTATTTTTTATATAGAGCACAAATATCGGAGTACGTGGTATTATGGAGGTTATTATCTACATTGTATGCCCAAAAAGGAGATAGAGTACCGTGCACATGAGCAACACCATCTAGACACAAGGCCTGCGCAGTAGTTTTTCAAAGCCAATAAGGCGGTTAGAAAAGGCTGACTTGTTCAAGTTGAGGCGATCCAGTTATATACGTTGAGTAGCACGGGAAGCTTTTGAGTTGTGTATATGTGGTTGTAGTCTGTTGTTGATAATAGTGAGAATCATGGTAAATAAGGACTGTGTCCCCGGGTGAGGGAATTAAGATAAAAAGTGAAAAGAGTAAGTTGCTGAGTTCAGTGTTTACTTTGTTTTGTGAACTGCATTTGAGAACGTGGAAAATTGCGAAGAATTCAGTGTTTTATTGCGCTAATGGACTAAAAATCAGTGTTCCTTTAAAACATATACGACTGTCTCGTGGAGCTATGTCTTCTTTGTTACCTAATTGTCCTGCTTACTTGAAACGTCCAATCACTTCATACGGAGAAAATCCTCAAGAAAAAAAATTGCATTTAGAAAACGAGTATCAGTTTGTCGCTATTGAAGAAAGTGCAAAAGAAAACATTGCAAAATTAAATGAAGTATCTTTTAGTACATTTGATGTACCTAAAAGGCAAACTGAAATTGCTTATTGTGGACAATTCTTGGTCGATTATTAATAAGGAAGGCATTATTCCTTTTCAACATGTTGATTTTAATTATGCCCCTAAAATTATCAATAGAGTTTTAGTATTAAAAAATTTGGAGGCACTACAATATCAGATGGTGTATGCAATACAAATTAAATTAGTAATGTTTTAGAAAAGGTTTGGTTAAGTTATATTTTAATACAAGTCGTAGTAACAGTCTCCATGATGGTTTTGCTTCAATTTCAGACCTCTTACTTCAGATCAATACCACAAATTAACAATTTGAGAAGTCTGTTGCTTTTATGCTGAAACAAATAAAACTCCTTATCAAGAAAGAAGTTCATATCAGTACAGTTCATGGTTTTTCATTTTGTCTTGTATGCTATTCACCATATAGCAATATTCTTATAAATATTTTAAACATTTTTGGTTAATAATGTTTCCTCTACCTACTGAAATTAGGAGATGGTGTTCTTTATTTTGTTTAGAACCTCAAATGAAACAAATTGATATTTTTAAAGCATGCAATAAACAAATACTTATGTAAATTAAGTGATAGTGATGATAAATTAGTGACTCTCATGATGGAGGAGATACATTTAAAATCAGGATTTGCAAAATATTTTTAAAAAGAAGGATACTGGGATTAGAATAGATAGGATTTTATGTACTGGGCGCTGTAAGTGATAATTATAGTATTAATTAAAAATGTACTTAGCTTTCTTTGTCTGAAAAATAACTTACATTGATGTAAAATCTTCCAGCTGAAGAAAGTAGACCCTTTTTTGTCTTATTCGGTAGTGTATTTTATTATATATACTTGTCTGGTAACCAAAATTTTACATCGTATGTCAGTTTGTGTGGCCTTCTTAGCCGGCCGTTTTGAATGACTGCTCAGGCCTTGTAAGTCTAGGTGGTGTTGACCTGAGCCAGCTGGTTCAACGATCAAGAAGTGCCCACTCTGGGCACAGAGTGCAGTGCTGTCGATTAACTCCTGTACCTTATTGTAAATAGAGCTACATTAGTTTCCCCTCCTATTATGTATTTCTTCATGGCCATATATAGCTCCTTGATTTACATGATTTAGTATTTGCAGTTAAATCTCTGACCCAAATTTAAAAGATTCATAAGGTTGTCTCACATAAAACGTTAAGAATAATTTTGTAACTGTGTGTATTATCATTATAGGTGTATTAGTAGGAATGCAATGTAGCCACTTTCAGTTTAAAAATCTACAGGAAGATTATGTCACAGTTTATATGTTAGAAAAAACAAAAGAAAATATTTATGTTTGACAAGTTTGCAGTTACGTTTAAAAGTTATTGCAATAGTGGGACAGCTTCGTCACCGATCTATTACAAACATTCTTTTGCTTGATAATATTACGGTAAATAGCAAAATATTCTTAAAAAATAATCATTTTTCTCGGTACAAAGCTCGCTGCATCGTAGCGACTGTGGAACGCAGGTCAAAACTATTTTTAAAACAAATTCGGAAATTTCTATGTAATGCTACGCGAAAAAACGGTGAATTTTTGGCAGAAGAAAATCATTGCCAGGACCTGATAATGAACTAGTGGTCCTACAGAATGGCACAGACTTTACCGTATTAGTTTTCGTATTTCCTTCGGTCTGGGCTAGGTATTCGTCACTGCCACATACTCTTACTAGCTGCCATCTATCACCGCCCAAAGTACATTTTTAAATATTTTCTTCATTTTTACTTTTCCGTATACGTACGTATACACGGAGTGATTGATATACGTAGTATAGGGAAAGTTATGTAATGCTGCGCGAAAAAATAGCCAATTTTCGCCAAAAAAATCGTTGCCGGGCGCTGATAACGAAAAAGTGGATAAAACCAGTTGCTAAATTAAGAACAAAAAATCCCCTAACACGTGGTGTAGCCACAACCCCTCTTTTGTGGGTCCTTGATACCGAAAAACCAATTGAAAGGAAAACGTCCGACTGTCTGTCCATTCGTCTGTGAACACTGCTAGCGCATAAAA
Organism: Acheta domesticus; assembly: GCA_031308135.1. Taxonomy (NCBI): domain Eukaryota; kingdom Metazoa; phylum Arthropoda; class Insecta; order Orthoptera; family Gryllidae; genus Acheta; species Acheta domesticus. The sequence goes on from JAHLJT010002630.1 coordinate 45,504,308, forward strand.
CCATACGTAAGATTTCTTTCAAAATGAATATTCCTCGGTCGATCTGGTTCTAGTCGCAAGTTTAAATGCAAAATATGTAAAATATGTAATATAGTACTAAATATGTAACGAAAAAGTTCGATATTGTGTTTGGAGGGCGTTGATTCGCCAAGATTACAATTTTGAGAACGATAAGCAGAAAGACAAAAAATATGTAATTACATAAAAATCCGGTCTCTATTTATGACACTTTTCTTGCAAGGAAAATACAATCTACTTGTATATTTGCGCATATTACCTGTATTTTGGTGATAATTCATTTTCAATAGTTTAAAAAAATGATTATTTAATCAGACCTAACATTTACGTAAGAACCATAAAACAAGTACGTTTGGAATTCGTATACATTTTATAACAGTAACGTTAACATATTTATACATTTTATTAATCTTGATTAAATGGTTTTTAAATGTGTAATTATTGATTTACATGCACAGTCCATTATTTTGACATCATTAAAAATTATTACAAACCTACAGAAATTCCTTCCACTGTTCACACATATTCAGAAACATATTCAGACGTCATGATCTTTTAATCTCTTCCAGATCTGCAGTTTAGTTGGAGAAAGCTACATATCGCAATTCGAATATTATTAGTTTAATACACACGTTCTTTCTTTTAATACATCACAATTTCATTCAAACTGTGTAATTGATGGGCAATAAACTGGCAAGATTTGAAAGCTTAAACTCAACAAAAAGGATTGCAAAGAAGTACCCATTTGTTGTGGAAAACTGGTGATAAATTTTGTATAAAATAAAATCCTATTTTTTGACGTTAGAATACTACAGTTCCTTTGCCTATTTACTTATGAATCAGTGGCATTCCTCCAAAGTGAATTACTCAATATTTTCATGCAATTCAGATATCTTCTTCTCTCACTTCTCCCGCTGATCGAATTCTATACTTCAATCAGAGATTTGGAGCCTCTGAGGCACCTGCCATGAAAATATATATTTGAAAAATCTAATGCAGAAACTACACTCCCGAAGTTCTGGACACTGGATTTTGAAAAAGACCCCAAACAGAGTCGAAACGTTAAGTTATGTATAACAATAAATAATAAATTGTTATGACTTGTCTGCTTCATTACGGCCAATTAACTATTACAAGAAATAACTAATATAACAGACGTATATATTCATTATAATTTTAAATTTAAAGTATTGCCATATTTTAAAACATTGTGCTTCTGAGACTGGCATATATTTTTGAGGCAACTAAATGATGCTGTATGCATAACACCTATTTCCATATCACGGAAATTAATGTTTTGATTATCTTCATTTAATAAGTTGTTTCTTATGGATTTCAAGAGGTGCACGCTTTTAAAAGGAAAAAGTACTTTTCTGTGAGATTCACGTACATGTTCATAAGCTATTTCTAGATTTGGAGGATCGGAAAACAATTACATGACTTTCCAGGTTACAGGATTGTTGCCAGAAATCCCTGCAATCACTTCAAAACCAATCTTTTCAAGCCATACAATTCTGGTTTTGATAAAATGGCTTAGCAATTCAGCTCTTAATTTTATGAGCGTAAATATACGAACTACATCTTTACATGATGAAAGCATACTAGTTACCATGAACACACAAGCTGTTGAATTTTCCTCTTCATTAACGGCAGTTCCGACTATTCTTCCTCCTTTATGGTCAACATTTGGCTTCAAGAATGTTTCTTCCATTAAAAGTATCACAGTTTTGTCCTTATCGTTTAACACACTAAAATTCTTTCCTTTGTACCATAACGCATGCTCTGTTTTTTTTCCACATTGGGGTTGTTGAATTTTATGAAAAGCAGCTTCGTGGAGAAAGTGCGGAGAAATTTCACATAACCCGAACTTCTAAGCGTTTTTACAAGCTCTTACGTATTTACTTTCTCTGAAGTAAAATTGCTCATAACAAGTATGTTCTGTTCGCACAAATTGAAAGCATAGATATTATTACACAGTAAAGTGGATAAAAAAACTCTCTTGTTCTTAAGTATTTCTATACATAACATTCACAGTTCATACTGATTCACACGCAAACCGCGCTTTTGCCACGCTGTAAATGCTATGACTACAAGTAGTGAAGTCAGAAACAAGATGCCCATCTGCAATTGGCCTAATGATTTAGGTGGCATTGCTTACTGACTTCGTGGTTGCTACAAATAATTAGAACGCGATTGTAATTTGCAATAAGTCTCGCATTTTCAGTTCGGAGAATATATTTTGCGTAGGTTGAAACAATACAGTTGTGAGAGTAAAAACTATTACCGTGACAAAGAAACCATCGTTAGACAATCGTAAATATATAAACCAATACTTTGTGAATTGTATATGGACGTTATAATATTGAGTAGCTGATTGAAGTTTCAAGGAAAGAAAAATCCCAAGAAAGCCAATTCATATCATTATAATAGTGGTAAGTAGAATAAATACTGAAAGTTCCGCATATTTGATTGTCAGAAAGAATAAGTAAAAAAATAGTACATTATGAAACGATGATGTAATGATGGGTATTAACACACGAGTGTGATGTTACGATACGATCGAGTATCGTAAACTTCACACGAGTGTATTAATACCCATTACATCGAGTTTCCTACTGTATTTGTTCTACTATTTATGGTAACTTTTAGAAATGTTAAACTTTTATATTGCATTCTTCCGTGGCAATTGACATGCAGGATTCAAGCAAGATCACATAGCGGACAGCTTCCTACCCACCGCAGGTGGCTTTGTTTCACCAGAACGCCTGCGAGGGAGTACGGCCATAATTGTCATTTTTGCCTTTTCTCTTATTTCTCGAGGTGTCAAGTTCACCTTTGATTCACTAGATATTTTAAGCCAGACTTTCTTTAGGAGATCCACACGGCAGCAACATATAACCCAAAATTACTTGCGTTCTGGTCTTAACCCTAGACAAATGATCTCTCCAATTACTAACACTGCACTAGACAAATAGTATAGAAATTACGATTCAAATTATTTTAAATAATATTTCACATTAAAAATTACTAATAGTAAAATAAATTAAAACTGAGAAGCTTAATATAATCATAAATACAATTTTATTGTACCCAATCGAACGAAATATTTATTCTAAAAAGTTCTCATGATTAGTCAATACTTGGTTTGTAAGCATCTCTGTGATTAGTCAAGAACCTGTATCATAATGAAAACTGTAACGTAATGAGTATCATTATGCAACGGGTTGTAGACATCTAATGACAGAATTATACAATTGGAGTAGAAAAAATTAATTGTTTAACAATGATTTTCAGAAACGACATATTTAAAGATAATTTTCCTAGCTCAGTATTTTACACCAAAGTTGAGGAAAAGAGCCCAAATTTTCAACTTAAATTACGCTGCTTTAATTTAATGAAAGATTGTGTCCCAATTCCAACAATGAAATGTTTTCTTGGTGAATCAATAATGAGAAAGCGAATATATTTACAATTTATACAGCGATTTTTGTAGGAAGAGCTCTCAAGATAACTCAGATCCCATCTTCGCGATGGAATATGTCACGGCATTTCGTATCATTCACAGTCGTTCCGCTAGATTTCGCACGATCGCGACCGTATGAAGCAGTGCTTGCGATCATGCGACATCTACCGGCAAGACCGAGAAAAGACGCGAAATGCCGTGACATATTCCATCGCGAAGATGGGATTTGAGTTATCTTGAGAGCTCTTCCTACAAAAATCGCAGTATACTTCACCTTACTCATATGTATTAAAATCTATATTTTATGATTGGCTAATTACATTATTACACTCGCTCATTCTAATTTTCTCATAATTTGTTGAGAGTTGCGTCCGCTCTTGCCTGCGCTCATGATTTCGTCTTTCTACTATGTGTGCCATTTCATTCTCGCATGTCAACTTCTGAGCGTACGTTACGTGATGCAAAAGGGGAGGACTGCCGCCAACGTGAGAATGACAGTAATGATCATTACATTCCAGTGGCGGAGTTAGGGAGGGGCAGGGAGGCGCCTTACCCCGCGTGTCACCATTTTAGACCTGACACCAATTAGAAACTGTTATAGATTTTATTAGATTATGGCGTAGAATTTGATAAAATTTTACATAATGTAGTAACGTTCGTAACCTTAGTAACGAAAAAGTGGATTAATCTAATTCCTATTTATAGTAAATTACTTCCTGAAGCACGTTGTGAACTCAAAACCAACGTATGATCAGCACTTCATTCGAAAAAAATCGTTTGACGAAAAAACCTCTTTCTGACCGTCTGGTTCAACGCCTCCCGCCAACGCCAGTGCCAAACCTTTCTGCCAATTTATCTACGAAATGAACAATCCAAATTCCAAAACATTAAAAGATTAAAAGGAGGCGACGAGCAAAAGAGACTGAAGAAGTTCGTTGCCTGTTCCAGAGCAGAGGGGAGGCGGATGGAAGGCGGTGTCGAGCAAAAGAAACTGAAGAAGTGCATTGTCTGTTCCAGAGCAGAGGGGAGGCGGATGGAAGGCGGCAACGAGCAAAAGAGACTGAAGAAGTGCATTGTCTGTTCCAGAGCAGAGAGGAGGCGGATGGAAGGCGGCGTCGAGAAAAAGAGACTGAAGGAGTGCATTGTCTGTTCCAGAGCAGAGGGGAGGCGGATGGAAGGCGGCGTCGAGCAAAAGAGACTGAAGGAGTGCATTGTCTGTTCCAGAGCAGAGGGGAGGCGGATGGAAGGCGGCGTCGAGCAAAATAGACTGAAGGAGTGCATTGTCTGTTCCAGAGCAGAGGGGAGGCGGATGGAAGGCGGCGTCGAGCAAAAGAGACTGAAGGAGTGCATTGTCTGTTCCAGAGCAGAGGGGAGGCGGATGGAAGGCGGCGACGAGCAAAAGAGACTGAAGGAGTGCATTGACTGTTCCAGAGCAGAGGGGAGGCGGATGGAAGGCGGCGACGAGCAAAATAGACTGAAGGAGTGCATTGTCTGTTCCAGAGCAGAGGGGAGGCGGATGGAAGGCGGCGACGAGCAAAAGAGACTGAAGGAGTGCATTGTCTGTTCCAGAGCAGAGGGGAGGCGGATGGAAGGCGGCGTCGAGCAAAAGAGTCTGAAGAAGTGCATTGCCTGTTCCAGAGCATAGGGCAAGGCGGATGGAAGGCGGCGTCGAGCAAAAGAGACTGAAGAAGTGCATTGCCTGTTCCAGAGCAGAGGGGAGGCGGATGGAAGGCGGCGACGAGCAAAATAGACTGAAGGAGTGCATTGCCTGTTCCAGAGCAGAGGGGAGGCGGATGGAAGGCGGCGTCGAGCAAAAGAGACTGAAGAAGTGCATTGCCTGTTCCAGAGCAGAGGGGAGGCGGATGGAAGGCGGCGACGAGCACAAGGCGTACCGAAGGCGTCAGCAGCGACGCTTCCCGCACCACGCGTGCGAGCTGCCCGAACATCCGGACCGCGTGTACCCCGTGCTGCCGCCCAACGCGTCACGCTGGGAGCGCGTTCGCCGCCAGCTGCAGAAGCAGGTCAGCCCCCCAACACACACACACACACACACACACACAAACATGCAGATACATGTCACATCGATTCACCATAACAACTCATAGAAAAACGGCTCTCAGGCGCAGAGAATCAGCTTGGGACTACACCACTTTGCGTCCACCACTTCCCATACGAAGATAATATGAGGGAATGTAAGATAAAATAAATGTATTTAAACTGCAATTGGGTATAACCCGATGGCATTCAATTACAAATACATATAAAAACACTGTCCCTCAGTAACATATAATAGTAATAATAATAATAATAATAATGTAATATAACGAACAAATTATACAATTAAAATAATAATAGTAATGGTAAAATAATGATAATAATATGAAAACAGACTGATTCATTAAACATTAAATTATATTTAGAGAAAAAAATTCTATAGCCTAACTCTGCACTAAATATTTATACCATTAGGATTGCATTGCGCATCACTGTACTTCACTTTACTAAGATGTATAATACACTTTCTTCTTTATTTCTCTGCTATACACTGCACGACACGTCACTCCACTAAAGAACACTGATGCATCGGTCTATAACTCACTGTTCTCCCTCATTTACTTAATAATACTCTAAATCAATTTCCTAAACTGTTGAACACTTTGAGGAAAGGTTTTTGCAGGCAATCTATTCCACTCCCTTATCGTTCGATTTGTAAAAGAAAATTTCCCGTCATCCGTTCTCTGCAGTCTTAAATTTATTTTGCGCCTGTGATCCCCTCTACTAATGTATGCAGGAATATAGCCGCCGATTAATTTCTTTCCAAGCTGAATGGCTGTTATTAGCTTTGTACAAGGCACAGATTCGTGCTACTGATCGCTTTGTATAAAGCCGATAAGAGTCATCCAGCTCGTAAAGACATTAATTGGCGGCTGTGTACTTCTACATACATCAGTGGAGGTGTGTGCTTGTGATTCGCGGAGAATCGGTGCGGAACATTGTCACTTTCCGTCGTGCGCTTCCCACGCAAAGGCAATTGGGGCGGTTACGAGATGACGAGAGTATCGGACACCAAGCTTTATACTGCGATTTTTGTAGGAAGATCTCTCAAGATAACTCAAATCCCATTTTCGCGATGGAATATGTCACGGCATTTTGTATTATTCACACTCGTTCCGCTAGATTTCGCACGATCGCGACCGTATGAAGCAGTGCTTGCGATCATGCGACTTCTACCGGCAAGACCGAGAAAAGACGCGAAATGCCGTGACATATTCCATCGCGAAGATGGGATTTGAGTTATCTTGAGAGCTCTTCCTACAAAAATCGCAGTATAGTGTTCACGCCCTTTCGTTCGCCTGACACAAGCATAGTGCTCGCACTCATTGTGCACTTGTTTTTGTGTCATAAAAATAATAAAACCGACAAAATAACTGTATCAGTCTTTTCATTCAAACGTGACCTTCCTTGTTTTTTGCATACTTAATTCTCTCCATCTGAAAATTTCATTGGATTCCGTAGCAACAATACAGAGTTTTTTAAAATTACAATCTGGCATCGGTGCCCTTGGTAATCAATAATTTTCACAAAATGAACTTGCTCTACAGAAAAAGTAGATCACGTACTGAACTTTTCAGTTGATAAGATGAATATGTTAATACTCTTCCATGCTTTAGTTTACTTTCACGTAATACTTATACTGAAGAATGCTGAAGAAATAGTGTTTTTTATTCAACATCATGTAAATGTTTTCACATTTTCTCAGTGTTTCATTTCCGTCTTAGTAGGATCGAAATATGACTTTAAATATATCATAAATTAAAAACTTAATTTATAGGCCAGTTTGCATAGAAAAATTCAATATCTTTTTCAGAAATGTTTACTTTCAAACTGCGTGATTTTGAATTTATTTTCACAAAAATCATTTGAGTTTTGGAGAAAGTTAATAAAAAATTACTTGATTCATTTGAACTAACAAATGCAATAATATATAAGAAACGCCAGTAATAAATATGTTAACGACGTGAGACGTATTTCAAGAAAATTACAATTGTGAACTTTTTGAAAAATTAAAAGAATACATTGAAACATGGGTAACTTTCCCTAAGCATGATTTGTGTCAATAATGTTACCATAATAAAGTATGCTTTATGGCTTCATATATATTCGTAGGCTTCCGCGGCCGGTGCCATTATGTTCTTGGCGTATGTGAGAAAATCTTGAACTGTCATCCCAATCAAAGAACTGGTCATGACCAAAAGTTTCCAAAGCTTCAAAGCTGCTATGTAATAATTGTAATGATTCAGATTCATTTAGAATTATTAATGATTATAATAAATTCCAATTTGTTTATTTGAAAAAGAACTGATTGTCATATTAAATAAGGGCAATCAAAAAATTTTTAACAGGAATTTTACGAGTAGTTTCCACACTACTTCATATGAAGGGCAGATCGGGTAATTGCAGATTAACTAGGTACCAATTACGAATCAAAACCCAATAGACTGAGCGAGCGTGGCATTGTCTTATGTTGAAAATCAATTTGCAGTGGCGAATCAACAAAAGTTGACGTAATTATTTCCTGGCGCCCAATTCAAACTAAATAATTATTTATTCCGAAGTAATTACGATCATAAATTAAAACAGGAAGATAAGAAGCCATAATGTTCTTGGCTGTCCGGGATGAGCCGCGTCTCAGTCGGTTTTGCTGACGTTTCGGCCATCTTGCTGTGGCCTTCTTCAGAGCTATACTGCTGCCGAGAGGCTAGCGTGTCGCATAGATATAGGACGGGGTGCAGGAGCTGATAGGTCGCAGCGGCGACCAATGGGAGGAGGGCAGGTGGCCCGCGATTGGCGGAGAGGGAATGGAGCGATACTGGGAGATCTGATAATGTGGGGGGGGAGGGAGGGTAGTTGGAAAGGGAAGAGAATAGAAAAATGAACAGGATAGACATCTGGAAATTGCAACTGCGTGGTCGGAGACGGGAGGAAAAGTCGAAAGAAACCGGACGAATAAGCAGCCACGTCATTAGCCGACCGCGGGGGGGGTGTCTCCGTGGGGCGCGACCGCATTGGCAGGGGGCGCCGACCCGCCTCCAGGTGTTGCTAAGGCGGAGCCCATCGTCTCTGTTGAGGTTTTCGGGCCTCCTGGAGATTTCTAAAGCATCTTTGATCAAACGAGGCCACCACCGTTCTTCGATAAATATAGTACGAGTCTCGTGGTAATTGACGAGGTGACCGGTTTCGGCGGCGTGTTGGGCTAAGGCCGACTTGAGGATGTTTTGTAGCCGGTCATGTCGCATATGTTCCCGCATCCGCTCTTCTACCGTGCGCCCGTTGAAACA
>JAHLJT010002630.1:45518127-45593127 GCA_031308135.1 Acheta domesticus
TTCTGTCATTAGAAAGCCGGTAATTGTCAACATGCGAAAAACATGTCTTTCAAAAAACATGGCCAAGAAAGGCAGCGGTGAACGGCTTAGTCCACATAATTTATCCGATGATCGGCATTTGAAAAATAACTACTGCGAGAAAGTATGTGCCATTCTGTAGCACCACTAGTTTATTTATGTATTTACCGTCCCTTATTACACATGTGCAGAAAATTTAAAGAAAAAATTTGGAGCGGTTTTTGAGAAAATTGTTTCTTGTAAATTTGAATCGCAATTTATGCAAAAACTACTCGTTTTTTCAAAAAATTGTACATGACCTTATTTAAAGTGCTAATTTTGTACAACCGACTTTGTCTGAAGCGAAAATCTCTATCTTCAATTTTGCAGTTTTTAAACAGTTTTTTGCAATTTCCGAAAAATTGGGCCTATCAACGAAAATGATACCTACGTCATTCCCTTCAACGATCCTTGCACTATTCAACAGCAAAATATAATCAAAAAATTTGGAGCCATTTTCTTTTAATTTAGAAAATCTCAAAATAGGCATAATGTAAAGTGCCCTCAAATACTTAGATATCGGTTTTAAATTCAAGAGGCCTTAAGACGAGTAAAAACCATCAGGGAATATCAATTTTATAGAAAATCGGCCGAACGGTTTAGGCGCTAGCATTGACCACAGACGGACAGACGGACGTTTTGCCGTCAATCGATTTTGAAGTACGAAGAAGCAAAAAATCATGGATTTTGACTACACCACGAGATAGAGGATTTTCTTCTAAATTTAGCAACAGGTTTTATCCACTTTTTTGTCATCAGACCCCTGCTATAAGAGATTTTCTGACGAAAATTCCCCGTTTTCCGCCGCACGATTACATAACTTTCTCTTCTTACGAAGTATTCGTAAGGCGAGAAAGTAAAAAACGTCCGTCTGTCTGTCCGTCAAAATGGATATTCTCTGGTCGATCTGTTTCAAGTCTAAGCTTTGAGATTTTGAAAAAGATTCCGTAAAATTTGGGGATACTTTACATGAAGCCCCCCGGACATTTTCATAATTTTCTCAAAAACAGCTCTAAATTTTTTCTTTAAACTTTTGGTAGGGATAGAGGTAAATGTACTCATTCAAATGACATAAAAGCCATATTGCTCAGTAGGTTGGTTTGTTCAAAAATTATAAAAATTTAAATGTTTTCACATGTTTCTCACGTTGATAATGTTTACTTTGGCGGCGATTTTTTCACATTATTATATTTACGAGTACATGCGCTTTAAATTATCTCAAGTAAAGTTTCGTAAAATTCTCAAGTAAACACAACCGTTTTCTGTGAAAAGAAGCTCAAAATTCCACATTTTCAGAAACGCTCACACACCATTTTCTCATAAATATCTGCAATTTTTTTCTTTAAACTTATGTAATATATAGTGCTAATTACACTCTTAAATATGACGTAAAGTTTATTTTCAGTTATTTTTTTTTGTTTTTTCACAAATTACATAAATGTAATTTTTTTGAAAGCTCTCTCACGTCTTTAATATGCACATTACCAGCAATTTGTAAAGATTATTATATTTGTTAGTGTAGGTGCTTCAAATAACTTCAAATAAAGTATTTTGAAAACTCAAAACTTTTCTGTGAAAATGATCTACAAATTTCACATTTTTTTGTAGCGCTAAAACACAATTTTTTTTTAAAAGGCACATAAATTTTAAAAGAAAATTGCCATTTATTGTGTTTAGGCGGAAGAGCAGGACAAATGCCCTGAGCCTCGCCACTAACAAAGACAATATTATTATTATTATTATTATTATTATTATTTATATTATTACTATTATTATTATATTATTTATGTCTAGGTTTTTGTGTTCTTTAATATTCTAAAATTAATATTTCCTTTTACTAATAGGAAACAGAAAAATTAAGAAAATGACAAAAAAATTTAGCGTTTTTTTAGAAAATCTGATTTTTAAACAGACCTAGTTATTACGTAAAATCGGGGAGCAATGTGTGGGTGTGCTGGACATCGCAGCTGTGCTAAAGCTGAGTGCGTTTGTGCTGCGCGGGTGTTAGGGTGGTCAATGGATGGGTGTGCTAAGCTGTACTAATGCTAAGTGTGTTTGTGCTGCGCAGGTAGTCGGGTGGGCAATTAATGGGTGTGCTAAGCTGTTCTAATGCTAAGTGTGTTTGTGCTGCGCAGGTAGTGGGCTTGACAATAGAAGGGGGTGCTAAGCTCTGCTAATGCTGAGCGCGTTTGTGCTGCGCAGATGGTGGGGTGGGCAATGGATGGGTGTGCTAAGCTGTGCTAATGCTGAGTGCCTTTGGCTGCGCAGGTGGTGGGGTGGAGCTGGTCGCGGCCGTTGAGGGCCATTCGACCCAGCAACTACACGCTGGAGACGGAGCAGGCACGGCAGACCCGCAACGCGTATTGGTGGACCTTGCATCCCTTCTGCCGCTTCGTCAGCATATGGCAGTTGGTGGTGATCGCCAATGTCACCCTCACTACCTTTCTAATCCCCTTCCAATATGGTTTAAAGAACCCGTACACTTTCTTGGGCACGTGGAAAGGTAATGCCCCTCCCGTTCATCCTTTCATGAACAACAAACACCCCGGAACGAAAGAGTACAAGAATGTTGTAGACACGGTCAAAGATATTGTAGAAAGTCTTTTTAATTGGACCGATTGGATCTTCGTTGTGCATATACTGCTAATGTTCATCACTGGATACTACAAGTCATCTAACAAAGAAGTTGTGTTGGCTCCATCACGAATTATAAGGCGATACCTCACCTCCTGGTTCATCCCCGACTTGGTGTCTATCATAGACTTTTCTACTGTAAGGTCCAACAACGTCGTTCAGAAGTACATGAGAGTGAAAGAAATTTCAAGCAGTAAAATGAGCTACCTCGTGAAATTGTGGATATTACCGTATTGTTTTAGAATATTCCGACTGCACTACGTCTTCACATACACAAGTATTTGGTGCCAAATGGGGACTCTGCGACCAATCGCCAGAAGAGGCAAGTGACATGTTAGCTCAACAAATTCTAGCAATGTTGAAGGTGAAGAGAGCTTAATCGTTGATCTCGAATTCAAACTTAAATCTGCACTGCCTATTGAGGCACGTCAGGATCGTAATTGCGTGTGTTTTAACTTGTCATTTTAATTTGAGCGACATTACGGGTTTCTGTTCATTCTGAATGTTGTTAACACCAGAAAGGCACATCTTCACTCAATTCTTCACTCCACCTGACTCCCGCAAGAAACACTGCATGCTCCCCGATATACTTCTCCTCTTGTATATTCACTCGCGCGGTCTCCACACGCTCCTCTGAATGCTCCCCAAATGGTTCCTCACATCACAGGTTTCCATTCTTCCCTCCCCCAAATATTCCAATAAAATGTCCCCTCAGTTGTCTACCCAAATGCCCCCAAATGTCCCTTCAAACGTCCCCTAAAATGTTACTAAAATATTCCTTCAAATATCCCCTCAATTGTTCTTATAAACGACTCCAAATGTTCTCCCAGATCTTTGTCATATGTTTTCGCACCATTAACCTAGAAATTTAACTGAAAAGAGAAAATTTTAAATTTAGTATTTATTTACAAAGAAACATTTTTGTAAACGTAACGTTCCATCGTTGTACATAGTATTGCACCACTGCTACCAGGTGAAGCAGAAAACTAGGGCACTCAGAGAGCGAAACCCCCAAAATTGTAATTGAACAGCCTTCAGTTCGCAAAAAAGATGAAATATCGAACAGAACATTTTAAATGTAAAAATAACTAACACACTGAAACATAATTTTCTTAAATTCTGGCAATACATGCTGAAGGGTGTCGGAAACAAAAAAATGAAAAAGGTCTCATTTTGAAGATTACCATAGAGACTCCCTAAACTTGTGACCCAGCGTAAAAAATCTTTTGTGTCAACTCTTTCTTATTAAAAGTAATAATCCTTCATATTCCTTTAGCACCTTATATACAGATGCGTATCTCATAATATGAGGCCACACACTGGCGTGCGAAATTCATCGATTCTCTGAAGAAACGACGGAGATGTCGCCTATATTGAGAAAAGCTATCATTAAGCAGAATGCTGGTGTGAAGTTTAATATTAATTATGTTATAATTGCTTATAGTACAAGTGAGAGGAAGAAGTAATTTCGGGCTGTGAAAATAATTCACTCGATTGATTGGGAGAATGCCCGATTAAAAAGAAAACTTTGTCTCTCTTTTTTCTGCAGCCATACTGTACACGATCCTTTTCTTCGGGTTCATCATTTGGGCCACGACATACAGCGTCCAGATCCCCATGATTATACGCGGGGCGACACTGTTCGAGAAGGGCTGCGAATCGTGGCTGGCGGACCCGGAGTTGGGCTTCTTCGACGTGGACCAGCCCGACCTGATGTGGCGCCAGCTGCTGCTCAGCCTGGACCGCGTGATGGGCGTGGCTAGCTCGCACATCCCGCACTTCTCCTCCGACACTCCGCGGATGACGATAGAGGACACTGTGGTGCTGCTCCTCATCATGTGGATCAGCACTGGTTTCAAGGTACTCATACGCGGTGCTCATTCACAGAATGACGCGCAGCGCCAAAAAGTCAAAAGGAAGGGGGGAGATGTCGCATTAAGTAACTAAGAGGTGATGACGTTGGAGGACACTGTGGTTCTGCTCCTCATCATGTGGATCAGCACTGGTTTCAAGGTACTCATACGCGGAGCACATTCACAGAATGACGCGCAGCGCCAAAAAGTCAAAGGGAAGGGGGAGATGTCGCATTAAGTAACTAAGAGGTGATGATGGAGGACACTGTGCTGCTGCTCCTCATCATGTGGTGCCTTCTACATTAGACTGAAGTCTACTACGTCTGGTAATATACGCTACCTCTTTTACACTGCACTTCACTTTGTACATTAGACTACGTCTGTTAATTTACCCTACCTCTTTCACACTGCACATCTCCTTCTACATTAGACTAAAGACAACATTCACTACGCTTGCAACACTACCCTACTTATTTCATACTGCACTTTGCCTTATATATTAAACTACGTATGGTACACTATACTACTCCAGGTCACTGAATTACGCCTCCTAGACTACTCTTCATCTTCTACACGAGTATTACCCTGTGAGTCGTACACTACACCAGTCCTTTTACTCTGCTCTTTTCCTTCTATAATAGGCTACGTCTGACTCACTACTCGTCACAACTGCACTACAAACGTCTGGGCATTACGGTACGCCTGTTCACTGAACTACATCTGCTAGATTATTTGGTTTGTAAATTACGCCAACAGTCGTAAACAGGGTTACACCTCACTTCACTACTCTTATCTATCCCAACATTACACTTCATATTCTTCAATACTACTACGTCAGGATCACTACATTACCCCCGGGTAGCGCTCCACTAGTTTTCGCTTTCTGCACTACACTATAACTCGTGAACATCACTAGATTTGCTCACGTTAATGCGCCTGCTACACTGTTTTAGCATTGCTACAACATTTTGCATTATACAATACACGTCTGATTAGCAACACTATGCTTGCTGAGTTCACTAAACCTGCTACTCTACTCTACCCCCGATACACAGCACTCCGCATTCTACACTACGACTCGTACTCTAAATTACGCCTGTTAACTGGACCACTGTGAGGGGAACTAGAGACAACCCAAGGCGCCTCTCTGCTTCCCTCCGATGCGTATTTCTAAGGACGTAGAAGCCACAAAAATTAGACAAATGTAATGAAAAAAATCCCTGGGGTTTTGAAATTTTGGATGATTGTTCGTTCTTATCTACCACCCTATACTAAAAATTCTAAAATGCGGGAGATGTTATTTTATCTACTTAATTGTGTATAGAGCATATATTCCTAAACGATTGATAAATAAAGAGGATTGATAAATAAGGATATATTAAAAAAAGTTCAAACCGCGTTAAACGGCTACTATCTACCCCCGACACTTCAGGGTGTTAAGTATAATGTGCGGTAGATAACAACCAACAATTACGCAATGTTTCACAACTCCGGGAAATTTTTTGGCTTCGATCACAAGTTTTTTTGTAAAATTGGATTGAGCAATTTGTTATATTAATTAAAGGGTTAATTTGAATGCATTACCACAATTCCAAAATTAAGATTTTCCCACCAAAAAAACACAAGCCAATTGCAGGGAGGGTACACTTTCACGGTCGGAGTCAGTAAATATTTGGCTGTCCGAGCGACCTAGGCACAGGCACCAACATTTCTGCAACCTTCCTTAGGGCGATATGCCTTGAGGGGACCCTACCTCTATGTTAACTCGTGTGCAGTCTTTCATTACACATTTCGCCCTGAGGAAGGTCGCAGAAAGGCTGCCTAAACTTTAGCACCTGTACACAGCAAGCGACGTCTTCAATTATGACCATTGTGCAGCAGAGGAGTTAGATTTAGTTGTAAGGTATCTTGTCAAATTAAATTTAAGACAAATCCTAGTAATGAAGAATATTGTTTACAGGACATAGGATCTAATTAGCACAAACAAAGTCTTCTTATCAAAATCAA
The DNA here is from genome assembly GCA_031308135.1 of Acheta domesticus. NCBI lineage: Eukaryota > Metazoa > Arthropoda > Insecta > Orthoptera > Gryllidae > Acheta > Acheta domesticus. The sequence continues at coordinate 45,524,679 of JAHLJT010002630.1, forward strand.
TGCGAAATAAAGTAAGTAGGCATTCATAAACAAAATTGGCAAACGCAATAATATGAATAACTTCCTTGCAGATTGTTCTTTTTGGGCTCATTTTGGAGTACGTGGAAAGCGAGAACTCTACAGAAGTGGAATTAGAAAGGGTAAGTTTCACAACATATCACCACTAAGGACAGTCTGAAAGCGCGAGTGAGAATTATCACGTGGACACGTTGAACAGAGAATATTTGGTTCCAAATGTGGTAATTTATAAATATGGTAACATATAATTTTACCTTCGCACATTAATTTACTACTTTAATTATTGGATTAGATGTTTTCAATATTTAATGCAAGTGTAATCGTTTTCCGCGAAAGGAGCAGTTTGTATGTAAACATACGTTACTCGGAGATACTACAAAGTTATGATTTATAATATTTTTAATATTTCGTAAATATAAAAGTACTACTGCATTACGAAACTTACATCCTACATAAATTTTCTTTTCATTTTATTGTTATTGTGATATTAGAAAACAAGAAAGAAATGTGTCAACAACCATAGAAGCTCTAAAAATTCAGAAGCAAACAGCCTAAATAAATTACGAGCAAATACCATCAAAGTAACACGAAACTTCTTGCATTGCGCATTTACAGAGTCTGCAGGTACTCTGGTGTTTAGTCAATCTTAACATAAAAGGAGAATGTTCAGAAAGAACCGTCAGCAAATTTACTGTCCTCCATAGTTTGAATCAATTCGTACTAATAAACAATTAAACTTTAATTCCTAGTCAAGCCGTTAACCCAAAGTGTTATGTATGTGTGTGTGTGTGTGTGTGCAGGTTCGGAGCCAAGTGCGCAACTACCTGCGCGACCAGGACCTGCCAGTGCACGTGCGCGACAAGATGCTCATGTTCTACAACCACAGATATGAGGGGCGCTTCTTTAAGGAGAGAGCTATTATTGCACACCTCCCCTCCTCCATTCGCAACGCCGTGCGGCTCTCCTCCTGCCGCCACCTCATCAGCAGCTCCACGCTCTTCCGACACGTCCCCAAGTCGCTCGTAAGTCCAACTGTCAGCCACAGACTCGCAATGGAACTGCTTCCCCGCCTGGGCCAATGGCGGAGCGAGTGCGTTGGTGCGCAGGTGAACAACATCGTGGCGGCGCTGCGGGAGGAGCTGTTCCTGCCGCAAGACGTGGTGTACGCCAGCGGGGAGCCGGCGCGCTACCTCTACTTCCTGGCGCAGGGCACAGTGGCCGTGTTCCTGTCCACGGGCGAGGAGGTGGGGCACCTCACCGACAGCGCCTCCTTCGGCGAGATGGGCCTCATGCTGCGGGAGCACCGCCGCCGCCACCTGGAGAGCGTCGTGGCGCTCGAGGTGTGCGAGGTGAGATGGTCAGGCGTTCCCCAGGGAGGCTTTTGGTGCCGATAACAATACAGCATCTTTCAAGAGCAACGATAATTAAACGAAAACTACACATACATCGGCTCTACGTCAGTCAGTTCAATCGCCTAACGACCCATCCTGTAGATAGGGCGGCGTTTGCTTAAATCATACATTTTGAACTAAGAGTGTTCCAGTGTCTGGTCCATCCACCAGTACCACAATACGACTGCATTCGTTACCAATAGCGTTGCGTGATGAATCCTTCCCGTTGAAAGTGTGGCGTTTGCTTAGATCTTACACCTTCAACTAAGAGTGTTCTAGTGTTTGGTACCTCCACCAGTCCACAATACGACTGCATCCGTTACCAACAGCGTTGCTTGATGATACCTTCCAGTTGGCAGTGTGGCGTTTGCGCAGATCTTCCTGCTGGAGCGGAGTGACTTCGAGTGGCTAGTGCGTCCGCTCCCGCGACATTACAACTGCATCCCTCATTAGTTACGAGTCTTGATGAATCCTTCCCGTTTAGAGTGTGGCGTTTGCGCAGATCTTCCTGCTGGAGCAGAGTGACTTCGAGCGGCTGGTGCGTCCGCTGCCGAGACTGTACAACCGCATTCGCGCGGCCGCCATGTTGAGGGCGCAGGATGTGTTTCACATGGAGTGGGTGGACTACAGCTATGAGAACATTCGTCCCGTCTCTCCCACTGCGTCCACCTCCGGCTCCTCTGGACGCCACGCGACGTCGAAAAGAATCAAGAAAAAGAAAACCATTAACATCTAGGATCGTTGTCATTTCATCCAGAATCACATTATTCTCTCATAATTTATGTTTCAATTCATATTACTGATACACTGAATAGTTTACGTGTTTGTAACACACTAAATATACTACATCGATTGTTATAAAGATAATATATTAAAAGTTATTTATATTGATAGAATGTAGCATGCAAACCAATAATAATTCAATCTCTACTTGTGCTGTCCTGCCGTGTCAGGAATGAATAGCGACATCAGAAAGAAATTAGAAATGGAGGCTTGTTTATTTTTTTGGTTAAAGCGGGGTTATGGTTTATTAAAAGTTTAAGATATGATTGCGGCAATTCATTGTAGAAAAACTATTATAATAAAATAGCTGCAATGAGTATTGTGTTTTTATAATCAATATAAATTGTACAACTATTCTTAAATATAATTGAGTAAATATTACTGGTCTGTGAAGGGTTTGCGGAAGAAAGCATTTTAAGCTTCACTGTCAAATCGAATGCTCTATATTAGGAAATAATTTTAGTTCTGGTATGTCACGTTCATATTTAGCCTAATGCATATTTTACATAAACATTTTTACTTTCCCGTATACGTACGTATATATCGAGTATACACGTGAAGGGAAAGTTATGTAATGTTGGGCGTAAAAACGGTGTATTTTCGGTAGAAAAACTCTTATTACAGAGCCCTGGTATCGAAAAATTGGATAAATTCAGTTGCTAAATTTAGAAAAACTAGTGGTGCTACAACAGCATATACTTTCCAGCGTTATTGAAAACAGCTACCTACTACTGAATTATTACACTTTTTGCGCTACTAACATTTTAGCTATATAGTCCAATTCAACCAAGAAGCAAATAACTCACTGTTTCCATCGCAGGGTTGTCAATACTATGTGAATTCTACAACTGCATAAAAGTATAATACAAAAGTTTTCTAAACTTGTATTGGAAAAAGAAGCCTGGTACCCCGGACAATACAGAAATGCATTTCATGCGGCCATGATTAGAGAAGAGTATTCTAAACCCATGGAAAAATGCTCTACTCATTACAAATGGTACAGCATTTGGTGCGAAAACTAAATATTTTCATGCAAATATCAACATAAATTTGACAATTATAGCTTCTTTTCATACAGTCATATCAAGTCACAACAATGATACGTAATTCACAGAAATTCGCGAGCGCGAAACGGAATTCCATTGTTGCATTCCTCACAATGGTAATATTTCCTGAGAGCTGGCAATTTTTATTTCAAATATTTCAAAATATATAATTTCTAAAAGTTTAATTTGTAAATGTATAACAAAAGGTCAAATGTAAGAAACGCAGAAAGAAATAATATAGAAAGTTGTAAATTCTAATTTACGACGAATTCGGCTCTTTGAAGCGCTGTAAATTTGTATAAGGGTTATTACAATCATCCTCATAAAAAAGCTGCAGCCCGAAGGACTCTACTGATCCGCTGCAAACTCGGTGAGTATTTTGCACACCATTCGCTAAGCCAATGATTTAGTTTTCACGGTCGGCCACGTACTTGAGAGTGGGGGGTAGGGGCGTGATGGCGTGCCCACCAGCCGAGATAAAGAGGGCCGCAAACGGTCGCGCCGGCCATTGCGGCATCGGGTAGAGTCGCCAGAGAGTCACCTGTACGTACACTATGCCTAGGCGACGCGTTCGACTGCCGTGCTCGTATTTTCAAACAATTAAGCCTGACCTTATCTGAAGATGTCCTTTTCATTGAGAAAAAAATTATATTTTTCCCAATTGTAGTTGTAAGAAGTCGCCGAAAACAAAGCGCAGTCCTGATAGACGCATTGAAGAGATGTCGCATCTTGGGTCTGCGAGAGGCTCGTTGGTCCTGTCCGCCGTATTGCGCGCCACACCGGTCGTATGGACATCACTATCGCCCACTGTTGGCGGCAATGGATTGAGGAAGGAACGCACACACGACATGCAGGATGTGGACGTCCTCCACGCACCACGAAGAGGGAGAACCGATGGATTGTCCTTCACGCGCGAACAGATCCAACGGCAACAATTGGTGCTATTCAGTGGGCTGTGCAGCCTGCACTGTCACATCCTGTAAGTGCCAGTACCGTTGGCATACGGTTGCTCAACGCAGGTATCGCCGCACACCGACCGTTTCGATGACTGCCACTCTCACCCTAGTAACGTCGCTACATATTCGCCTGGTGTCGGGAGCGACGGACTTGGGGTCATGCAGACTGGCAGCGGGTCATCTTCAGTGATGAGTCCCAATTCTGCCTTGATGGCGACAATCGGGTCCGTGTCTGGAGGCGCGGTGGAAAGCGCCACGACGAGCGGTTTGTGGTATCCCATCAAACGTCCCGCCAGTCTGGTGTGATGATGTGGGGCGATATCCTATGGTGCCCATTTACCGCTAGTGTTCCTCAGGGGGAACCGTGGCAGCCGCACGGTACGTTCAGGAGATCCTGCAACCAGTGGCTCTGCCGTTTGTGAACGCCCACGCCCATGCCCTTCTTCAACAGGACAACGCGCGTCCGCATACCGCAGCCATCTCCCGAGCATGCCTTGCAGCCATGGATACTCTGCCATGGCCAGCCGCATCGCCAGACCTCTCCCCGACCGTGAATGTTTGGGGTGTTATGGAGCGTGCGGACTCGCAGGACTCCATTCGAGACCTGCACAAACCCATGCCGCGACGTCTGGACGCGTGTTGGCCAAAATGGCGTCCCCACGCCATTCTAACATGTACCGTCTGTGGCCGTGTATTGCAATAACTGTTGGTCATACAAATGTGAAAGTGTAATAATTTGGTATGCGTGGTACCCTCTACCTGCCTGCCACCAATGATCGCAATCCGCCTCGTTCTTCTGGGTGCAGCTTTTTTAATCAAGATGAGTGTATGTTTGTCACGAAATTATATAAAAACTACTCGTATTTTCAAAACAATTAAGCCTGACTTTAAGATATAGTTTTGATAAATACATTTCATTGAGAAAAAATTGTATTTTCACAATTGTAGTTGTAAGAAGTCGCCGCAAACGAAGCGCAGTCAATTCCGAGCGGGCTATTATGTTTGTCACGAAATTATAGAAACACTACTCACATTTTACTACAATTAACTACAATTTTTTCCTTAATGAAATGTCTTTATCAAAAACATCTTCAAATAAGGTCATGTTCAATTTTTTCAAAAACATGAGTGTTTTTTGGGACATTTGGTGTCAAACATAGGAATTTTTTTATTTTCTTTAAAACATTTTTCTTAAAAACCGCACAACCTTTTTTTTGATTAAATTAAGATCTTAGATAGTAAAGAGGAAGCTTAAGAGAATTGTGCAGGTTTCATGTTCGTTGAAACGCCTGATTTCGCCAAAATATTTTTTAAAAATTCGGCGTCTTCCTACAACTAAAATTTTGAAGATCCAATTGTTTTTCTAAATGAAATGTGTTTATCAAAAACAGATCTTAAAATAAGGTCATGTTGAATTTTTTGAAAATATGAATAGTTTTGCTATAATGTCGTGACAAACATAATAGTCAGCTCGGAATTCACTTGGCTTTGTTTTCGGCGTCTGCTTGCAACTACAATTGTGAAAATACAATATTTTTCTCAATGAAACCTATTTATCAAAAATACATCTACAAATAAAGTCATGCTTAATTTTTTGAAATTTCGAGTAGTTTTTCTATAATCTCGTGACAAGCATAATAGCCCGCTGCAAATTTACTGCGCTTCAGACGGTTGGATGCTTCATAAATTAGAATTGGCAATTTTGTATATTATTTCTTTGTTCGTTTCTTACATTCGACCTTTTGCTTTACATTGATCCATTCATCTTTTAGAAATTATATATATTTTGAAATATTTGAAATAAAAATTACTAGCTCTCAGAGAATATCGACAATGCAGGGAATGTAACAATGGAATTCCGCTTCGCGCTCGCGAATTTCTGTGAATTACGTGTCATTGTTGTGACTTGGCGTAGCTGTAAGAAAAGGAGTTATAATTCTCAAATTTACGTTGATATTTGCATGAAAATATTTAGTTTTCGCACCAAAATTCTGTACCATTTGTAGTGAGTAGAGTATTTTTTCATGGGTTTAGAATACTCTTCTCTAATCGTGGCCGTATGAAATGCATTTCTATATTGTCCGGGGTATCAGGCTTCTTTTTCCAATACAAGTTTCCAAAACTTTTGTATTCTATTTTTATGCAGTTGTAGAATTCACATAGTTTTGACAACCCTGCGATAGAAACAGTGAGTTGTTCGCTTTTTGGTTGAATTGGACTATATAGCTAAAATGTTAGTAGCGCAGAAAGTGCAATAATTCAATAGTACGTAGCTGTTTCCAATAACGCTGGAAAGTATATGCTGTTGTAGCACCACTAGTTTTTCTAATTTTTTTTTTGTATTCGATTCTTTCATTCGACTTTGTGTTATACATGTGCACATTATTCTTTTAGAAACTATTTAAAACCTGTTTGGAATATTTTAAATAAAAATTGCTAGCTCTCAGGGAATATCGAGAATGCAAGAATAAAATTTCGCTTCGCGCTATTCGCGAAATTCCTACGCAGGAGAGTAGGGAAAACAAGAAGATGTCAGATAAGAAAATAATACAATTAGAGAGGAACTAAAAGTTACACCATTACTCAAAGAAATGGAAAACACAGCTCTGAAGTGGTATGGACATGTTAATAGAATGGCAGAGGATAGAAAGCCGAAACAAACGATCGAAGACAGGCCAGAGCAAAAGAGGCCCCCTGGAAGGGCAAGAGGAACATGAAACGCATATTTACACGATATATGTCAAAAGACCAGAGGTACACTAGGAGAGGTGAAGTGCAAAGCACAAGACTAGTGGTGCTACAGAATGGCACATACTCTCCCATATTAGTTTTCTATTTCTTTGGGCCTCGGCTAGCTATTCAGACTTGCCACATATTCTTGCTAGCAGTCATCTATCGCCGCTCAAAGTACATTTTTTTCTCCTTTTCTCAGTTTTTTTCCCTTTTCTAGTAGTAGAACAAAATATTTTTTTAATAATATTAAAGAACCTCAATGGCAATTTCAAAACTTGCCAGTCGTTTTAAGGAAATGACATTTAAGCGCTACTGTAAATGCGAAATTTGAAGCTCTTTTTCACGGAAAATTTATGAGTTTTCCTAAAACATAATTAGAAATCATCGGAAGTACATCAACTCACAAATGCAATAGTGTTTACAAATGGTTGGAAATGTGCATTCTAACGGTGTGAGAGATGTTTAAAAAAATTACATTTGTGTAATTTTTTTGAAAAAAACAAAAAAAAACAAATTAACTTTACGGCATATTAACGAGTACAGTTAGCATTATTCGTTCGAAAAATTTGATGAAACAATTTGGAGCAAATAATGAGAAAATGGCGTTCGAGCGTTTCTGAAAATGTGGAATTTTGAGCTAGTTTTCACCGAAAACTGTAGAGTTTTCGAGAAACTACATTATTTAAAGCACCTGTACGCGTAAATATAATAATGCGAGCAAATCGCCGCTAATGTAAATATTACCGACGGGAAAGAGAAGAAAAAAATTCGTTTTTGTAATTTATGGAGAAACAAAGGAACAGAACAACATGATGTTTATGTCATCTCATAGAGTACATTACCCAGTACTCTTATCAAACGTCTAAAGAAAACGTTTGGAGACTGTTTTTTGAGAAAATCTTGTTTTTTTAATTTTTTAAAATTGCAAATATTCCACGCAATATGTGGATATCATTGAACCTATGTTACCTTTATAAGTGTAATTTATTCTTACAAGAAATTTAAAGAAAAAATAGGATCCGTTTTTGAAAGAAGTTTGAAAATATCCGGAGGGCTTCTTGTAAAGTACCCCAAATTTTGAAGAAAGTTTTTCAATATCGCGGCGCCTTGAGTGAAACCAGATCGACCAGGGAATATCCATTTTGGAAGAAATCGTACTGATAGTTTAGGCGCTAGTGGTGTTCACAGACAGATGGACAGACGTATGGACAAACGATCGGACGGACGGACGGACGGACGGACGGACGGACGGACGGACGGACGGACGGACGGACGGACGGACGGACGGACGGACGGACGGACGGACGGACGGACGGACGGACGGACGGACGGACGGACGGACGGACGGACGGACGGACGGACGGACGGACGGACGGACGGACGGACGGACGGACGGACGGACGGACGGACGGACGGACGGACGGACGGACGGACGGACGGACGGACGGACGGACGGACGGACGGACGGACGGACGGACGGACGGACGGACGGACGGACGGACGGACGGACGGACGGACGGACGGACGGACGGACGGACGGACGGACGGACGGACGGACGGACGGACGGACGGACGGACGGACGGACGGACGGACGGACGGACGGACGGACGGACGGACGGACGGACGGACGGACGGACGGACGGACGGACGGACGGACGGACATTTTGAAAAAGCGACTTTTTCGGTATCAGGGGATCCCAAAAGGTTATTTTCGTCGAAATCTCGAAATCGATTTTCCGCAGTATTACATATCTTTCCCCACACTACGTGTATTACTCCGTATATACGTATGTGTACTGGAAAGTAAAAAGGGCCTCTTAAAAGAATGGCGCGGGTCTCATTTTCGTTGAACTCTCAGAATTTATAAATAATGTGAGAAAGTACATGCTTTTGCGGCACCACTAGATTAAATCATGCAGCTGTTGCTCTACACGCAAAACGACGAATTCCAGGAAAGTTAGTTATCATGCCGTTGATAACCCAGTCTTACCTGTTTACATTGTTTACATAAGTTTTACAATTCTTGTTTAATGAACCAAATGCATGAAGTATTACAAGTTCGATGGGAAACGATTCCACGGAGTGGTGGAACAAGAAGACTTTCACATCCTTTTTGCACTCAATTGTTACTAACGACTGACCTTGACCTTCAAACCGTATTTTCTCTCAGATACACGTTAGCGATTATGCCATGGCCTTTTACCGAGGTTTGTTTTCTTATTTCTTTTTGAATAAAATCTGTAAGTCCAAATACAGGAATTCAGTTGATTAAGGTATTATTCGTATCCGAAATTTTTTTAATGACAAAATGAGATAATAAAATCATTGTAGTACTTTACCATATTTTTCATTTGAAATATCTTTAGTAGTCTCGGAAAATGCAGGAACTGTCAACCATATGCCATTCTCATTTCTAAAAGAAAATGTGGAGAAATTTGTCCTTGGGACGTAATATTACTCGTAGAGGTAGTCTTAGTTGTACTTGCTGAATATGTGACGTTTACAAATATTGCAAATGATGATATTGGCTATTGTCAGTGTCTGATTCTTCATATTTTTCCCTCGTGCACTATAATATAGGAAGCAAAAGTATTAAAATTGTCTCAACAAAACGGAGTCGAATTTTCGGTCATGTGCGTGGCTAAGATTCTTTTGAGCTGAAACTTCTTGATTAAGATCAATCAGTGTTGTAATAGTACATGATTAAACGATGATGTAATTATGGGTATTAATACACGATATTACGATATGAGCGAGGAACGTGCGAGTATCATAAACTTCACATGAGTCCATTAATATCCATTACATCGAGTTTCGTACGGTACTTTTTCTACGACTTTTATTAGTTCAACTTTTACATTGAATAGTTTCATGACAGTTGATATGAAGAATTCAGCCAAGGCCACCTTGCGGACACCCTTCTAATCCTATCCTCGCAGGCTGCCGCTGGTGGCTGTGGTTACCTGTTCGCCTGCGAGAGAGTCCAATTTTAGTACAAGAGAGTACTTTAGTCAAATAGGATCAAACGTATGATCCAATTTAGTTTCAATAATATTCCATGAAAAATACTAATAATAAAATAAATTAAAACTGGCAAGCATAATATAACATCATATGCTATTTTAATGTTCATAATCGAACGAAACATTTACTAGAAACGATTCTCAATGATTAATTTCAATTCTTGGTTTCTAAAAGTCTCTGTGATTGGTGAAGAATCTGTAACATAATGAAATTTGTATCGTAATGAGTATCATTATGCAACTGGTTGAAGCCATCAAATGACAGCATTATACAATGGGAGTAAAAAGATTGTTACGATTGGTGAAGGTGGTGTGGATGTATAATCAATTTTGTATCCTAAAATTGGAATGTCTGTCTGGATGGATGAATGGAAGTATGTGTTACAGAAAACTCTGTCAGATTAGAAGCTTTTTAGCTGCAACTTTGTATATACGCGTGGATTAAGTTGTAGTTGTACTGTTCCGGAGATAATTAAGATATTTTAATTTGAGGGGGTATTTTACAAGAGGCCCCTGTGACATTATCCTGATTTTCTGGAAAATAGTTTAATTTTTTACTTTTTCTACTCCCGTTGTATAATGCTGTCATTGGTGGGCTGCAACCAGTTGCATAATGATAGCCATTTCGATACTGTTTTCATTATGATACAGGTTTTTGACCAATAACTGAGAAGCTTACAAACCAAGTATTGGTACTTCATTAATCATTAAGAATCGGTGCAGTAAATGTTTCGTTCGAGTGTGTTAATTAAAATTGCATTTAATATCATATTATGCTTTTCAGTTTTAATTTCTTTTATCAGTAGTAATTTTTACGTGACATTTTATTTAAAATAAATTGGATCGTAATTTCACTTTAATCCTATTTGCCTAGCGCAGTGGTTGTTATTGCAGAGAACATTTGAGTGACGTTATGATCTGAACGCAACCCGTTTTGTGTTATTTGCTGCTGCCATGTGGTTGTCCTTAAAAACCGGCCAATTCTTTAGTTTAAAATATTTAGTGAATGGTAGTTCTTTCTGGTGGTGTTGACGTTTCCAGAAATGAGAGAAAATGCTAAAATGTTGACGTCGGAATATTATTGCCGCAACCTTTGTAATCGCTCGCAAGCGCTGTGGTAAAACAAAGCCAACTGCGGGTGTAGGGTAGTGTCCTCTAGGTGGCCGTGGCTGAATCTTGCATGTCGACTGCCACGAAACGATTCAGTGGAGACGTTTAACTTATAAAAGTTACCATAAGTCGTAGAAAAAGTACCGTATGAAACTCGATGTAATGGGTATTAATACACTCGTGTGAAGTTTACGATACTCGCTCGTACCTCGCTCGTATCGTAATATCACACTCGTGTATTAATACCCATCATTACATGATCGTTTCATAATGTACTATTAAAATTGTTGCTAAAATAGAAAAACAGGACTTATAAGCAGGAAACGGCTCGGATTTTCATCAAAATCTTTGAAATGTTAAAAATTGGAAACTTCTAATTAATGTTCGGACCTGTTCTTCGGCCCCAATTTTAAAGTAAGAGATTTCTTTCTCAATGCAATTTACTCCTTAAATTTAACTTTGTTATAAAACGAATTTTTGCAAATGTTTGAGTAGAGGTCTAACCAAAGCTCTATTTTTACGGATTTATTTCTCCATTTCTCGAGGTCTGAAATGTGCCCCTGGAAAAGAAAGTAGGTAGCCTACTTTATTAGGTTATTCATAAAATGACTTTTTCGCACTTGTTGGTGCCTTCTTCGAGTCAAGACAAACTTGTTAGTTTTTCTCCACGTCCTTCCCGACTGCCATCTATTGGCACCTGAGGGACCTCCCGGGACTTCGCGTGATAAAGAGAGGGGAAGGGAGAAATTCCTAATTTTGAAATCTCTCGTGCTCCCCTGTGCACACCTAGGTAAACCGTACGCCCACGCTCATCTCAGATATGTACCATAATGTATTGATTGATTGATTCGTGTTTCCGGGCGCGTCAACTGCTCAGGGCATTAGTCCCGTAAGTGTAGTGCATGTTTTCCCCGGGAGGTGGCTATGATATTTTCCCCGCTGGATGGCGAGATCTGGCGCCGACCTACCGTCGACTAGCGGGGTTTTCCCCCCAACCAAGTATCTCCCACCAGCGAGGCACCGCTCCAGCTGGGACAAGATGTAAGCTCCCGACCGGTCTCCCGGCATGTGTGGTAGTGTAGTGCATGTTAATGTAAGTGTGTGTGTGTGTGTAAGGGGAGAGGATAGGACAAGGAAAAGGAAGGAAAGATCGCGCGAGGTCCGTTTGTTAGGGTACTGCTCCGGCATTCGCCTGGTGTTGATCGGAGAAACCACGAAAAACTACCGATCAGAGCAGCCAGCCGCTAGAATTCTCTTCCAGACAGCGACTGAATTCGACCTAGCTGACAAGCTAGTGTCGAAAATCCTAGCGCCGTCGGGACGCGAACCTAGGACCTCCCGGTCAGAGGGACTGCAGTGACATCAGGTTGATGCACTGAGACCATAATGTAATATGCCCATGGTAGCCCATTATGCTTCTTCTTATGTGCTTACTGTTTACTATTTGCATATTTGAAAATGTGTATTATTGTTCTAAATCAGGGGTGTCAAACTTGCAAGGCCCCAAGGGTCACAATTAAAATATTTAAAATGGTTGCGGGCCATATTTAGATTGGTGGGGGATCCACACCTGACTTCCCCTTATTGTTGGTCTCGGCATGTTGCACGGCTGCTCTGAAATAGGACCATGAATTATATCAGGCTGTAGCAAGCAAATCTTCTCGCCAGACATGGATGCAAGGGACTTTCACGTTTCAGTAACAGTCTTTCGCGGACCAGAATAAACGGCACCGCGGATCGCCAGTTGGACAACCCTGTTCTAAATGTAGAGAGCCAGTTCCTCAATTACTCACTGTTGCGCTTTTCCACTCAAGTAGATTGGATACATATAAAGTAACAGTTCCAAGAGATTTTTTATAGACAGACCAACACTATAACTTTATTCAATAAATCACATAATTTCACAGTCGGATAATTATAAAAACAGCAACGTTTCGGAGAACAGTTGTTTCTCCATCATCAGGCCATACAGTGATAAAATAAGATGATAACGATGTGAACAAGAACATAGTCCTATGATGATGTTCGTACATACAGTTTATAGTCGTGAGCATAAGTAGTTAAAAGACGTTTACAGATGGTTATTCTAAAAGAGAAAAGTATAAACCTCAAATTAAAATGTGCAAAAATTTAAAAATTATGACAAATATTGAATTAAAATACAAATAAAAATGAAAAGTATCTAATTTTAGGGCAAGTGAACAGCAAAGGAGATCCATACTCACGTTTTGAGAAAGAACATGTTTCGACAGGCTGAGATTTAAACCTTGTGACGAGAGCTCTTACTGCGAAGAGCGTAGCAGAAAGAGTGTTGAGGTGATAAGAGGGTATTGGGAGGGGCGGTGGTGGAAGGGAGAGGTGGGGGTAAGGGAGGATGAAGGAGAGGGTTACCAGAAGTGCTGGACGTGCGACTGCCTAAAAAATACTTATATGGAGGGGTCTTTAGATCAGTAGCAGGTGGTTGGACTTTCAAAGCGGAAACAAAGTTGGAATTATGTGGTGGCTCGTTGTGGTTCTCCTGAGAAACATAGCCTCGATCATGAAGATCATGATGATAGATTGGATACAATTCACACACAGTTACAGTCCGGTGATAACGGAAGCATTAGGATCTAGAGGCAATAGATGAGGGATCCGAAAAGTCTTTTAAGCAACAAACTCAAATTAAAACATCGTGCCTTACACGGAATTCTATCCCTCGAAATCGACGAAAAATGCAAAAAAAAAATGACGTATGAAAATGGGCCAATTCCTTTTGTCAAAACATAAAATTAATTTCTTTATTAACTTTCCAGCGGGCGGGCATGTGCTTTTATTGTTCTCAAAGGGAGTACTGGTATTTGACATGCCAGTGGGCTTCAGTATTCTCACTTAACAACATTCTGAACGAAACGCGGGAATCTCCGTTCCTTTGCCTTCTTCCTATCAGTCGTAAAGAAGATTCGAAGATAATAAATTCTGACTGCAGCATTCCGAGAATCCGTGCCCACTAATTTTTACTATTCCAAATTTTACGTTTTACATATTCAGATTGTTCGTTTACATGTATTTTCGATCACTGTAACAAAAACTGAAGATGTTCAAAGTTGTTTTGGTTGATTTTTTCCTATTACTTGTAGTCTAATTTTTGTTTCTCTTTGCTGAAGGGCTTAAATTGTTTAACAGAAAATCACAGGCATCTTCTCGAGTCATTGGAAACGGATCGATGAAAACCAATCGGCTAGTAGGGTTTTCCTCAACCAGGTATCTCCCACCAGCGGGGCACCGCCCCAGACGTGACAAGCTCTAAGCTCCTGACTGGTTACGGCATGTGTAGTAGTGTAGTGCATGTTAGAGGAAGTGTGTGTGTGTGTAAGGGGTGAGGATGGGACGAGGAAAAGGAAGAAAAGATCGCGTATGGTGCGTGGCCTCTTTGTTTGGGAACTGCTCCGGCATTCGCCTGGCGTTGATCGGAAAAACCACGAAAAACTACCGATCAGAGCAGCCGGGCGCTAGAATTCTCCTCCAGACAGCGACTGAATTCGACCTAGCTGACAAGCTAGTGTCAAAAATCCTGCCGCCGTCGGGATTCGAGCCCCCAGGACCCCCAATGAGAGACACTGCAGTGACATGAGTTGATTCCCATGGCACACTTCTAGCAACAATTTTGATCTTAAATTACTCTAAATATAGCTGCGTTATCGAAATGTGTCAAAATACATTTAGTGGAAAATTGTATAAACATTTAGAAACAATTGATTTCAGTGGATTTCCAACCCTTTTTTCATGAAAAACAAAAAAAATACTCACTTAGATTTTCCTTAAGGGATAGGAAGGGCAGATGGGGTAGATTTTACAAAATCTGGCGTATGTAGTATTTTACTTTCTCGCTATCACTTATGCAGGAGAAAGAAAGTTCGTATGTAATGCTGCGCAGAATTTTCGGCAGAAAAACTCTTATTACAGGGCCCTGGTAACGAAAAAATGGGTAAATTCAGTTGCTAAATTTAGGAAAAAAAATTCTGTATCTTGTGGTGTAGCCAAAATTCTTGTTTTATGGGTCATTGACACCGAAAAATCGAATGACGGCAAAATGTCCGTCTGTCCGTTTGTGAACAACACTAGCGGTTAAACCGTTCAGACGATTTTCTCCAAAACCGATATTCCCCAATCGAACTGGCTGATGTCGCAGCCTTTTGAATTTGAAATTGATATTTTAATTTTGAAGGGTACTTTACGTGGAACCCCTGGAACATTTTCAAAATTTAAAAAACATTGCTTCATCATTTTTTATTAAATTTTGTTGTTGGATTGAGTGCAGGATGTTGAAGAGAATGGTGCAGGTATCAGTTTTGTTGAAAAATAATTTTTCGAAAATTGCAAATATTCAAAATTTCTCCGGCGTTTTCCTACAACTAAAATTACGAAGATAAATAATTTTTGACTTAATGAAATCTGTTCCTTTTTAAAGATAATTATGAAATATTATCAAGTACAATTTTTCGAAAATTTGAATATATTTTACGTAATTTTGCGCGAAAGTAGGAGCGAGAAAGTACGTGCTGTTTTAGCGCCACTAGTTTTCATTTGTTGCGAGAGTCACATGTACAAAAGTATATTTTGAATGGGATAAATATGTAGATTTTTATAAAAGAGCAGAGCAACGAAATTTTCTTTACTTAGTATAAGATAATTGGAAAAAAGATATGCTAGACGAAATGTTTTTCTTTCAGTAAAATTGTCACTGAACTTTCTTTTAGACGTTTCTGTGATTAGCCCGGACAAATAAACGGTCGAACTGGTTTATATATATAACCGAATAGGACCTAGATTATAAAAAGGCAGTTATTTTGAAATCATGGACCGTCACTTTATACATATTGCGAGAGTCTTGTAGATTTACGTTGCAAATAGTGGTGTAGATTTGGACGGGGTTACCCCCCTCTCTCTCTAGAAAAGTTTGAAATAATTTCATTTTTAATTTGAAAAATAATTTAATATGATGTGTCCAAAGTTTTCAAATTTCATATTATGGATGAATACTATCATTAAATTATTTTAATATATTTTCATAAAATTTTTATTTTGGACGCAAATTACTGTTTTTCCAGACGCCGAATTCCTGTCTAAGACTTTCTCAATAATTTGTTCTTTTAACATTCCGAGTACCACTCATGGTCCAAGATGGCTTCAAAGGCCCAATACAGGTAAATATGTTTGACGTGGTGTTTGGTATTAATTGTGAGAAGGTCCTACTGAAGTTTCGTTTGGAATATCTGGCCTCTATTGTTCCGACCAATCTCTTGATGTCTTCGTCAGTTGCAAGGCAAGCTGATGGCCGGTGATTACACAGCTTGCGCTAATGGTGTACCAATTACTAATCTATTCTACCCACTTGGACTCAATAAAATTTTAATTATTTAAGCATAGCAACTAACCTAATCTAAAACAAAAGAATTTCGATTCACTATTTCCCAATAAATATTCAATGTCAATTAAAGCTTGTGCTCACATTCGAACGATTTTAAAAAGAACTTGATTCGCCTTATTACTCACAGCAATATTATCTTGAATAATATTACCCTTGATACTTTTTTCTTTATTTTAGGTCACTTTATAACTACAATGCGTCGTCAGCGACCTCTTTAATATTACAAATTTTGACATACAATGTAAGTTGCCATTCTTAAACCACATCTACAGTTTACATTATTTACATACATCACAAATCATTATTTGCTTATATAATTATTTGCATACTTCACAGATTATTATTTACGTACTTTACATAATGTAAACAATTCTCATTAATTTTGTATACACTTTAAATTAAGTTATATTTTTTAGTTCTCTTTAGATCAGGGCTGCTCAAGCAGAGCAAATCGGCAGCGCGGAGCCGAATTTTCTGCCGAGAGCGGACACCGGAGCCTGAGCGTTGCGCGCCTTGCGATAACCTCTGTCACAGTGTCTGGTATCTCCAGTCACGGAAACGTGGAAGTCGACGCGAGCACTTCGCAGACCAGAGCATCCTTCGCGGACCAGGGCACACGACATTATACAGTTAATCATGCTGATGAAAATGAAAAGTACGCTGAAGAACGAATGGAAGTTTTTAGTGCTCTGAAAAACAATACCTCACTAGGAGTACGTTTTGGATGTATTTTGGTATTTTTGTTGTTTTGACAGTAAAATAACGTAATACACAAGAGTTCAATTTTATTGCATACCGATACTAAAACGTGAGCATTTAGGAAAAGAACTTCCCACAAAACCGTTTTCCAAAACTGCATCGGCATGCTGCTCGATTGTTAAGTATGTTTGGATCAACACATAACTGTGAGCAATTTTTTGTTTCTTTGAAAATTTGTAAATATCGAATGAGAAATACAATTACAGATCACAATCTGAAATGCATGCTACGGCTCAACAGCAACGTGTCATCTGTTCCAATCATAGAAAGTATATTGCGAGAAAAATCATTTAAAAGGTGCAAGAAAAATACTTGGTTTTGCAATTAGCTTCAATTTTTTAATTTTAATTTCCTTTACTTTTAGAATTTTTATTACTAGTTTATTTAATAATATTTTTTGGGGTAAACTTTATAATACTTTTCATTTTTAGCAGCATGATAAACTGTGTAATGTCGCTGAAATTAAATTTCTTTATGTTATTGAGCACTTGTTTAGCAACTTAACATTTGGCATTGCCTGCGTAATCTGAAAATATATTTTGTTTCCATGCTACTTTGCAAATTGTCGTTTTTTTAAATATTCAAATCACACTAATATGTTTATATCTAGTACATGTTCCAATAAATGTTACAAAACTATTTCACTGCTTTTTCTGTCGTAATATCCTTTCCCAGAGCAGTGAGACGTTTTCAGTCCGAGCAATGGAAAATACCCCGTAGAAATACGACGCGACCCACTGTGCCGCATGCCGCCGATCGATATTTGATGACGTCATTTGCTCTTTCTGCAGCGAAAGAGGAGAGAGCAACCACCAGCTCCTCCTCGGAGCAAATGGTTGAGCGGCCCTGCTTTAGATAATCTAATGTATTTTTGCATCCTGCTTCGGTATTTAAACATTCTTTAATGTTTTTGGGAAGTTTGGATTGGGTTCTTTCCAATTCGAATTCTTGGCATTCTACTAAAAGGTTTTTGACTGTCCAAGCGGAGCCCTTGATACTTTGTCGTATTAAATCCACTCCTATTCTTCCAATAATTGTTTATGAAACCATCTCCCCTCCGAGCGCTGCTATAAAATCCATCCTCGTATGATCAGAGCTCTCAATCTCTGATGTACAAAGCAAGCGTGCGACTTTCACACAGTTGTTTAATTTTCTCTACCAAGCTGTGCATTGGACGCCGTGGAAACCCTCCGAGTGACGTCCTTGGCATCCGGCGTTTCCTTTTATTATTACCACCTAGATACTAGGCCTCACAACTCTCAAGGCCTGCTTTACTCAGGCCCCGAAGCGAAATTGTCACGTGATCAAGGTAGTCGGTGGTCGGCTCCCGTGCATGTGGCGTTCGGTGGTATTTCATGTTTTGAGAGTGGCCATACAGGTTTTCGCTGTTTGCGTGTTTTCACTGTTTAAATCGAAATTGATATTGTTTGCGATTGTGCTTACTGTGTATTATTAATTATCGCGCTTTATGTGGTTGTTGCTTTCAGCAGAACTTATTATGTGCCGGGCGTTTTTGTACAAAGTGCATGAAAGTAACTAAGTTAAGTTATGTAGCTAAAGTCGGAGATCTCACAGTGCCGGTAAAATTACACAAACTTCTTCGTGACGCATATTTAGAATATCTAGCCATCTTGTTATTAATGAATAATCGTTTTGTATTTTACAGAAAATGCTTTGTGTAATTTGAATCCTTTTTATTTCAATCAAGAGCGGATTCGATCGAGAACCGTGTATACCCTGTAGGTGCATGTTTCTTATTATAGGCGTTTAGTATTTACATTCTGTATATCCATGTTTCAATGAGATTACAAAAGTATTTGTGTCGTTTACGAACATGAAAAAAACGTACCTAAAAGAACGACTATCAATGTTACTTGTTTATGTAAATTTCAACTTGATATACTTACGGTAGGCAACAACTAGATGTTTGATTTGATTTGATCTATTTGGTCAGAAAGTAGTGAAAACTGTATACGACGTGTGGTTTTGAAGATTATTTGCGCACGTTTTCTTAAGTTCCACAATCCCTTCCCAACATTTTAACTACAAATACGATGGTTGAAAGACGAAGAAAATATAAAAAAGACGTAATAGTAAAATTTTAAAAAGCGCGAGATTAGCAACATTTGAAAAAACTGAATATTTCTTTCCCGAGTTATATAAAAAAACTTGCAACGGTAAACGAAATGCAGATGCAAATTTTCAGCATTGTTAACAAAATAGTAACTCGCCCTCGGCACTACTACTACCAATAAAAGCAAAAGGTGTGCTCAACAAAACGTGCGCAAAGCGCGCACAAAGCTACATTTACGTCCAGAAGAAAAACAAGGGGCCATCTCAGCATTTTCTCAATGGATCAGGGAAACTGGACAAAAAAACTGATTGAAATGGGGGTCATTGACCCGGAAGCTAAAGTACATTACTTGTTACAGGGGTTCTTTTTTAAAAATTATACAATATAAATGTAAAGTAATTCACTATATTGTGATATACCAAAATATTATATATTTTTGTCAATAACATTTGCTGTAAATGAGTTGGGTAAAAGGGTCTGCAAATGGCAATATACAGCCTTAGCAACGCCGGCGTAGTGGTTGACAAGGTAAATAAACTGCATTAGACCTTGAATAGGTGGGGGCGCTGGCTAGAAAGACATATAAAATAATGTGGGATTGGTCTGAAAAGAAATGACTATCGAGGGCGTGGCTACTTGATTTGGCAAGAAGTGAATGGATTGGCTAAGGGAGAATAGACTGTCTAATTTTGTCGTTTTGTTTAGAAAAATAAGAACGAAGGACGGATACCGAGGCGTTGAGGGTGAAAAAAGGAGGAGAAAATTCCGCTAAAACTAGTTGCGGCAATTTCTTTTTCTAACTCTTCGATCTTTCGTCTTAAATTAGCCATTTCCGTTCCAATTCTGCTTTCTTCCGCCTTTGTCACGGATTTCACCTCCTGAAGTATTCTATCCTGCATTATAACATGCGTTTGTTCTAGCCTTGGCTCGACCTTCCCAACACTAACATTTTGTTGCTGAGATATCTCAAATCCTTCCTCAACACGTGCTTCTACAACCGCCATTTTCCCGTGTTGTTGCATCACAACTTGATCTAAATTTTCAACATGTCCTTTCAAATGATTTACTTCTAATTGTACATTTTCTATCACTTCCTGCTGTTCCCGCCTGCTGTTCCCGCTGCCCACGTTGTGTCTTAACATCAAGATGTTCTAATTTACAATTCCAATTACTAAGTTCTAAGGCAGTTTCTGCTCGAAGCTGAGCCATTTCGTCCCTCAGTTGCTCCCTGGTGTTACGCAATTCCCGCGTTAAATTTTCATTATTCGCGTCTTGACTGTCAAATCTGGAATTCATTTCTGCCTTCATTTGCGCGAGCATTTGAAGTATAAGGCTATTAGTATCCGCATTTACTACTGGTAGGTTCGGAACAACATCCTTCTGCACTAATTGTACTTCTTCCTCTAAATTTCGTTCAACTTCAACTTCCGATACAATATTTATATTTGCAGCCACCCCGTCCTGCCCTTCGCCGCCATTTTCCCCTTCCGCGACTCGAGCCCTTCTCCCACGAGTTTCCATACTGACAAATGTACTTACAATATCTTAATTCAACACCAACTATACTCACTAAATAAATATTATGATATTTGAAATGGTTGGCATTTACTATTTTCTACTTTCAAATTATTGTTGTGCACATATTTCAGACTTCCTAATGTTTAATAAAATTTCGTGTTATAATCGTCTCACACCATTTTATACAAAGTTTTATTACTTCCAGCCCCACGTTGGAAACGCCACTGTGATAAAATAATGAATGAATTATTTTACTTTAATTTAATTTGCTAGCTCAGTTTGTGGTTCTCATGCTCTCTATACAGAGAAGCCTGAAAGTCTGAAATTGTTTATATTCCGAAGGAATTACATAAAACGTGGCACAACAATAATTTTGTTTATTAAAAATTGAATTTGGGATTAACAATATAAATTCTCTTGATTGATTGCATGCACCAGGTTCACGGTACCGAATTGTCTGGCGTTGTGAAACGATGACCCCGCAGTTCGTAGCCCCTTGGCTTCCGCGCCGAAAATCCCTCTTCGCGCCGGTCGTCGCCGAAGTCGTCTGCTTTCTTTCTTGCTGCTCACTTCTTGCACTATTGTTCCACAATCTATCCTCCCTATTCGCGTCGATGTCTTACTTAAATAATTCAAATTACATTCGCGCCGCTACCCCCACGATGCCAGTCAACCACCAACTCTCTAGTCCAGCGCCCCCTCCAGCCCGTCAACAACCTTCGTTACCTAGTAACCGCGACCATTCAGATTAAAGCGCGGCGTTTGTTTTGTAATCTTTTGTATATTACAGCTCCGTCCGTCCAGATTAAGGCGCGGCGTTTGTTCTGTAATATTTTGTATATTACAGTATGCAGTTTAAATATCACAATTTTTGCTACATAATGTTAATAACAAAAATACTCGAACATACCATTGAATTTTCAGTTACTACATAATCCTCTGTAGAATAGCACGTAGGTATCTCTTCCTCAATTCAGGACCTTATGGGCAAACGAATACGTGTGCATTCTTGGGTCCTTTTTGTGTTGTATTATTACAAAATGGAACACAGCACTTTTGAACCGTAGTGTTCCTTCTTACCCTAACAATTCAGTTATTGTTTAAAAATAATATGCTTTACTAGAATCATACTTTGTTTGTCATTTAAACGTGAGATAGGCAAATAAATAAATCGAATAACACGCTATAGATCAGTCTGATCCTGAACATGTTCGGTGTCCTTTCGGCCCCTACATAGTGACGTCAGCAAACTCCTGGAGCTCAGCTGTTAGGCCTTCTGTCGAGAAGGTATTGCTTCTACGCGTTCTTGGCCAAGTCTTCTCTTGTTTTTATCGGTCACCACGCAACCAAAGCTTCCATCGTTTCCACGCACATTCTTCATTATCTCACACATTTCTAAAGATTCACCAGATAAATTCATAAAGCAGTACCGTTTCGAGATCAAAAATCGGTTCATAGGATAAAAGAGCTTGTACGTTATCTCTGCTCATTTGTTCCGGTCGTGGAATGATAACGGAAGATCTTGAAACTAACATGTACCTAAAATAAGATGTGAGGAGACAAAATATTGGTGATATTCACTCAATAGTTCAATTTTCTTTTTGACGCTAGTTCCAAATCGGAATAGATATTTTGAGTAATACCTCAAATAGTTATATGATGGCATTCGAAGGAAGACGGAAATATGTGAACGAGATAAATAGTTTTACATTACTATTACAGATGATACGAAGAAAACATACATTGAGATGCAAAGTGACGAAATCATAAACCGACCGCCTGGGTTGCCTTCCCGAAAGAACGGCCACCTCCCACGCCGCGCCGCACCGCACGCCGGGCTCTCGCCGAGCTAGCAGCGCCCAGAAACCAATCTCAACCAAACCATATCCAAAATTTTAGGCTAATTAAATGCTCTATTCCCGAATTTTAGGCTCCTCTGGATTTCCGAAAATCGTGGGCGCTGCTAGCTTATCCCCGCCTTCAAATTCCAAAAATCAGGGCTGTACAAATCGAAACAATTAACATTGGTTCTTACGGGTGAAATAACAACAAAATCAAAGAACCTTAGGAAAAATCTGAAACCCCTCCCAAAAGTTAAGAATAATTTTAGGCTCTTGGAAAATAATTATCCCCGCCTTCAAATTCCGAAAATCAGGGCTGTACAAAGCGAAACAATTAACATTGGTTCTTACGGGCGAATAAACACCACTCACTATGAAGAAAAAATTATATTTGAAGGAAAAATCTCCATCTGCAATTTTGTAGTTGGAGGAAGATGTTGAATAAAATTCAAAATTTTGCAATTTTCGAAAATTTAGAGTTGACCGTGAACATCGTATCTATGTCACCTCAATAAGTGCATTTTACTCTGTTCTTACAAGAAATTTAAAGAAAAATTTGGAGCCATTTTTGAGAAAAGTTTAAAAACGTCCGGGGAGCTTCATGTAAAGTACCCCAAAACTTTATAGAATCTTTTTCCAAATCTCAAAGCTTTCACTCAAACCAGATCGTGCGGGGAATATCCATTTTGGAAGAAATCGTACGTATGGTTTAGGTGCTAGCAGTGTTGACGGACGGACGGGGACGGACAGATGGACGTTTTCCTTTCAGTTGGTTTTTGGGAATCAAAGACCAACAAAAAACGGGTTTTGGCTACACTACGTGTTAAGGGATTTTTTTCTTAATTTAGCAACTGGATTTATCCACTTTTTCGTCATCACGACCAGGCAACTAATTTTATGCTGGCGAAAATTCGTCATTTTGCCCGTAGCATTATATAACTTTCCCTATACTACCTATATTACTCTGTATTTAAGTAGCGTTTATTGTCGACAGAACAATTTTTATACATGGTGGTAGTTTTGCACTACATAGCATGTTAATTGTTTCGCTTTGTATGGTTGGAGAGTTAAAGATTGCTTTGACCTTTCTTGCGTTATTTATAATAGTCTGAGGATTTTCCTCTCTTGTGTAACTGACGCACCTCTTTTGTGTTATTTACACTATCATTACTTCAACAACCTACATCTAATTACAATTACTTCATAAGCGACTCTGTCGCGTTCTTATTGCTTTTATCTTAGCGAAATTCTCTTATCCTGAAATGACCTAACACTAAGCACAGGTGTCACTGTCACGTCCTTGTTGTGCACTGATTACTATTTTCACTATTTACATTTTAACTGCTCCATCACTGCACCATCTTCTTTGACAGGGTGTAGGGGCATCGAGGGGCTCCGGGTGGTGGCGCGGGAGTTTTTAGGGTCGGATTGGCCTCCGCCAGACGAGCGGGCATCGGCAGAGGTGGCCCCCGCCGGGCACCGTTTTATTTAAATTAAATGATCACAGGTGTTGTCATTAAATGCCAACGACATTTCACCACTAAACCAATATACCGTTTTATTTATTTACACACAGGCCGGTACTCGGCAGGGACCAGGTCTGGACGGTGTGCTTGTAATAGCAGGCGCCACTACGTCGGTAAAGCTAGCACCCCCATTTTCTCAAAACTCAAAAATTCTTGCGCCATAATTTTGGGCTAATTTCAGCCCCCTTGCAAAAATTTTGGGCTACCTCCCAACGCCCCGAAATTACGATTTCGAATTTTGGCCGGTAAAGCTAGCACCCCCACTTACTTAAAATTCAAATTTTTTGTACGGTCACAACAAGTGAATTTTGGGCTCCTCGGGGCCACTTTTCAAAATTTCGAAACACACCCCTAAATAAGAAAACAAAAAATCAAAACCATCCCTAATTCTCAAATTTCAAAATTTCTCCCGCCATAAGTTTGGGATATTTCTGGGCTCTTCAGTGACACCAGAAACATTATTTTGGTACCCTACAATCTCCGAAATTAAGGTTAAAAATTGTGGGTTGTTAATTTAACACCCACCCGTACTGAAAATTAGAAAATATTTGTGTGGTCGTAAACATGCGAAATTTTTGTTCCTTTTCAAAATTTCGAAACTCACCCCTACGTACGATAATAAATATTTAAAACCATTCCAATAGCAACTCAACTCAAAAAATCTTAGGCCATAATTTTGGGTTTTTTAGTGTCATCAAAAAACGCCCCGAAATCAACTTAGCAAAAACGAGGATGGAGAAGCTAGAATCTCACTATCTCAAAACTAGGAAATCCGGAGAAACTTCACACATATTCTGGGAGAATTATACCGTACACGTGTATTTCCAACATTAAAAAAGAAAAAATGTATTTGTTGAGAGTTTTACCATTTATTCCGACAGGATCAATATCAAGCCTTAAAATAATTACTTTGATTCATTCCTATGTAAACATCCAATATGGACTTGTTAAATATTTCATACAAGAAAAATTCTCTCCAAAAAGCAGCGACAAATTAAAAGATAAAATAGTTATTTAACTATACATCTACAATTCTAAAATCACAATCAATAATACAGAAATCCAAAAATGGGAAAAGAATAATGCCTACTATAAAAGGCAAACTGCATTTTTTTCTCAATCTTTCATTCGTCAAAAAAAAAGAAAACAAACTTAACAAACAAATGTAAATATAGAATTTACTAACAATTGAACACATACCAGCAAATAAGATGCGATCTTGAAATAATTTGGGCATTGTCATGTTTTTCATGAAAAAGAAAAGCAAAGTAAAAAAAAACTGTCCGAAATACTTACCGATCTCAAATATTTGTTAGTTTTTTTCAAAACTAAACTACAGGTATTTCGATTCAAGCCATCCAATGTTCTACAAATAACATGCACATTATGGCAAAAAATCGCGACACGCATATCATTTTGGGGTAGATGCATTCTTATTGAAAAGAATTGAATATTAATCAAAACACCCTATTTTCCTGCAAAATTCAATATTTGTGTTGTTATAAAACCTAAACTACAAGGATTTCGTTCCTGGCAATTTAATGTCATATTCAACACATAATAGGGAATACGGCTATACTCTCTAATAATTTTGGACTACTCACTTTGTTTTAAAAAGATTGGAAAATTAGTGTGAAAACTATTATATAAATTTTGATCATATTTTGGTTTATCACTAAATAAACTCCAAAATACTGTACTAATTCAAAAGAGGAATTATTTAGAATTGCTCATACATTGGCCATCAATATGTCAACTTCAAATAATTTTGGACTAGATTCGTTCTTATTGAAAATGAAAGGAATATTAATCAAAACAGTCCCAACTTTTTTCCGATATTCAATATTTGCGTTACCTTAACTACAGGTATTTCGCGTTTGATAATGTCATTTGCAAATGCATGATAAGGAATACGGCTGTACTCAGAAAAAAAATTAGGCTCCTCTCTTTGTTTACCAAAAAATGGAAAATTCTCGTGAAAACTACAATATACTTCTTGACCAATTTCTCATTGCTCACAAAATAAACTCCAAAATACTTTACTAATTCAAAAAGAGAATTTATTTACATTTGCACAGACATTGCTTCTCAATTTGCTAATCTCAAATAATTTCGGGCTAGACACGTTCTTATTGAAAAATAAAGGAATAATAATCAATAGAATAACTTTTGTTTTTGCTATGCAATATTTGCGATGTTATAAAACCTGAACTACAAGGATTTCGTTCCTGGCAATAAAGCGCCATATACAACACATGATAGGGAATACGGCTATACTCATGAATCATTTTGAACTTCGCGGTTTCTTCTCCAAGAAAAGAAAAATTCGCGTGAGAACTACAATATACATTTGACCACGTTTCCATTTCTGAAAAAGTAAACCCCAAAATTCCGTACCAATTCAAATAAAGACTTTATTAACAATTGCACATAAATTAACTAATAATATTCAAATCTCAAATAATTTTGAGCTATATTAGTTCGTATTAAAAAAGGGATATTAGTCAAAACCAGTCCATATTTTTTTCCGATATTCAACATTTCCGTTCTTATAAAACCAGAAGTACTAGGATATGGCTCATGGCAGTGGCATGTGACATACAACACATATTAAGGAATACCGTTATATCCACAAATAATTTTGGGCTTCTCTTTCTTTTCCAAAAAGTGGAAAATTCTCGTGAGAAATACAGTATAACTTTTAACTATTTTTTCATTCCTCACAAAATTATTTATGAAATACTTTAATAATTCAAATGAGGAATTGATTCACAATTGCTCATGCATTACCTATCAATATGCCAATCTCAAATAATTTTAGGCTAGCACCGTTCTTATTGGAAAAAATTGGAATATTCATCAAAACACACACATTTTTTTTCGATATTCAACATTTGCGTTCTTATAACACCTGAATCACAACGATTTGGCTCCTGGAAATTGAAGGCCATATACTACACATGATATGGAATACAGATATACTAACAAATGATTTTGGGCTTCTCTCTTTCTTTTCCAAAAAAATGGAAAAATTCTCGTGAGAACTAGAATTTACCTTTTTACTAATTTTTCATTCCTCACAAAAAATCGCTGAAATACTTTACTAATTTAAATGAGAAATTATTAACGATTGCTCGTACATTACCTATTAATATCAGAATTTCAAATAATTTTGGGCTTGAGCCGTTCTTATTGGAAAAAATTAAAATTACTAAAAACTTTCCCAATTCTTCTCCAACATTTAATATTTCCGTTGTTATAAAACCTGAACTACAAGGATTCGGCTCCTTGGAAAGGCGTGTGACATACAAAACATAATAAGAAATATGGTTATACCCACAAATAATTTTGGGCTTCTCTCTTTCCTTCCCAAAAAATGGAAAATTTCGTGAGGACTACAACATACCTTTCGATTAATTTTTCATTTCTCACAAAATAATCTCTGAACTACTTTATTAATTCAAATAAGAAATTTATTAACAATTGCCCATACTTTACCTATTAATTGGCAAACTTTAAATAATTTTGGGCTAGCACCGTTCTGATTGAAAAAAAATAGAATATTAATCAAAACACACCCACTATTTTTCGATATTCAATATTTGAGTTCTTATAACACCTGAACTAAAACGACTTAGCTTCTGAAAATTGAACTTCATATTTCACACATTATTGGGAAGACTCTTCTACCCACAAATAATTTTGGGCTTCTCTCTTTCCTTTCCAAAAACGGAAAATTCCCGTTAGGACTACAACATACCTTATTCACCAGTAAGAACCAATGTTAATTGTTTCGCTTTGTACAGCCCTGATTTTTGGAATTTAAATTCGAGGATAATTTTTTTCCAAGAGCCTAAAATTATTCTTAACTTTTGGGAGGGGTTTTTCCTAAGGTTTTTTGATTTTGGTGTTTATTCGCCCGTAAGAATCAATGTTAATTGTTTCACTTTGTACAGCCCTGATTTTTGGAATTTAAATTCGGGGATAATTTTTTCCAAGAGCCTAAAATTATTCTTAAATTTTGGGAGGGGTTTCGGATTTTTCTAAGGTTTTTTGATTTTGTTGTTATTTCACCCGTAAGAACCAATGTTAATTGTTTCGATTTGTACAGCCCTGATTTTTGGAATTTGAAGGCGGGGATAATTTTTTTCCAAGAGCCTAAAATTATTCTTAAATTTTGGGATCGGTTTCAGATTTTACAATTGATTTTGAGATAGATTCTGGGTGGGCGCTGCTAGCTTTAGACTAAAGCTAGCAGCGCCCACGATTTTCGGAAATCCAGAGGAGCCTAAAATTCGGGAATAGAGCATTTAATTAGCCTAAAATTTTGGATATGGTTTGGTTGAGATTGGTTTCTTGGCGCTGCTAGCTTTAGATGGCTGAGCTGCGGGGCGGGGCCTGCCGCAGCGCGGAGGGCCCACAACCGGTGCGTGACGTAACGGCGCGGAAGGAGCAGTGAGGTGAGGTGTTTTCCAAAATTCGACTTTACGTCGCTCCTATTCATCCGATTTGCATGATTGACACGGCGTTGGATTCAGGAAGCTTGTCGCCATCGCGCTATCAGCTCACATTTTTGAAATTGTTCCCGAAAGTACGAAACAAAATTGAAAATCGAGTTTCTGCTAGTTTTTTTGGAAAAAGGGCTTCGTAGCGTAAATTCTGTTATAAACAGAAGTCAAATGCCGTTTACAGATCGAAAATCGGACCATTGGTTCAGACGTTATCAGTAAAGTAAATTCCCTACGATAGTGCTGCGATCTAGTGAATTTTCCTACAAGTTTTTTTCGGTACATTTAGCCAAGACCAACTACAATACATCAGACCGTAACACAACAAAAACATGGCCGCCACCGTGGGCGAAGCCAAGCAGCTCTCTTCTGCTTCTACACCACGATATAACGTGACGTTTTAACTGGATTGTCGATATGATTTGAATTAATAATGAATAGATTTCGAGTATAAAGAGCATTTTCTTATACAATTGGGTAATATTTTCTCAATAAATTTATATTCAGAAATATTGGATGGTAATTGCCATGTAATAAAACATCAAACACACTTGACAAACATAGAAATCAAATGAAAGTGAACAAAATTAAAATATAATCAATATTAATATAAAAATATTACATTACCTTTATTATCAAATTAATAATAAGCAAAATAAGTCGAAGGAGTAAATTTTGAACATAACCACAATTTTAGCTTACTGTGGAATTGCCAGAAGGTAAATTATTTTCACAATTTCTTTAAATACTGGACAAAACGATGGATGTAATACATTCAAACTATTTGAAAAAATGACATACCTCTATTTACTGGCAAGTTTTAAGACTTTTCGCCTGAGTTCATTGCATTTGGCATAGGCACTTTTTCTCTTAGTATGTTTACTTTCCAGTTTCTTTGCAATTTCCTTTGACACACACTTTTCATTAAGTACCTTGGTGTAATTATTAATGAAAATATTTGCTAAAACCTTAATGCTCTTTGATACAACTGTTCTCAACACAACACCACATTCACACTGTTCATCTAGATTGCAAACCATGTTTTCTATTAACTCTAGTCCTAATTCAACTACTGCATTTCTTTGGTTGCTTAGCTTGAGGAATTCAGATTCATATTGATCACTAATTAAAGTCTGAAAAAGTCTATAAATGTTACAACACAAGGAGAAAATCATTGAAGAAGGACACTTTAAACCACCTCTGTTTAATTGAGTAAAATAGTCAAAAACTTCCTTGTCACAATCTAAAGTAATATCTTTCTCAGTCTGCAACATTGCAATACAATAATCACACTGTCTATATTTCCTTAATTTTTCAATCACTTTCGAGCTGGTGTAACTGGCAATACAAATTAAAATCTGTTGTGTTATTTGGGGGAGTGCAATATTGTGTATGTCTTCTATTGCAGGTTCCATCATATCTAGATTGTCTGTGTCTTCATTACTGTTACCTATTTTCTCTACAAAGTCATTTAAAGTAAATTCACCATGTTTTGCAGACTTCATTTTCAATACACTTAAGATTTTAAGCTTTTTTTCTGACTCTAAAATTTGTTCAACACTAACATTATATGTACCACCACTTAATCGTCTATAAGCACCAAACCTCCCTTCTAAATTATCTGTTGGAAATTTGACAGTAAGCACATAAGGCCACTTGTACTTCCTGAAAGTATATTTACACACTTCAACTACTGTGGTTAACGTATGAGTCAAGGCAACATATGTTTCATTTGTGTTTTCCTTTAGTTTGAGAAACATGCCAGATGTTGAAATATGTTTTTAAACTCACAAGAAAGGAAAGTTTATCATCATCTGGTCCTCTGATAGGATGTGCATCCTCATTTCTTGAATAGGTGCCTTTCATGGGATGCTGAACATTTGAAATTGACCACCACTTAGCCATTAATTTTAAAAATTGAATTGTACTATCAGAGATAGCAACACAATTACTTTGAAGCATTTCTAAAGCAATTATATTCTTGGAATCAAAAATACTAACTGCTAAAGGTACATTCTGTCTCTCTATTTGAGTTGGGTACAGAGCTTTCCTACGTATATTGGGCGCCAGTTTCAATACCATCATCTTCTCTGAATGAAACAGTTCTTTTAAATCAGAAAATTTTGCCTGAGTAGTTCTAAATGCACATACTGACTTTGTACCTTCGTTTGTAATTAACATGTTATTTACAGCTAGAAATACTTCATCAACACTAGATATATTAAACATTTCATTTGACCTGTTCAACCAATTATTTCTGATGCACTTTAATAAGTGAACGCTGTCGAAAAGAAGAAAGAGTGGCTTCGATGGATCTGCTGGATTTTGTATACATGGTTTTAGACCATTATCACCACACGGAAGTTCATACATTTTTCTGTTTGTACTATGATTATCACAACACACAACATCATATACTGTTTCATTCATGGCATTTAACACTTCAAGTGTAAGTTTCAGTAAAGTGTCAACATTCATTTTTTTCACCGGGAAAAGGCCTACAACATCTTTATTTGCAGAATATAATGAGGATATCATAAACACCTGCAAAGTACTGGCAGAGTCAGTTTGTGTACTGTTTCAGCCATTCCTAAAATTCTATCTGCTTTGTATGACAATTTAGATTTAACATAAATTTCATCAAGCATCAATGCCACAACTTTATCATCGTCATTTAAAAATTTATTTTTTTCCCTTAAAAAAGCTTTCTGGGAAGAACCAATACCAGGACTGCTGGGACCCATTTTACACAAAAATTTCCTTAAATACACATGATGAGGTAACTTCATCACATTTGATTTTCGTAGTAACCGGTAAGCACCAGGAAACGAAAAACACGAGTGGCAGCCCAAATCAATAGTTCAGGAGAGTACCTCACTTGAAGAGATACAACAAGCTCCAACTGCTCCAGGGCAAATTTCACTTTCCTTGTTTCTTCACTAATGTCACTGTTTAATTCAAGGTGGTTTCTCAAGCAGTTTACAAATAATTTGATTTTATCATTTAAATTAATGGCAGTATCTGAATAACTGCTAAGATGACTGACTAGCGTGTCAAACTTAGACCACTTGTCACATTTCAATTCTTTCTGTCCCTCTGTTTCTAAAATAAATTTGAATTGTTCTGTAGGCAAGCACACACTTTTATGGAACACCTGAACTCCCAAGGAATTTGAAATCTTGAAACTCAGTGATATTGCAGGTGTGTCATTGAATGAGGCATCATCGATTTTTGCAAACAATACATAATCTTCCTTCACTATTACACTAAATAGTTTTACACATTTTTTCTCAATATCATTGCAAAATGTAGTGAAATTAGAAATTTTGTCGCCTTCACACCACTGCTCAAAATTATCTTCGTCCCTCTTTATAAGTTCCTGGACCATATCTTCAGGTTTTCGTCTTTTCTTCGTCACAGTCACTGTGTGGTAAGAAGGTTGATTCGGAAACACAGTGGGATATGCATCATCTGCCAGTATATAAACCTTCCGGGGAATTCTGATGTCTTCACCGTTTGCCACCATAGACGAGAGATATACTAGAGTGCGCACCGAGCTGCGCAGAAGGCCCGGCCGAGTATCAACATCTCTCGAGCCAGTGTCACGTGACTTTGGGACAGCTAGGTGGCATCTACAAGAAAAACCCGTCTCGCATTAAATGATTTATTTTTATACGTACGTAAAATGTTTCATTCCAGCGTTATTTTCTCATTTATTAATCAACCCTAAAAATGTTACTTATAGCAGAAAAGTGAATTTAAGTTTTTCTGCTCTATTTGCTCAAGTACATGAAAATTCCGATTTTTGTCAAACTTGTCACTTTCAACCGCATACTCCACTAAACCTGTTTTACAAGTACAATTACATAGGACTATAAATAAAAAATATTTGTAAAATTAACTCCATGGGATGCATTAATCCAAATTTCTGTTATTACTCAATGTTAGACATTCTACTATTAAAGATCCACATCAGTGACATTTATAATAGCAAGTTATCAAAATGATATTTCAAGGATTTATAGAGGGAAAAAAGGCTTTTACCTTTGATTTATTTAGTCAAAAACAGTAAAAACTGTATGTTATATATGGGGGAAAAGTTCCATCTGCACTCATTTTCTTGAGCTTCAAAAGCTCTTCCCAATATTTTAACTATAACATTAGACATTTTCCCTCCCGAGTTATATAAAACCTATTTGCATCGATAAACAAACTGCATGTTTTATTTTTTTGTCTTTGTATTACTAACAATAGTAACATGCCACTGGCTTTACTCCTACCACTACTAGCAAGTAAGCTCAAGAAAACGTGGGTGTATTGAAGCTACATTTATATCCAAAAGCAAAACAAGGGGACATCTCAGCATTTGCTCAATGGATCGGGAAAACTGGACAAAAATCTGATCGAAATGAGGGTCTTTGACCTGGATGCTGAAGTACATATTTTTCAAAGAATTTACTAATAAAAATCAACTACAATCATACAAATTACTAACTCTAACATACTATAAACACAACTTACACCAGTAAATACACATAGGATTAATGTCATCAAAATAAAATCATTTTGTTGTTAACTGATCCATACTATTTTTTTGGTAAATTTGGTTGTGCTCTCTTCCTAGATGTTTTAATCTTATGTCAATATATTTAAACAATATTGCCTTTATCAAATACATCCTGTGATTCATTATGGTCTCTTGACCAATAAATATGTTAAATTACTAAAAACAGAACTATTCACAAATTCTCTCAGACATCTATTTACAATTGTACTACATGCTGCCTTTTTAAAAATGTCACCTCTCCCCTGATGTATTCTTATTTCTACCTCTGCTCTTTTGCAGATTTTTATAACATCTGCAGAAGGGTATTTCAGTCCATAATCATATTTCCTCTGAATGAAGGAATATCATCCTTCATCAGTATCAGTCCGGCAAAGAACTAAGCTTACAGTCCACATAAGCAAGAGACTTTTGCAACTTTCTAACTAAGAATTCTCCAATATAAGTTACAATGTCCACAACATAGGGAGACAATCTAGTTTCAAGATTGTGTACTGATGGCAAGTACTTATGGTCAGTTGGTACCTCACTGCCAAGTTCAGGATCATTTACTTGTGGCACACTTGCATAATGGCATGAACTGACATTTAACACAGTTGTTTCATCCTGTGGAACACAATTTGCAAAGTTAAATTGTTATTGCACTTCTTGAAAAGAAAAAGAATTTTGGATCGTAAGCAGTGAAAAAAATCCACAACGTCCCAAAATAATTACGCTGTAGCACCACAAACAGCAAACAGCACGAAAAGCTACATACAGCAGCGTACAGCACGAGCTGCCGGTGTCCCAAAGTCACGTGACTTACGACTATCTCATGTTGAAACCTGCGCAGTAGGCTCACGCGTACTCTAGTTGTATCTCTCCTCTATGTTTGCCACACGAAAAATATCTTCTTTCACAATGAACTTTTCATCGAAGGGTTTAATGCATACTGATGCATTATCAGTCACTTTAAAATGATCACGGTGAATACTTTTCACCCACTTTTCCCGCAAAATTTTGTCTCTAGGAAATTTAAAAGTTGTAGTGTCTGATGAACTATAATTGCTCTTGGATCCGGGTACAGAGCATTTACGACCCATTGCAATTTTTAACACTTAACACGCACTAGTCACAGACTATACAGTTTTTAGAGAGTGAAGAATATATTACACCTCTCGATTATTACTGTTATCACGCAATTTCCACTAACAAACACATCATAAAGCTCCTCACTGCTGCTCGTACGCACATGCAAAGCCACAAGCAAGCCACATGACTCCCATGTGTCCGCCCACGACTGACGCCATTTTGTTGCATATCGATTGCTGCATTCTGGTCTGAGATATTGTAGTTGGTCTTGATTTAGCCTTAAGGCAGGATTCAAGCGGCTGCGAACCACTCAATGCGCTGTTGCCACGCGAGATGCTGCTAGCGTCGTACTTACGTTAATTATGGTCTATGAATACCAAATGTGCATAAGCATTTCCTTATCAAAAGTAACTTCTTATAGCTTAAGTATTTTCTTATCCTGTAAGTGACAGGACTATGAATAATGCACCAAGACAGGCATGTCAAGGTTGCGGGCGAGGTAAAAAGATTACTAGAGCTCGTGGGCATTGCGT
Source organism: Acheta domesticus (assembly GCA_031308135.1). NCBI lineage: Eukaryota > Metazoa > Arthropoda > Insecta > Orthoptera > Gryllidae > Acheta > Acheta domesticus. The sequence continues at coordinate 45,559,544 of JAHLJT010002630.1, forward strand.
CCAGAGAAATTGGCGCGAGATTTATAAGGAAGAGTTGTACAAACGCAGGCCACGGAGTCGCAGTAACTATTGCGACCATTCACCACAAGTTGCCATTTTCGTTTAGGCTGACCCTTGACAGTCTTTGGGAGAAGTTACTTGACAGTTATTGTCACAAATTTAGCAAGATTTTCTCTCTGAGGCAAAGAAATAATAAAACAGCCCGATTTCAAATTCTCAATTGAGAGTAACATTAAAAAAAATCAATCAAAATAATCTTGATCTTGTAATTCTGTTTACTTAAGAACGATTTAAACTTAGGAACTTTCTGCGTTCAGGTTAGAATGTAGACAAATATTCTTGTTTGTTAAAAGCGCTCTCCGTCTGTAAGCGAGAATTGTTAACTTATAGAGACTTGTTAATTTGTTCCATATTATTTCTAAATACAATAAATAACTGAATGATTTAATAACACAACACGGAAAGAAAACAAAGAATTCGCCATTCAAACATATTCCTGTCACTGAGCAAAGATGTGTGTGTAAGGGAGAATTTAGTAAGAAAATAAACATCAAATAGTAATAAGAAATGAATAATATGAACATAATACAATTGTCGGTTATTTGATAGAAAAGATCTGGAAAATATATTTTCGTATGAAGCCACTATTCGCCGTCTCTGAGCCGCTTCAGCTTGGACGTTGTAATGTTTCCTCCTCCTCCTCTCTCAATTATTCATAAAACACTTTAAATTCGCCCCGAATTATGGTCGCAAAAATTTGGGTGGCTAGTTCAGTAATGCGTCCACAGATGTTCTCATGACGTTACCATACTTACTTTCAGGGTTCTCTTTCTGGTACCGTGGGCTGAAAAATACCGCTTGTACAAGATTCCGGTAGACAATTTTTATATTTACGAGCAAATAAAAGAAATGAAAAGGATGGTTTTATGAACTGTTTCTATTCCAATTAATGACAACAATGGTATTTCCCTGTAACATCGGCAACATGAAGTGTCGACCGCGTTCTTTATTTAATACTCTCTTTTCCAAAATTGTTTAATTTACTTTTTTCCAAACTTCAGATTTTAATAATTCCTTTTAGATGGCCATCAATTAACTTGAAAAACAATTTCTTTAACCTTAAATTGAAAGACATTTTTGGGCCTTGAACAACGGATATCTTTGACGAATTTAGTTCTTATTTCCTCACGATTATACTTCCCTGTTGACAGGCTGTACTGCACTCTTGACCGTCGTCTGCTGCGACCATTCACCATACGTTACCATTCTCGTTTAGGCTGCAAAGTCCATCTCTGCTCCATCCACCCTCAAAAATTACGTAATTTAAACATTCCACTGATCGTTCGTGTCGCGTCTGAATATTTTCACTTCCAATCGCGTCACCCTAGCATCTCACATCTGCCAACAACTTTAAGAAAATCTCGCGTCTCGGTCTACAGCTCACGATCTGTTCCTTGTCGCGATCAAACCACTTCTACCAATAATATTTATAAATCTGTCTCTCTTTTGTTTTCATTCTTCGTTTGTTCTCTCTGGATACTCAACCTTCCCTTGTCACTTGTCAAAACAGGTCAACTACTGTCATTTCTTTGTATAACAATGTCTCTGTATACGTGTATTGTCCTAATACAATATTAATTAAATAATAATTTGTCCTGTTCTTATACAAACACGTTACATAATGCCGCATTTTTATAAATTTCCTCGTTAATGGTTATTTATGAAGTACACGATCATGTCGGAATTGTTCTGATGTACTTCAACGTGCACAACCCTTTCTGTATTACAAGGGGAAATGAGTGTGGAGTTAGGGGAAGTTTCCCTCGCCCGTAGGAGCGCCTAGCTCCCAAGGCCGGCAAGTAGCTCGTGTAGGCGTGGTTTGACGTGCCTGCTCTGGGATGATATTATACCGTATCCCCGCCTAAGTCTTGCCCCTTGGGTTACATAAAACTAGAACTCGGAAGTTTCTCAAAATGACATTTCTGTTATTTTAACGATTTTATGACTTGTAATCTATACTAATATATAAAGACAAAACTGCACTGACTTGCAGCGCGATAATCTCTGAATCTACTGAACCAATACTGATGAAACTTTTGTAGTAGCTTTCTTTAAAGGTCTGGAGTAACATAGGCTATGATTTACAATCGCAAACCTTACTATATTCACAAAATAATTACTTTTCCGGACATTTTTCGCTTCGCTTTACACCACAGATTCAATAGTGGATCAATGGGTGGTATGAATACTAAATAAGCATTTGCTCAGAGTATCTTCTCACGAGCATGAGCATTTGTTCTGAGAAAATTCTTCCACCAATGAGCATTTGCTCAATTTCGTATGAATAAAAATATTCTCCGAGTGATGAGTATATTCTCATGGAAAATTGAGGATATTCTCATTTGTCTACGCAGCTGGTGTGATTTTGTTCCGATTCGCGTTGTTATACAACTTGTTTTAACTATCTCGTTTGCGTGCTGCCAGTGCAGTTGTTTATGAAAACTATCGTTGTTGCATTGTGAAGAGTATATTTCAATCTTAAGATTCAATTTCACGCGTAGTGGAGCAAATGAAATGCGGAAGCGTTATTTCAGTTGCCTAAAGCATCTCTATGATAACACGCTCCCGAGGAAGAGCTATATAGTTGCCATAACCCCTTCCTAATCATATAGTGCGTAATTAAAAACTGACAAAACCAAAACCTTTGTTTCAAACATGCAAGGTATTGGAATTGTTAATTTTCTTTATTTCGTAAGTGTCTGAACTTTTTCATATTCTGGAGTCTTTAGCAGATTCAGGCTGGGTAACATCTTTATTTCCACCATGATTCACACCAGTAGTTCTATTCACATTTATTTGCATACATTTTTGCTTGAATACCTTGTTGTATTAATCTATTCAGCCTCAAATATCGTAGTTTTTTTATACGAAAATATCGTAGATTTTTATACGAATGTGCGTACAATACAAGGTGTTGAGGAACTAAACGTGTATTTGTTCTGGCTCTTAAATTTTTATTTGTTAATTTTCTCTTCGAATTCTATAAATTTCATTCATTTTGATTACAAGGCCCATAACCTCAACATGTTTCTCAAAGTGTTGAATGTCTGGCAAATGCACAAATCTCTACCAACACCGTACTGAAAAGATCAAGATCTACTCACAAAAATACTTTCAATTTCGTTTCTTATGAACGAGTGCCACATCCAGTTTCCATCTTTTATTGGCTGAAAACAAGCGTTACGACTAATTTTTAATGTTTCTGTCCGAAAATCGTAACAAACTCCGCAAGTTTTATCCCGACGCCGCGCCGTTTAGTTAATTATATTCACGAAAAAAGTCATTACTTGATAGATTACTACTTACAACAAAGGTACGATAACCTCACATTTGAAAGTGAGGCACCTCAAGACCAGACTCAAAACAATCGGAGGATATGCTCACGAAAGGAGTAAATTCTCGGTTTTTATTCATATGGTTGAGAGCATATGCTCTACCGAGCCACGAAGAGTGAGAATTTTCTCAAGTTTGAGAATTTACTCATTCTTTAGGAAAATTCTCGAAACTTTTATTCATACGCTATCGAGCATCTGCTCAGGAAACGCGAGTAAATAGCATATGCTCATTTTTATTCATACCACCCAATGTCAATAGTTTAGATGCGCGCCACCAGAGAATGAGGTCTGAGATCTTCTACTGTTTTCATCAATGTCGAGAATCAAGGCCGTCTAGAATAGTATATTATCTATTCTAGACGGTCTTGCCAGAAATATTACGAAATTCATTGGGGTTTGAAGATGTGCTATGTAAAATCCGTGAGTTTTCGTTGGTGATTTGTTTGTTTTAAACGTTGGTGGAACATTTGAACGAAATCCCTTAAAGTAGTAAAGAACGTCAATGTACAAACATTGTCCTTAGTCCGTTTGGTACACAAATTGTGGCAAGAAAACATGTGAGTTTTAAAGTAAAAATTTACAGTAATGTACAATATACAATATGTAGATATCGTATACAGGTATCGTATATTTTCTAAACAACCTCTTCTATTACAGAATTTGTGAAAATTGAATTGTTTGGAACAATGCCGAAACGAAAGTTACAGTTGTCAAAACATAATACAAGTGCTAAGAGATGGGCAGCCTATTAAAATTCGGAATGGGCTACTCAGAGGCAAGAGCGACTTGCAAAAGAACACGCACCATTGAAAACAATACAGTAAAGAAGAAAGCAAATGTGAATAATTCTCTAGGAAGCAGGGCAGCTTTTCGTTATGACTCTCGATTTGACTATTTACACATATCTCATGTTCAAATTGGTAAAATGGAAAATATTTGTATGTTTTGGTCAACTCTGTTGAACATTTTTCTTCAATATGGGCAGTGTTATGTGATTAAGTCCTTCTTGATCTTTACATATTAAGACTAATCTTGCTGTTGTTTCGCATGTCAGTTGCTCCCAGTGAATTAATTCATCTATATTTTCTATAAACTGGCAAAAATTAATTTATCTAAAATATTTATGTCTAATATAATAACAAAATTCTGAGACTCCTTGGTTTCTATAATTCACATTTCAAATTCCATAGTATCTCGCACTTCAAATCAAATAACGAAGCTAATAGTGTTTTGTTAAGTGGTTCAGTACATTGTCAATTTATTATGTATACATAATGTGCAGGTTCATGGATCAGTATTGCTGTTATGTTGCAATGATATGATGAATTGATTTACCTAAACAAATAAATTTTATTCTACATGTTACTAGCACATAGATCTTTAAACATACATATTTCTGTCATCTTCAAAATAATTACAGAAACCGACAATTACCTTTCAGCATAGATATTTTCATTTACTTTTATTATTACGATTCATCAAATATGTTACGACATCTATATCTATTTGTCCGGATCTGTCTACTAGCGTACCCATGCGAGAACTCTCGGATGTTTCGTATACTCTGCTTAAAACTGTAAGTCCCTTCAAGGTCACGAGTTGGCAGCAGACAAATTTTTAATCTCTTTATAAATACTATAGAAGCAAAAAATATAAAAATGAGTTAGTTTTACAATTTGGCAATTTATTGAAAGTGTTGGTATAATATATAAAACTCCCGTCCTTTGACTCGACAGCCTGCTACGGGCCATAGCTGACCGGCGGTGACACAGCCGCTCGGCCACGGGTGTTCGAGTGGTTAGCACGAGGACATCCCTTTACCGTATACACCGCTCTTCTTAACCTTAGGATGGGCTTTCTCATCGTCCCATAGCAATCGATACTGAGAAATTTGTAAGGAAAGCGCACAGTTCTAATTTACCCGGCCGGGAATCGAGCTCGGGGTTGTTTCATGGAAAGCGTGCACGCTAACCAATAAGCCACCGAGGGCGGGATATAAAACTCCTCAAAAAGAATAATGTGAGTCTACAATTTGTACAAGTATTTTACGAGTGTTTTGTATTAACAGTTTAGATTTGTTTATTGTTTTTAATTATAAAGTGAAGAACGTTTGGGAGCTGAAACTCCCAATTAGAAAAATGTAAACTTTCTTTAGTAAGAAAGTGAACGAGGTACACCGGAAATTTCCAAATAGGGGGAAAGACATGACAGGGCTAGCTTGGCGGGGCAGATATACAATGGGAGAGAAGTGGGCCCCACTGCACGGCATGAATAAATGGAATACCTTTTCCTGGCTAAAAATTTACCGTAATAAATGCCTGGGCAACGCCGGGTAGTTCAGCTAGTAAAAGGAATAAATTGTACTTCTGGTGTCGTTTTAATAGATTTTCACTTAGCCTTTTTTGCTTATTTTAGCTTATCATGCCTGTTTTTGGTATTTTGGCTTATTTTTGTCTTTTCTTCCTTCATTTCCTTTTTCCTTTCATTACGTTTCTCCTTGGCTCCTTTTCTCCAGGCTCTGATCTCGATCAAGCTCGGAAGATACATGCAAACCTGGACAACAAAAAGGCACGGTCGTGGTTTGTCTTTCTGTGTAATAGGACGCTCCAGGGTCAGGTCGTGTTACAAATCTAAATGAAAATGGAAAATGCTACCTGTCAGATGCCGGATTTATGGGGGTGGGGGGCAAGGGGGACCAACTGCCCCCCCAAACTTGAGGCAAATTTTAAAAAAATATATTTAGGCCTTTCATTTCAGGGATTTTCAAATTTGTGTATGATGGATTTATTTGTTTCTGTATTTTGAGAAGAAATATAAGAATTAAGCAAGAAAATAATTTTATTAAGCTGAGCTAATAATATATATTTATAAATTGGTGAACTTTAGTTCAGTGTTATAAAACGTGCGGGATAATGTTCAGCATTATTGTGAATATCCCTTATTAATAAATCCTCTTTCAATTAAATTTCGCTTTTCAACGTTATTTTCTTAGAAATCAAACAGTTTGGTGCCTAAAATCATGAGTTATAACTAGACAGGATTTCTATGCAAACGCATGTTTTTATTTAAACTTCGTAGAGATTTCAAACTTGTTTCATGAAAAACTAGTTTAACTAGTTGTCAAACTACGTTTCATGAAAAACTAGTTTAAAAATGCACACTTTTTCGGAGCATGTTTGGATGTTTGGTAGTTTATTGGGGAAATTCATGCATAATGCATATTTGCACGTTTTTAAAATGAATACTGCATATTTATACTTCTATCGAGCATATTTAAGTACCTTGTTATTTCTCTGCACAATTTGTGAATATTACAACAGACGCATATTTTGTATAAATAGTAAATTGATCTTAGATCCTGATGTCAGCAGTTCTCTTCGGTGCTTATTGTTATTATTCACATTTTAACTTTCCTATACATTACATGGATTTGCGACGCGAGTACACATATAGTAACGAATTGCGAAACGAATTACATGCCATATGATTTGTCACAAAGGATACGGAAGGTACACGAAGCCAAAACTTAATGTCCTTTGATAAATGACAATGGTAGGGGGAAAGCAGGCTCTGTCTGCTTGCGTGCAACAGAGGATTATCGCAAGTGAGAAGTGAAGATTAAAATAGCGTCTTCTAAGGCTTCGTGTGCAACACTTGTCAAACAAAGAATTGGAAACAACGATTTTCTGAAGGACGGATGAAAATGTAATTTATTGCAATTGCAGTAATAAACAAGTAGACTATGCTGTAAACATTGATGAATTAAAAAAATATATCTACTGGTGGTGTTTTCCTAGTCGAAATGATTAATGCTCAAGTCTAATGTTGCGGCATAAATTATATAATTTGAAATACTGAAACTCAGTAAAGATAAACCAATATCAATGAAATAGATAAGAAACGCAAAACAAAACTTTAATTTTTATTGAAGTGAAAATTATTATTTTTGAGGTACTATTAATAATTTTTTGCAGCTTTCAGAGTTTTCTGAGGTTCAAGAAATTGTTTTGTAGAAACCGTTTGGCGCATTTTTCTTGAATAATCATTGTATATAGTAGTATGCATATTCTTTTCAAACATTTTTTTCTAGTTTCAGAATTTTACCATTATTATTTTTAACGTTATTGAAAAAATCGTGGATTATTTCATATGTCTTTCCTTTAATTTCTTTTGAAGTACTATCAAAATCGCTGTATCTGTAAAAAGAATAATTTTATCAACAAGAGAAAGTAGTACGACAAAACAAGTACGTACGAAACCTGATTTCTACGGCCAAAACTCAAATTCGAGCCTAGGTATTTTCTACCCAGATAGTTTGAACTTGAATGTTTAGTTAAATACATTTTAGTAAAGTACGCTTGTCTTAAATTAAATCTGACATTAATTTGCGTCAAAATTTATGCAGATTAAATGTTTTAAAAAGTTTCGAATGAGCCAGCACCTTGCACCAACTTCTCGTAGTGTCAGAGCTAGAGAAAGGAAAGAAAATATGGCACACTTAGTGCAAACTTTTGTTACTGAAGCAACATTGAAGCCTGTAACAAATTCGCCTTTAATGGAAATGAGTGTAGGGGCAATTATACTCTTCGAAAAAGTAGTAAATCCAACATTTAAAGGATTTCTAGAGAGATGTACAAGACAGGGCCTTCCGGATCCATAGACATGAAGAAAAATGTATCTTCCTTATCTTCAGAAATTAGAGTCAGTACATCTTCCTTTGGTAGAGTCATTAAAAATTGTTGAAGACATTAAAGTGTCTAGAATTAACGTTTGAAGATGTTACGGAGAAATTACATAAAATGTTAAATTCAAATCATGATTTGAAGTTTCTCCAAAATGTAAAAAAAGTAAATATTTGTGGTGAAAATCAGAAAATGTAGAATTTCAGCTTACATTGGCTTAGATTTCGTTTTTGAAGTATGCTCCAATTACGTCTTGTGACGTAAAAAGTTCATTTTGTACATTCAAAAACATTTTTTTCTTAAAAAAGAATGAATTTGACATAGAATAGTTTAGAAAAATTGTTAATTTTTCACTTTTACAAAAGACAATATAATAAAAATTTAAGTAAAATAAAATTTGATTGTGCATGTTTTGCCCATTTTTATGCTGCACAGTGCATATTTGATAGTGCATTTATTTGATAGTGCATGTTTGCATGCATATTCTAGCATTTGATAGTGCATAAAAATCCTGTCTTTAGTTATAATACTGAAATTTTAACTCTCAAAAAGAAAGAGTATTTCCCGTTTATTGTAGATATAGATGGGTAGAAGTAAAGGGGGTGATATGAGCCATTTATCCCGGCAGTGGGAACGTTGGGTCTATCAGACCCAGTGATATCTTTAAAGCGGTCTATTAAGCGAACGAAATTATTTCTGAATGTATCCAACAGTCTACCTTCAAATTGAATCTTCCTGAACAGATGACGACCATTCGTTTGAGTTTATCACAAACACGTGGTGTGCTATTCCCACTCACAGTTGTTGATGGGAACCCAACGTTCCCGTTTATGTGATTTTTTTACAACACGACCGACTCATCTAAGAGTTTTTTAATGCATTGCATGCAAAATATATAGAATTAATAAACAGACTTTTAGAAAATAATGATTTTCAAGTGATAATGATATTGCTGATCCACAATTTGAACTAGAAAGTTGTAGTGTTCAGATTCTGAAAAAGAAATTGAAGAAGCCGAACCTCCCAAAAATGAAATTTAACCTGAATCTTTTGTAAGTAAAGTATTTATTTACTGACACTATACTTTTTATCAACAAAGTCGAAATTTAAGGGTTAAGACATGGAAATTATTAAAAAATTTTGTAGACCGCGAAAACACTTTCTCGAAAAGGTTAAACAATCAAAATGATTGAAAACCTTATTGTAAAAAGTGTTTCCATAAAATATATATTATACAACTGTTTACTGTAGCAAATACTTCCTTTGTTTAAGTCACGCAGACTTATTTTGTTAACATTGCAGTTATTAACATAGTGGTATATTGTCTTTCTTTTTTACTTTCTCGCCTTACGAATACTTCGTAAGAAGAGAAAGTTATGTAATCGTGCGGCGGAAAACGGAGAATTTTCGCCAGAAAATCACTTATAGCAGGGGTCTGGTGACAGAAAAGTGGATAAAATCTGTTGCTAAATTAAGAAAAAAAATCCTCTATCTCGTGGTGTGGTCAAAATCCATGATTTGTTGCTTCTTCATACTTAAAAATCGATTGACGGCATTCCATCCGTCTGTCCGTCTGTGGTCAACGCTAGCGCCTAAACCGTTCGGTCGATTTTCTTCAAAATTGATATTCCCCGATGGTTTTGACTCGTCCCAGGCCTCTTGAATTTGAAACTGATATCTTAGTATTCGAGGACTTTACATGAAGCCCATTTTGAGATTTTATGAATTAAAAAAAATGGCTCCAAATTTTTTGATTATATTTTGCTGTTGAATAGTGCGAAGAACGTTGAAGGGAATGACGTAGACATCATTTTCGTTTATAGGCCCTATTTTTCGAAAATTGCAAAAAACTGTTTAAAAACTCCAAAATTGAAGATAGAGATTTTCGCTTCAGACAAAGTCGGTTGTAGAAAATTAGCACTTCAAATAAGGTCATGTACCATTTTTGGGAAAAACGAATAGTTTTTGCGTAAATTGCGATTCAAATTGACAAAAAAATCTTCTCAAAAACCGCTCCAAATTTTTTCTTTAAATTTTCTGCACGTGTGTAAGAAGTGAAAGTAAATATATAAATAAACTAGTGGTGCTATAGAATGGCCCATACTTTCTCGCAGTAGTTATTTTCCAAATGCCGATCATCCGATAAATTATGTGGGGTTAACCGTTCACCGCTGCCTTTCTTGGTCATGTTTTTTGAAAGACATGTTTTTCGCATGTTGACAATTACCTTCTTCCTAATGATAGAACTGATTCAAGATCGTTTTGACTGAAATATTAAGAGCGGTTCCCCAAATCGCTCCCGTAGCGCGGTTGGTTAATGCACCTTCGGGTTGAGATCTTCAATAAGTAAGGTACCGAGTTCGATCCCCCTTGAGGAATTTTAATTTGATGAATGTGATGTTGCAGGAAAAAAACACTGAAGAGTGTAGATACTTTATTGAAAATCATTTGAAGTACTTCTACTCACGGATAGATTCAATGTAGATAAATAGACAGGAATTGTCTGTGTTTTCCCTAACTACGTCTTTTAAACTATTTTCAACTCTGTTATTCAATTTCTGAAGCGTATGACATGTCAAATCAACCGTTGTCTAGTATATATCTTTATGAACCAATTTAAAATTATGAGCATTTTAAATGTAATTGTAATATAATATATCCAGAAGGCATGCGATGAACTTACATATCCCTAACGGTTCCAAAAATGGTTATTACTTTCTAGCTTTACGAATACTTCGTAATGCGGTTTATCGCTGCCTTTCTTGGTCATGTTTGAAAGACACGTTTTTCGCATGTTGAAAATTACCGGCTCCTAATAATAAAAGCGATAGAATTACGTATAGACTAAAATATAAGTAATTGCGATAAATGTCCTGGAAATGTCTGAATATATTTGTTCAAATAATTAACTTTTAACAATTTTTTACTTCTCTTGTATTTGTAAAGCGTTTTGCCATCGTATCAATTATTTCTTAATCATGCATTTACCATTTTTATAGGTCTTTCATGGTTCTGTTCGACAGAGACGGTGTTGGTGTTGCGTAGTGGTGTAAGTGCCGGTTCGTTGAATTTGAGTTTCGGTTGTCGGATTTTGGTACCGAAAAAGTTTGCTGGTATAATACACTTTTTCTGTTTTATGAAGTAGTGGAATAGCAAAAAGGACCGTATAGAAGCAGAGCGAGAAAGTATGTGCGTTGGAAGCACCACTAGTTTATCTTTGTTCACTTTCAATTTTAGTTTTTGTTCACTAGACACTATTTTTTGCTCTGAGACTTTAAGCAAATTTGAATATATTTTGTGCTTTATATTGGATCTAAGATTTTTTGCATCTTTTACTTCATAATAAAATACTTGTCATTCGGTGCTTGTCATCCACCGCGTACGGACGTGTCTAGTAGTGCGACTGTTTTTTACAAAGTTGTGAACTAGTTTTGAACTGAATCACGAGTGAGTAGTGAATAAACACTTTAGTATCGTGCACAAACTCACAGAAACATTGGATCTTCCACGAAAGTGCCTGAAGGTTTAAAGGAAATGGATTCTTCTGACAACAGGGGAGTCCTAACCTCCAATTCTACTGGTAGTCAACAAACACAGGTAAATAAATCTTACTCCAACGTTGCTCAAAGCGATATGTTTCCCAACAAAGACCAAGCTATTGTAATTGAAGCAAATTATGACATCAGCATTAAGGACTATATAACCAAAATTGCCTCTATTGTGAACCCCAGTAAACTTAGATTCATATCAAGAATATCAAATAACAGAATATGCATATTCTTTTCTAATGCTGAAACTGTCAAGGAAATTACAGAAAGACACAAAGTAATCGAAATAAATAACCACAAGTTAAATGTAAGACCTTTAATTAATAAACACGTACGTGTCATAATATCCAACGTTTGTCCGGTTATTCCTCATGATGAAATTTTAAAAGTGCTTCATGCCAAACAAATTAAGAACACTACCAACATCACATTTATTAGAGCTGGTATTTCAGAACCAAGCCTATCCCACATTATGAGCTTCCGAAGACAAATCTTCATTGATCCTGATGATGTCAAAAATTTACCGGAGTCCACATTACTATATTATCAAGACACTACTTACAGAATTTATTTCTCTACAGACAATATAACTTGTTTTCAATGCAAACAAGATGGACACATTGCCAGTCAATGTCCTTCCAAGCCTTTGAATGATGGAAAAGAACATAACCCCATTGACACACCAAACATCACACCTGATAATGAAGAAACTCAGAAGCAACCAACCCAATTTCTAACACAAGACCACTTACCTCCTCCATTGGACAGTACAAATTTTCCTAATTTAAATAAAAGGAATATTCGTTCTGAATCTTCATCACTACAAGAAACGTTAAACAATAACATGCATACTACAGCTGAAGTGTCCCAAAAGCAACCCAGGAAAAAAAGAGGAAGAACAAAAATGAAGAACTCAATGACCAAGACAACTTACCATTTAAATCTGTTGAACTTATTGCCCCCATAAAAGATATGATTGAATCTAATCCAAATAAATTCCCCTTAACATATAATCAATTTAAATCATTTTTATAAAATTCATTTGGATCTCCAGATCCCATATTGATAGTAAAAGATTACTCTAATGACACTGAAGCTATTATAAAAATGATGACTGTGACTTATCCTAAACTCACTGAAAGATCCATCAAGAATAGATTTACAAGGATCATTAATAAACTGAAAATGAGTACTTCACTACAAGAAGTTTCTGGAACTGATACAAGTTCTGATAACTTCTAAAATAATTATGAAAATTTTACAATGGAACGTTAATGGCTTTTATACTAGATTGGAAAGTATCCAGTTTCTTTGTAATCTACATAATCCAGATATTCTATGAATTCAAGAGACTAATTTTAAAGATAATCATTTTGGCAACCTAAATGGATTTAAATGCTTGAATAAAAACAGAAGCAATTTGAACTATGCTTGTGGAGGTGTAGCCTTATATACTAAAAATTATCCACTCACAGAACAACTCAATATTGAATCAAAAATAGAAGTTGTTGCTACTAAGATTCTTTCTCCCACCATCCTTTGCATATGCAATATATACATTCCAAACAGCTATTCCTTTGAAAGTAATGAAATATGTGATATTATTAAACAGTTACCGAAACCTTTTATATTATTAGGAGATTTTAATTGTCATCATTATCTTTGGGGATCATATAAGACTGACTCAAGAGGGTTGAAAATTGAATCTGTTATAGAAGAGAATGAACTGATAATTCTTAATTCTGGACAACGTACTCACATCAACATCAGTAATGATAAGTTCAGTGCCATTGACCTTAAGCTTTCCTCTTCCCGATTCGCCAAAAATTGTAACTGGTATGCATCCGAATACCCTTATGATAGTGATCATTATCCTATATTCATCGATATCCTCAGTCCCAAAAGCAATTAGTCACCTCCGACTGCTGCCCCGAAATGGAATTTCAACACTGCTGACTGGACTAAGTACCAAAATCAGATTGATGTTTTCCTTACTCAGGGTAATCTACTCAACGATGTTGGGAATATAGACAAAACCATTCAATCCTTCTCATATATCATCACCAAACCAGCAAATGACTCAATTTGTCAATATAAAAATTCATTCAAAAGGAAAAGGGTACCATGGTGGAATGAGAAATGTGAGGAGACTACCAGAAAAGCAAAACATGCTTTTAATAGATATAAAAAACAAAGTACTCTTGAAAACAAAATTGAATACAAGAGAACCAGAGCTGCAGCCAGAAGAACCATTAAAGACAGCAAAGCTAAAGCCTGGACGAACTATGTTTCATCGTTATCCAGTCAAAATAGTATATCTGAATGTTGGAAAAAAGTCAAAAGAATTCAAGGAAACAAAAGAAATAACACAATTAACTTTAGACATATTGAAAATCAAGTTGTAACTGACCCTGTACTAATTGCCAATGAATTTTCTGATACCTTTGCAAAAACTTCCAGCACAGTGAACTATCTCAATGAGTTTATTCCATATAAAAATGAACTGGAAAATCAACAAATTATTCTGGATAAAGAAGAAAACTGGATAACGTGTCAACTTAATGAACCTATTTCACTATCTGAATTAATAGAGCTCTGCAATCAGGCGAAAACAACCGCTCGAGACTCTCGGGCTCCGCGCCGACGCTCGGCGAAGGGTGGGGGACCTTGCTTGGAGGGGAAGAGATAGCTGTTTAACGGACATTTCGACCGGCCGCCTTGCGGCTCCCGCCGAGACGCGGGAGCGCTCGAGCGCTCGGCCACGCGCCGGACTGCACAGTAGCTCCGCCCCTCAATGCATGTACGGGATGCTGGTATATCCGTCTGCTAATATATAGCTTAGTCTCCCCAATGTACACCTGCTGACAATCATTGCAAGGAATGGAGTATACAACATTCGATATACCAGCATAAATACGACATTAACAAAGACGCGGATTTGCATACCTCTTTAACCAAGCATAGGACGGAACTTAACCATTCTATTGCATTTGACAAAGTCAAAATTTTACATTATGAAAAACAAACATCAAAAAGGCTAATCGCTGAAATGTTGTATATAATAATGAATGATACGATGAACACAAAAAGTGACATACAGAAGCTGAACCAAATTTATAAAATGTTAATGCTGCACCAACTTCCATAATTGTGTTATTTTTTTGCCAATCCTACATGTTTGAAATGTTTATTCCTTAACATATCTAAATGTGCTACTCTCATAAATTGCATAATGTAAATATTTGTTTTGACAAGCCTTCAGGGTTTTGTGGATGTAACAGTATTGTAAATATTTAACTTAAAAATTGTAAATTCTATTGTTTTATATTAATTTATTTAACATTGTTAACCGTTGCCATAATTGCTCTTGACAAGGCATGTACAAAGCATGCGAAACGTTGAGCCAATAATAAATGTTTTTTAAAAGAAGTTTAATTCCTGTAATCAATTTTGATTGATCCTATATGGTCAAATACATATATTTATTCGTACCATCAACACCTACAATTATATCAGGATCAACAGGAGAATTTACATCAATTTCAACACCTATCTGATATAAGGAAACCAGAAAACGGCGTTCCTCAAGGATCCGTCTTAAGTGTGACATTATTTCTTCTGGTCATTAATGATTCAGATGAAGATATAAAAGCACCAACAATAGTTAGAAAATATGCCGATGATATAATTGTCCTCTGTAAAGGGAAAAACTTAACTACCACTGAAGGAGCTGTACAAGAAGCATTAAACAAATTATATTCCTGGTCCCTTAAGTCTGGTTTTAAGTTTTCAGCCAAAAAAACCGAATGCATATTATTCTCCAAGCGCAACCTAAACACAACTCCCCATTTGTATTTAGGGCAACAAACCCTACGATCTGTGCAAAACACCAAAATCCTAGGATTAACTTTCGATTGTAAAATGACATGGAAGAACCACATCCTAAATCTGGTCAACGACTGCAAGAAGAGACTAAATATTCTTAAACGTATAGCTCACAACAACTGGGGAGCTGACAGAAAACTCTTATTACTAACGTACAAATCAATTATTAGATGCAAAATAGATTATGGATCACTGATAAATAATTCAGCCAAACCAAATGTATTAAAGACACTTGAAACCATTCATAACCAAGCCTTGAGAATCTGTACAGGTTGTTTCCACACAAGTCCTATAGGAAGCATCCTAATAGAGGCTCAAGAACCATCACTAAAATTCCGAAGGCAACTGCTGAGCATTAGGTATGCAATTAAAGCTGCCTCTTCAATTAATCCTATTATACATAATGATGTATTTCCCCCATTGCCAACTGTACATCAAGACTACCCTCACCACAAACCTTTCTACTCCAGAGTTAAACATTTACTAAATGAATTCAATATTCAACACAACCATTTTGAGAAACAAAGAATTCTTGCTGTGCCACCTTGGACTATTCCAAACATCAAAATCGACTTGACCTTAACCAAATATCAAAAGAGAAACCTATCAACTGACAAATGGCTAAACAAGTCCTGGAATTATATTGATGCAAACTACTCCAACTATTCTGTAATCTCCATTCACGGCAGTTCCAATGAAACCGGAAAAGAAGCCATAGTATGCATGCCTGACAACACAATAAAGTTCCAGCTTAAGCAATATGCCAGCCATAAAACTACAAAGTCCTATGCCTTAATGTCATCACCTAAATACATCCCCAAGCTTCACTCTCCTAATGTCATTCTGCTCACAAGCTCATTATCATCAGTCAACTGGAGCAAGAGTACTAAAACATAAATAAACATCGTTATTATAGAAGAATATCTTCAGATCATTAAGGCGGGAATAAATTTGGTTCTAGTATGGATCCCTTCTCAAATTGAACCGGTCTTCGTAACCAGAGGCGCCAGTATAAGTAATACATTAATTGATCTTCAAATATCAACAAATGTACATAACTTATCATGTAGAGTTGAAAACATTTTAAAATTTGTTGAGGAAGAAATGAAAAATAAATGGAGCCATGAATGGACAAATTATCAAGCCAGCTATCTTCATAAATCTGTAAACAGTTTTAATGCACTAGGCACCGACATTAAATTCCGACGCAGGGAGCAAGAAGTCCTTTCAAGAATACGAACTGGACATTGTAAATTAAGCCATCTCTATTTGATCCAAAAATCACCTCCACCCTCATGTGATTTATGCAATTTACCTTTAAACCTTGATCACATTTTCAAAGTATGTTCCAGGTGTATAACAGCCAAAGAGTATCAAATGGATTTAACCACCAATCAATACTGCATTCTAAAGAAGACCAAGAAAAAATAATCAAATTTTGTTTAGCCATTAACATATTTATGGACATTTAAAGAAAATGGATTCATGTAAACTGTAATTGTCCCTGAATTGTTATTACTATTGTAAGATAATTGGAAATGTAATTGTTATAATTTTCTACTCCTATATTGTAACTAACTGCATTATAATTATATTGTAAATGTATTATATATGAAGTCGCTAATAACCGCGATGTTGATGCGACTAAAAATAAAATTAATAAAAAAAAGTACTTGTGTAATTAATTAGTGATTTAAATAGTCTCTAATAACTAGCTCTTGGTCTCCTAGACCTAGCGTTCCCACTGATGTCAGGGTTTTCCACTTCCCACCGCCGGATATGAGCCCCTTTGATATCTTTCCATACATCGCAAACATTCTAACAGGAACTATGTCAAGAACTAGTTGAATAACTTCTTTTGCCATCAGAGCTCTGTGGTTCAGTTGTGAATGAGACCTGATGTGAAATAGAAGAGTTCGTGTTTTCTCGGTTCTAAAAGCTTTGGAAGGTAAGTCTTTAGCTTTTAATTATAGAATGAGTTCGCTTAGACCGATTCTAATTCTTAACGAATGAAATACAATATTTTTTTCAACATTGTTTTTATGTCTACAATCTGTCAATTCGAACGTATCAAAGACCGGTTTTAGTTTGTATAATTTTAATATGGCGAAGGCTGTAAAATGAACCATGAACTTTGGTGCGTACATGAACCCCAAACATTAACGGGCTCACATTACATACACTACAACTTGTGTTTGTATTATTTTTGTTTTAGATGCCACGAAAGGTTCTAGGCCCAAAACAAAAATGAACTAGTGAGTAGTGGTGCTACAGAACGACACAGATTTTCTTGTTCTAGTTAGTTTCCTAATTTCTTTGGTCGGGGCTAGCGTTTCGATAGTGCCCCATCCTTTTGCCAGCTGCCATCTATCGCCGCCCAATTTTTTCACATTTGCCAAATTTTTCGATTGCCAAACGGAAGAACAGAAAAAATACTTTAAGAATATTATTAAAGAATAAAAACTTTCCTATATGCACATTTTCGTTGAAAAATTTAGTGCTATTTTTACGGAAATGGCGTTTAAGCGTTACTGTAAAAACGAAATTTGAAGATCATTTTCACAGAAAATTAATTATTGAGATTTCGAAAAACTTGATTCAAAGTCGTTTGAAGCACTTCTAGTCACAAATGCATTAAGGTATTCAAATTGCCGGAAATGTGCATATTAATGGCATGAGAAATATTTTTACAAAATTACATTACATTTGTGTAATGTTTGAAGACAAAAAAAAAGAATACAGCAAAATGAATATTATGTTACCTTAAACAATGCAACTAGCATCATCCGTACAAAAAGTTTGAAGAATACGTTTGGAGCCGTTTTTGATAAAATGGTGTTTGAGTGCTTCTGATAATGCGGACATTTTAGCTCATTTTCACAGAAAACTTGAGTTTTCGAGAAACTTTTTTATGACATCATTTAATGTACAAACGCTCATAAATGCAACTAGTGGTGCTACAGAATGGCACAGACTTTCCCGGGCTAGCTATTTGGAATCGCCACATACCACATACTCTTGCCAGCTGCCATCTATCGCCGCCCAGAGTACATTTTTTGACTTTTATTAATTTTTCGGTCTGCTAATGGTAAAATGGAAATATTTATTTCAGAATATTAAAAAACACAAAAACCTCGTCCTAAATGGCAATTTTCTTTTAAAAAATTGTAGCTTTTTTAAAAAAAATTGCGTTTACACGCTATTAAAAATTCACAATTTGAAGCTCTTTTTCACAGAACTTTTTTGAGTTTTCAAAAAACTTTATTTGAAGTAATTTGAAGCACTTACACTCACAAATAAAATAATGTTTACAAATTCCTGGTAATGTGCATATTAAAGATGTGAAAGATCTTTCAAAAAAATTACATTTGTGTAATTTAAAAAAAACTCAGAATAAACTTTACGTCATTTCAAAGAGTGCAGTTATCACTATCCGGTCGAAAAGTTTGAAGACATTTTTTAGCCATTTATGAGAAAATGGCGTTTGAGCGTTTCTGAAAATGCAGAATTTTGAGCTAGTTTTCACAGAAAACTGTTGTATTTTCGAGAAACTTTACTTGTCATTATTTAAAGCGCATTTTCTTACTTAAAGTACATGTACGACAAACAAGTTAAAATCTGAATACAGATGGATATAAGCGTTTTTGCAAAGAATTGATATTATTCGCCAACCGAATACCCATAGTATTGACAATGTTGGGCAGGCAATAGCGCTTCTGTTTAATTTGCTGCGAATATTGCATTAGTGAAATGTGTTCCTGTTTGTTTCGTTTTGTCATAGTAAGAAATGATTGCTGCCCCTGACTTTTGAAATGAAAGCAAATACGCATCACAGGCGCTTTGTTTGAATTGGACGTTTTCAAATAATTGCTGAGGAGTTAGTAGCGCAGAAAATGCAATACTTCAATATTACGTATCTTTTTCCAACAAGGTGAGAAAGTATGTGCTGTTGTAGCACCATAAGTTTTATTAATATTTGTATTTAATATTTTTCGTTTCTGTTTATATTACTAATATATATCATAAGTTGGTCCATCATTTATAATACAGAAATCTTTTTAATAACAGTGTATATATTAAAAAGATTTCTGTCTTATAAATGATGGACCAAGTTATGATATTAATGTTTGCCTACATTCGCGATATTAATATTTGCCTATACTAAACAAATGCTCCCTCGGGTTACGTATGTGTTTGCTAGTTGTACACACCAAATATTACGAGTTAAACGGAAATAAAACCGCCGTTCACCACACAACAAATGCCGGGTCGTACAGCAGTTTACGCACTTTGAATATGGCGACCATGCCCATCATATCGGCGCACGGATTGTGGGTAGTTTTTCTCTCTGTGTAGTACCTATTCTGTGACCTCGACATGCATGACATGTGTATCATGCCGACCCATGAACCGGCCGACACCGATGATATCAACTGTGACGTGAATCTGGTGCATCCAAACACCTTATCAGAAGAAGAAAAACTTGCACCAAACCGTCGACCCAGCCTCGGAACCAGCAATGCATTGAGGACAGCGCGGCGGCCAACAATTCAGCTCTACAAGGGTTCAGCGCGTAGCAACCCCCAAGCAACACGGAAGCAACACAAAAAAGAGGTCAGTCAGTGAGAATATGAACTCTAAAGATCCTAAAAGATTCAATTCCGATCCCAGTGCTTACAGTGTAAATCTATCTAGAGATAAAGAATACAGGTTCGGAGTTGCAGTCAAAAACATTTGGTGAACGGTTACCTTGGTCGCACAGCAAGCATTAACAGAAAAAATCCTCTTATCTATACAGAGCAAATAACTAACCTCAATAAATGCATAATGAATCTCAGAACACACATTACCAATAATTTCATAACAGATGTAAAAACATTAAGATAAAGATCAGTGCAAAGCTCTACAGACTTTCGGAAAATAATACAGTACCTCATATACACGCAACGGAAATTCCACTCATACAAGGACCCGGCGGACAAAAATTGTCCGTGGTGTTCAAAAATCTTCGTTAATCTATATCTGAACAGGACATATTTGTAAATCTTAAACAGCGCCACCCTTCAGTGTTAAATATCACCAGAGTACAAAAAGAAGGAAATACAATACCAGTGATCGTAGCGGAATTTAACGGCGTTTTAGAAACTCTCGAAACTGTATAACAAATAAACCAAAAACGGAAACATTGAATGATTACAGAAAAGAGGAAAAAAACAACGGTCTCATTCAGTGTCAACGGTATTGTAACTACCCAATCAATTGTGCTTTTTGAGCCGGGAACCACTATTATGCGCAGTGTCCAAAAAAAATAATAATAATAATGAAAATCCCTTGTGCGCGAACTGTCTCAGCAGCCACGGCAAGGAAGATTTTTCAGTATCAAGGATCCACAAAACATATATTCTGGCTACACAACATGTTGGTGGATTTTCTCTTAATTTAGCATCTAGATTTATCAACTTTTTCGTTGCCAGAGCCCCAGAGCCCTGTAATAAGAGTTATTTGACGAAAATTCGTGCAAATAACTAAGTCTACTAGTGAGTTGCCAAAGAATGTATACTGCTGTGTCGTCCGAGAATTTTGCTAAATGCACGTTTTTATTTAAATTTGAGAATGTCAGCTACATAAAGATTACACAACGTTGTTGATAAGGGAGATCCTTGAGGTAATCCGGCTTTGATACATCTGGGGTGAGAGATGACTTTCACATGACAAGTGGCTGTTGACATTCACGGCGAAGGTTTCATACTTTAAAAAATTGTTAATAATTGCGTGTATATAATGTGTGCCTATTTGGATAAATTTGAAACTGAAAGCTTGGTGCCATGTACGGTCAAACGCCTGTGCTACATCTGACTAGTGGTGCAATAACATCACGTACTTTCTCGCCTTAGTAAGTTATGTAATACTATTTATACTACTATTTCTCCCCAAATTAACACATTTCAGTCATCTTATTTTTAAACTCATAACAAACTAAATATTTTCAAGCAAATATCAACACAAATTTGACAATTATAACTGCTTTTCATGTACATGAATTCTGTCACAACAATAAGACGTAGTTCTTTTTTTTTAATTTTAAAATTTATTCTAGCTTGGCCATTGGCAGCGCATAAAATATATACATTAGTAGTAGATCTATACATAATATTTTAGTTTTAGATATTATACAATATCGTGCTTATATGATTTATCATGAGAAAACACTCGTCAGTTCTAGTCTATGGGGGATCGAAAAATTCTCTTGGTAGCTTTCTTTTTAATCTTTTGCAGTGAGGATTTTGCTCACCTAAATGAAAGTGAATGTCTGAAGGGATCTTTAATATTTTGGATTAGAATTTTGCGGCTAAGAGGGAGAAGTGGACGGGGATGGGTGTAATGCTAAGTTCAATATGTAACTGCGAATTTGAAATGTACCAGGGAGCTTTAGTGATGGTCCGTAGGAATCTATTTTGATAAATTTGCATTTTGTTGATGTTTGTTTTGGCAGCGGCAGCCCAGAATGGGAAGCATCGGAAAGTATGGGTCGTATTATTGCTTTATAGAGGTGAATAGCCACATGTAATTGTAAGGGGGGATGATTTTTTTGAGAATCGGACTCTACTAGTCGCTGGAGCTATTCGGGGGTCATTCCATATTAAATCAACACAGTTATAATTAAAATTTTACCTCACCATTTTAGATTCAGATGAAATTTGACACTTAGGTAGTATGAATGGAGAATAAGAAAACTACAAATTATTAGTAAAATATTTCCACCCGTTTCTGAAATAAAGCCATGTAAACTTTTGCAAAATTGGGTTCCCGAATTTTTTAAATTGATGTAGAACCTCACCAAATTAAGATAGAGAGCTGGACCAGGTGTCATTTTGCAGCTTTCTTTATGGCCTTTTATATGATATACAACTCAATAGGGGTTGCGTTCAAAAAGATTTTCAAATTTGAATTTAAAATTTTGATTTTGAGTTTTTTCAAAATGCTCATCTTCAAAAAAATTGAAAAAATTCTAAAATAATCCTTGTGTATTTCCAAATAGATGGTGCAAGTTTAAAAATGGGACTGTAATGGGTTCATATGGTAATCTTTATTTACAATGCACAATATTTACCTACTCTAGATTTTACTGATTTACAATGCATTTTATTTCAAATTATAAGCCCTAATATATACCAATTATTAATTTAGTGTTTTTTACTGGCGAGTGTGTTGTGTTTTATTGTTATGATAATAATAATAATAATAATTAATTATTATTATTATTATTCTAATAATGGGTCTAATATTCTATATGGGTCTAATAATAATAATAATTATTATTATTATTATTATTATTATTATTATTATTATTATTATTATTAGACCGCGGAATGTCATGCAATTGCATATCGACTGACTGTGCATATCGAAAGGAAATGTATATAACTTTACCTATCACCAAAAATAAAACAAATCAAGGTCACCTTTCAGTTGATGAACCAGATACGTGGGAACTTCGTTGAGGTAAGAACACCAACTTTGAGCAGCGTCAGCTGGTTATTTACCATCATGCAAAGGGTTAATGATGCCCCAAATTTTGCAAAATGCCATTAATGAAGAAAGCACAATGAGTGACATAATCTCATGGTACATCAATGAATAGGCAATTGAACTGCAATCCGGAGGAGAACGTCCGAAGACATTTTCTGATCGAGAAGAGAATCTTGTCGTAAAAATAATAAAGAAGGACCCTCGTATTAATGCACCAAAAGTTACTCCACAGTTATAAATTGGCATTGACAAGAAAGTAAATCCCAAACCGTGCGAAGGGTACTAAGGAGGTTTAAATTACATACCCGCGTTGTCAGAAGAAAGCCACTTCTAAGTTAAGAGAGAAATACCCGAAAAGATCTGATTTCGATCCACTTCTCCACAAAACCCTGGAATATATGCACTAAAATATACCGCAAACATTAAAATACGCATTTAAATTAAAAAATTGCACACATGCGAAATAAAAATAGGGTAGATTTGCTTTATTTTTGGTGATAGGTAAAGTTATATACATTTCCTTTCGATATGCACAGTCAGTAAAAATTTGCAATTGCGTGAAGTTCCGCGGTCTAATAATGATAATAATAATTATTATTATTATTATCATTATAATGACGGAAGTTATTATAATAGTGACAGAAGAATGGAAAACAGAGGCATTGTTAGTGCAGCAAAAAGTATTGCGAAGAACACTAGCCAAGACACGTCGAATAACACAGACATGGAACTTCTGATGCTATTAAACATGAAATGTGAGACACAAAAAATTTTAAAGAACTCGTGGAGAGGCAAACCACTCCACGGACAATATCTAAAAAGAATGGACAAGGTGTAGATTAATAAAGATCAATCAGTTATGTGGCTTAAAAGGGTAAGAATGAAGGTAGAATCGGAAGCAGTAATAGTAGCTGCTCAAGATCAGGCGTTGAGAACACGACATTATGATAAAGCGGTTCTCAAAATTTCCCAAGATGACAAATGCCGAATTTGCCAGGAGCAAGTAGAAACCGTTGATCATATTGTCTCAACTTGTCCAATCCTAGCAAAGATCGAATACTTTAAAAGACACGACAGGGTGTCCACTGGCAGATCTGTACCGCCATCGAAGTTCCAAACACATGCCTCAAGTGGTACAAACACTCACAAAAACCAGTGACGTCTGTTGGATTGTGTACGATATTGTACGACCAACCAATTCAAACTGATCGCACGATAGCGGCAAACAAACCCGATATAGTTATCCGGGATTTGAAGAAAAAATTGTGTTTACTTATCGATGGTGCTGTACCTTGCGATCGAAACGTCGTTACCAAGGAAGCAGAGAAACGTCTTAAATACAAGAGTTTGGAAATCGAGATCAGCCGAATGTGGGGCGTAAAAGCACAGGTCGTCCCGATAGTTATCGGAGCTCTGAGATTTGTTCCTCAAAATTTGAGTAAGAACTCGTCTAAACTCCCAGGTAATTCAAAAGACTGGGAAGTGCAAGAAATCACTTTATTTGGAACAGAACCTTAGGTAGCTGGTTACAACCTGGAGTAGATTTTATATTCAGCCAACTCATAACATCTTTAGTCGTGATGTGGTGGAATAATAATAATAATAATAATAATAATAATAATAATAATAATATTCATTATCATCATAACAATAAAACACAACACACTCGCCAATCAAAAACACTAAATTATTAATTGGTATATATTAGGGCTTATAATTTGAAATAAAATGCATTGTAAATCAGTAAAATCTAGAATAAGTAAATATTGTGCATTGTAAATAAAGATTACCATATGAAACCATTGCAGTCCCATTTTTAAACTTGCACCATCTATTTGGAAATACACAAGGATTATTTTAGAATTTTTTCAATTTTTTTGAAGATGAGCATTTTGAAAAAACTCAAAATCAAAATTTTAAATTCAAATTTGAAAAATTTTTTGAACGGAACCCCTATTGAGTTATATATCGTATAAAAGGCCATAAAGAAAGCTGAAAAATGACACCTGTTTCAGCTATCTATCTTAATTTGGTGAGGTTCTACATCAATTTAAACATTTTCCGGAACACAATTTTGCAAAATTTTACATGGCTTTATTTCAGAAACGGGTGGAAATATTTTACTCAAAAATTGTAGTTTTCTTATTCTCCATTCATACTACATATGTGCCAAATTTCATCTGAATCTGAGATGGTGATGTAAAATGACTGTGTTGATTTAAAATGGAATGACCCTCGGTGTGTAATATTTTGCCGCCAAGTAAGTCTTTTATCGAACAGAACTCCGAGACAGTTTTGTTGTGAGGAAGCCAGGTGATGTTTTGATTTTGGTATGTGAGATTTGGGGGGACGTCTGGTCTACGGAGGGTGAATATTTTTGCCTGGCTTTTAGTTGGATTTATTTGATTGTGCCATTTTTTTTAACAGCTGGAGAAAAATGAGACGTAATTCACAGAAGTAGCTCCTGAGTCATTGTTGCCGAGCCATTGTTGCATTCCAATCTGATATTTCCTCAAGGCTAGCAATTTTTATTTAATATATTTCAAATAGGTTTTAAATAATTTCTAATTAACAAACGCAATTATAACAAAGTACCACTTTTTTATTGAATTTTACAATTTAAAATTGAAACACCAACCAGCAACATACCATATGAATATTTTCCAATGATGCATGACACATCACTCCGTAATGCCAATTTTTGCGTATAGTTTAACAATACATCACATTTTTATACATTTTTTATTTTGTTTTTTGAAAAATAATATTAATTTATTTAAGAACTATGGGGGGGCCTTGGAACGTTAGGGGCCCTGGGCCCATTTGGACCGTGCATTAACACAACATCACATACTTTATTGCATTACTTCTAAGTTTAGCAGTTTTTGGAAATCCTGAGAGTTCAAAGAAAAGTGACCTACGTCATTTTAAGCGCCCTTTGCTCTACCGTAAGAAAAATGTAAAGATGAAATTTGGTACCGTTTTTTGAGCTACCGATGAAATTTGAGACCGTTTTTTTGAATATTATTTTATAAATTGCATTAACTTCAAGCAGAAATAACGCGAACATTTTTTTTTTCAAAAAAAGAATACATGACCTTCTTTACAGACGTGATTTTTTAGAACAGATTTCATTGAATCTTCAATTTTATACTTTTGAAATCTTATATTTTTGCAATTTTTGAAAATACAGAGAGTTCGCCAAATATAAGACCAGCACCAATTTTCTTACCGTTCTTTTATACACGTTCTACATACAAAGGGAAAATTTAAAGAAAAATAGAGACATTTTTGAGAAAATATTCTTTAATTTTTTAATGTTAGCCTATATTTCGTGTAAAATTACGCGAAAACTACTCACATTTCCAAAAATTGTACATGACTTAGTTTCAAGATGCGTCTTTAAAAAGCATGCTGAAACAAATTTTTGAACATTTGCAATTTTCAAAAAATCGGGGATTTTAAGTAGTGCCATTTATTAAGAGTTCTTTACTCTATCCGAAGACACAGTTTAATAAAAAAATTAAAACTATTTTTAGAACATTTTGAAAAAGTTATTGAAGTACCCCCACAATCAAAATACCCCTTTCAAACTAGCGGGGTAGCAGATTCTTTGAGTTCGTCTGAACGACTCGGGCTATAGTGTTGGACACACGCAGGCAGATAAACGGTCGAACACTTTACTGTAAGTCGATTTTTCGGTATCAAGGACCCACAAAACATTGATATTGACTACACAACGGGTCAGAGGAAGCACATTACTATATATAGGGACAAGATTATCATGTGTTTCGTAACGAGGGCCAGGCAATAAGAGTTTATTTTCTCACAAAAACCTGTCAAAATATTCTGTCAAAACTTCGACGTTTTTTCCCGCAGCATTACAGTACTTTCTCTACACTGAGTAGCGAGAAAGTAAAAATCTCTACGTTCAATATCGTAATTGTGGAAAGACACCGAAAAAATGTGAACATTTGTATTTTGGAAACATTTCAACGAATATAAGTTCAAGGCCATTTTTCAACCGTTTTCAGCAAATTTGGATGAATTCTTTTCCAGAATGTTGTGGAAAAAGTTGCTCTTTGCAGAGAGCATATTTTAAATGGCGTCTAATATAACAATTTGAATTATTTTTCAGATGTTTTGGAAACAGATGCTGCTCGTAGAGAGAATTCTTTAAATGGCTTCTAATATCCGAATATAATTTTTTTCCAGAATGTTTTGGAAGCTGCTGCTGCAAGTACTGAGCGTCCTCGCAGCCGTGATTGGGCTGCCGCGGACGCTGCTAGCATATATCCGTGATTGGCTGCACTACCGGAAATTGGCCAATCGCTTTCCCGGACCCCCCACACGACCGCTCGTCGGCAACCTGTTCGACTGCGGACTCTTCCCGAACCGTGAGCTCACTTAATTTTTGCTAACGGCGACACTAGTAGGAACCCGTGAAAATGCTTTCGTATATTTCATATATACTCGTGTATGTATGTATATGTATATACACCCACAAATAACACACACACACACACACACACACATATATATATATATATATATATATATATATTCTGTAAGGTAACGGGGGTAACATTGCCACATCTTTGTTTCTTGGAAAGTTTTACTTTGTTGCATCAATTTTTCACAATAATGATATTGACAATTTAATACGTCACAACAGTACAATGTTTCTTCAAAATATTGAAGACATAGCTTCCATAATTTGGAAGAGGATTTTATTACTTTTGTATATAAAGGATTTTTTTATTGCTTTTAGCAAGGAAAGTGGCAATGTTACCGCAAAGGGGTCAAACATTGCCATCTCTATTTATTTCCAAGTCTGTGGCAATCTTTAAATGTGGGAGAGTTGGATAGGAAACAGAAATGTATAAATATGCATCAGAACAATTATAGTCTTTGGTTTTTTACAGTTTAAGTACTTAAACAGGGATACATACTCCTTTGAGAACTTAGTCTAAAAAAGTTTTATTAAGAGTTTTACATTGTGATAAAATGCGGTAGGGAAAACGTGTTTTCTCCTTTTTATATTTAGTCTGGAAAGTTACATGCAAAAATGCAATATCGTATTTTGGCATATCACACTCATCCACGTCATGCAAAGTGGATTTGCTAATTCCATACGGTTAAGTAGCGTTTCCCTATTTAATTGTCCACTGTTTACATTTCCCATTGCTTAGTTCATTTTAACTTCATCATTGGTTAGTGAACTTTAGATATTGCATTTTTTATTTGTCTACGTGGCAAAGTGACAATGCAAAGTTACAAAGTATGGCGACAACAAAAAAAGTAATTTTCTATCAAATATAAATTGTAAACATTGATTAATTACAAGTCATATGCTTTATAAATGATACAAATAAACTCACAAGTGTCAATTGTTTCAATGTAAGAATTTCTTCTCAAAGGTTATCAATGTAGGGACAAGATGGTCGGTATGACAATGTTACCCTGAAAGCGGTATATGTTTTAATACATTTTCTCTTGTTTGTAATGAATATTTTTATGTCACGACATAGCATGCCTAGAACATGACTTATTTACTTCATAAATAAATTTATATACAATATAAATATATTAACAAGTCGTTCCAGAAGTAAGTATTGTTATCGCTGAGCTCAGTAGTAGCCATTTTATGTCACAGAAAAAAAGTGATAATGTACGTAACTTTACAATCCCGTGATCCTGTAGAGGCGGACTATCAAACTTGCGAAAATAAAATTTACCATGATAGCTTTATTTCGACTTGACAACATTAAAATAAGGACGTAAATATTGGTTTGGGTAAATGTAATGACAAGCCGTAGTGAAAGGTTATCAGAATATTTAATGTATTTTTAAATTAATTTCTCCGAGAAGTTTATCTCTTCACGTAATTGAGTTTGTTACTTTGACGAGTAATTGTGTTTACTTTCAGCGTGGACTCTGATGAAATGGATTTTGGAAGATGTCATGTATCGTTATCCTGCTGGACAAATAATGTTAAGACCTGTCCGAGTGATTCTTTTAGGCGATGTAAATGATATTCAGGTAATACTCCAAATAAATTAAATATTACTTCTTATTAAATTCAATATTATTATCATTATCATTATGATTATTAAAATAGTTATATACATTAACAATAAAATATAATCTATTTACTGTCGAGTGTCATACATTATTTTATTCATTATCATTATATAACAGACAGCGGTGAAGTTAAAAATGAAATATCCAAAGCAATATTATGTGTGAAATGCTTATTTTATTGATTTAATGAAATCGAAACAAAGGATATGTTAACAAATATACATATTTTTACGTACGCATTGATACATTGATATTACGACGTACGCATATTACGTCAAAGCAATGATGATGATATAAGCCTATTGAATCCCTAAAAGAGCATGGGTCTCCTTTCAGAACACAGGGGTGGTTCTGTATATCTCTTAAGATGAACCAGTCCTTTAGAGATTTAGTTTTACAACTACAGTACTACTATCTAGTACCAGCAGTCATTTTAATACCAACTGCACTCAGTTTTGAACTCATGCATTCTAGTGTCACTTTTGTTAGTCACCTCGCATTTAACTTTGTTTATATATTTACTCTTATTTTAGTTTTACTTACATTTACTTTAGCTTTTCTCTTGCGCTTATTCACATTTAGCACTTCCTTTCATTAATGCTTTGTGCCATTTGTTTTTCTTGATCCTTCCGTGTTTCCCTGTTCCTTGCTATTCTTGACCATATGTTGCCACATGCATTCTTAAAGACATCAGCCCATCTTTGTTTAGAACGTCCTCTTCTTCTTTTTCCCTGTCTTGGGTCCCAGGTTTTTAACTCATATGTCCAACTTGTAGCGATCCTGAGCTTGCTCGGGATCGCTAACAATTTGTCAATAAGAAAGACATCGCCTCGCCTGCGAGATTCGCCGCGCGCTCGCGTATCCGCGAAGGCGACCCCGTCGCCTTATCAGCTGTCGCTGGAGGGGAGGCGGGGGCAGAGATTTGTCGCCCCTACGCGGCGAAGGGGCTGGTAGTAACGGTCTGAGTGAGGAGAGACGAACAGAAAGTTTCGAGAAGCTGAGGTGTGAGTTGGACTGAGCGAGAGGCGTGGCCGCGAGCCCAGTCAGCGGTAATAGCACCACGTGAAGGCGGACGCCGTCATGCTCGTTCTTCCAGTACGCTCTGTTGTTGGAGCGAGCTAAATATTTCAACGGACTAAGGTCGGTATTTCGATTCTTACGTGCCACATCGGGCATATTCCATCCGAACTGCCCGATTAAATGTTCACGCCGTTCACTGTTGGAGATAATTCCACGGACACAACCTCCGAATTAACGTTGGGGCACGGTTCCCGTAGTTCACTTTCGGAGATTGTTTTGCCATTATAAAACGTGTTCAATAACTGGTATACCATTCCATGTGCATTCTCATAGTATCTTTGTAACATGTGCAGATAGTTGCAGTTATGGATTTTTCGTGTGGGAAGACTGTACTGATTTTTGAAAGAATTTTGCCATGTTAACAAGTTAGAAGTGCAAGTTCTGTTTTTGAAAGGAGTATTAGGGATGGTAGTGTTAACACCAAGGTGAAGTTATAAATCTATTAGAGCTATTGAAGGACCATTAAGGAAGTCATAAAATTACATTTTCTAGGAGTCATTGAAGAAGTTAACTGAACTTAAATATTACGCAAGGAATGTTGTAACAAAGGGTAATTTTATATAGTTTTTCAAATATCTTATTTTGAAGATGTTCGAAGTTATTCATGTGTAATTAAAAGTGTTGTAAAAATCATATTTGAAACGAACTATTGAAGAAAATTAGCAAACTTGAATGTTGTACAATAGATGTAAATGGGGTTAATTTCTGTAGTTTTTTTTCAAGAATTTCTATTGAACGTTCTGTTTTTTTGTTCAAAAACTATATTCATTCAGTTCAACAGAATATAAGATATTTTTTGTAATTTTATTTCTATAGTTTTTACAAGAATTTCTGTTGAACATTCTGTGTTTTCAAAAAAAATATTTATTCAGTTTAACAAAATACGAGATATTATTTTGTACTCTCATTTCTAAAGTTAAAAAAAGGGGGTGTTGAATATTCTGTTTTCAACGACTATAATTTGTTCATTTCAATTGAAGACAAGATATTCTTTTTGGAATTCCAAAGAATTTCGTGCACGAAATTACATGAGAGTGTTGACTTAGTGTATGTTGAGGGTAAATTGACTGCAATTTTCACAAACAGAAAGCAGTATGAGATTCGGTCAGTTGAAATGCAAGTACTCCTCCCTATGATAGTACATTCTCATCACTCCTCGTCTCATCTGAGACCCCATTTGTTCAATTAATTGAATTTCTATTGCATTCATCACAGAATATACTACTGTGATTCTAATTCGTATAAACTAAGAGAAAAATTATTTTAGATAATCTTGCAGTTGATTTTTCCTCAGAGTTTTTTTTATTATTCTGTTCAATGGTGTATTTTTCTTGGTTTATTTGTTTATTTCTGTATGATGTGGTCATTTTGCAATTTGTGGCTTGGTTTTCAATGAAGATTCAATTATATTGAAATTTGTGGTTTCAACTTTGTGGGTTTTTTTTTCAAAATTTCAAAGAAAGCCAATGTCCCAAGAAATTTCCCTACAGCCGACCTACACGTTCGGTTACAAACTATCATCTTTTAATTTTCCCACCTGGCCAGCCTATTTCCATTTTAGTTGTAGGGCCCTTGCTGCTGAATGCTTTAAACCGCTATGTTTACCAATTTCTTCATTCTTTACTTTATCCTTCACTCTAATGTGTAGAATTTTCTTCTCTACGTTTCTTTGGTATACTCTTAGAGATATCATATGTAGTTGTATTAAACTCCATGTTTGTACTCCATATAACACCGAAATAATAACTTCTCTCTAAGAGATGAAATTTTAATTTTCTATTTGTATTTTGTTCCTCAAAAATATATTTCAAGGAACAAAATTTCCCCTAAGCTAGTCCTAATCTTCTCTTTATTTCATTATTAATATTATTATTATTTATTGTTGTATTTTGGCCAAGATATATTCCTTCACATAACCAATGGTTTTGTTTCCTATTGTAATTTTGTTCTACCGAATTTGTCACTAATTTTGTTTTTGTTGGGTTCATCGTTTGCCTTACTACAATTCTTTTTTAGTATATTGCATTAATCATTTGTTAAAGTTATGCTCTCGTGTTTGCAAAAAGTACTACATCGTCTGCGAAACGAAATTTGGTTAACCTTTTGCCATTTATGTTCAAACCGTAATTTTTATCTGTGCAGTTTAGTTTTCTGTATTCCAGCAGTAAGTATGTATTCCAGCACGTTGATAAATAATTGTGGTGAAATTGGGTCCCCTTGTCTTACACCTCTTTGTAATTTGAATTTTGGGCCACGTAATTGTATTAAGAGTGATATAATATTAATTTTTGATACGAAATCTCTCAGTGAATCTTTCAGGACAACGAAGTGTCCTTAATCGACTGAGTCTTTAATTGGGTACTACATTAAATTAAGACCAGTTGCAGGTGATCATACGAACGGTTTTTTTCTTTGTTGCATTCAGTTTTATCAGAACATTTGAGTATTGCCTCACTTTTAGAACTGGTGCTAAAAATTAAACATTTAGCATGCTAAAGATGCCTTGAAAGAACCTCTTTCGCTAGCGGCTAAAATAATTGTATATTTTCTGATGGACTACAAAATGAATCAGGGTTGGCAAGCCGTAATGGATGATTCTTTGCAGACTTTCCTCATGATTTCGAAAAACCAGTCAAAACCGAAATTGGTGGTGAATGGTCTTGCTTATTCCCTTGGAAGAGGATTAGTTACTTTAACTGGTAAGATGGAAATTTACTCTATACACTAATTCCAGACAACGTATCAAATGAGAGCGTAGGCGTAAAAATAATAACGTATCAAATGTCAATTTTTTACAGTAAACAATAAAAATTAATTTTAAACTGTCATGCATCCTTATTTATTTCAACTGAGATTATTTGTAAAATTTAGTAGAAGGGAAAATGGCAAAATTAGAAAATTAATCTTCCATTATCAACTAGAAATAAGCTTCATGATTCGTGCGACTACGTGGTTCAAGTAACTAGCTTCGTAACTCACAATACTGACACTGTTTTCAGTTCAGTTCATGGCTTTGTTTACGCGGCGACACTCGGGCCACCATGTTCGCTCTTCCCTTTGACGACGCGAATTTTACTACGCTTTCACCATCTACCGGAGAAACAAGGAATTACTCGGACGACAATCAGGCGATTTGAATTTAGCTCAGAGACTTCTTTTAGACTTGAGGTTCATTTACATGAAGTAAATCTACAAAATGGGACAGCTGACATTTCTTCCTCTTGGAAAGAAAGAGTACGAAGGATTTTTTTTTTCGCTGTTAAATACCCAGGGGTTCGATCGGGTCTTATGGATAAAAAAAGATCAGTTCTCCTCTGTATGTTTTAGCACCATTAGTTCATCTGCTACAAGTCATGAATTGGAGTTTTGCTACGTTATGA
>JAHLJT010002630.1:45595627-45664190 GCA_031308135.1 Acheta domesticus
ATTTGCGAAAAAAATTATCACCATTTTTTGGAGGCAATTACCCTCGAAACTATTTTCCATAACAACAAAGAAATCCAAGTTATTTGTAACTGAGTAACAAATGCAATTTAACAATTAAATTTGTTTAAAGAAGGTGTCCAAAAATGGTGACAGAGTGGTTTGTACCCGATTATATATATATATATATATATATATATATATATATAATCATAAAGGGCAATATATATAATCATAAGGGCCTGTGAAACTGTTCAAGGAATTGGTCGTCTGGTTAGGGTAGTGGTTAGGGCAATTGGTCGTGGTTCAGGAGACCCGGTTCGAATCGCGATCGGGGTAATCAAGTCTTTGAGGAAATTTAATTATTAAAATATCCAATATGTAAAAAACATGCTTCATATAACTGTTTCAGTAACTTCTGAAAAAAATTGTAATTGTTTTAGTATCTGGCTGCATTTAAAATACCCGCTAATATTGTGCGGCAAATTGGTGCATGAAGCTCACTGGCTAAATCCGTATAGGCGCAAAAAGGCTCACTCATGTCTTCTCATCGTGATTCTGTGCTAAGTAATTCCAAGAGTACAATGACTTTTATTTTCCAACAGAAACTCTCTTCGGTATACCTACAAACAACAAACAAACTAATCCAGATCAGGACTTGTTCGAATTGGTGTTAGCGTAAGTTGTTTTTAATATTTATTCATTATCCATATGTTGCAATTTTTCTGAGATTTTTCATTGAATATTCTAAATAGAAAATTCATGATTCATCCTTATACATTTCAAATGAAACGAATCGTCAAAAGATAATTATTACAAGAAGGTACTGTAACGTATTTCAATTTCAACATTATTTTTATATTATTCTTTTCAAATCTTATCAAATTGTTACATTTAGTCGTTGGTTCTGACATACAACATTAATCAACATTAATAACAACATTAACAACAACAATAACAACATTAATTAACATTAATAACAACCTGTTGCATACGTACCAATAATTCTATAAAGAATGATGATTACTTGAGTTCTATGGAAGGAAAGTTTACTATTGAACTGATGGAGACAACGATGAATTATCAGCATTTTCTCTTTTAAAAACAATCAAATTTAACATTTATTATTATGTTTTTACACAGTATTCGAGATCTCTTGAATTAAATGTATAAACTTTTGTCTGAATACATTAATATACAGTACGAGCTTTCGGAAATAATGTTCGTAAGTGTAACGAGTCAACATAGAATAGAAGTTGTATATTCGGAGGATATTCTTGTGTGGACACGGCCAATGCCACCTAGACACTAGTATTAGGCCTGTCCAGGGCCTGTCGACTGACCAAGGCCTGCTTTACTCAGGCCCCGAAGCAAAATTGTCACGTGATCAAAGTAGTCGGTGGTCGGCTCAACACCGCCTAGAATACAAGGCCTGCCGACACCCTGAGAGTTTGTGCGTGACGTCACGACGAGAAGGCCATGATTCATTATCACAAACTATAGTTAGGTAGTGTTGTTTCGGGGCCTGTGCTCAATGTTTTTTGTTATTTAATGGTAAAATATACTTAAACCGTGTGTGTGTGTGTAGGGATATAAGTGCAGAAATTATGCCTAGTTGTTTGCCGGGGTGCCAGGCAAATTATAAGAATGGACCTCGGTTGGGTATTTTTTCGTTTCCAAAGGACGTCAGTTAAAAAGAAAATCGATGAGAGCAATATGTCTAAATGATTTTATACCCACAACATACATAAAGGTAAGCTACAATCTATCTTTAAAATATGTATTTCTTATCTTCAATTATATTATTCATAGATTACTTAACTTGGTGATACATACTAGATTTCGGTAAGACCAGGGTTTAGGGTGGCGCGGTTCCTTTGGTTCACTGATCCGGTTCACTACGGAGGAATCGACTCAGTGAACCGAATTCTTGTTTACTATTCGCGTTGAACATGGTAACGTAATAAATATCTTTGAAAACACATTCTATTTAAGAAGCGCGCGCTACTTGAACATTCTTTACTACTTAAGCCACTCATTTTGTGTTACTTATGCCACTCGTCTATTTAGTTAAGCAAATGCTACTTATTACATTGCTCTATAAGCCACAGAATATAAATGGGAAAAGTATAACTCACGTATTTGTTGGAATTTTTATACATTTATTTTAAGTTATGAAACAAAAATATAAAAACAACAATAATAATAATAATAATAATATAAACGTAGAATTTTAAGAACCTGAAACAAAAAAAAGTATTTTTAAAAATAATACAATATGAAATAAAACCAATATCAAATAATATTAATAACTCACTATTAAATAGAATGATAGATAAATAACGGAGGAAATTGAATAAAAGCGAAGAAAAATTTGTTGAAACAACGTAATTTCTATAACAGAAAAACATACTTTTAAAAAGAATACAAACTAAAATTTATAAAAACCAATAGGAAGTAAATACTAATAACTCACTTTTGAATGCAATTGAACGATGAAAAAAATTAATATAAACAGGAACTCATAAATTTAAACAAAAAAAATTAACGTTGAAAAAGATTTTTTAACATCACAATTGCTGTAAAAATAAATTCACATTTAAAATAAATTCTATTTCACAAACTCATACTACTTAAACTTTTGTTATTGGGGGTGCTATCGCCCCCCAAACCCCCCATTTTAATACGAATAAACCAACTCGTTTGTTTTTTAAACCAATTCTACTTAATATGTTAAAGAAAACGGAATTTTAAAAGAAAAAATCCACTCACACAGTCGTTGAAATTATACAATTTTAATAGTATTACCACTACCATAGTAATACTGAAAATTAGTGTAGTATCTCGGCACGAATTACACCCTCATAACACGAAAAAAATGTCAAGCTTGTATCTAAAAAAAAAATACCTACTTTTTACGAACTGAAAAAATTAGTAATAAAAAATAACTTGTTAAGCTAATAAAATAAATACAAATATTTAAAATCAATTCTATTTCACAAACACATACTACTTACACGTTTTTTATTGGGAGACTTGCACCTCTCAAATCCTCCATTTTAATACTAAAAACAAACTCGTCTACTTTTTAAAGCAAATACTACATAATATGTTAATCATAAATAAATCCTGCATTTACATCTTCCATCACGGTAGACACACAAAATCTATTAAAAGATGTCTTGAAATACGAAAAAACACTAAATACCACTTTTCTAATCGCACTAATCGCATTAAATAGTGCCAGTAAATAAATTTGTTGTTATGGGAACAACTGAAAGTGACATTACTAGAAGGCTTTTTAAAATCTAAAAACATGTCTGTACTAATATTTGAGTTCAAACAGCAATGAAATCAGCTTAGAAACAAGTTTAATTCAACAAAAACAAGTGTAGTGAAGTGTAATTTTCAATGTGAAGTGAAGTTGTTTTAAAAGTGTCGTGATGAAGAAGAAATTTTTCGTAAAATATGAAATTGCTCATTTCTTGTATATTTATTCTTTGACCCATCAAAGCTAATCAACCCGAAGATAATTCACTTTAATTTATCGCCACCTCTGAAGTGAACCGTAAGTGAACCGTGGCGGACGATTCACGAGAGTAAGTGATTCACTAAAGGAACCAAAGGAACCGCGCCACCCTAAACCCTGGGTCAACCTAAAGTTCATAAGTTAACCTTGTGCATTATAGGGTTGATTATTGTAAAGTTCTGAAGAGTTGAAAGGACAGCTGTTCTTCTTGCTTACAGTTTGTTTTGTGTAGTCATGATTTTTGTGGGGATCGTATGCATATTTAGTGATTTTAGGTGACTGGCGACTTCAGAATTTGCTTCACTTGAGACAATAGAATGATTTTTTAGGTTTTCAGAGAGTACTTGTACAAAAAGTATGTAAATGGTAATTTAACATTCTACAACGTAGGTTTGAGATAACAAAGTTAATTATTATTTCTAGGTGCTGAACCGTCTGTAATGCCTGGAATACCAAAGTATTTGTCATGGCCTTCGACATCTGCTCGAGAAAGCTCGGATATGCGACGTATGCGATTGGAGAACGAGTCTTTAAGAAATGTCATCGAGGAAAGCATCGTTTCCTTTGAGACATATAATGAGAAGAATTCGTTTCATTACTATGAAGAATTGAAATCCAAAGTGTGTGACATACGTTTACCTGCAGATTGGACGGTATTGCTGAAAGAAAATTATGTAAATTTTGTTAGTGAAAGGAAACCGTCAGCCAAGAATGTTTTGTGCTATTAATGTTAGTGAAGAATTTATATTATCTGCTTTCAATGAGGATGCTGAAATACACTCGCTTCCATCTGGAAAACTACCAAGGAAGATCAATAAGATACACGAATTGTAGAATATTGTTAATGAAATCAGTGGAGCTTTCTGCAATAATTGTCGCAATTTCTCCATAAAACATGTTATCGACTTGATCACACATTTTCGTGATCATTTGGAAACAGTAATACCAGAGATATAAATATCTGAAATCATCTGGTAATTTGAGATTACCCAGTTCCTCTACTATTAGGCAAATTTGCAGCACGTTTTCCAGTAATCCCCATTTGGAGCAAGACCCTTCTAAAGCACAGTTTCATGTGTCTGGAGCACAGTGTCATGTGTCTGTTAGGCAAAATTTTTGAAAGTGAAAGCAAACTGCGAATTCAGAATGCCATGGCCCTGATTTTGAAATCTCACAGTCTCAGTCAAGTTTCTGTGGATGTTTGTGAATTTGATGCGACGAATTTCATGTCTCAGGATGAAGACCTACACAACACAGTGGTTCCAGATATTTTGAAAAGTAATTGTGCTGTAGATGAGGACGATATTGATGACATTCCAGTATCAACCTGTTCCGTTTTAACATATATTGGGGGATACAATGCTTATGCTATAACAAAAAATCAAATATGGCTATTGTAAACAATATTTAATTGCAGAAAAGTCTGGTAGATATGATATGTTGATTAATTCAAATAACAGAGGTAGTCTGTTTTACCCTCATAAAGATGTTGTTTGTTGTACGTCTTATTTGTACATTCTTGTGCAAAAATTAATTTCAAAAGAAATAGAAAATGAATTTTTAATGGTATCAAATTATAAGAATGTAGTAGTTTCTTTAGGAGTAATGAATATTCCAAACAATCTCTTTCAAGGTCATCATTGAACACCATAACGTTAAGGACATTATTCAAAAAATTATGTATGTAACTGCCAACTTACTTTTAAATAATTATTCAAAAAGAAAAACTGACCATTTAAAACGAAAAACACTGTCAGAATGTAAAAGACGCAAGCAAAAATAGTGTTGCAACATAAGACATGAGCTGTAATAAAGTGTATTAAAATCGATACATAAGTTTAAATGCTAAGTTTGTGACGTTAAATAAATAAATAAATATGGTTATTTTTTGGCCTTTCAATCAGCCATATGCTTCAAGTTTAAATGAACTAAAAACAGAAAGAATTCCAAATACCCCGGGAAACGATGCTATGTTTACAGCGGCTCTATTGCCGAGCGGCCACCGCGGCCGGCGATTCTCGGCCTTACTATGTGACGTCACGGAATACGTCGACAGGCCTTGTATTCCAGGCGGTGTTGGTCAGCTCCCGTGCATGTGGCGTTCGGTGGTATTTCATGTTTTGAGAGTGGCTATACAGGTTTTGTGCGTGTTTTCACTGTTCAAATCGAAATTGATATTGTTTGCGATTGTGCTTACTGTGTATTATTAATTAACGCGCTTTATGTGGTTGTTGCTTTCAGCAGAACTTATGTGACGGGCGTTTTTGTATGTACATGAAAGTAACTAAGTTAGGTTATGTAGCTAAAGTCGGAGACCTCACAGTGCCGGAAAAATTACACAAACTTCTTCGTGACGCATATTTAGAATATCTAGCCATCTTGTTATTAATGAATAATCGTTTTGTATTTTACAGAAAATGCTTTGTGTAATTTGAATCCTTTTTATTTCAGTCAAGAGCGGATTCGATCGAGAACCGTGTGTACCCTGTAGTAGGTGCATGTTTCCTATTATACGCTTTTACTATTTACATTTTGTATATCCATGTTTCAATGAGATTACAAAAGTATTTGTGTCGTTTACGAACATGAAAAAAACGTACCTAAAAGAACGACTATCAATGTTACTTGTTTATGTAAATTTCAACTTGATATACTTAAGGTAGGCAACAACTAGATGTTTGATTTTATTTGATCTATTTGGTCAGAAAGTAGTTAAAATTGTATACGACGTGTGGGGGTGAAGATTATTTGCGCACGTTTTCTTAAGTTCCATAATCCCTTCCCAACATTTATCTACAAATACGATGGTTGAAAGACGAAGAAAATATAAAAAAGACATAATAATAAAATTTTAAAAAGCGCGATATTAGCAACATTTGAAAAAACTGAATATTTATTTCCCGAGTTATATAAAAAACTTGCAACGGTGAACGAAATGCAGATGCAATTTTTCAGCATTGCTAACAAAATAGTAACTCACCCTCAGCTCTACTCCTACCAATAAAAGCAAAAGGTGTGTTCAACAAAACGTGCGCATAGTGAAGCTACATTTACGTCCAGAAGCAAAACAAGGGGCCATCTCAGCATTTCCTCAATGGATCAGGGAAACTGGACAAAAAAACTGATTGAGATGGGGGTCATTGATCCGAAATCTAAAGGACATTACTTGTTACAGGGGTTCTTTTTTAAAATTATACAATATAAATGTAAAGTAATTCACTATATATATATATATATATATATATATATATATATATATATATATATTGTGACGATACCGAATAGTTGATAGAAAAATTTGATTTAAAACACACGTCGTAGTAGCCTGTCGCGGGCCTACGCAGAACCCTGTTTCTTTTGTGCGCGCAAGGTCGAGCCAATTCGCAATGCACACGTGCTGGAAGAGGTCCCCTCGTGCTTCTTTGTCCGGCGGGGGTGGCAGTGGGTACAAGAATTACGACCCGATCGGCGCCTCTCTGGCGCCGCCACATCCCCAGGCGACTTGCGGCCCCCCCGACGTTAGAGAGAGGGTTGAGTGGAATTTTTCCATCGACTAGGCCAGAAAACGCTTCCGGACATTGGCCGAAATTAAACTGAGACGCAGTTGCCTTTTGCCAATAGAGAGTAACCTTTCAAAATTTAAACCAAAAATCATTCCAGAACTTTCGACGAAGGAGTAAGGAGAGGGGGTTACAGAGGCTTCGCGAGATGTGACCGAGTGAAAAATCAGAAGAGAAGAAGAGAGACGGTCTTGAGAGTAGGTTCGGGGAGGAGTGAGGAACGTGCACCTCGGCGGTGCGTCGTTCTGGGAGCAAACGCCGCTGGCGTAGACACCTCCACAGTGTGAGAGACAGTATTGTTCTAATTTTTTGGTGCGCTGTGTGTGATGCGGAGCGCGGAATTGCTCCTGACGGATGTTCGCTATCACGCGTGTGTTTTTTTTTAATTGTTAAAGGACTATTATAGTGACTAGCGCGCCGTTATTCACGTTAGGCGCAAAGCAATCTCGTTCGGTCGCCTGAAAGAGACTATCGCTTCTTGTGCGGTGCAACCTCGCGCGCGAGTCAAAATTATTCAATTCGGCTTACGCCACTACGCCCGCGACCGCCGCAGAGCTATATTTCATACTGGAGTCTCTGTCCACCTCACCTCGCCGGCTGCGAGTGCGAATGCCTGCCTCCCGCCCCCTGGCGAGGACCCTGCCTCGTCAGCTGTAACCCACTGCTGGCACGGTTTTCACCGCCGAAGAAAAAGGAGCTCTGGTGACGTCACACGAAGGTCGGGCATCGACCCTACGAAGTCTCCCAAAACACGGACTGTTGTCCCGTAGACTCTTGTGAATGGCCCGGATTACAGACCTGTGCCCCATCATAAGCGAGCCGCGCTGTGGCTTTTTTGTTGAAAAAGAAACTTCCTAAATTGTATTTTGCTTCTTCCTCTGTAAATTGTATCTTAATTGTATTGTCTTCTAGCAAGTAAGAAAGTTATTTAAGTAAAAGGGGAATCTGGGAAAGGGGGGATAAATTCAAGCGGTTTTTTTGGGAGTTGCGGGATAAATAAGAAAGAGGGGAGGGATGTCTTTGGGTTTAAGAGGGAAGGGTTATTAGTAATAGGATTTATTTTTATATTTCTTTTATATCATCACTCATTAATTTTTTTTTAAAAAGCTCAATGTATTTCATTTTGGTAACCAAGTAGCGTCCATCCATAGGCCCCCATTTCTCGTAGAGAATCACTGCTCCTGAGCTAGCCCGGCAACTACCCAGGTGAGTGAAAAAAAGGGGGGGATCTCGATCACCCGATCGAGCCCCGACGTCGCACGCGAGGGCCCGCGTGGATTGACAATATGTGTGTGTGTGTATATATATATATATATATATATAATTATATAATTATATACTATACTGACCATCAAAAAGAAAAATAATGTTAATTTCAACAAAACAACGATATATATATATATATATATATATCGTTGTTTTTTCGATTTTTATATATATATATATATATATATATATATATATATATATATATATCATTGTTTTGTTGAAATCAACATTATTTTTCTTTTTGATGGTCAGTATAGTATCTAATTATATAGAAAAAGTTATGCAGCAGACAAAATTTTACTTTTAACTTAAATTTGTTTACCAACTTTAATTCTTTAATGTCATCTGGCAATGCGTTGTAAAGTAACGTACATGTATGTAGATTTCTTGTAAAGAGTTGTTGATATTGACACTTGATGAACATGATTTTTACAACGTGTGTTGTAATTATAAATATTAGTATTACGTGAAAATATGTTCCCACCGTTAAGTAAGTCAGTTCTGACAAAGATTACAGATTCGTAAATAAATAGGCAATGTTGATACATTGTACTGGCCTTGGGACATCCGCAAGGCCTGATTGGGGATGATTGAAAGATTTAATTTCCTCAAAATGAATAATGATAGTTCATTTTGTAGATGTCTTAGTCAATTGCACATTGCCGAAAGATGCGCAGTTTGTTAGCCAAATTTTCTCCACTTGCCTCCCAAAACAAACCACGTTTGGCGAGGGCGCCGGAGCCTGGAGGACTTTCGACTACCGTGATCACGTGACTCAAAACTATGACGTCTGCTTCGGGGCCTGAGTAAAGCTGGCCATGGGCGACGATTTTGTGACGTAAGCACGAGTAGGCCGTGGCCAACGAGAGAGACAGGCCTGGGCGCGTGTCTGTGACGTCAGCAAAGTTGTGCCAGCTCTGTTCGGCAAAGCTGGCCGACCCTGCGAGCCAGTGCAAGCGGCGCATAGTATGCAGGCGATTTATTGATTACGTACTAGTATTATTATGATGTGGGAACTTATTTCTTACTGCGTCTTTGATATTGTTCGAATATTCGGATTAACATACGTTTTTTTAACTTAACTTTTTGAACACGAGGGTGTATGTCGTATGTGATTAAAATTTGACATACCCGGACCAGGTTTGAGTTAATTTCACGTTTTACCACTACTATAGACTGCTTCTCCTTCCCCTGAAATGGATTTGCATAGCAGTGCATTATATTACTTTTTATTTCAAATTTTATTATAATGTCTATATTGTATTAAACACAAGTTTCATGGTTTCTGAACTGCCTTACGTGGGTTGTGCTACTTCCACAACAATAACAATATTGCCACAAGTTTTATTCAAAAGCAATATCACATTAAGGCATTAGGGTACTTCCACTGTATCTTCGATTATTACTTGGAATTACAAGAAACTTAATCTGTTCAATTAAAAATTGTAAATGTGTGCTTTCTTCACAGTATAAATTTTCTGATAACAGATTTATGGCTTGCTCCACTGCACATACCTGTTGCAATTCTTTATTGGAACACAATGTTTCAAAGAATCTCAGAAGTTCTTCAAATCCAGTTTTACTACATATTGTGCAGAGATGTTTTGGCAATTTGCTTTGAGGCACAAACACTTTATCAACGGACACTGAAACTTTTAAATCATTTCCTATGGTGACAGAACCAGACACGTAAGGAATATCTTGAGTAATGTTGATAACACAAAACACTAACTTTTGTTCACCTTTCACACAAATCCACTGCAAGTTAAAATCATTTTTACAAATATTAAAATGTTCCAATATGTCTGAAATATCTTTAACGGTATTTCTTTCTTCATATTTTCTTAGTTCATTCAAGCTCTCTGTTACAGCTTGTTCAAAACGTTCTTCTTCTACGTCACATAACCTCCTGCTAGATGAAGGTTTATCAGAAAAGCGGTCAGGAATGTCAGAGAATATTGAAGGAACAGCATCACTTGATAGTTTAGGATATGTTCTTTCTCCATTAACCACGAATTTTTCTGTCCTAATGATACAGTTCTCAGCAAAATGTTTTATGCATACCCATGGTTCTTTCACTTTCATCAAATCTGTGGGAATTTTCCTCAACCATTTTTCTCTTAATTCCTTCTTCTCAATTGGATGAGGCAACGAGAAAGCAGGCACCTTTTCTTTCTGGGACCTATAGTTACTCTTGCAACCAAACACACTGCAACATCTCCCCATTTTTGCAATCTGCAACAAACGTAAACATTGAAGTAATAAACACTCTCACCACGACATATCACATATGAGAAACATTATTTACTGCGAAGAGAAGCGTAACCAATCATAAATATAACTTCATATACATGCAGTGGGTATATAGGTATATAAAATATAATACTTACAGAGCTCTTCTAATCGAAGTT
Source organism: Acheta domesticus (assembly GCA_031308135.1). Lineage (NCBI taxonomy): Eukaryota > Metazoa > Arthropoda > Insecta > Orthoptera > Gryllidae > Acheta > Acheta domesticus. The sequence goes on from JAHLJT010002630.1 coordinate 45,606,394, forward strand.
AATGCTTCATGCAGCAAAACGGAGTAGCCACGTTGCAACGGTCGATATTACGTAATAAAATATAATCGACAGCACTATATAAATTCACGTCATCCATGCAAACACACTAAAAACTGAAAGATATTTTGTATGCATGAACGGAATGTAAACATAACCTTGGCAACGAGTGCACGCAGCCACAAGTACAAAGAATATAACTTCCAGGCAGAAAATTACTGTTTTTACAAATACATTCTAATTTCAATAGAATGTAAACCATAAATGAATATGGTAGAACCACGACGCGAAAGAAAAACCCGATTCACCACAAATCAAAACGCAAGAGCACGAGGCAGACGCCGGCATGGATGGAACGGAACAGCTAGGCCAAACGAGGCGATCGCGTGGGCTCGTTCGCTGAAAAGCACAACTTTGCTGACGTCACGCTCTACACAGCACCGCGCGCCCAGGCCTGTCTCTCTCGTTGGCCACGGAGTAGGCCCACGAAGAGACTCTCCGGCAGGGCACTCCGTGTGTTATGCCAGTGCCCTCTGGAATACAAAGCCTGGTGACGATTTTGTGACGTAAGCACGAGTAGGCCCACGAAGAGACTCTCCGGCCGGATACTCCGTGTGTTATGCGTGTTGCTATGTTGTGTTAGTTGTGATTTTTCAGCAATTTGATTATTTTTAATTATGGAAATTCGAACTTGGTAAGTACAAGTTTCTGATTAATTTCACTTTACGTCTTAGATCTAAAATGTAGGCAAATATAAGCAAATGATATATTTGTGCTTCAATTCGTAAAAACGTGTTAAGAAGCTTTCAGGTTATGGTGCATATTGATCATACAGTGTTTAGGACTTACGTGATTAGACAGTAAACAGATGTTAAAAAATTCGGAACTATTCAAACCCTCATTGTTTCATTTACAGCTCATCACAATAATGCCTTTCATGTATTGTGTGCCCAACTGTAAAGGTAACTACCGAAATGGCCGTGCTGTTAGTGTGTTCGGCTTTCCCAATGAGAAAGATTGGTGTTCAAGTGATTGCAATGATTTCTGACGACAAACCTGCGAACCAAAATGCCTTTCATTGTTTTCCGATCCTCCAAAACTAGAAATAGCTTATGAACATCTATGTAAATCCCACATAAAATTACTTTTTCCTAATGACAATATGCACCTCTTGGAGGCCATAAGAAACAACTGGAAAAAATCAAGATCTTGAGTTATTGTTGGGTATGAAAGTTTTCTCTCTACAAATAGCTTTGATCCACGCACTCCTTGGCTCTTTCTCTCTCCCACTCTCAAAACATGAAATACCACCGAACGCCACATGCACCGACCACCGACTACCGACCACCGACCACCGACTACCTTGATCACGTGACAATTTTGCTTCGGGGCCTGAGTAAAGCAGGCCTTGATCGTCGCCAGGCTTTGTATTCCGGAGGGCACTGCTTGGACTGATGTGTTGAACACCAAGGCAACAGCAAGCTACCATATGAGTCATGGCGCTAAGAATACATGGAGGTGGCATGACGTCATAAACTTGAAGCAACCTCCGCCATATTGGTTAGTCCAGAAAGCTTGTAGCATAAACAAACCGCATGAGTGCTTATATACAGCTTGTTTAGCTGTGATCGTGTTCAGTTGTGTTGTTTGGCATCGTTTCTAATATTTAAAAACTTTATTCAGAATAGCTAGTTTGCATCCAAAAGCTACAGTAGTTCGTTTCCTCCTAATAATAGAAAAAGCAATAAAATGGGGATTCAAAAATCAGACTTGCAGGTGAGGAAAGGCTTCACTAGATTGTTGCAGGTGAACTGCCGTAGTATCATGAATAAGGTAATAGAATTTTGGAATTTAATTGAGGCTTGTGATCCTGATATCGTGATAGGTACAGAATCATGGCTCTCGGATGCGGCAGCGAATTCGGAAATTTTTCGGTCTGATTATATTACGTTTAGGAGAGATCGCGAAACCAGAGGCGGCGGAGTTTTCATTTGCGTGAAAAACACATTAAATGTCGTATCAAATTGGGTTGATAATGTTTTTGAAATGACGGGGTGGAAAATTCATTATTTAGGTAATATCCTAGAAGTAATTGCTTGCTATCGTCCACCGGCTAGTAGTTACGAAATCTTAGGCGCCATACACGAAAGAACTAAAGACATAAATAGCCATCCAGTAGTTATTGCCGGAGATTTAAATCTTCCAGACACTAATTGGAAAGGGTGCGTTTGCGACGGAAATGTGCAGCAACTTGTCAATAGACTTGTTTGGGACAACGGATTAGCGCAGGTAGTAGACCAGCCCACTAGACAGGACGCGCTTCTAGATATTTGCCTCGTTAGACCGAAAGACTTATTTTTATCGTGCGACGTCATGGAAGGTATAAGTGACCATAAAGCAGTTCTTGTCGACTTGGACTTAAGTACTTCAAGGAAAAGTATTAACGCCGGGTTTCCACTGAGGGAATGCAAGAAAACGAATGTAGAAGGGCTTCAAAAATACTTAAGAGAACAGTACGAAGGGTTTCTTAGAATAGGAGGGGGGATTGAAGAAATATGGCGAGGATTTAAAAATATTCTTGAAAATGCCGTGCAGACATTTGCGCCGTGCAAATTGTTAAAAAGTAACCCCGATTCAGAATATTATAATGCAAAGATTAGACGCGTGAAAAGAAAAACCAGAAAGGCGTTTAGAAACAGACACATTCGTGATAACCATATGTCATTATTTCGAAGTTATTCAAAAGCATTAGAGAAGGAAAAGAAAATTGCGGAAGAACGTCATTTGAAATATATCCTTGATGCGGACGGCAATAATTGGTCGAAATTTTTTAAGTATGTTCGTAGAAGGAAGGGAAACAAAGACGAAATACCAGTTGTTCGGATAAATAATTCGCAAGTAACTGACGACAGGGAAAAAGCAAACGCTTTTAATGCGTATTTCACGTCGGTATTTAAGCAGAAAACAAACGGTACACGGATACCAACGTTATCAGATAGAAATCTATTTTATATCGACATAAATACTCTACGGAAAAGAATAAAATTAATGAAAAGCGGAAAATCTCGAGGTCCCGATTGTATTTCCACGGATATCATTAAATTAGGCGGTGAGGTTCTACCGTATCTAGTTAGGTTATTTAATGTCTCTATCAATAACGCTTGCGTACCGGAAGACTGGAAGTTAGCACTCGTAGTACCTGTTTTTAAAAGCGGTGATAAAACAGTCCTTAGTAACTACAGACCGAAAAGTCTCACATCAGTCGTATGCAAACTCATGGAACAATTAATTACTAACTACATCCGGAAAGAATGGGAGGTCAAGGAATGGCTGTATCAAGGTCAAAACGGTTTCTCATGCGAAAGTCAGCTTGTTTCCCTTCTACAGGATCTAGCCGATGAAATTGATAATGGGGGAAAGGTAGACGCGATAGTAATAGATTTTGCCAAAGCTTTTGATGTTGTTCCACACGATCGTCTTGTAAACAAATTAATAGATTCGGGTATAGACACAAGGGTGGTGGCTTGGATAAACAAACTGCTACCTGATAGGAAACAAAAGGTTCGAATAGGAAGCTATTTATCAACCTCCGCTAGTGTTACGTCAGGGATTCCACAAGGAAGTGTCATTGGACCTCTCATGTTTCTCGCCTTTGTGAATGACTTGCCAAAACATTTAGCTTCAAATGTAAGACTCTTCGCCAATGACTGTATCATCTATCGGGTTATTAAATCAGAGGAGGACGTAGATATTTTGCAGCGAGACACAAACAAATTACACTCCTGGGCATAAACAAACGGCATGGAAATAAACAGTTCGAAGAGCAAAGCCATCACGTTTGGTAGGGGTCGATGTTATGGTGAAACAGTGTACAAATTGAATAACAATGTCGTACCTACAGTTACATCTTGCAAATATTTAGGAATACAGTTAGACAGTAAATTGAGTTGGGAAAATCATGTAAATTTCGTTGTAGGGAAAGCCTGGAGATCTTTACATTTCGTTAAGCGGATTCTAAAGAGGAGTACGGTGAAAAGTAAAGAATTAGCTTATATGTCACTAGTGCGACCCGTGTTAGAATACGGCGCGGTATGCTGGGACCCGTACAGAATATCGCAGCAAGGTAATCTAGAAAGGCTCCAGCGCAGAGCATCAAAATTCACTTTCAGGGGTACAAAAAATAAAGGTGCATGGGAGTCACTCGAAAAAAGGCGGATTAAGTTGCGACTCTGTGCTATGTACAAAGCATACAAAGGTTATCCTGCTTGGGGTGAAATTAACCGTCGTCTTCGAAAACCTTCTTACTTCGGTAGAGCGGATCACAAGCACAAAATTAAGACAAGAATGCAGAAAACGGACGTTGGGAAATTTTCATTCACAAACAGAACTATTAGAGACTGAAACAGTTTGCCTGCGACAATCTTTGAACCCTTTCCTCAAAGCCTGAGAAAATTTAAAAATAAATTAGTTTCCTAGCTATTCATCTATATTTTAGGTCATTGTATTATTGTTAAGTTTCTACTGTTAAATAAGTAGAATTTCCTATTAAGTAATTTGTCTAATTGTTATTATTAGTAGTAGTTGTAGTAGTATTGTCATTATTATTATTATTATTATTATTATTTATATTTGTGTAGTGTAGTGCAGTGCAGTGCAGTGCAGTGTTGTGTAGTGGAGGGAAAGAAATGCGAAACAAATGCATAACAGTTAAGTGTTGTGAAGTGCAGTGAAGTGAAGTGGAGTAAAATGAATTGGAGTAAGGTTTGCGCTGTGAAATTATGTACTATTATTCTTAATTATTGTTTTTTTCCTAAATTAAGTACTCTTGTAATTTAAATATTCTGCCACCAAGTAATGATACTTAATTGCAGAATTAATAATAAATCTAATCTAAAAAAAATAAAAAAATAAATTGCATATAAATAGCATTTCTTTCTGTACAATCCATTCTGTGTTCGAGGGAGCGAAAACAAGCAAGAATTGGGTGTTCAAATGTGCATACCATTATTTATTAAAATGATTACTGATTACTTACAAACTCCAGGATTAAGAAAGTTAAATTAATATCTCTTTCCCAATGTCGTAATATAAATATTCAAATGGGTGGATTGAGAAAGAGATATGGAAGCACATTAAGGAATAAACTACAACACAACCACAAGGAACCCAAAAAGTCGTTTCACCAGTTTCTTATATATTTAAAACAAGCAATAATTTACAGTATAAAATTTATTTTTCTTGTAACATTTATCAAACTGTGGCACTTTACTCTTTAATGCAAAGAACTGTCACAATGTCACACACTGATCACATTCTGAAAATTTTCAAGACAAAATTTGTTCTTGCATTCGCTTTCAATGAAAGGCCATCATTAATTTCACGTGGCAGATTTTGATATTTAAACACCCTCTCTTGATGTTGCTATTGACGATAAATATTTAGAACAATTCGAAAATATTGATGGCATTGTACAGTTTTGGAAAGAAAAATTGATCGCGGCCGTCTGCGGCTAAGTTCAGCTTGTGCACGGCTTAGGCAGCCCTTGTCAGCCTCACAAATCTAGGCAGCCAATCTCAATACAGAGGGGAGTGCCCTAACAGAATTACCCCGTACAAAATGGCGGGCGTCCCTAGTTCCGATATGGAAATATTTTCAAATAAAAATACATGGAGTTAAACACTTTTATGAACATGAAAGTAAATTTATTCAAATATATATGAACACATACACTTAACCACTGTTAACACAATTCTTTTTGAAGAAATTACGTTGATGTGAGATAAAATAACACTAATTTTAGACCAATTACTTTCTTATACACATTTTAAGTTCAATATTGTCGTTCATACACCAATCCATGAACTTTAACAAATGTCAAGTTTACTTCGGATTTTTTCATAACAAAAAATATTATAATTGCATATTTGCAATTGTTCATATGTGTCTACAATTTGCAAAAATTGCAAAATACTGTATTTCTCAAATCGATAGAGAACTCCTGAGGAACTATTTCAATAAAAGACAATAAAATTCAAAGACCAAGTGTGTATTTATTATTAAAGCAACAATTAAACTAGATATTAAGCAATCAATTTGAAAATTGTGATTTTGCGATATTCGACTCAGGGACAATTTGAGCACACTCTCCCGCAGGAATAACGCACATTTTCGAAATTGTTTATAACATTTTTAATTGTTGCAAAATTGTTAATTCGCAGTTTTCGGTTCTGGGTCATCAGGGAACTCTTCCCACTTTAGAATTGCAAAAATTGGAAATTGTTTATAAATTTACAAATTTTGCAATACTTCTTTATCCTCTCATTTTAATTTCTTTTCAACAAGTTGCGAAATTTCGCAATTCAATCGTCGCTATCGCCTTTCGTTTTGGAGATACGCAATTGTTTGTAGGAAATTAACATCTGATGCCAACCCTCATTTGTTTTACAGACAATCCAGTCGCTCTCCCCCCCCCAGTCAAGTATATGGTTCAGATCGTTTTGCAGTGTCTCGCATTCCGCCGATTAAACAGTATTAACGATTTCTGACTAATCGGCAAATTGATAGAAATTGTTGCTAATGAACTATTGCTCATTTTTATCTTTCCACATTTTCTTTGAATTCTTAATACTTTGTTAGAACTATCGCTTCGGTATTTTAATTCGTCTGAGTAACAAATAAATTATCAAAACGCCGAAATTTTTGCCCTGCAAATGTGAACGTAAAAGTTTACTACTTGTTTGTCTATATTCAAGTCAATAGTGCAAACTGCATTCCGATACCTTTATCATCTAGTGATGAAATCTATTATAAACAAATTATTTTGCAAAATGCATTTTGAAGGTGCGGTGGCACATACTATACTATAGTTTAAAATTTTATATCAAGAAGTTTATCTATCTAATTGTTTTCTTGAAGTTTTTGAAGTTCCAGTTTGAGCTAACAAGAAGAAAGTTTTAATTCCTTCGATTTCACTATCACCGTCAAAATCGCAGCATATACTACTTGGTAATACGAGACTGGTGCCGAAATTCGCAGTGCGATGTAAGGAATTATGTCGAAACACCCTAGTAATACAATTTAGAGCTTGTATTTCCTATTTTCGATATTTGTTAATAATACTTAATAACTAGCGAAGTTTGAATGGAGATCATTTTAACACATAATCCGCGACGCAAGTGTTGTGCACCAGAGATATTCATTGAAATATTTTTTAATTTTGCAAAAATTGAATAATATTTTATTTTTTTAATAGAACTACATAGATTGTGTTTATTAAATGATTAGAAATGAAGAGGAATGCAATATCTTAGTTCTTAATAACTTAAAAGAAATATAGAGCAACAAGTATTTTATCTAAACTTGATTTGAATTTATGAACAGTTATTGGTCCGGGAAGTATTAACCTTGAGACGCCTGTGCGGCGATCGCCCATGGTTCACTTGGCCTTCGCGGTGCCCAGACTTTTGGTTATAATGGTGCAATGTGCTGAATGCGCGATGTGATGGATGCATGAATACTGTAATCCGGATCATGGCAGGGAGTGCATAGAAACGGACATAAATGTTAAAAAAGCCAATCAGCGAAAAGAACGATCTAAGAAACTGACAGCTTAAGAAAAAAACATTGAAGGCCATTTTCAGAACTGACAAGCATTGACCTTAATTTGTAATGGCAACAGAAACAAGCCTGAATTTTAAAACACTTGAAGTAGAAGGCAAGGGAGTCAATATGTTAAGATGTTGTACAGTAATATCTCGAGATAATTAAACAGATCATAGATTGGCAGGAAGCTTCTAATATTCTCTACTGCGAATCTACTTCCTCCTTTGTTCATGAATAAAACAAATTTCTAAAAGGAAACAAAATGTGAATTGTAAAACTTCTCTTGTGAAATACATTTTCACCGCGACTGTTGCCCCGCACTTATACTAATATATCAAGAAGAATTTTGAACAAAGCAAATTCAAATCAATTGTTAGGGCAAGGACATATGATAAATTAACCTACGTATTCACCAGATTTCGCAATTGATTATTTTTTACGATGAAACTGAAAAACATTTTTAATGAGACTGTGCCTACGACTCCAGAAGGTATGTGATATTACTATAACGCAGGAAACAGTGCGTGAGGAAAACCCCGAAAGGACGACGCCAGGTCTCACGTTCCAGGGAGGAAGAACACGGCCAAAGGACAAATTTAAAAGGATTCAGGAAACCCAAGAGCGATATTGACAAAATAATGTCAAAAGGCAATATGGGTGTAGAAATTGTTAATTTTATTTCCAGTAATGAACATTTGAATTTTTTTCAAATGAAGAAAGATGAATCTACATTAAAACTACACCCCATTTAACTAAACTATCCTAGTTATTTTATTATTAAAATTATTATTATTATTAATATTATTAGTAGTAGTGTTATTAATTATGCCAAATATTAAACACTAGGCCATTTTTTACTTTACCGTATACATACGTAAATACGGAGTAATATATGGAGTATAGGGATAGTTATGTAATGCTGCCGAAAATGGATTTCGAGATTTTAACCAAAATACACGTTTTGGGGGTCCACTGATACCGAAAAAGTGTTGTTGTTTTTTTCAAATCGTCTGTCCGTCCGTCCGTCCGTCTGTGAACAACACTAGCATCTAAACTATAAGTACGATTTCCTCCAAAATGGATATTCTTCGGTCGATCTTCCACTCGAGGCGCCGCGATTTTGAAAATCTTTGTTAAAACTTTGGGGTACTTTGCATGAAGCCCCCCGCACATTATCAAAATTTTCTCAAAAAGGCTCCACATTTATCTTTAAATTTCTTTTAAGAATGGAGTAAAATACACTTATAAAAGTGGCATAGGTCCGATTTTCACGGTTAACTCTGACTTTTCGAAAATTGTGAAATTTTTTCGGCGTCTTCCCACAGCTACAAAATTGAAGATTTTTGCTTCAAATAACATTTGTTCTCCCTAGTGAGTTCTATCACTAGGGTCATGTATCCTCGTGGAAACAAAATTTCTGCAACAATGTAAAGCCAACTTATTACATATATGTACACCCAATTAAAATAATAATAATAATAACAATAATAATAATAACTACGCCGGCCCCGTGTCTGCGCCAAGGACGCTGCAGTTTCGAGTCCTGCGTTGGCATGGTCGAACTTGTGATTGTCTCTTCATTCCTCGTTATCATTCTATTACCTCATTATTCATAATTCAAGGCGTAACAATTTGTCTTATCAAGGGATACAGCCGTAAAAAGTTGATCTCCATAATTACACATGTTCAGAAGGTGACCCAAACACCGCCCATGTGCGCGATGCATAAGTAAATTGCAAGGAAAAAGAACTTTAATGTATTGCGTTATTATTCTTACTTTTACAAAAATAAAATTATTTTAATTTTTGTCCGTCAAAACCGACCACGAAAATGCGCTCGTAAAATAAAAAGATCACCATCAACAGAAATGCATACAAGAAGTTACCTCGGGAAGAGAACCCACCCCCGTTACTTCTAAATCTAAACGGTTTCCGATATATGCAGTTTTCGGTTAACAATGGGGAATCATGGGGCAAGCAACTTGCCGTAGAGATAATTTTCGAAAAATTTTTTGTTTTTGAGAAATTTAATCATCGTTGAGTTTTTAAATGGAACCACGTATTTTTCTTACTAGCAATAGAGAGATCATAAATAGACGAATGCAATGATATAACATATATTAACATTTTGATAATATTTTCAGTATAAAAATATACTTTCTGGCATGTGATTTTAAATTAAATGCTCGAGATTTCCTACAGCAACCCTTGCATCTGCCACCTTTGAGGAAGTTTACCTTCGCAGCGCCGACACTTCTGCGGGGAGAGGCCGCGAAGGACACCTTCCCGATAATTGCGACGGCTGCTACAGGAAAAACTGCACGTTTCGTTTAGAATCTCATGTTAGAATGTATCATTTTATACACAAAATACTATAAAATATTAGCATATGTTACATCATTGCATTCCTCATTTATGATCTATCTGTTGCTAGTGAGAAAAAATGTATGGTTCCCTTTAGAAAAACTAAAGATTCTTTAATTTCTCCAAAACTAAAAATATTTCAAACAATATCTCTACACCATTTCTCTTTTCTCTTGCCCCATGATTGTGCATTATTGAGAGAAAACTGTATTTCGATATCGGGAACCGGGGATGGTCAATAGTTAGTGGAACTAGTTAGTGGGATGCATTTCAGTAATTCCAGTTTTAATTCCGTTTGATAAATTTGTAATTGTCTAAATATATTGAAGACATTTCAAACGTTGTCCGACATTTGGCACAATAACTTACGCCAGCAATACGTAAGTTTATGTAAGGAATAGAAAGATGTATTCGTTTGGCTCCTTTCTTCCAGAACCCTAGACTGCAGGATCGAACCCGGTTCTTGCCGAGAGATGTTTTGCATATCCGTGATTTGTTTTTGTCAAATTAACTGTATTACAAAACTGCCTCCATAGCGTAAATATATTATTTTGATTTTAAAACAAAGTGACCCTGAAAAGGGATTTTTATATTTCTATGAAGTATTTTTTTATTCTCCAAATTATCTATTAGAATTTTTTATATTAACTGTTTATTCATAAATCTCTTATTCTAAGAAATTCAAGGAATACATCATTAACGAATCCAAAATTCCTGGTTTACTAATGTGATAACTCGCTCTCGTGAGGCTTGACTATGGTGAGCCATGTCGAATAATGAAAACGGAGTAGTTCAATTTGCTAAGCCGCGAGTGAAAATATTGATTTTTCTTTCTTGTCAAGTGGCAACGTCGCAGAGCTCCTTATCTCATTTTGACACGGAGTCGAAAACACGGAAGTACTGCGAAGGATGCAATTTAAGATCATATTATTTTGGTCTCAATGCTGCATGTCGAGACAGCCTGTTATCATTATTTTAGAATTGCTGGTTCACATTCTTTTTTCGCAGTCGCGAATTTTGCTTACATTATGCATATCTTTGACAAGACAAATGTATAATTTTTCCAATTTAGTGAATTTTTTTGTAATGTAGAATGAAAAAAATGTTACGAAGACTATGACTCGAACCCGCTGCTCTCTGAGTTATAGAGACAAACTTTGACACTGAGCCATTCATTCACTCTGCTCACACTCTTATTATAACAACACATTTCACATTTAAAAAAAAACTTGAAATACACAGTACGTTTGCAAAAATTAATGTCAATTGAGTTTTGTAGGCAGGAAACACGGAAGTCTTTTATCTCTGTACTACTACTACGTATTTTGCTCCCGATAAACGTCAAAGTATTTTATATGCTCTCTAATAAAATAAAAGTAATCTTCATAGTTCGATCTAAAGAACGTAGATTTAAAAAAAACTAGAGGTGATACAGAATGGGACAGACTTTCCCATATTAGTTTTCTATTTCCTATGGTCTCGGCTAGCTATTCGGACTTCCCACATACTCTTGCCAGCTGCCATGTATTGTCGCCCAACGTACACGTTTTTTAAAGTTTCATTTTTCGATTTCTGAATAGTAGAACGGAAATATTATTTAAAGAATATTAAAGAACTATCAAAATCTCGTCCTAACTGGCAATTTTCTTTGAAAAATTTGTAGCCGTTTTTGAGAAAATGGCATTTAAGCGCTACTGTAAATGCGAAATTTGAAGCTGGTTTTGAGAGATAATTTTTGAATTTTCGAAAAACATCATCAGAAGTCATTTGAAGTACATCAACTTACAAATACAATAGTGTTTACAATTTGCAGGAAATATGCATGTTGACGGTGTAAGAGATGTTTCCAAAAAATACATTTGTCTATTTTATTAAAAATCGAAAAAATGCACCAAATTCAACTTGACGTCATATTAAAGAGTGCAAAAAGCACTATCCGTTCGAAAAGTTAGAAGATAAAATACGGATTCATTTATGAGAACATGGCGTTTGAGCGTTTCTGCAAATTCGGAATTAGGAGCTTGGTTTCACAGAAAACGGTTGAGTTTTTGAGAAACTTTATTTCGCATTATTCAAAGCACATCTACTCATAAATATAATCATATGAACAAATAACAACGACGCGAACAAATAAATCATATGAACAAACAACGATCGATAAATCATATGAACAAATAAATCATATGAATGAATAATCATATGAACAAATAACGACGCGAGAGATTCTGGTCAAAAAATTTAATTTTTGAAATTTTTGAGAAAGCAAGAGAATAGAGCAATATGGCGTTTATGTTATGTTAAAGAGTATATTAGGCACTATCCTTACCAAATGTTTAAAGAAAAAAATTGAGTCGTTTTAGAGAAAATCTTGTTTCCACGTCACATTTTCCGCAATTTGTAAACATTATTGTAATTGTGAAGTAAAGTGCTTCTTTTAACTTTAAATAAAGTTTTTCGAAAACTCAAAAAGTTTCTGTGAAAAAGAGCTTTAAATTTCGAATTTAGTGTATTGCTTACACGCCATTTCCTTAAAAAAACGGTTCCAAAGTTTCTAAAGAAACTTGCCATTGATGACGAAGTTTTGCTGTTCTTTAATATTCGTAAAATAGTATTTCCGTTCTATAATTACGAAACCGAAAAATTAAGAAAATGTAAAAAATGTACTTTGGGCGGCGATAGATGGCAGCTGGCAAGAGTATATGGCCTGTCCGTATAGCTAGCCGAGACGAAAAAACTAGAAAACTAATACGGGAAAGTTTGTGGCATTCTGTAGCACCACCAGTTTTCATTTATTGCCAAGTTCAGTTTTAATTGATACCATTAATGCGAGAAGTCTTAGTTTTAAGGCCATTTTAAAACAAAAAGCAGAATGCTATGTTTTAATTAGGAATTTTACGCTAAAAGTACAAAGAAAAAATTAAGAGTAACAAAAAACTGACGAGATGAAATATTTTTGGTATTTTCTTTCGTTTTTACAGAGTTGAAGTCTATAAGAAAATATATAAAACTCCTATGCCTAGAAGTATAAACCGGTTTTTATAAACACAAACTCTAAAGATAATAACGTCCCCCAGATATAAACAAAGAGGTGATCCGATGACTGGCGGAATCGGCCGAAGTACACTTCGTAGAGGCAACGTCTTACAGAGCGTGTTAAAGTGAATGTCATGGAAGCTAGTCAATTATCTTTCATTCCTACTTGCGAACAGTGTTTTAACCCCCAATGGAAAATGTTATGCTTGTATGAATGCGTGTCACTTCTCAAAGTTGATGCCAATAAAATCAAAGCTTGGAAAAACGATCCCACATAATTAAACAGATACGGTACCCAGTGATTACCAGTTAAAATTTCAGTTCAATCATCAGTTGTGATAGTCACTTAAAAGATCGATTCTACTTTGAAAAAAATAAGCTATTATAAAAAAAATTCTCGCTTACTCTTTCACCGAATCCTGGGTTCTTCTCCAGAACTGAAGATCTCTATTTCTTTATTAGATCCCTCTATTGACCTTCGAATGATACTTAAACAGTTTTTAAAGAAGCTATTGCTGATTAGGTAATTTCAAAGTTACCAGAAAGTTTCAGGGAAGATGTTTCCAAAAATTTAATTGCAGTGCTTACTGAAATATGGGGCAATATAGTTATTCAGCTTTTGAATATCAAACAATTGCTTCGGTAAGTCTACAGATGCTGCAGCTTCAGAATCAAATTGATGTATAACTTCTATTACAAATTCAAAATTTTGAGCATTGTAGCTCATAGCGTCGATCCAGGTGCCCCACATTGTCAATTCCTTTTTTTATTGGAAATCAATGCTTCAACTTTATAAAACTGAGATCTAATCAGTTCTGCAAACACAACGCATACACAAGATAGGTTAGAAGTAGTAATTTTGAAACAATAACTGCAGGGCTTCTTCTGCATCGCACATGTACAGCGCTGCATTCGTATCAGAAGAAAGACTTTATGTTTCACTTCATTAGGCCACCAAAAAACGTTGTATCGTTAAATAGTTTTGTAATTATTTGATGGTTGCATTTGGGTAACACTTCACAAGTTAACAAAATAAGACTTCCATTTTTAAACGTTCATTCAACCTATCACAACCTTGCCAATATGATTTCCTTGCACATCAGTTCGACAGCGAGATTTTACTTTAGATTTTCGGTCCAAAGAGATCATTTACGAACAACGGTAGAGGGTCGCATGTAAAAATCAGGGAAAGAAAAATGTCAACGGCCCTTCTTGAGCTGGTGCAAGTAATTTTTGGTGAAGGTATCAAGGTCAAAGGAGACCTCTAAAAGACGCGAAGTGGGTGCGCGATATCGTTTGCCGAACAAATCATTTTCACAAATCAAACTTCCTTTCTGTTTTCTGCAAGACTCGCGCTGAAAACTAACAGAATAGAAGCAATGATTGCATCATCGCCTTCTCCTTTTACTTGCAATACCCTTGGCATTTGTGGATACTCTCATTTAAGCGGGTAATAATAGAGGCATTTTAGAAAGGTGAGTACTGAAAAAATATTTGATAAATGCTAAATTGTTTGTTTGGATGATTCCTTATTAAAACCATATAGAAAAAATAAAGAATTAATTTTTTAAATGTAGGATAACGGAAAAATCCAGTAATATGTAAAAATATGTTCATTTGTGTAAAATATGTAAATATATGTAGTTTCGGGTAAAATATGTAAATACATGTTCTAAAAATGCAACGTGTTTGGCCACTAACCGATGTGAAACGTGAATATATCGTTGATTTGACTTGATAGAGTTACCTTAGGAAAATATGTGATTACATAATTATTCGGGACCTAGTAATAACAATATTAAAATACCACACAACGCCCGCAGAAGTGTTTCCAATTCCCCAAAGTTTTGTCAACGCTGGGGTACGAACTCACGTATTTAGGTTCAGCAAAATATTACGTCCTCTATACTATTTGCCCTAAGAATCAGAGCCTCTCCGACACTTAAAAAATGTTGGACAGGTGAACTATTATTTTTAATCGACGTGCGGGCTCACAATCCGGCGCGTAGGGCGCGACTACTGAAGACTGAGATGACATTAATGAGTTTCGGGAAATTCTGTAATAACTCAAGGTTTCAAAGTTTGATTTAATAGCAAGCGAGCTCAACCATGCAACCTCTCTGAAGGTCATTTCCAAACACTGAAGTCTGAGGAACGAATGTGGGAACGAATGTGGGAAGACACTGGATGTTAATGAATGCATGAGAGTATATACTTTGGAATAAATGCATTAAAAAAAACATTTTCCCTGTAAAATTGCTCTCTCATTAAAATTACCTGGACTTGTTCTTAACCCATTAAGTCCCAAATTATTTTTATTGCAGTTTTTTTAGTGAAATTCAAAAAATCATCATAATTGAGTGCTAGTTATTTAATTTTGTCGAAATTAATTCAAATTATTAAATTGGGTAGGTGTGGAGGACTGTCCTCATATGAGGACGCTGGGACTTGGTATGAAGTTTTCCGCAATAATAAAAATAAGTCTTCATAACAACTGTTTATGCCAACTGGATTCGAATTTTAGTAACTACTATTTGAAATTTAAAACAAAAATAAAATAAAATAATTAAACAACATAATTACATAAGTTATTGTAATGAATCAACAAAGCAAATACGATTACACTAGATGTATATTTTCAAAAAAGAACTTGATAGTAATAATTGAACAGACTTCTATTACTAACATATTTGCGAAAATCATCTTGAACTCAACTAAGATTATAGAACACAAGTAATTTCAGAAAAATCTACTTTCTGAAGTGGAATAGACCAAACCATTCCACACAGAGAGTAATATTTCATTTAGCAAAATATTTGCGAGGCTTCCTTATGCATGATGGCTGCTGATATTGTGCATAAGCAATCCTCGTGATTATGTCTTTTTCTGTCGAATCTTATGTTAGGCATCACGCTTGCTGGCGAAGACAAAACTGATACTTTCTTTCTTGCAGATTCTTGGAACTTTTAGAGTGCGATTTTTATAAAGGTGCCTCTCAAGGCACGTCTTCACGATGAAAACTATCCCGGCATTTCGCGTCTTTCTCGGTCATGCCGCTAGATGTTGCATGGTCAAGCAGTGCTTGATACGGTCGCGATCATACGACATCTAGCGGAACGACCGAGAAAACCGCGAAATGCCGCGATGTTATTCAATCGTGAAGACGAGCCTGGAGAGGCAGCTTTATAAAAATCGCGTCTTTCTCGGTCGTGCCGGTAGATATCGCATGACCAAGCAGTGAATGATGAAGCAGTCGCATGATCAATGCTGCGATATCGAGCGGCACGTTCATTCCTCGGAAAAAACAACAACATGAAATAAAATTCCAACTCTTTTACAAGTTTTTCACTTCACGACAAAATTGTATAACATAAAGTCCCAGCGTCCTCATATGAGGACGGCACTAAAATATCAACGTCTCGAAAACATTGAGTCATATAACTACACAATTTTATATTCTTCGTAAAGTATGAGCACAAACTAACACTACGTAGTGAGTTTTGCAAATCACCAAAATTTAGAAAAGTAGATATAATCAAATATTTTATCAATACAAAGAATAAAATGCACTAACTTAGGAAGCTAGAAAAACTACAAGAATATAAATCTGAGCGATGACAAACGTTTATATCTGTTGAATGAACCTTTGCGGCGTTGCCAAACAACAATGTGATGGTGAACACAATTTATAATGTAATGAAATAATGAAAAAAATCACTGTCCTCAAATGAGAACGCTGATACTTAATGGGTTAATTTTCCATACCATTCATTAGAAATTTCTCTAATTACACATATTTATTTACATGTCTATAATTACAATTTGTTGTAGTACAACTCTTTTGTTTGTTTCTATATTGAATTTAAATTATTTATCACATTTATCCAAGAGGTCGTAGCGAAGCATTCTCCGATATTACTAGATTAGTGCCGCATTCTTCAGACCCGGCGTTTCCTTTTATGCCTTTTAAGGCGAGGAGAAAGGGGGAAAACATCGGAGGATAGAGTACTTTGAATTGCTAGAATAGCCAATGATAAGCGTTGCTTGCCTTAGAGTTGAGGATGGCTCAAGCCGCGCGTCAAAAATATATTTTTACTCTAATTATTACCAAATGAGGCATCATTCTATCTCTCTTTACACGATCTATTCATTTCAGGTAAAAACCTACGCAGTTTCATTTAAAAATTAAATGTGATACAATTCCACCAAAATTGAAAATATTACGAAGAATATCTCTGATGCACAACATTCGCCTCGTGGAATAAATATTAAAATTATCTACCGTGCCACCGTTCCGTCGAAATGTAATTTTAAAAGTTAATTTGTTTATATCATAATTCTTTTAGTAATAAAATGATTTGTTTATAATCAGTTTCTTCGCTAGACGGTAAACTATTGGCAGACACTTTGCACCAGTAAGTAGAAGATACCCAAGCACATAATAAAGAAACCTACACATTTGCAGGACAACAGTTAGCTTCTGCGTTTTGAAATTTGAAACAAAATTTATTTGTAATGCAGACAGAATGAAAATAATGAAACTCAAGTTTCAACGATGTATTAAGAATATAAAGGTAATTTTCAAAGTTAGAAAACATCAATAGTTCCTTAGCTACAATTTCTACCGTTTTGCCGTAAGTCAGAAATCGTTAATATAATATAATATAATCGGCGGAAAGCGAGACACTGCAAAACGATCTGAACCATATACTTGACTGGGGGGGGGGAGAGCGACTGGATTGTCTGTAAAACAAATGAGGGTTGGCATCAGATGTTAATTTCCTACAAACAATTGCGTATCTCCAAAACGAAAGGCGATAGCGACGATTGAATTGCGAAATTTCGCAACTTGTTGAAAAGAAATTAAAATGAGAGGATAAAGAAGTATTGCAAAATTTGTAAATTTATAAACAATTTCCAATTTTTGCAATTCTAAAGTGGGAAGAGTTCCCTGATGACCCAGAACCGAAAACTGCGAATTAACAATTTTGCAACAATTAAAAATGTTATAAACAATTTCGAAATGTGCGTTATTCCTGCGGGAGAGTGTGCTCAAATTGTCCCTGAGTCGAATATCGCAAAATCACAATTTTCAAATTGATTGCTTAATATCTAGTTTAATTGTTGCTTTAATAATAAATACACACTTGGTCTTTGAATTTTATTGTCTTTTATTGAAATAGTTCCTCAGGAGTTCTCTATCGATTTGAGAAAGACAGTATTTTGCAATTTTTGCAAATTGTAGACACATATGAACAATTGCAAATATGCAATTATAATATTTTTTGTTATGAAAAAATCCGAAGTAAACTTGACATTTGTTTAAGTTCATGGATTGGTGTATGACATGGGCGTAGCCAGGTTTTTCATTAGGGGGGGGCAAACAACATTAATACGAAAATATATCAATTATATATCAATACGATATATAATTTATGTAATTCGATATATAATATTAAAAATATATCAATTCGATATCGATATAGATGTACACTCGTACATCTATTGATGTAACATCGACTTGCCATAGATGTATACTTCGTATTGAGTTGCCTTAGGAATATCATTTAAGGACAATATTAATAAACTATGAAGACATTTTTTTAAAAAAAAATTATATATTCAATTACACTAGTTTATTAATGATATAAAGAAAATACACATTATAAAATATATTGGAAGACTATATAAAACAACTAACGAACTGTCAAACTAAAACAAGTTTGCGTGGATTTTTTGTAAATCTCTCAAATATTTCTTTGAAATATTTCTCTTCTTTTCCTATTACGAATTCCCTATGTACACTCATTAAACATAAACCGTTTAGTCGATTTTCTGTCATTGTTGATCTTAACCAAGTCTTTACTCTGCGTAAAGTACTGAATGATCGCTCTACAGTACAAGTGGTGCACGGTAGAGCAAGAGAAATGAGTAGCGCTTTTTTTGTTTCGGGATAAAAAATGTCGGCCTCTTTAACTAAATCTGCCATTTTAATATCTTGTAATTGTTCTTCACTCAAATTTCTTTTGCTCCACGTGGAATACCATAATTCAGTTTCGGAATTCAATCGTTGTAAATTGTAGAATAATTCAAATTCTTTAGATTTTTTTTCGAAATCATCAATTGTCATCTTCATCATATTTTGAGGATGAAGAATCAACAATGAAAACGCAGCTGAATGATCTTCTGAAAAACGACGTTCCAAAGATGATACGAGAGAATCTAAATAAGGAATTATTAAAGATCTTCTCCAGTATTCTTCTTTATTGGATGCTGGAGGATTTGAACGATGCTTTTGTTTATCGACAATTCTAGGTAGTAATAGTTCCAGTCCACATTTTTCGGCTATGCTCTTTGCATTTTCCATGAGTACTCTTGTAATCTGCTCAGGATCATTACGATGACTTTTTATTACTCCAAGAATTCTTCGGATATGCTCTGAACATTGCAACAAGTCCAAAGCTTTGGACTGCAGAGCATTCACCACCGGTTCCAATATCGCAGAATATTTTGCAATTAAAGCCACAGCAACAACAAACTTACCTGTAGTTGTAGTTGCATGAAGTTGGAATGCCGTTTTCCTAGTTTGATTGTTTCCTATGAGTGATAATTTTTGCAGAGCTGATATTATATCAGTAAAATGATTGTTAAAAACAGAAATACTTTTGTACTTTTGAGACCAACGAGTTTCGCAAAACATAGGAATATTCGGGATATAGTTTCGTCTTAATACAGACTCTCGAAAAAATGCAATAATGTCTTTGACTGTAGAGATAGTATTTCGTATTTCTGGTACATTATTCAAGTCATTAACTACAAGATTTAATTTGTGCGATGCACAATGAAAAAACTTAGCTTGTTTATACTTTTTTTGTAATATGCTTTGTACTCCGTTTTCATTGCCAGCCATAGCTGCACATCCATCATAACCTTGACCTACACATTTTTCCGGATCAAGTCCTTCCTTTTCCAAAAATGTGTCTATTGCTGTTGCAATTGTATGAGCATCGAGAGCTTTAAGTTCAACGAAGCCAACAAATTCTTCCCGAATTTTCATCTGTTTTTCATCAAAAAATCTTAACCAATTGACAATTGCTCTTTCCCCGATATATCAGCTGTCTCATCCGCTAGTACACTAAATGCGTATGCTTTTTTTGCGTCTTCTATTATATCATCCTTAATGACAGCCCCGCACAAACTAATAATTTCATTTTGTATTTGAGGAGACATATATGTTGCATTTTTTTAGCGTTAGATTCATCAAAATGTTGCTTCAAGTATTTATCACCAGCTTCAATTCGAAATTTAATTAAATCCTGAAACACACCTCCAGTTTGAACTTTTCCTCTTAAAGGCAGATCATGGGTCCCACAAAATAAAATTGTGGAGATTATCGATTTTAAAATCTTACTATTTTCTTCTATAATTTTTTTGTGGCCGTGTAATAGTTGCACATCAACTGGAGCATTAGCAGTAAAATCTCTGGCCGCAGTAACTGCAGTTTTGCGCCAATGATTAGAAGAATGTTTTTTACAATCTTCATGTAAATTTTTATAGCGTGTAAAAGGCTTTATCATAAATGATCCAAGAATACCTTTAACTGAACCAATGGGTGGAGGAAAGAGGACACAAAATTTACAAAGACCGCCTTTGAGTGCTTTCGAATATACAAGCCAGGGTGAATATGTTTGTATCCAAGCATGCTTAAATTTTCTTTCGGAGGGTTTTACATCTTTACTAAAATCATAACTCATGGGTGGAATCCAACAAGATTTTAGAAGTGTAATTTTTCTTCTGGTGTCATTTGAGAAGAACGTCCAATCCATAAACCCAAATCATTTTCGAGAGGATCATCCATGTGAGGTTCAAGTGATTCATCATTACTTAGATAAGAGGATGAAGGTCCTGGTTGAGGTTCTGTACGATTAAGTGTTGATACAAATTTTGCTTTCTTTTCGTCACTTTCATTTTTGGATTCATTTCTTTCCTCTAGTTTTCTTTTTTGATTACCTATAAATATATAAAATATTCTACATTAAAAATGTCTACAGGAAAACAGATTTTTATGCTCTTAATAACTGCTATTCTAGATTTAGAAATACTTAAAATTACTTATACTTTGTGTTTAGATATCACAATACTTACTGATCAAAAATTTTCTTATGTCCATAACAAACTTTTATCTATATTAAGAAGAATATAGCAGAATGTTCAAGCGTAACTCCAACACTAAAAAGTAAACCCTAGACGGGAACTTCTAAAACAGAATATTCCAGAGAAATTAAAATTACGAAAATAATATTATTATATTAATATAATACAATTATATTAGTATATTCTTTCAAAATATTTTTACAAAAATTACGCTTTTATAAAAATATGAATGTATTATATGACATAATGTTTCATTTTCTCAGATTAAAACAAGGTTTTGCTGTAACTTAATGTATAAATATAATGTGCACAATGATTAACTGGTTTTTGTAACAAAAAAATTGATTTAGATTGATTTTAGATTTATTTCTAAATATTGATTTAGGTAATTATAACAAATTAATCACATTTTTTTCGAAAGAATTTTTTCTACGAAACAACAAAAAAGTTATTAGCAGTTTTCTTTTTATGAATTATTTATTTGTCTAAATTTAGGAAATTTAATTCAAAAGAAATAAAAAATATTAACAGGTATTTGGTCCAATTAAAATTACAATAATGTCCTCAATCCATACACATAGCAATTCATACCATTTCATAAGCTCATTCTATTTTATGAAATGTGCAACAGAAAATTCAAGACAGATTTTGCATTTGTTTCATAATCGTCGTTCTTCATGAATCATGCTTATCTAAGAGTTGTTTTTGGTAGTCATGGAAAAATCATTGATTATTATAAATATTATTTTTTATGTCTCGTAAAAGAAAATTATTTTCTGAAATACTATTAACGTTTATTCTAGAAGGATAGTTCATAATGTAATGTTTTACTCACCGTGGAGCGTATGTAATATTTCAAAAAGCACTTTATATGTACTGCTGTTGACTCTCAATTAACACAATAATTAAACAATCCGTATTTTCATACGTAAGGTATATCAATTTATGTCACGTTCACTTGTTTCAGACGATCGGGACTAAACTAAGAAACTAACACAATTATTGCAATAGGACGGTGATCGGTGTTGAATCAACAATGTTGATTTAATCTTATCTCAAAATCTGTAGAATTCAAAAACATTGTACATTTTGAGCGAGTGTGATTCATGCTGGGCTGAATGGCTGATAAAATTGAATACGAAAACTCCAACGCTTCATTTTTACCTAATAACTTAAAAATAAATTAAGATTAATTAAAAATGATTACATTTTTAGTTAGATATTTTTTCTTTACTGTATATATATTAAAATTCTATCATATAACATATTTTACTTAAGTAAACCAAATCTTTTTCTTCATATATAAATATAATAAAATCATACAATTTTTGATTGATGTTTTATACAAATTTTATAAATTTCTGAAGTTTTAGGGGGGGGCAACTGCCCCCCCCTGCCCCCCCCTGGCTACGCCCATGGTGTATGAATGACAATATTGAACTTAAAATGTGTATAAGAAAGTAATTGGTCTAAAATTAGTGTTATTTTATCTCACATCAACGTAATTTCTTCAAAAAGAATTGTGTTAACAGTGGTTAAGTGTATGTGTTCATATATATTTGAATAAATTTACTTTCATGTTCATAAAAGTGTTTAACTCCATGTATTTTTATTTGAAAATATTTCCATATCGGAACTAGCGACGCCCGCCATTTTGTACGGGGTAATTCTGTTAGGGCACTCCCCTCTGTGTTGAGATTGGCTGCCTAGGTTTGTGAGGCTCCGCCTGTAACGTTTCGTCATGACAAGGGCTGCCCAAGCCGTGCACAAGCTGAACTTAGCCACAGACGGCCGCAGTCAATTTTTGTTTCCAGAACGGTACCATATTTTAATTTCTATTTTCCTAGTGATGTTTGTTGTTCCTTTGCGTTCTCGCCATAGTACCCAGAAATTCGTTGGATATCTTCAGGACGAAAATGTGCTTCACAAACCTATAAAAATGTAATGTACGTTAGAAATAATGAGCATTAGAGCATTTTCGTTAAAAAATTGTAATATAATTATTAATCCTAACAGTATTTAATAACATCATTTAACAAACCGTGGTCATCCCTATTTTCTTTGCATGCATCATATTTTCAGCGTATGTTGAAATCATGACAGTAAAATAACAAACATAAGTTCATAACCTTCAATCACGCAGAGGTTTAATCTTAAGATGCATTTATTTAATGTAAAAAATGACCGTTTAATCTGATCGTAACTGTGGGGAAAGAAAGCTACATTTATTTTCTAGACGCAGAACAAGGGATCGTATTAACATTTGCTCAAGAAGTCAAGAGAAACAGGACGAAACGTATTCGATTGATAAGAAAGTCTTTTGCTGTTTACAATTCATAAATGAGATTTGTGTACTATAATTTACATCTAGGTATTTATTTTAAATTACTTTCACATTATTTCTCTCAAATCAATTACAAACGTTTCCCTACCTTGGAATGATGATTTCGTAGAAACTTTCGTCTTCTTTTGGCGTATGTCCATTTCATTCACAGCCAGAAACGAAGACACTGATACTCGGTTTCCCGTTTCGAGTCATAGTTTCTCCGTCATTTGGATAACGCCATTAAAAATTCATATTCTGGATTTTATGTACAGTAATAATTTAAATATGAATTTGTCGATAATTGCGGCTCTAACACAAATCGATGAATGAAACTCTAACACAATCCTAGCGTAAACTAAAGCAAGATGGCTGTCGTACATGGTCATAGTCCGCCTGCATACTCCTACGTCACAAGCAGCTAATTACGTATTGACGTGACGTGATGGGGACTAAGCAATATGGCGGACTGGCTTCACTTTCTTAACATTGCAGAGATAGTTAAGGGCACCTCCACGTATTCTTTGCTCCATGTTTCTAACACATTCTAAACAAAAGACTGCCTTTATTATGTCATCTGTCACAATCCCCCCTCCATCTTATAATTTGTACATGAAATTACTAACACTCGATAAAATATTAGCCTGCCAAATCCGAACCAATATAAATCCCTAATATATTCCGTTTAAAATTTCAAAGCCAAAGAATTGAAAATTTATGACATTGTAGGTCCCTACTACATTATTGTCTCTATTTTTTAAACAGCGACATTTTCATTTAGTAATATTATTTTGTACGGCCGCAAAAAACTTGTAAATGGTTTTCTGTTTCAACTTCGAAATATATGGTGTTCTTCGCACCACTAATCCCCAACTTTAAAATTAACTTTACCCAATCTCTTTCGTACTAATTTCGCGGCTTTAAATTATTATAAATTTCAGTAGACTCTGCAAAAACTTTCTTATATTCCACAATAATTGACCATAACATTTGCCGATTTTCAATATCCATTGCCTGATAAATTTCCATTAGTTTTTCATTCAGCTGAACTTCCGATTTTCACTAATAATTCTGAATTTTCAAAAATTTCAAAACTTTGAATTTTCTCCGGCGTCTTCCTACAACTACAAAACTGAAGACACAGATTCTTTCCTTTAACTGAAATTTGTTGTCTATAATTAGTTCTTTCATTAAGATCAGGTACATTTTTTTAATAATTTGAGTAGTGTTCACGCTATGGGCAATTTAAAAAATTAACAATTACAAAAACTAAGAAAAAACAGAATTTTCTCAAAAACGGCTTCCATTTTTTTTTAACTTTTAGTAGGGTTTAGTGATAAATGTACTCTGTTAGATGAAATAAATTCCAAATTGCTCTATTCTTTTCTTTTTTAAATTTACCTAATAATAACTACAAAATCAGGCCTTCACTTGTCTCTCACGTCGTTAATATTAACGTTAGCGGCAATTTGTTCACATTATTGCATTTACGAGTACATGTGTTTCAAATAATGTCTTATAGTTTCTCGAAAACTGTGAATTTTTTTGTGAAAATAAGCTCAAAAATCCGCATTTTCAGAAACGCTAAAACGCCATTTTCTCAAAAATGGCTCCAATTTTTTTTTCAAACTTTTCGTGCCGATAGTGCTAATTGCACTGTTTAAGGTGACATGAAATTCATTTTCCTGTTTTCTTTTGCTTTTACAATAATTACACAAATGGTTTTTGGTTTCTAATTTTTGGAAATATCTCTCAGTTCTTGAATATGCGCATTTCCGACGAATTGTATATTTTATTGTATTTGTAAGTGAAAGACCTTCAAATGAAGGTTTTCGAAAAAACTTAAAAGGTTTCAGTGAGAATGAATTTTAAATTTCGCGCTTAAATGACTTTTTTTTTAAACCGCAAACTTTTTCATTCTTTTTCAACGAAAATGTCCCACTAGGACGTACTTTTACTCTTCTTTAATATTTTTAAATTAATATTTCAATTCTAGATGGAGACCGAAGATATGAGTTTTTTATGTACTTTCGGCGGCGATGTGGGCTGGCAAGAGGATGGGGCCAAAAACGTAGCCCGGACCAAAACATTAGAAAACTAACTACTACGAGAAAGTCTGTGCCATTCTCTAGCACCACTATTTAACTTTGTCATCGATGCTCTGAGAACCCTATTTTTGCTTCCCACACTCACAACATTCATATCTCCTTTCTGTTTATTGCTATTTACTATTGGCCAAACCTTCCTAAAATACTAAGCAATTTATCAGTAGTTTCTACCGAGGCGTTGTTCAAACCTTTTTTACATACAAATGGTAATTGTCGACTAATAATCCTAACAATTGTATCGTTGAAACTAGTAATGGCCTAAGTTCCAAAATGGGACAAATTGAGTTAATGTTAGAAATGTGATCTATGGACCAATGCCAATAACCAATAAAATGGGCTAACTCTTTTCGGTACAACAAATAGTTGGATACCTCACCGCAAATGTCAACTGAGTTATGTGTCAGGAGCTATTTAATTAAAAGTGACATAATAGGCCGGGAGCTAGCAAAAAAATCCCACGTATGATAAGCTCAAAGCTAAAACATTTTCAGAAGTTAGCTAGTGTTATTAAGAAGAAGGAAAAAGCAAGTTCGAAGGTGTATATAGGTACAGCGTTGCACACAATTTTTTTAATGTCTCGAAAAAAAGCTTTGCCCTTAGGGAATGAGTGTACAACTAATTCTTCTTGTATATTGTTCATTAGATAACCAAATAATGAAGGAAGTGTATGTCATACCGTATGTCTTAAACTGTCCACCATATTAAATTCAAAGTGTCATTTTTTAAGCCTTCTTGGATTACGAGTTCAAAGCTTTTTTTTCTAATGGTACAAAATTTATTTTTCATTGCCCAATACGTTTCATCGTTTTGGCGTCTATCTGCAGCTGCCATACTGATTCAAAGATGTTCAATTTATTGCTAGTCCATGAGTCATCTGAGAAAAATATTTTTCCATTGATTTTAATGGACAAGTCTGTAAGTGCCCTACCAATGGGATGTGTCAGACGAGAGAAGTACCGTTCAACCGATTTTCTTCAAATTTTATATTCCCCAATCGATCTGGCTGATGTTGCGGCCCCTTGAATTTGAAACTGGTGGTTTAATTTCCCATCTTGCTTGATTAAATGTTTTGTTGATTAGTGTAAAGGATATTTAAGAGAATGGTGCAAGCCTCATGTTCGTTGAAAATTCTGATTTTTCGAGAATTGCAAAAGTTCAAAACTTGTTCGTCGTCTTCCTACAATAACAATTATGAAGATAGATATTTTTTTCTGTAATGAAATCTGATCCCATTTCTTCCCAACGTTGCATAAACGCAACGCAATGTTTACTATTTTATTTTATCTACACCATTCTTTGAAAGTATTTGTAATTTTTGTACAGTAAATACAATCCTTAATAACATATGTATTTTTATTTGATAAATATATATTACAAGAATACCTATTTTTAGTTTTTCCCCCATCAAAGCACGTGCTCAATTTTGACGCTTCTGCAATATCTGTCTATTGATCTTGAAGTTGGTGATCAATGTGAATGTTATTATTACACTGCAAAATATAATATGTACTAATAAAATTGTTAATGTTTCAGTAGAATCTAATTCTCAAAACAATTTTTATAGAAAACAATATTGTGTTGCGTATGTTTACATGGGAACTCCTTGGCTACCAATACAGAAATCGTTTTCTCCATTGTTTGTGGCGTACTCGCCACTTGCAGAAACTCTCTTTCTATGACAACTTCGCACAAACCCTCTCACTACTATCACCTCCATCTTCCGAGTTCCTGTTACCCTTTTGGTCGGATAGTCGAATGATGTTCCTCGCCGGCATTTCTGAGAAGTGCACCAAACGGTCAACGTTGTCGAGTAATTCAAAACAATTTTGACGTTTATATGTGCACATCTGCATATCTGCGAGAATCCGCAGTGTAAACGAAAAACAAGCGTAATTTTATTTCTAAATCTCATTAAAACAACAACTGTGGATATGGTTCCACTACCAGTTGATTATTATCATTCCTCGAGTTGACTCAGCATAATTTCATTCGTTCCCCGCAGTAGCTGCCACCTCACCTGTGACGACTTTCCATTTTTTGCACCTCTTTCAAGTCCGTTGCTGCAGCCGCCTATAAGAGGCAGCTCCCAGTCCCTCAGTCACCAGTCGTTGCTGCTTCTCGGAGGGCGAGCCCTTGCCAGAGGCCTTTCGCCGTCAGATACGGAGTCCATCAGAGGTATTTTTCCATTTCGCACGTATACTTTCTACGTGCTTTTGTATTGCTCTTCATTAGACATTTGCAGACGGCAGAATTAGCAACTACTGTTGTTTTGAAAGTGAGGGCCCGAACACAGGTTCGAGAATGCACGAATAGTGCCAATGTCTAACAGCATACTGAAGCCAGTCGACGCAGTTCGGGAAAAAGTGCTTGTTTCGTCTTTGCAGTTTCTGTAAAGTCTGCGGAAAACTACTAGTGGTGCTACAGAATGGCACAGACTTTCCCGTATTAGTTTTCTATTTCCTTGGGTTTTCGCTAGCTATTCCGAATTCCCACATACTCTTTCTTGCCAGCTACCATCTATCACCGCCAAAAGTACATTTTTTGGTCATTTTCTTAATTTTTCGGTTTCCTATTGGTAGAACGAAAATATTAATTTTAGAATATTAAAGAACACAGCCGTAAACCTAGAAACCTAGCCGTAAATGGCAATTTTCTTTAAGAGAAAATGGCATTTTAGCACTACTAAAAATGCGAAATTTGAAGCTCATTTTCACAGAAACTTTTTGAGTTTTCAAAATACTTTATTTAAAGTTATTAAAAATTATGAGCCGTTTAAGAGAAAATGGCATTTTCGCACTACTAAAAATGCGAAATTTGAAGCTCATTTTCACAGAAACTTTTTGAGTTTTCAAAATACTTTATTTAAAGTTATTTGAAGCATTTATACTCACAAATATAATAAGGTTTACAAATTGCTGGTAATGTACATATTAAAGATGTGAGAGATCTTTCAAAAACATTACAATTATGAAAAATTTGAAAAAACAAAAAAATAACTCAAAATAAACTTTACGCTATACTAAAGAGTGTAATTAGCACTATCCGTTACAAAAGTGTCAAGAAAAAATTTGCATCCATATAGGAGAAAATGGCGTTTGAGCATTTCTGAAAATGCCGAAATTTGAGCTACTTTTCACAGAAAACAATAGTGTTTTCGAGAAACTTTACTTGACATTATTTAAAGCATTTATACTCGTAAGTATAACAATGTGAAAAAATCGCCGATAATGTAAATATTAACGACGTGAGAGACAAGTAAAAAAATTTACATTTTTGTAATTTTTGAAAAAAAAAACAACCTATAGACCAAAATGGCTTTTATGTCATTGATAGAGTACATTTACCACTATCCCCACCAAAAGTTTAAAGAAAAAAATTTGGAGCCATTTTTGAGCAAATCTTGTTTTTGTAATTTTTTAAAATTGCACATATTGCACGCAATATTGCACGAAAACTACCAAAATTCTGAAAAACATTTACATGACCTTTATGAAAGAACTCAATATGCAGAACAAATTTTATTTGAAGAAAAAATCTCTATCTTCAATTTTGTAGTTGGAGAAAGACCCCGAAAAAAATTCAAACTTTCACAATTTTCGAAAATTCTGAGCTGTACGTGAAAATCGGACCTATGCCATGTTAATAAGGGTATTTTACTCTATTCGTACAAGAAATTAAAAAAAATTGGAGCCGTTTTTGAGAAAATGTTGAAAATCCCCGGGGGGCTTCATATAAAGTACCCCCAAATTTTGAAGAATCTTTTTCAAAATCTCAAAGCTTCGACTAGAAGCAGATCGACCGGGAATATCCATTTTGGAAGAAATCGTACGTATGGTTTAGGCGCTAGCAGTGTTCACAGACGGACAGACGGACAGACGGATGGACGGACGGACGGACGTTTTCCTTTCAATTGGGTTTTTGGTATCAAGGACCTAGAAAACAGGGTTTCTGGCTACAGCACGTGTTAGGGGATTTTTTTTCTTAATTTAGCAAGTGGTTTTATCCACTTACTCGTTTTCACGGCCCGGCAATTAATTTTTTCCGCCGAAAATTGGCCATTTTTTCGCGCAGCATTACATAACTTTCCCTATACTACGTATATCACTCCGTGTATACGTACGTATACGGGAAAGTAAAAAGAGGTTAGTACTACCGTTAGAAAGACCTATGGGCAGCGCTGCAGTACAATACACTTTGTCATCGACAATGGACACGATTCATAACACGCACGAAAATAACTATTGCTCCTTGGCATCCGTTGCAAACTACCTATATTTTGTGTATATGAAGTTTTCTTCTATGATCAATGGTAAAGTCTTTAGTGTGTAAAATATGCCTGGGTGTTATTGTGAAAACGGTACCCCGCTTAACTTTACTCCCTCACTAACTCCTAAACGTAATTTACGTCCAATGATATTATGTACGGTACAAATAAATACGGCGCCTCGTGAATAAGTTTATATTTTAAATGGAAAAAGAAAAGTTGGTCTAATTAACAACGTGAAAGAGAAAATTAATATTTTGCAAGACGTTCGTTCCTTCAGCGAAGCGTAGATTGCAATGGCCCCGGTTTTTATAAACATCTACATATAAATATCATTAGAGTTTTTCTGAATGACGTGTCAGTTATGTTGAAAAAACTGAAAAAGAACTAGTTTTTACACTTTCTTGACTTCAAAATGTGTTTCCAGGCACAGTAATGGTTGACATACCAGAACACACGCTTTAAAGAATTCAAACTAATAACATACAAGGAATTCAGTGTGCAAGTTCAATACGTTATCAATGACGGTTTTTGTATCTGATACAATAAACAAGTCTATCCGTGACAATTGTGTTGAATGTGTTAAAATATAATAACAAGCAGATCTACTAAGATGTTTTTATGGCTGCCGTCAAGTGCTAACCTAATTAAAATGTCTAAAAAGGCGTACATAGTGTTAGAAGACACAATGATTTATACGATGTCCAAAGAAAATTTTCTTGCTAAGACGAATAATAAAAGAGGGTTAACAGCAATGTTGATCACAAAGATTTTATATTAGCAGGAATGATTTGCAAACAAGCGAAAGAAGATACAGACACTCCGATAATGAACACAGCATTGACCATGATTGAAGTTGGTGATGATTTAGTAGATCTCTTGATAATATTGAGAGCTTTATGCAAGCATGCGAAATGTGTTCTTTTTGAAACAGAAGAAAAACAAACTTTTTCCTCTACCCACATTTTCCCGTTGGCTGCTATAAGAGAAACAAATACCGATAACTTAGTTTCCTCACAAGCAATGAGAGCTTGGGAAACCTCGTCGTTGGCCAAGCATAGAATAATGAATTTCTGACAGACGAAGAAACTAATCTTGCTGACTATAAAATTATTCGTATTCTCCGACGCAACTAATGAGATGGTTGCTAATATTGGTGAACTTGTTTGGGTTTTACTATTCGGCTCCAGGGCCATTTCTCAGCCAGTTGAAATATGTCTGTTAAATTTACCTTTATTTACAAGGCAAACATTGCCGCTCTATCAATAACTGCAGCTGCAGCAGAAGAGTTTATTATCAGGTTCTGCAACGGCTAGATTTAGAAAAAAAAATCCAGAAGAGTGGAGACTGAAAAGTACGAAAAATGACCTTGAGCCTTTGACTGCAATTTGTTAGTACTGTTAGTACAGTTAGTTGACTGCAATTTGGTAGTAGTTTTATTGAAATTTGATTCCGGCAAGAGCTCCAAAAACTGAAAAATATGACTGCAAGAAGATAGGGATTAATAATCAAACTTGTCTCAACTACGAAAAGAGTTGCGACAATATGACAGTCGTTTCTGAAAATGACCTGAAAGGCGAGTTACGAGCCGGTACAAGGAGCGATTGAACCTGGCGAACCAAGGGAACAAGACTTAGATGCTCATAATATTAGATAATGCCAATTATAATAAACAATATACAAGATTTACAGCAGTGTTGTAAAGGTCGATGCCACGAGCGGGAGTCCCTGGCACGAGTGCCACGACGAAATCGCCCCTCCATGTAATTCATTACCCCGCCACCAGAGACAATGCCATCCTTGTTGTAAAACGGCGGGGTTACTAACAGTTTCCTTTCCCGACGCTAGTTGCGCAGAGAAGCTCGTGGCATGCTACGGTGCCATGACGCGTGCACTTGCCACCAGTAGAAGACCTTGACACCACTGACTTAGATGTTCATGATATTAGATAATGCCAATTATAAGAAGCAGTATACAAGATTTATAGTAATAAAAGGCCCACGAATGCCAATATTTTGTTTGTAGCAGATATCTATGAAAAGCAGGGCCTCAAAACCTACGCATCGGTGAAGGTGCAGTCCATCGTCTTCCAAAATATGAATTTTCTTTTTCACATTATTAATTACCTACTTTTCTTTTTCCAATTAAAATGTAAATTGATCCACAAAGTGCCATATTTATTTGTATACAATATCGTTGGATGTAAATTACGTTTAGGAGTTAGTAAGTGAGGGAGGTTAAGCGAAGTGCCGTTTTCACAATAACATCCAGGCATATTTTATTCACACTAAAGGCTATATACAAATGTAAGCAAATTTATCATCTTTCATTTCATGTCTGGTTAATATTTACAAAACATTGGTAGTTTTTATGCTACATTGAGTTTCAGTGGGATAATTGCTGCTTTTTCGTATTTCGCTTTAATCACCAAATTTCGCGGTGCTGCCACGCGTAAACCGATAATTGGAGAAAGGAATCTTATGGGCATTAAATGTGGGTAATTTTATCTTCTTTTGTTTTATATAGGGCCATTTATTACGAAAAATGGATGGCTTTTGAGTTATTTTGAATAAACTGAAAAAGGGGTGATTTTTACAAATTTTTTGCTTAAAAAACTTGTTTCCGGTCAAAATGTTTGTTTGCAAACCTGATATTCGTGTTCAGCGACCCCAAAAATATATAGAAACCAAATATCAAAACTTTCCGCTGTATGCCCTTTTTGAGTTTGATATGCCCATTTGACTGGACTGTATCTATTACACAATAGTTATATTGCCCGCTTCTACTCTGCTGTTACCTGCAATGAGCAGGCCTGTATCCCGCTCACCGCCCTCTATATCGTATCTAATCGATCAGTATCTACTGTAGACGTGCGATTCTCATTCAGTAGGCGGTGACCTCACGTAAACTCATTGCAGCGCTCTGTCTGCAAAAGTAAAGTGATGTTGTAATAAATAAATAAAGGCGTTTAACTTCTTTCGTAAGAGAAATCGTAGGTTTTCGTTGCATCTCCGCGGTGAGTCTACGCAACATCGTGTCAGCCACTGCCCTTGCGCGGGTCGCTATTGTGATCAGGGTTGCCAGATGCTTCGTACAAACATCCGCCATGATATGGCTGAAAGTGAGCCCAATTCTGCCCAACACAACAAATTCAACTTTACCAGCGGGAAATTTGAATTTGCATTAAAATAATTGTTTAAAGATTTTTCTGAGGTAGTGACCCTGTGAAAATCTTGATTAGTCGTTGTTTTTTTGTTTGTGAACATTATAATTAATAATTTATGTAGAAACGTATACTTTTTGTAATAAGAAGTTATATTTTAATACTTAAAAATTAGTTAGGACAATTCTTATGACTACACGAGAAGGGAGGAATACTTTAAAGGATAAATAATTATTTTAAATACTTTTCCCTTTCCCATTTTCACTTTCCTTGCATCTCTTAAATATCGCGTTTAAATAGAACATCACAGAAATGCTTACATATGCATGCGTATTCCCTAGGGCTTAACGGAAAATTTTGGCAATGACATCGTACTTCCAGAAGATGACAAATTTTAAATTGCATGTTCTAAAATTATCTGCAAGTACTGCCGATGTGATTTATAATATACTCATGTTTTGCACGACAAAGACACTATGATTTTTAGAACACATCCTATAGTTGAGGTCCAAAAACTAGCATTACTCACTTCTCAAAATAAATTTGAACGAATTAACAAATGTGATTAATGAAACATCATAAATAAAGAAAAAACTGAAAAAATCAAACTCGCTGTCAACGTCGTTGGTTTTTTGACCATTTCGTCGTAAGCAGAAAACGTGCCCAAAACAACACGTTTTGATGCATTTACGCCCATTGGACGGTATTCCGCAAAGTCAATTTTTGTCCCGCGAGAGATAGCCGTTTTCCAGCCCAAAGTGCGGAATTCCGCGCAGTCTGGCAACCAGGATTATGATTTTACCATCTGCCGCTGTCAACCTAAGCAGAAGGGGGGGGGGTCAGCTGCGGGTGATACCATCTTAAGACCCATTCACAAGGCAAACATAAACATAAGCGTAACGCATAGACATAAACTTTAACATAAGCGAATGATTGAGGTATTCACAATGTAAAACATAAACGTAAGCAAAATAAGATTTTCTATTTTCTGTGGGACATTCTAATTTGGATGCGAGAGTCTGTTTCGAGATATCGACTGTGTCCATGGTCTACGGGTTCTATTTATATATTTTAATTTAAGTAAAAATGAAAACTAAATGATACTACTATGCATACAACTAAACAGTACTATGAATATTACAATAAAACTAAATTATATAAAGATAGTTTGCTACAAAAGAAGGCAAAATCAGCCGCGGAAAATCAACCTCTCAATCCAGTCTTTTGTTCAATCTATCGACTTCGATCCTATTTCGATACTCGAATTTCAGTTACCGTACAATGAAAGGTCATTTCTTATTTCTTACTTAAGTTTAGCCGCACAATTTTCAAAATTTTCTCAAAAATAGCTCCAAATTTTTTCTTTAAATTTTGGTAGAGATGGTGTTAAATGTACTCTATGAGATGACATAAACTCCGTATTGCTCTATTTTATTGTTTTTTCAAGAATTACAAAATTGTAATTTTTGAAAATTTGTAATTTTTGTAATTTTTAAAATTACAAAATTGTAATTTTTAAAATTACAAAATTGTAATTTTTGTGACTTGTCTCTCACGTCGGTAATATTTGCATTAGTGGCTATTTGTTCACCTTATTATATTTACGAGTACATTCGCTTTAAATAATGTCAAGTAAAGTTTCTCGAGAACTCAACCATTTTTTGTGAAAACTCGCTCAAAATTCCGCATTTTCAGAAATACTCAAACGCCATTTTCTTATAAATGGATCCAAATTGTTTCTTCAAACTTTTCGTAAGGATGGTGCTGATTGTACTCTTGAATATGACGTAAAGTTCAACTTGGAGATTTTTTTGTATTTACAAAAATTACACAAATGTAATTTTTTTAATATCTCTCACACCTTCAATACGCACATTACCAGCAATTTGTAATTACCTTTGTATTTGAAATTTAAAGTGCTTTAAATAATTTCAAATGAAGTGTTTCGGGAACTCAAACATTTTCTGTGAATAAGAGTTTCAAAATTCGCCTTTTTAGCGCTTAAACGCCATTTTCTTAAAAACGGCTCCAAATTTTTCAAAGAAAATTGCCATTTAGGACGAGATTTTATTGTTCTTGAATATTATAAAATGAATATCTCGGTTCTACTATTAGGAAACAGAAAAAGTAAAAAAAAAAGGTCAAAAGATGTACTTTGGGCGGTGATAAATGGCAGCTGGCACGAGTATGTGGCAATTCCGAATAAAAACCCAAGGAATTGGGAAACTAATAAGGGAAAGTCTGTGCCATTCTGTAGCACCACTAGTTTACAAATGTAGTGTGAGATTTTGCCAACATTTTGTGACATCCTTTAGCCTCCGAGCCGCAACTGGCTTGGCCACATTATCTCTTGCACACGAATTTACGCTTCGGACCTGCACGGAGCATTCCAAACCGATTACTCTGTCCGTCTCCTGTCCACCGGTTTGTTTTGTTAGTTGCTTGCAAAATTGGTATTTTAATGAATACTCGAAGAGATCTTTGCATTAATTTTAACTAAATATTAAAAATATTTATAGTGCGATATTTTTAAACTGCACCTCAAGGTCCATCTTTACGATGGAATATATCACGGCATTGCCCGTCTTTCGCGATCGTGCCGCTAGATGTCGCATGATCAATCTCTGCTGATAGGTCGCGATCATGCGACATAAAACGGCACGAATGAGAAGGACGCGAAATGCTGTG
Organism: Acheta domesticus; assembly: GCA_031308135.1. Taxonomy (NCBI): domain Eukaryota; kingdom Metazoa; phylum Arthropoda; class Insecta; order Orthoptera; family Gryllidae; genus Acheta; species Acheta domesticus. The sequence goes on from JAHLJT010002630.1 coordinate 45,642,089, forward strand.
ACACATTCCATCGTGAAGACGCATCTTTACAAAAATCACACTTGTGAAATACCACACCTTATTAAGTATTCATTACTGCCTTTTAATTTCAGACGTCGAATGACAAGATGCTACTGACCGTGATGCAGGGACTGGCACTACTTGTGCTTATCGTCGTGCTGCCTTACTATCTGATGTTTGTTTCTGGAAGGGCTCGACTTGTGTCGTCTATTCCTGGGCCAACGCCTCTCCCTTTCATTGGGAATGTGCTAGAACTTGGAATGAACGGCATAGGTAAGTTACACTGCGATTTTTCTAACTTTGCCCCTCAAGGCCCGTCTTCACAACGGAATGTGTCACGGTATTTCGCGATGTTCTCAGCCGTGCCGCCAGGTATCGCATGATCGTGACCGTATCAAGCAGGGCTTGCACTCATGCGACTTCTAGTGGTGTGACGGAGAAAGACGTGAAATACCTTGTGATATTCCATCGTGGCCATAGGGGCTTGAGGGGCAGAGTTTAAAAAAAATTCACTATATATGTGTGTCGGATACAGTGCGAATCTGGATAAATTCTGAATTAAGCAGTTTATGTTCACTTTTGGATACAAAGTACCGTAACATGGGGTTACTTGGCTCCTTGGGGTCAAACTTTACTCCATATGCGTTAAATGTTTCATTGGCTTGTATGTTTAATTTAAGCAGCTGTACCACTATATAGAATTTTTTTGGTGAAGAAAACACATTCTTAGTATTGTTAGACCAGTTTCTTGACATTGGTCATCAGTGTCAGATTTCTGCGACCTGAGAGCGTTCAGAAGGAGAAGAAGGGTCTTTAAAAATCATTTTAAAACTCAATGAACTCAAGATAATCCATGAGTAAATTGTGTTCATTTTAAGAATTCTTTATCTGTACCTCCATATTATATTTTAGTTTTGAACTTTTCTGTGTTTTATGAGTATGAGAAAGTAATTTTCCTCACTTTAGGGATACATTGTTCCACAACAAAAGTGGAGCAAATTCTCACTGTCAAATATCGCTGTTGGATTTCTGACTCAGGAATTGGAAAAGAAATGTACGAAATATATTAAGTCTTTTCTTCCAATGAAAAGTATTACTTTATGATGCGCAGGTACTATTTAAAATTTTAGGCTTTTACGTATTATTTCATTTTTTGTCTCTTACAAAATATATTTTGAGATTTTTCTTACTTGCATCCTGATGAGAATTGCATTTTCTATTGCAATAAAGGTCATACAATGCTTTAAACGCAACTACTGATGCTACAGAATGGCACAGACTTTCCCGTATTCGTTTTCTATTTCTATGCTCTCGGCTAGCTATTCATACTTGCCATGTACTCTTACCTGCTGCCATCTATAGCCGCCCACACTACTTTTTTTGACATTTTTTAAAAATTTTTCGCTATCCTGGTGGTAGAACTAAATATTAAATTTAGAATACTAAAAAACACTCAAACCTCGACCTAAATGGCATTTTTCTTTCGAAAATTTGGAGCCATTTTTAAGAAATAGGCGTTTAAGCGCTACTAAAAATAAGAAATTTGAAGCTCTTTTTCACAGAAACTTGTTGAGTTTTAAAAAAAACTTCATTTGAAGCACTTACACTCACAAATAAAATAATGTTTACAAATTGCTCGTAATGTGCATATTAAAGATGTAAGACCTTTCAAAAAAATAGATTTGTGTAATTTTTGAAAAAACAAAAAAATCCCAAAATGAACTTCATGTCATAAAGAGTGCAAATAGCATTAACCGTTCGAAAAGTTTGAAAAAAAAATTGGAACCATTTATGAGAAAATGGCATTTGAGCGTTTCTGAAAATGCGGCATTTTGAGCTACTTTTCACAGAAAAGAGCTGAGTTCTCGAGAAACTTCACTGGAAATTATTTAAAGCACATGCACTCATTAATATAATAATATGAACAAATCGCCGCTAATGTAAATGTTATCGCCGCTAGTGCAAAAAAGTACATTTTTGCAAGTTTTGAAAAACAATAGAATAAAGCAATATGGAGTTAATGTAATCTCATAGGGTACATTTCGCACTATTCCTACTAAAAGTTTAAAGAAAATATTTGGAGCGTTTTTTGAGAAAATTTTGTTTTTGTATTTTTTTAAATTGCACATATTAAAGGCAATATTGCGCAAAAACTACTAAAATTTTCAAAACAAAATGTACATGACCTTAAAGAAAGAACTCACTATGAACAAATTTTATTTGAACGAAAAATCTCTACCTGCAATTTTGTAGTTGGAGGAAAAGCCGAATACAATTTAAACTTCTGCAATTTTCGAAAATTCAGAGTTACCTGTGAAAATCGGACCCACTCCACCTTAATAAGTGTATTTTACTCTATTCTTACAAGAAATTTAAATAAAATATTTGGAACCGTTTTTGAGAAAATTTTGAAAATGTCCGGGGAGCTTCATGTAAAGTACCCCCAAATTTTATAGAATCTTTTTCAAAATCTCAAAGCTTTAACTTGAACCAGATCGACCGGGGAATATCCATTTTGGACGGAATCGTACGTATGGTTTAGGCGCTAGCTACGTTCACAGATGGACGGACAGACGGGCGTTTTCCTTTCAATTGATTTTTCGATATCAAGGACCCACAAATGAGGGATTCTGGCTACAAAACGTGTTCGGGAATTTTGTTCTTAATTTAGCAACTGGATTTATGTACTTTTTCGTTATCAGGGCCAGGCAATTATTTTTTTCTTCCGAAGAATTTCGTCGAATGTTTCATCTAAAATAATCGCAACGTGCTGGGCCGTGGCAATATTATCTTTGATAGATTTGCTCAAGAAATGGCAGAAATCAAATCATTTTGAATTCTGTTGGAAGTGCCTTTAAATGTTTTGGCAAATTCTAGGTGTTGTTGCAATGTAGTATCATACGTACTCAACGAATTTAGAAGTTCAATGTAAATGCCTTTGTTAACCGACTCTTCATTTTCACGATGTCCTCAGAAAGGCAATTCCTGCATTGCTAAAAAACAAGTTGCGTCAATTAGGCGTTTTAATATGTCTCTATTTTTTCTGTCTCATTATATCGCATTACGTCTGATTTCAACTGAAGATCAAGTTCAAAGCGGACACTTCCAAAACTGCCAGCTGAACGCAAATGACTTTGTGAACGTTCGTGTTTTGCTATTGCATTGGAAAGGTTGTTCAAATTGTTATAGCTTTCTTTGTTCCATAGATTATGATCATGGGAAAACAGTAAACATGGCCAGCAAAATAATTTTTTAAGTTTTCTACTACCTGTTAACCAATTAGTGAGATCATACTTTGTAGTATTAAAATAGCGAAAATATTCCCTTCCCTTTTGTTTGTGCAAACATCTGAAGTCAGAGAGTTCCGGAACAGGCGTCCCTACTCGAATAACATCACTTTTCTCCACAAAAGTACAACTGAACGGATTTTTTAAAATATCCTCAATTATATATGTATATTCTGCCATAGATCAGTGTCTTACCGCTACGAAGCACAAAAGGCAGCACACGGGAAGAACGCACACAGAAATAATACGCACAGATAAAACAAAAATCACGAGTTCGTATTATCACTTACAACACCAGACTCACTAGGTGGCGCTTAAACCACTGTGTCATATGTGAACACGTCTGCAAGCTCATTTCAGGGCCACCCTGGGTGGTGCTGTAGGCAACGGGTCTGGGTTGCTGCGCTTACCAGAGGGCTACATACAACCAAATGGCACTTCCTAAAAATCAAGAGCGCATGCGCGAACTCCCTAATGCATTTAGATGGAGAACATCAGCATGCTCATTTCGGGCCGGGTGGCGGCGCTTACTACCTCCGTCTCTTTCACCAGCTTTCCGTCTCCGTCTGCATCAGCGTTGTATGCTCGATATAGGGCCACGCTTTGGCCGGGCGCCTTCGTACGGCAGTGTACCCTTCCTTCACAGAAATTTAAACTCCTAGTTGATTTCTCATGGTGAAAGTCGCGATTTCACACTATAATAATTACATTTAACGGATTGTTTTCAAGGTAAGCGTAGCTTACCTAGCTTACATGGAATGCACACCACTGTCATACAGGTAGTTTTCCGTTGTTCTTCCGATCAATACTAGAGGAATGTGGAGCAGTATCTTTACAAACGAGCCATGGACTACGCGCGATCTTTCCGTCTTCAACCTCACCTTTTGCTCTCCCATTACCCATACACTTCAAGACATAAACCATATTAGTACTAATCCCGGAAGGCTATAAAGATTGTCTTTGCTCTTTCATCACCCATGTACTTCAACAGTCATGAACCATATTACTACTCATCTCAGAAGGTCACCCATGTACTTCAAAAGATATGAACTACATCACTCATCCTGGAAGGCCTTAGAGCGTATATTTTGCCCTCCCATCACTCATGTACTTCAGCAGACACGAACCACATTACTATTCATCCCGGAAGACCTTAGAATGTGTCTTGTGCTCTCCCATCACCCACATACTTCAGCAGACACGAACCGCATTAATACTCATCCCGGAAGGCCACCCATATACTTCAAGAGACACGAACTACATTATTACTCGTCCCGGAAGGCCGTAGAGCTTGTCTTTTGCTCTCCCATCACCCATATACTTCAAAAGACGTCAATCTCGTCCCGATAGGTCTTGGAGCTAGACCAGGCGTCGGCGGTTGCCCACTGGTGGAGACCAGAATGGCACAGACTTTCCCGTACTAGTTTTCTATTTTCTTGGGTCTTCGCTAGCTATTCGGAATTGCCACATACTCTTTCTTGCCAGCTACCATCTATCATCGCCAAAAGTACATTTCTTTTGTCATTTTCTTAATTTTTCAGTTTCCTATTGGTACAACGGAAACATTAATTGCAGAATATTAAAGAACACAAAAACATAGTCATAAATTGCAATTTTCTTTTAAAAATTATGTGCCGTTTAAGAGAAAATGGCGTTTTAGCGCTACTAAATATGCGAAATTTGAAGCTCATTTTCACAGAAAAGTTTTGAGTTTTCAAAATACTTAATTGAAGTTATTTACAGCTCATACACTCACAAATATAATAAGCTTTACAAATTGCTGGTAATGTGCATATTAAAGATGTGAGAGATCTTTAAAAAAAATTACAATAATGTAATTTTTGAAAAAACAAAAAAATAACTCAAAATAAACTTTACGCTATACTAAAGAGTGTAATTAGCACTATCCGTTACAAAAGTTTCAAGAAAAAAATTGCAGCCATATACGCGAAAATGGCGTTTGAGCATTTCTGAAAATGCCGAAATTTGAGCTACTTTTCACAGAAAACGGTAGTGTTTTCGAGAAACTTTACTTGACATTATTTAAAACATATATACTCCTAAATATAATAATGTAAAAAATCGCAGATAATGTAAATATTAACGACGTGAGAGACAAGTAAAAAAATTTACATTTTTGTAATTTTTGAAAAAAACAACCAATAGACCAAAATGGCTTTTATGTCATTGAAAGAGTACATTTACCACTATCCCTACCAAAAGTTTAAAGAAAAAATTTAGAGCCCTTTTTGAGAAAATCATGTTTTTGTAATTTTTTAAAATTGCACATATTGCACGCAATATTGCACGAATACTACCAAAATTTTGAAAAACATTTACATGACCTTTATTAAAGAACTCAATATGCACAACAAATTTTATTTGAAGAAAAAATCTCTATCTTCAATTTTGTAGTTGGAGAAAGACCCCGAAAAAAATTCAAACTTTCACAATTTTCGAAAATTCAGAGCTATACGTAAAAATCGGACCCACGCCATGTTAAAAAGTGTATTTTACTCTATTCATACAAGAAATTTAAAGAAAAAATTTGGAGCCGGTTTTGAGAAAGTTTTGAAAATCCCCGGGGGCTTCATATAAAGTACCCCCAAATTTTGAAGAATCTTTTTCAAAATCTCAAAATTTTGACTAGAATTAGATCGACCGTGGAATATCCATTTTGGAAGAAATCGTACGTATGGTTTAGGCGCTAGCAGTGTTCACAGACGGACAGACGGACGGACGGACGGACGGACGGACGGACGGACGGACGGACGGACGGACAGACAGACGGACGTTTTCCTTTCAATTGGGTTTTCGGTATCAAGGACCTACAAAACAAGGTTTCTGGCTACACCACGTGTTACGGGATTTTTTTTTTCTTAATTTAGCAACTGGTTTTATCCACTTATTCGTTTTCACGGCCCGGCAATTAATTTTTTTCCGCCGAAAATTGGCCATTTTTACTTTCCCGTATACGTACGTATACACGGAGTCATATACGTAGTATAGGGAAAGTTATGTAATGCTGCGCGAAAAAATGGCCAATTTTCGTCCGAAAAAAATTAATTGCCGGGCCGTGAAAACGAAGAAGTGAATAAAACCAGTTGCTAAATTAAGAAAAAAAAAATCCCCTAGCACGTGGTGTAGCCAGAAACCCTGTTTTCTAGGTCCTTGATACCGAAAATCCTATTGAAAGGAAAACGCCAGTCTGTCTGTCCGTCTGTCCGTCTGTCCGTCTGTCCGTCTGTCCGTCCGTCCGTCCGTCCGTCCGTCTGTGCGTCTGTCCGTCTCTGAACACTGCTAGCGCCTAAACCATACGTACGATTTCTTCCAAAATGGATATTCCCCGGTCGATCTGATTCTAGTCAAAGTTTTGAGATTTTGAAAAAGATTCTTCAAAATTTGGGGGTACTTTATCTGAAGCCCCCGGGGGATTTTCAGAATTTTCTCAAAAACGGCTCCAAATTTTTTCTTTAAATTTCTTGTATGAATAGAGTAAAATACACTTATTAACATGGCATAGGTCCGATTTTCACGTACAGCTCAGAATTTTCGAAAATTGTGAAAGTTTGAATTTTTTTCGGTATGTGTGTATGTGCTTCAAATAATTTCAAATGAAGTATTTTGAAAACTCAAACATTTTCTGTGAAAATGAACTTTAAATTTCGCACTTTTAGTAGCGCTAAAACGCCATTTTCTCTTAAACGGCACATAATTTTTAAAAGAAAATTGCCATTTGTGACTAGGTTTTTGTGTTCTTTAATATTCTGCAATTAATGTTTCCGTTCTACCAATAGGAAACCGAAAAATTTAAATAAAGCCAAAAAAATGTACTTTTGGCGGTGATAGATCTCAGCCGGCAAGAAAGAGTTTATGGCAATTCCTAATACCTAAGACCCAAGGAAATAGAAAACTAATACGGGAAAGTTTGTGCGATTCTATAGCACCACTAGTTGTATTATTGCAAACGGAATAAACAAGAGGTAAATCATGGTAGAAAACCCGTGGTATACCTCAACATTATTGTTTAGTTAATTCATCTTGTATACGGCTTTTACTTTTATTTCGAGCAGGGATTTTTACTTTTATTTCAAAAGTAATAATTATTTTTGAAACCTTCAGGAAATGAAATAAATTCAAACAATTACAAAACTTTCAACTTTAAGCACCATGATTAATACAAAAGCTTCAATATTAGGTGATACTCTAACTGAGAATTATTTAAATTTAATCGTGTGAATTGTAATTTATTTAATATCGTTTCAGATCTTCTAAGAGGTTTGGTTGCACTTCGTCAAAAATATGGTTCCATTTTTCGTATTTGGGCGGGGCCGTATTTACTTGTGTTTGTTGCTGATCCACAACATGCAGAGGTATGTTTGAAGGTATTTAATTTCATTTATAATCAAGGTGAAGTCGACTCCAGTTATAGTGAACTCTCTGTTATAGTGAATCTCATTCATTGGTCCCGTTTCACTTACAAATAAGTATAAGAAGATTCGGTTATAGTGAACATTGAACCTCGACTATAATAGGAAACTCGTTCTGGAAATTCATTCCCTTCTGAAAAAAAAATGTATACATCAATGCCACGAATTCCAACACTAGGCAGCTTAGAAAAAATATAGTCGGCCGAAGAAATCTCCCCTGAGGTGGAAGTAGCGGACCCAGAATGTTTCATTCAGCAATCAGTTCCATTAGCCACTTGCGCCATGCTTTCGGAGTAAAAGGGCCTTCGGAGAGTGGGACGGTGTTCCAACAGTGCACGAGGCATTACAGGGTGTCAGGATTATTTAGATTCTGCAATATGATATTTAGAGACGCGAGACAATGCAGAATCAAATATGGAGGGAGCATGCACTCTGGAGAAGGATCTAGAGAAATTACTAATGAAAAATGTGCAAAGCAAACAATTGAAAATAATTTATTTTTTAAGGTCAAATAAAGATATTAAAATTTTCAGTTGGTAAAGTTAATGTATTTTACTTTATCTCTATATTAATAAAATTAATAATTGTGGAGACATTCTATTTAATTTTGGCATCATTAGATATAGTGAACCAAAATGTTAGTCCCCAGAAGTTCACTAAAACCGGAGTCGACTGTATTTCTAAGCCTGTAATGTATAATTGTTTCCGAGTGAAGAATATTTGCAGGTTGTTTGTTTTTGGTTCCCTACATTGAAACTTAAACTCAAAGATCTATAAAGATCATGAAAACGGTACATAATGGACATTTTATTATTAATAATATTAATATTATTATTATTGTTATTATTATTAAGAACAAGAAGAAAAAGAAGATGAATAAGAAAGAGCAGCTGACTTCGGTTAAAATCAACATGTCAATGAAAGGATAGTAGCATATATTTACATGGATGAATCTCGATTGTACGCTGAGAATGAAGCTGTTCTGTCGGACGCTATCACTGGTGAATTAATTTACCCAATGACAATTTGAATTTGACAAATGTGCAAAATTAACTTATTGAAAGCTGAAGCAGTAAGGACGCAGAGTTGTTTTCTCTCCGTTGGGCGATCCCTCCTCGAAAGACGCCATTTTCAGAAGGAGATTGCTGCCCTCACCTGCAACCTGTAGCGCCCGCGTTTACATTACGACGCTTCCTGCTGCTACGCGCTGACTGAACCACTTTAGTAATTGACAGACAGATGGCTCTGTGTGACAGTTGCGACTAGAAAATTGTACGCCTGATTGGATCTACCGATCAGAGAATTTCTAGGCTAGACCTATGAATTAGGTGACATTTTTAGTACTTGACCATTTTGGCAGCCGACTTTGTTGAAGAAGGATCTACTGAAGAAAGTATTGTTACTGAAGAATGTTGAAGTTTTGTCGAACAGAAGCTCTCATAAGAGGTAACTGTACTTTGAATATGCAAATGTTATAATGATATTAAATCAAAAGAAGAGTGGATTGTAATGCAATGAAAGCAAGAAGAACAAATGTATTGTTGTATTTTAGCATAATAACTACGAAGTGTATCTGAAATGGACTGACATAGTGTTTAAGAGAGAAGCTTATACGAAAGGTATTTTTTCTTGCAGTTTCTTCTTTCTTTTCTCTCACTCAATTTCATAATAACTAGAAACCGGAAAAATATATGCATAAATATGTAAAATGGGACATATGTAAAATTAAAATACTCTAATTATAAAACACATTTACAAAATACGAACTTACAATGATAAAAAAATCCTAAAAAATTTAAAAATGTTAAAAATGTTTTAAAAACTAGAATATAGTATAGTTTATAAGTGTAGTACTCGGTTGGGAAAGAAACTTGCGTGAGTCATCTGGCGCGGTAGTAATCAGAAAAAAATGAAATGTGCGAAACAAAACCTGGAAAATTTATATTCTGAGACCTGTAAAACTGGGAGAAAGCCTTGAATTCCCAAAAGCCACATCGCTAATCACCTTATTTGATGCACTCGTAAATACAGGGACATAAAATACAATGAAATAGAAATCTCATGTTGTAAAAAAATTGGACGTACGAGTAAAACATTGTGGTAAAAAAAAGTCACAAATAATAAGTTTCAATAACTCCTATTTCAAGCATTCAAGTTACATGTAGTCATTCAACAACATATAGTCGTCGGCCAATTTACAGTTTGAATGTAATTGTACTACATAAAAATTCCAACCTTAGTTTATAGCTCTTAACTTTATTTCGAGAGTGAGCGTCAGTTGTTCATGTGAGGATTCGACCCCGTGCACAATGACTAGTGATTAAATACGTTGCTCTAGTAGCGAGGTTCTAAGGATGCAACACTAACCTCTTAAACTTTGTTTCCACTTCTACATAGCACAAATCGCTTGCTACGTACGTACAATAGCAGGTGAGAAAATAAAAAAACGTTCGCGTAGTTTTCTTGAAAACTGTTATTTTTTTTCGTTTTTTCTAAACCTGCTCCAATTCTCTACATCGTGTTAGCCTATAAAATATATATCTCTACACCATGTATTAATCCCCTAAAGTTTTTGTTTAACACCTAAAACTTTAAAACCTTTTTCAATCCCATAAATCCTTCGCATTCTTTCAACCTCTACATTTCCTTTTTCCCCTACATCTTAAAACCTTAAACATAATTTAAACCATTAAACTTCACATATTTTAACACCTATTTTTTATTTCCATAAGCATAACTAATATCCTTCTTAATACAAATTTGCATATTGCATAAGAAGATTTTATATTTTACTTTTTCAGATTTTTTTAACTTCTAAAACCAATATTAAAAAAGTATACAGTACAGATTTTTGGAGCCTCTGATTGGTAAGGGTCTTCTTACAGCTGCAGGTAAAGTACTTATAACTCTTTCTCTTGTAGAATATAAGTGAAATACAAACATTATTATTATTTTTTATGTTCAAAGGCGACAAAATGAGATCTGACAGAAAATTATTAAACCCAGCTTTTCATTATAACATTCTGGAAGATTTTGTGAGTGTATTTAATTCGCATGCAAGTATTTTGACACAAAAATTGAAGAAGGAAGTTGACGGTTCTGAGTTTGATATAGATAAATATTTAATGCTTTGCTCCTTGGATATTTTATGTGGTAAGTACTTTAATTAAAATATTTTTCCAGTCAAATATTTTGAATTTCGATTGCAATTTTCTTTACTGTTCCTTTAACAATTAGAAAAGCCGATTGATACTCTTGTACAAGTACCTTATTTAGTCAATATCGATTGTTTTCATCTGTTAATAGTTCTTTTGAAGTTGATTAAGCATTCACCAGTAGCGAAGCTGAAGGGTAATCTAGGAGCCTTAGAATACCCAATTATTTTTCAACGAAAACTGTCATTATGGGTGCCATTTTTCAATATTTTTTTACTGAAACGTTAAAGAAAATTAAGTTTAATTAATTTATAATTAAAATTAAAACAAAATGTTTTCGACTCTTTCTCCCGCTTACGCGCGAGGGAATTAGTAGGGCCCGAAGCTGAGTGGGGAGCCTGCCAATGGATGGACACCGGCTGGCTCTGCCGCGCATGCGCACAAGAGGGCGCGCGCTATCTCCTTCTCTCTCGCACTCGCTGGGCAAGGAGCCTAAGGCTCCCAGGTTACCCTTTAGCTTCGCCACTGGCATTCACAAGTGTATGTCAAGGTATATCCTACTATCGTCTCCTGTATTATTTCAGTAGTATACCTTTGGGTTCCGGCTCTCACACGCAACCAATCTTTATAAATGAGGGCTCCAAAGAAAGAGAATTTCACGGAGACTTGACGGATTCCACTTTGACTTTAAAAATATGGATGATTTCTTTTAAAAAACGCATCGAAATATTCATGTAAAATACAACCTGCATCACATGTCAACCTATATCGGCAAATAACTCGTAAACAAAGTTTTTACACCATAATATACAAGATGAGACATTCTCCGATCCATTCAATTAACTTTTCGGTTTCACGCTTCAATACTATCAAGGCCACCTCAATTTCAGTCCTTCCTGCTGGTAGCAATTTTTGTGGCGACACGCTTAGAAGGCTTAGATTCGACAATCTTTATTTACGCTTTCTGTTAACACCGTAGTTTGTGCAGTCTGACGAGGTTTATTTGCATAACCATTAATTCACGATTTGCTCTCCAGCAACAACTAGAAGTACTATTTTAGTTGCTTGATACCTATACCTATGAAGATTGTTTCTTATGCGTGTAGTGAAACTATTTAATTAATGGTCTATAAGTGCTGTGTACTTAATTGTGGAAAGATGTGGGTGTTCAGTGAAGAGTGAACACTGTGTATGTGTTTTCCCCGTACCAATATTTTCGTTATCATTCGATGAAATTTTCAAGTCAACGGGTTCAGACACGTAGCTTTCTCAAAAGTAAAAAGCTAATATTTTTGTGACTATCACGAAAAACTAAAACCTAATTGACAAAGAATATTGAATAATTACTTCAAATGTCTTTAAGTAAGTGTTGGGAATTGTTACAAGCAAATTCTCCATGATATTGAGTAAATATTTATTGAAAATTTCTTTTATACATTAATTGCATTGTTTTTTTATTTTGATTTGTAATTGTGTTAGTACATTGCAAGTTACCTTTATAGATACAAATAAAAGTATAGTAGTATAGATAGTAGTAAGTAGTATAGATACAAATAAACACGTTTCGTTTGCTACTTTCCCTCTTAGAATGAAAATAGAAGGATAGGGAGGAGTGTGGGGTCTAACATGCGAGAGTTCTCGCACGGGTACGCAGAGGTAGTGGGGGAAAACTTGTGCTATGGCACAACACAAAGAACAAACTTTTTAAAGTAGCTAAAGTAAAATAGCTTGAAATAAATGGAAAACAAAAATCAAAACGCGCTAGCCTACAATACTACGTGAATCAATTAAAAAACAACTAAATTTAAAATTATAGGCCAACGATCGTAGTCCAAACGCACGATTTAAATGTTGGCGGTATCTGGAAGTATGTACACCAACGCCCAACCGCAAACTCATATTGTAAATAAAACACCGTTTGATATTAAACTCAAGGTGTCGGTTCGTTAAGATATTAAAAATGCAAACATAGTTTGAGCAACATTCCCATGTACCGAAGTGGGCTTACTAATGCCTACTAAATTGTTTCTAATGCTAACAAATGGTATTTAACTCAAAGGTGAAAACTTTAGTTTGATTATTTTTTGGCTCGGAATTGCTTTTCTTGAGGTACGTAAGGACGCAGAAAATAATCCAATACTTTTTAGTAAACAAATAATTTTTCATTTTTCTCACCCCAGCAAGCTGGCACCCTTACTCTCCAAAACCCACTCGGTTCTTCATAACAAATCAAGAAAAGTTAAATAATATTGCAATGAGTAGGTCTGTTCTTGCCCGATCCGGTATTTTTGCACTACTTTACTTGGCTTTCTCAAGAGTAAAAACCTTTTCTATTATTTGACTATAAAGGAAGGCGAAAAGCTAACTCTCAAGGAAGATTGAAAAATTTCTTCAAATGTTGTTTTTAAAAAAGTATGAATTGTTCCAAGAACATCTCTCTATGATGTTGAATAAACTTTAATTGAAAATTTGTTTCAAACATCAATTGCATTGTTATTTTGTTTGATATTCTGTAAGTACATTAGTAGGTCCTCTCCTTTATGGAACGGATAGACAAATGGATAGGGAAAGGGTGGGATTTAACATGCGAGAGTTCTCGCACGGGTACGCTAGTATGTTTTAATGGCTCTTTACGCTTCAAAGCCGAGAAGATGATTATCAATTACACAAAAGTTAATGGACGTTTTTACTATCTCGTAAATGTAGTATGGAGAAAGTTAATGCTAAGGAACATCGATTTTAAGATTTCAACGGAAATATACGTTTTGGGGTCCCCTAATATCAAAAAAGTGTTGTTTTTTCTTCAAAACGTCCGTCTGTCTGCCTATCTGCCTGCCTGCCTGCCTGCCTGTCTGTCTGTCTATCTGTTCGTCTGTCTGCCTACCTCTCTGCCTGCCGGCATGCCTGTCTGTCCGTCTGGCAGCATTTCCGCCATTACGTCTGTCCGTCTTTCTGTCTCTGTCTGTCTGTCTGTCTTTCTGTTTGTCCTCTGTCTGTCTGCCTGTCCTTCCGTCCGTCTGTCGTCTGTGAACAATACTGGCGCCTAAAATTTGCGCGAGTAACGTCTTGAAAACAGCCAACCCTTTTTCTGTATAAGGGGACCCCTAAACGTGTTTTTCCGTTGAAATCTCGAATTTGATTTTCTGCAGCGTTACATAACGTTCTCGGTACTATATGTATATTACTCCGTATACGAGAAAGTAACTAGTGGTTCTACTGAATGGCACAGACTTTCTTGTACTAGTTAGTTTTCTAATTTCTTTGGTCTGGGCTACCATTTCGGTGTTGCCTAATTCTCTTGCCAAACTGCCATCTGTCGCCGCCCAAAGTACATTATTCTTTTCTTTTTTGCTCAACTTTTAGATTTTCTAAAAGTATATTATATTACTAAACATTATTTTAAGAATATTATAGAAGAGTAACCTTCCTCTTATATGGCAATTTTCGTTGAAAAATGTGATTTTTTTTTGGAGAATTTGGTTATTAAGAAAATTTCGTTTACACGTTACTATCAATGAAAATTAGTTTCCCCATAAAACTTATTAGTTTTCGAAAAAACTTCTGCGGAAGTAATTTGAAATACTTCTCACAACTGCAATAATGTATAATGAAACCGGTCTGCTTGTCGGTTGTAGGGGATTCTTGGAGGATCGTGGCTCTTCTGAAGATTTCGAAAAAAAACACAAAGTCGTGACCACAGATCAACATATAATTGTATACTCGTTGAAAGAAAAACAAAAATTACAGAATGACAATATCATTGTCACTAAAAAAGAAAACAAACAAGAAATATTTTACCGTCTTAAAAAAATAAAATTGGACAATCAACTGCAAAATTATCAGGGGCGTAGCGTGGATTTTTTAAGAGGGGAAGCGGCGTATTCTGTATTCAACCTATGTCGTTCACGGAACTATTGAATTAAAAGTACCTTGTTAATGAAACTTTTCATGGGACATTTCTTGATAAAAGTATTTTTATTCTCAGTATTGTTATCAGAAAGTAAATATCTTTCTTTCAGTACTTGGAAATGTTTTAGTAAGTTTTACTCGTCGATAAGCGAAACAAGAAATACACAGAAATATTTCTCTATCAAGAGAATAGAACGAAATTACATTCTGGAGAGATGTTTCATCCGGAATCTAGAATGATCTGTTTTGGTAAAAAAATGTTTATCAAATAAACATAGATCTTCCCTTATGTGTTGCGCTAGTAAAATTCGACCGGTGCATAGCCATCACACTGCAGGCAGTCCTACTAACAGGACAATCTGGAAACCTCAATGCTAATTTTCTCACTAAAGAGTACGAGCTTTACTATTCCTTATTACTTGATACACTTTCCCTCAACAACGTCTTTATATTAGATGGGAAAGTCCAAGCATACTGTATAAATCTCAAATTTAATCGACTCAACAAAATATCCCTAAATAATGACGCAGGAGCATTTTGCTCCTTTATATACCTTTTTCACGTTTCTAAATTTATAGGAGTCATATTGGAAGGTTTCATAAGGAAAAATCAAGGTGATATTATAATGTATTAACTTTTATTTTTAACAATTACATTTTAAAATTAAGTGCAATTCTTCTTGGTTTACGGGCATATACATCAATGACATTAAAAAACGATGGCTTTGTCATCATCGAATCTAAAAGATGACTCTCGATATTCAGTAAGGAAAAATAGGGAAAGTCTTTCATCGCTTTGTGAATTTCGAAGATAGTTTTTTACTCTCCGGAGAGCAGAAAATGACCTCTCCGCCGACACGCTTGTAGCAGGTATAGTGAGAATCAAAGCGGTCAGTATGTATGTTTGGGGAAAGACATCTGCGAGTTCATGGTGCTTGATATAATCATTTAATTTACTGACACTCTTGTGGAACTCATTATCAAAATAAATGGCCGTGAGCTCACATTTCAATCGCGCAGAGTCAAAATGCCTTCCATAAGCATCCATTAGACAATTGAAAGCTTCACTGGGGAATGACGACTGATAACTTAAATAGAGATCTGGGTTAAGAAGGCTTAGGAATTTCAGTTTAGAAGTATCAGAAAATCAATCAGATACATGACATATTAAGTTGTCTATAACTTCTATAAACAATCTCTTGTACACATTCTTTTCATTCTCTGTATTTTCTACTCTGGCTCGCTTGATGCACTGAAATTCGCTTCTTCCTCTGTTGCAACCTTCCCAAAAGCATTCAAAAGTGTCTCGAAACTGCTTCAGATATATCCCAAAATCTTCAATTTTTTTCATGCAGTACATAATATCATTGGACTTATTTTGTAAAATTTTAAATAATGAGTCAGAATGAGGAAAAATACATGAAAACAAAGTTAAGAAAAAATTAAAGTCAAAGTCTTTCAAAAGATTAAAATAGCCACGAGCAGAGCACAGAGTTTCAGCGTCCCAGTCACTTGAATTTTCTGTTATTGAAGCAAATAATTCCTGCAGATCACTCGTATGATTTTTCACAGTCAGTACAAGCCTGCTGGTGAAATTCCAACGTGTTGGTGCAGCTGATGGCAATCGCTTTTTCACTAGTGTCTAAAGCTTCTATCCGCCTAGTAGATTTAGAAAAGAATGCCCCTAATCCTGATAAAGAGGCGAAAAATATTCGCACTTCTTTAATACAGCTAGCAGATTGTCCTAAGACTAAATTTAATTTGTGACCATAGCAATGCACAAATATTGCTTCTTTGCAAATCATCTTTAATTTGGCCTGAAGTCCAGCATGTTCCCCTGCCATAACTGCTGCGCCATCACACGTTTGCGCTATTATTTTTGTGTCGCACTTGTAAGTGCTAATAACTCCTTTTGCATGTTCTAATAATCCAGATGCGGATCTGTCTTTGCTGCAGTCAGTGAAATGCAAGAATCTTTCTTGAACGCCATTCTTTGAAACATTCCGCAACACGCTTGTGAGTTGCGATTTCATGGTCACATCAGTCGTTTCATCAAATATTAATGCCACAAATTGAGCCTCAGAAATCTCCTTTTCAATTTCTCTGTGCATAACTTCCGCAACTGCCGCAATAATATCATTCTGGACGTCAGGAGATGTTCCACGAAACACATTGTTGCTTCCAATAACAGCCAAAAGTTCAGTATTATAATTACCCAAAAATTTAAGAATTTCAATGTAATTGCCTCGATTATGAGACTCGACAATTTCATTGTGTCCGCGAAACGCCAATCCTAGTTTTCCTAAAAGACAAACAAATCTGATTATATGAGTCAACATATCTCTGTTCTTTGAAACTTCTACGTTGTGACGTCGTACAGACAACCGAAACTGCTCACTGAGACTGCATTCAATTCTTTGTTTTCCAAACAGTTTGAAATTTTTTAGGGATAGGATGTGAGAAACTGAAGTTTCATGGCGAGCCTGTGCTTTGTGAATATTGTGAAGATCATCAAATCCTCCTTGCGTCCACACGGATTTCTCATTAGAAAACAATAAACATGGCCAACAGAATAATTTATTTGTGTTTCTGCACCCACTTATTCACGGAAAATTCTCGTAGATTTGTGCACGAAAATGTCGTATGAAATTCTTCTTCCCTTTCGAATGACACTCAATATGTAGTTCTGGTGTAGGTTTTCCAGTCGCAATAATTTTTGATTTTTACTCAAAAGAAAGGCTTGAAAATGTATTTTGTTTTAAATGTTCAATTGCACATCCACATAAAGACGGCGATGCTCCATCACCGTTCGAACGCCCGGCACGGGTTGCAGCTGCAGCCCCTTCCATAATGCTCTGGAAGCGCCGGCCCGTTGCGCGTCCGTCTGCCTACAATAATCTACGCCAGGAACACGTTCGAACAGTTACGAAGGAATCTCCAAAATTTTTAAAAAAGGAGTTGTCTATGAACGCTGATACTTACACGTGCCTTGATGCCCGGTTCACGCTTTATTCACAGTTCAGTAGTCACGTTTCAATCAGTCCTTGACAAGCAAACTCACTATTCCATCTGAACCACGGAGGTCTCCTGAGGGCTGCGCTTCTCATAGCCTCGCACAGGGTACACAATATTTCACGCGCCGCCCGCCCTATTCGAACTATAATAGCCTCCTCTGACAATCTTCAGGGCGAGGGAAATACGAAGAAGTGCGTGAAAAACTAGAGACCATGAAAGCCCGCAAAGTAGAAACTATAGATATTCCAACATTTCATCGAGTTTGATAAGCGGATACTAATACATTTAAAATGTAAAAATTTGTGATGGAAATTCGTAAGGGAAGCGGCGCTTCCAGCGCGTCTATGGACGCTACGCCCCTGAAAATTATCATGAATTAATTTTAAAATTGGCACAAATTAGAATCACAGCAATATCTTCTGTGAGAAAATAAATTGAAATTCAACAAAATGAATAAATGAGATCCATGGTGGGATGAGGAGTGCACATTAAGTTACATCAGAAGGAAGAGCACACCATTTCTCAAGGCAGAATGTCGTAGTACTTTTTGTTTACGAAAATTGCAGTTAACTGTCCCTCAACATATATTACATTAACATCCATACGTAATTTCTTCCATAAAATTCTCTGAAATTACAAAGAAATATCTTGTATTCAATTAAAATGAATAAATGTAGTTTTGAAAACAGAATATTCAAAATAAGTTGTTTGAAAAACTATAAAAAATTAACATTTATCTCAACCGACACCTTTAGTTGAAATTGAAAATATGTTTTGTATCTCCTCAACAGGCATCCAAACTTCAATATTTATTTTGAGATATTTAAGTTTACTCAAATTCTACTTAATTTCGTAGAAAATATAATTTTATATAATTTTTTTAAATTATTCATAAATAGCTCTAGTTGGTTCCCAACTTGACTTGGATTTAACACTATCATCAAATTGTTCCTTTTAAAGACAGAAATTGCATTTGCATTGTATTAACATGATTAACATGACAAGATTCTTTCAAAAATCAGTGACGTTCTTCCCCTAAGAAAGATAAATAATTTCAAATATCTTCTGCAAATAGTACAAAGTTACTATGAAAGTACCAACGGGAAGAATATATCAGTCATTAAACAAGAATGTTAATGGCCCAACAAACAACCTCTAACAGTGAACTGCGGGAACAATACATTAATCTGCATTTTATAGCCAATTGCTTCAAAATTTTCAGTTCTCTTTATAGTATACAGGTGACCACTATAGTTACTACGAAATTATTCTCTCTTATGCTACCGTAAAACACATCTGCATTTTTACATCTGTAGTTTTATTACACTTCATTACACACTTCTTGCGAAAGCAGCAAACTCCAGGTTTCGGGCAATCATGGCACTTCGTGACGAAAGAAAACTATAAGGATGTACTAAAAGACCGGTTACCGACCTCAGATGGGAGTCTATAGCCTCGACCAAACGTCAAGGAGCCTGCAGCGGACAGGGGCGGCGGATGGCCCTCGAAATCGCTTACGCGTCAGCGCAGCACAAATTCTCTGTAACGACGCCAAATTTCAAGGTCTCCAGACAAAGCCGCAGCCACTCCGTCGACCATGCCTCCTCCAGCTACCGTCACCATCACACTTGCCTCCCAAAAATCTCCGACTTGTTACTGCCTCACAACCTCTCACTCCGGCGTCTCAAAACCTTCTTCTCTATCCGTTCGCCTCTCTGCCTAATATAACATGGAAGATATCTCCGTGATATATATCTTAATGTATTTATTATATTAATATTAATGTTCTTTTTTAATTCTTCCCACAATTTAGGCAATCGAACACTATCACAAGCTTTTTCTCAATCTCCAAAAATATTTTTGTTTCCCAACAGCATTATATTTTTCTAAAATTTGTTTCACTACAAATATATTGTCAATTGTGGAACTCCCTGTTGAAATCCCACAAAAAATCAGTTTTCTGAAGCTAAATTCAGTTCAGCTTCATGAAAAGTACTCCCCTAAATTAAAATATCGGTTTCAAATTTCGGATAACGTGACATCATCTGGATCGATTGGAGAATATAATTTTGGAGAAAATCGGCTGGAGAGTTTATGCGCTAGCGTTGGGCACGAACGAACGGACGGACTGACTGGCAAACGTCTTGCCGTCACTCGATTTTTACTTTCCCGTATACGTACGTATACACGGAGTGATATATGTAGTATAGGGAAAGTTATGTAATGCTGCGCGAAACTAGTGGTGCTACAGAATGGCACAGACTTTCCCGTATTAGTTTTCTATTTCCTTGGGTCTTCGCTAACTATTCGGAATTGCCAAACTCTTTCTTGCCTGCTGTTATCAATCACCACACAAACTACATTTTTTTTATCATTTTCTTAGTTTTTTAGTTTCCTACTGGTGGAAAGAAAATATTTATTTTAGAATATTAAAGAACACAAACCTAGCCCTAAATGGCAATTTTCTTTTACAAATTATGTGCCGTTTTAAAGAAAATTGGATTTTAGCGCTGCTAAAAATACGAAATTTGAAGCTCATTTACACAGAAAATTTTTAAGTTTTCAAAATACTTGATCTGAAGTTATTTGAAGCACTTACACTCACAAATATAATAATGTTTACAAATTGCTGGTAATATGCATATTAAAGACGTCAGAGATCTTTTAAAACAAGTACAATTACGTAATTTTTTGAAAAAAACAAAAAATAACTCAAAATAAACTTTACGCTATAGGGTCAATCCATTTTAAGTGGTCCAGAATTTAATAAATTGGTCGCTCGACCATCTCGAAAAAAATTCATATTTTGTACATAAATTTCCTTATGTTTTGGCTGTTCAAAACCATCTTTAACCTTTTTTTATTGTACCTGGTTTACAAATGGCGGCCATTTTTGTTTCGCGCCGTGCGCCATTTTTCGCGTTCGCAGACATTTACTCTTTCCTAAATTGCTCAGCTCTCGGTTGTTCTAGCATTCTAAACTAAAAAGCATTCGATTCAGCATACTCTGACCTGCAAATCGAAATATTATTTACGTATTTTATACGTTTTTATTGGGGAAATATTTGCAACCAAATCTGTGGAACGCGAATGAACGAAATTCGATTTTCAGAGAGTAATTTTTCAAAGAAGGAATAGAATCTAAGCCTTAATTTTTTCTGTGCTTTACACACAACAGTATAGTTGCTTTTTATAAAATATCATTGGTATATAACGTACCCCTTGAAAATTACATCCTCTTGAAAATTGGAATTTGGATTTTTTCCCAATTTTGAACTGTAATATCTCTGTTGGGGGACCCGATAAAAATCTGAAAATTGCACACATGCTAGACCGTTATCACACCAAACTCTAGTAAAAAATACAACTTTTAGATTTAACTCGAAGTATTTTTTAAAAAATTCAAAACTTACGAAAAAAAAGGCTTCATTTCCCCATTGAGGATACTTAGTGCCAAGTAGTAATCACATTATTTTGAAGCTATTTTGAACTAAAATCTACATTGATTTAAAATAATTAATTATACTTAATAATTAATATATATAAAAGTGGCCTAATATATAATTTGCAATATTACGTATACTTTACTCTAAAACAAGCTTACAATTTGACATCTACGTCCGTAATTGAACAATGGTTATCTTGATTTTGAAATCTGAACCGCTTAAAACAAAAAGTATTTATAAAATACAACAAATAAATAAATTCAGCATTTTGTTTATGTTTTTGCGTTTAAATTTGCCATTCTCCTTACTACTTCTGAAGGTTTCTGCAGAGATACGAACGGTCGCACAGTACGGCTTAGATGCAATGATCGCAACTGAATTTTAGAATAACATGATGGACACAATCATTTCCCTGGTATAAGATTGTCCGAAAAAGTTTTTTTTCTTCTTAGATGTGCAAACGTTGTGCGAGTCAAAGTTATTTCTCTCAAAGTTTTGATAAAGACTTTTTATGATTTTTGTAAAGATTTAAAAAGATTGGCCAAAGAGATCAAATTTTATCTCTTGATACTTACAGAGAGATGTGATATCAGAATTATTCCTTAATGAAAACAACATTCTCCTCTACATCAAAGTCTTCAATTGACGTAATGTCCTTAGGAAAAATATCATAAAGGTTTATGGCCAACTTCATTAGTAATATCACTTATACAGCAATCGCACTCCATTTTCATAAACGGTCCCATATTTGTGCACAAAGGCACAGATTAACATGTTTTGACGTAAAGGGAAGACAACCCTCAAGCCACAAACTCATAGAAAACGATTCAAAAGCCTGTGTGATCTAGAAAGTGCGTAAAA
>JAHLJT010002630.1:45665190-46019733 GCA_031308135.1 Acheta domesticus
TCACGTTATTTTCACTAAGAAGTAGGGTGTAGAAACCTTCAGAAATAGTAAGGAGAATGGCAAATTTAAACTTTAAATATTAATTATTAAGTATAATTAATTATTTTAAATCAATGTAGATTTTAGTTCAAAATAGCTTCAAAATAATGTGATTACTACTTGGCACTAAGTATCCTCAATGGGGAAATGAAGCCTTTTTTTCGTAAGTTTTGAATTTTTTAAAAAATACTTCGAGTTAAATCTAAAAGTTGTATTTTTTACTAGAGTTTGGTGTGATAACGGTCTAGCATGTGTGCAATTTTCAGATTTTTATCTGGTCCCCCAACAGAGATATTACAGTTCAAAATTGGGAAAAAATCCAAAATTCCAATTTTCAAGAGGATGTAATTTTCAAGGGGTACGTTATATACCAATGATATTTTATAAAAAGCAGCTATACTGTTGTGTGTAAAAGCACAGAAAAAATCAAGGCTTAGATTCTATTCCTTCTTTGAAAAATTACTCTCTGAAAATCGAATTTCGTTCATTCGCGTTCCACAGATTTGGTTGCAAATATTTCCCCAATAAAAACGTATAAAATAGATAAATAAAATTTTGATTTGCATGTCAGAGTATGTTGAATCGAATGCTTTTTAGTCTAGAATGCTAGAACAACCGAGAGCTGAGCAATTTAGGAAAGAGTAAATGTCTGCGAACGCGCAAAATGGCGCACGGCGCGAAACAAAAATGGCCGCCATTTGTAAACCAGGTACAATAAAAAAAAGTTAAAGCTGGTTTTGAACAGCCAAAACATAAGGAAATTTATGTACAAAATATGAATTTTTTTCGAGATGGTCGAGCGACCAATGCTGGACCATTTGAAATGGATTGACCCTATACTAAAGAGTGTAATTAGCACTATCCGTTACGAAAGTTTGAAGAAAAAATTTGCAGCCATATATGAGAAAATGGCGTTTGAGCGTTTCTAAAAATGCGAAATTTTGAGCTACTTTTCACAGAAAAGGTTGTGTTTTCGAGAAAATTTACTTGACATTATTTAAAGCACATGTAATATAATAATGTGTAATATGTAATGTAAATATAATAATGTGAAAAATTCTCCGCCAATGTAAATATTATCGACGTGAGAAACATGCGAAAAAATTTAGATTTTTGTTTTCTAGAAATTGGAGCCGTTTTTGAGAAAATCTAGTTTTTGTGTACTTTAATATTCTAAAATTAATGTTTCCGTTCTATCAACAGGAAACCGAAAAATTAAGAAAATGACAAAAAATGTGCTTTTGGCGGTGATAGATAACAGCTGGCAAGAAAGAGTCTGGAAATTCCGAATTGCTAGCGAAGACCCAAGGAAATTGAAAACTAATAAGGGAAAGTCTGTGCCACTCTGTAGCACAACTAGTTACTTTCCCTTGTACGTACGTATACACGGAGTGATATACGTAGTATAGGGAAAGTTATGTAATGCTGCGCGAAAAAATGGCCAATTTTCGGCGGAAAAAAATTAATTACCGGACCGTGCAAACGAAAAAGTGGATAAAACCACTTGCTAAATTAAGAAAACAAATCTCCTAACACGTGGTGTATCCTGAAGTTCTGTTTTCTAGGTCATTGATACCGAAAAACCAATTGAACGTCCGTCTGTCTGTCGGTCTGTCTGCCCGTCTGTGAACACTGCTAGCGCCTAAACCATACGTACGTTTCTTTCAAAATGGATATTCCCCGGTCGATCTGGTTCTAGTCGAAGCTTTGAGATTTCGAATAAGATTCTTCAAAATTTGGGGGTACTTTATATGAAGCCACCGCCGACATTTTCAAAATTTTCTCAAAAACGAGTCCACATTTTTTCTTTAATTTTCTTGTACGAATAGAGTAAAATACACTTATTAACATGGCATAGGTCCGATTTTCACGGATAACTCTTAATTTTCGAAAATTGTTGAAGTTTGAATTTTTTCGGCGTCTTTCTCCAACTACAAAATTGAAGATAGAGATTTTTCCTTCTAATAAAATGTGCTCTCCAAAGTGAGTTCTTTGTTTAAGGTTATGTACATTGTTCTGAAATTTTTAGTAGTTTTCGCGCACAATTGCGTGCAATATGTGCAATTTAAAAAACTGATTTTCTCAAAAACGGCTCCAATTTTTTTCTTTAAACTTTTGGCGAAGATAATGCTAAATACACTCTATCAGATAAAATAAACTTCATACTGGTCTACAAATTGGTTTTTTCAAAATTTACAAAAATGTAAATTTTTTGATTTGTCTTTCACGTCGTCAAAAGTTACGTTATAGATGTGTTTATTTGCTACGTGCGTTTCTTTACACATAAGCTTCAAAGTATCTCCAATGATGATTTTTGAAATGTCCAAAAGTGGTCCATTATAAAGGAACAAAATTGGAAAATTTTCTGAAATGTTCGAACAATATTTTCTTAAACCCTATTGAAAATGTTACGCCGAAATTCTCAACAACGACAAATAGTTCAGTTCTCTCCTATATTCCAGAAGCTTGATTTCAGACACGATATTTGGGGCCCAAAAATCAAAATAATGCTGAAAAATGTAGGTGTTGTTTAATCACACACAAAATGAAAAATAAGCATTGCACTGAAACGAAAAGTAAACCATCCGTCAATTGAAAGGTTTTCTAAATATTTTGTTTTATAACATTTTCTCGAATTGTCGTAAAGATTCCCGCAAATGTGAACGATGATTCCCGAACCGATTTTCTCAAAAACGGCTCCGAATCTGAATGATTCCTGAACCAATTGAAAGAAAAAACGTCCGTCCGTCTGTCTGTCCGTCCGTCTGTGAACACTGCTGGTGCCTAAACCATACGTACAATTTCTTCCAAAATGGATATTCCCAAATCGCTCTGGTTCTAGTCGAAGCTTTGAGATTTTGAAAAAGATTCTCTAAAATTTGGGGGTACTTTACATGAAATACCTCGGACATTTTCAAAATTTTCTCAAAAACGGCTCCAATTTTTTTCTTTAAATTTATTGTAAGAATAGAGTAAAATGCACCTATTAAGGTCCGATAGGTCCGATAGCATAGGTACGATTTTCGCCGATAACTCTGAATTTTCGAAAATTGCAAAAGTTTAATTTTTTTTCGGCGTCATTCTGGAACTACAAAATTGAAGATAGAGATTTTTCTTTCAAATAAAATTTGTTGTCCAAAGTGAGTTCTTTCATTAAGACCATGTGCATTTTTTTAAATTTTAGTTGTTTTCGCGCAATATTGCGGAAAATATGTATAATTTTAAAAAATTACAATAACAAAATTTTCTCGAAAATGGCTCCAAAAATCGGAAAAATGTTTGTTTTTTTTGACTTGTCTCTCACGGCGTCAATATTTACATTAGCGGCGACATTAGCATTTTTTCACATTATTATATTTACGTGTACATGTGCTTTAAATAATTTCAAGTAAAGTTTCTCGAAAACATTCGTTTTCTGTGAAAAGTAGCTCAAAATTCCGCATTTTCAGAAACGCTCAAACGCCATTTTCTCATATATGGCTGCAAATTTTTTCTTCAAACATTTGTAACGGATAGTGCTAATTACACTCTTTAATATGACGTAAAGTTTATTTTGAGTTATTGTTTTCTTTTTTCCAGAATTATATAAATGTAATTATGTTGAAAGATCTCTCACATCTTTAATATGCACATTACCAGCAATTTGTAAACATTATTATATTTGTGAGGGTAAGTGCTTCAAATAACTTCAAATAAAGTATTTTGAAAACTCAAAAATTTTCTGTGAAAAAGGGCATTAAATTTCGCATTTTTAGTAGCGCTAAAACGCAATTTTCTTTAAAACGGCACATAATTTTTAACAGAAAATTGCCCTTAGAACTAGGTTTCTAATATATATTCTAAGTCTTTAATATTCTAAAATTAATATTTTCGTTCTACCAATAGGAAACCGAAAAATTAATAAAATAACAAAAAAATGTGCTTTTGGCGGTGATAGATGGTAGCTGTCAAGAAAAAATATGTGGCAATTCCTAATAGCTAGCGAAGACCCAAAGAAATAGAAAACTAATGCGGAAAGTCTGTGCCATTCTGTAGCACCACAAGTTTCGATATAAAGGACGAACGTTGATTCTGGTTACATCACGTGATAGATGTGTTTTTTCTTTATTTACGAGCTGGGTTTATCCACTTTTTCGGTGGCAGTGCCCGAGAATAACAGTTTTTGTGTCGAAAATTCACCGTTTTCCGGCGCTCGATTACAATACTTTCTCTTCTTACGTTATGAACGAGAAAGTAAAAAGTAGGTCAACATGCATCTCAGGCCATCGTCAAGGAATGTTTAGAACATTATTTGTCACATGGATGATTCAACTCTAGAGAAAACAAAACTCGGCAAATGTCAAGTTTTATTTACGTTTATAGTCGATTACATAGCAGTTTTTGTGTTGATATGTATTTTTATTTCTTTAATTTCAGAAACTGCTATGGGTGTAAGAATGAATATTCAAGACAACGGAAATAATGAATATCAGGAAGCGATATCTAGGTATGTTGAGTAATAAGCATGAAGTTTTCGGGTATAGTACTCATCGGTAAACTGAATTATTTTTCAAGCCGTAAAAAGGCAGCTGTCATTCAAAAGTTGGTGGCATTTCTTCAGAAACAGACTTAGAAAAAATATTACAGCTTATAAACTTGCCTTAAAGGACATAGAACATCAGTAAAATACAACAAAACAATACAATCAACAAATCAATATAATCAACTGACTGTTTCCCTTAATAAACGTAAGTACTATGAATATGTTATCTCTGTAAGTAGTATTTGAACCGGCAAGGGTTTTTGTTTACAAAGTCTTTTGAGATTTCTACTAAAAAAGTTCGTATTTTTTTCGCCAAATAAAAATTTGTGAGCCTTAGATGTGTTAGCACTTGTTAATCCCAGAGCTCCGATAACTATCGGGACGACCTGTGCTTTTACGCCCCACATTCGGCTGATCTCGATTTCCAAACTCTTGTATTTAAAACGTTTCTCTGCCTCCTTGGTTACGACATTTTGATCGCAAGGCACAGCAACATCCACAAGTAGACACGATTTTTTCTTCCAATCTCTGATATCTATACCCGGTTTGTTTGCCGCTATCGTGCAATCATTTTGGATTTGTTGGTCATACAATATGGTACACAATCGAACAGACGTCACCGGCTTTGGTCAGTGTTTGTACCACTTGGGGCATGTGTTTGGAACTTCGAGGGCGGTACAGATCTGCCAGTGGAGGTAGCTACACACCCTGTCATGTCTTTTCAGGTATTCGGTCTTTGCTAGGATTGGACAAGCTGAGACAATATGATCAATGGTTTCTACTTGCTCCAGGCAAATGCGGCATTTATCATCTTGGGAAATTTTGAGAACCGCTTTATCATAATGTCGTGTTCTCAAGGCCTGATCTTGGGCAGCTATTACAAGTGCTTCCGATTCTGGCTTCATTCTTCCCCTTTTAAGCCACATAAATGATTGATCTTTATTGATCTGCACCTTGTCCATTCGTTTCAAATATTGTCCGTGGAGTGGTTTGTCTCTCCACGATTTCTTTAACTTTTTTTGTGTCTCAAATTTTATGTTAAGTAGCATCAGAAGTTCAGTGTCTCTGTCATTCTGGTTGTCTTGCATAGTCTTGTTCGCAATGCTTCTTGCTACACTTACAATGCCTCTGTTTCCCATTCTTCGGTCAGATTTCATAACCTGCCTCATTAGTGGGTCATCTTGATGGCTGACTACATACTTTCCCATCCCGGTTATTGCATTGCTAGGATTGGAGAAGCTGAGACAGTATGATCAATGGTTGCTATGTGTTCCTGGCAAATGCGGCATTTATCATCTTGGGAAATTTTGAAAATCACTTTATCATAATGTGTTCTCAACACTTGATCAGCTATCAACGCCTGGGCAGCTATTACAAGTGCTTCTGGTTCTAGCTTCATTCTTCCCCTTTTAAGTCACATAAGTGATTGATCTTTATTGGTCTGTATCCTGTCCATTCGTTTTAAATATTGTCCGTGGAGTGGTTTGTCTCTCCACGATTTCTTTAACACTTTTTGTGTCTCACATTTCATTTTAAATAGCATCAGAAATGCACTGTCACTGTCATTCTGCGTGTCTTGCATAGTCTTCTTCGCAATGCTTCTTGCTACACTAACAATGCCTCTGTTTCCCATTCGTTGGTAAGATTTCATGACCTGCCTCATTAGTGGGTCATCTTGATGGCTGACTACTGTTAGCACATATTTCCCTAAGAGGACTATCAACATTTAACTTTTGCTTAGCTGGGCGCTCTGTGAGAAAATTATCAGCTTCCCTCCCGTTATGGGCGTTCCATTATAGTGCAGTGAATTATAGGGCTCAAATATGAATTTCACGCGTCCCACTTACAAAATTTATTTTCCGGATGGATATTTCCAAGTACCTAATTTTCCCGTCAGGGAAATATCTCGAAGTTTGTATCTTTGAAGGAGCAAGCTCCAGGTGGGTATCTTGTCCTCTAGGGATCTAACCTCACCCCGCGTCGTGGACAACTCCACTTCACGGCCCTGCCCCGCAGGCGGTAGGGTCCACTTCAACCACAACCCCAACCGCAAGCGGGACTACCGAATCACTTCGGCACGCAGCCAAAAAGCCTTGGGTCGAGCCACGATGCTCCAGCTGACATCCTTACTGGTCAGTGCGAATTCTTTAAAGTGCTTCATTTGCACCGGGGCGAACCCCACCCAAATACCCGTTGGGTTAGCGGACCACTACCACGACGAATCCGAAAGCCCGTCAGAGGACCACCCGGACAAGTCCGGGGTCTCCCGGCGCTCTTCCCGTCTACCCACAGCCCCTTTAGGCAAAGGGGAAATACAGAATGTGTGTGACTGAACGGTGCAGCCCTCTGTCGCTCCCTGGGATCAAACTAATGCAAAACAGCAGAGGGGATAGTGAATCTCCTTGAAAAATACCCCTGTTAATCTGAATATTTCTTGTTTCTACTGCTTCCTTTCCGATCTATATTAATAACCTTGTACTCCACAACTTCATACTAACCTTAATAAGTCTAGGATGAAATCGATAGATCTCCGGGGTCTTCAAAATCCAATCGTGTGCTATCAAAGACCTTCTGGTAGTCAATCCAAATTGCTTAAATTACACTTTCGTTTCTTTACATCATTCAATTTGGTTTTATTTAGTAGCAAGATTTCCTTACAGCCAGAAGAACCTTTACGACATCATTTCTGTTCAACTGGCAACAGATTGTTCTTCTCTAGGTGTCTGTTCATTTTATTAGCTATAGCTGCAGTTATAACTTTGTACTGGCAAACAAGTAATTGGCCAGTAGTTCTTCGCCAAAGAGTTGTCTCCCGCTTTGGGTAGCAAATACGTGATGCTACGTGTGAACCATTCCGGGAGTTCCTTTGAGTTTTCTAATATTTTTTTAAGAAGCTTATATTATAAGCTTATTTATCTTATCTTTTATTAAGAATATGTTATTGAAGACAGCCTTTACTAGATGAGATTAATTTAATTTTTTAATTCAATAAATCTGGATCTTCACAATTCCGGGGGATTTCCAGTTTCTCATGCTTCTTGTCCTCTTCCGAGAATCCGTGAACATCTTCCACTGTTTCCACAAGTTCATTTGCATCATCAACTTCAGATTGAAGGCAAGATGCGTCTTTGTTTTGTAAGATCTGCTTTCCTCCCAGATTCCTGTCCAAAATACTTCAACGTTATCTTTTGTAGGAGTGACAGCATTGCCATCCGTTTTTTGAGTCAGGATGCGAAAGAATCTCTTCGCTTCTGTTTCAAACAACCGATTCTGCACATGGAAGTCTATTCTACGTTTGTAACGTCAAATTCATTGAGCCCATGCTTAGGTTTTCTCTTTTAGCTTCTCAACTACCATTAGCCTGCTTTTGTGATTTTCAATTTAGTATTTTTGTCCAACATGGAATATTTTTCGTTGAACTTTAGAGGTGTGATTTTGAAGATGCCTCAGCTAAGAGTGATATTTCACATCGAGTGTCGGCTATCCGTTTCTTAATTCTCTTCGTTCATGAGGGTAATAGGGCTCTTTATTCTGTTTTGCTCTCGACCGTCAGTGTTCTTTACTGGCCCCAAAATAACCCGAGATACTAGATATCCAGAACTGTGCACGATGTGATTGATTTCAGTAATGTCTAGAGCTCTACTTGTGGTCTGTACAACCTCATTTAAGACAGAATTTGCTGTTTCTATCACTCTCTTAGCGTTAGCATTTTCGTAAATTCTCCTCAACGGTGCACGAGATTCGGATGGAAGTAGACGAACTCTTTCTATCACGCGTCGGAGGAGGTTCCGCATCATGTCCATATCGTGTGACTCATGGCCAGATGAATTTTCACCACTGACGGATGTTTCACTTCAAAGAGATGAACCTTCAAGAGGATCATCGTTTCCAGTGATATTAGATGGTTCTAAATGTTTGTCATGTGGATACTTCGATCGACGAATGTACTCCGCGTTTCTCTGGATGTCTGAAAGTTGTTCTGCTGTGAATTTTCCACTGCTGAGTATGTATCGTCGTTAACTGGCAAGCTTCTTTGAGTCTAGGGTAGGTCTCATATCGGGGTTCCGCTCTCTGCATATCATAAAAACTTATATTTCTGAGCCCCCATTTTTCACTTTTGCATAGTAAAAGCACCACATCACTTCCTTCAATTCATCCCGGGTCCATCTCTGACAATGGTTTGGAGGTACTGCCGTCTCTGGGTCTCTGGGACTAACATCCGTGGGATGGGCAGATGTCGGCAAGGTCACATTAGCTCGGTTTCTGAGCAGGTAAGGGACATTGGTAGAAGAAGGTACGTTAAGATTCATTACATTTCTTGTTCTATCCATTTTGCTCATCCGGTTTCAAGTGAAGATCCGCAGGTAGCAAGTTCAATTTCACAGATCACACTTAACCTTTGGGTTGTTTCCTGCCATCCGTTACTGCAACTTACAGTAGCCTCGGAACATCCCCCCGCAGGACCCAGCAAGGATCGCCAGTCGGCATTTCTAAACCCTACGGGAGTTTCACTGACTACTGAAGGCAGCCTCCTTCGCTGGCTAATGCAAGATTCGGGCCTCCACTCTAATCAGTGGCTTAGTCTGCCAACCCAGTTTCTCCCAATAACAGAACCCTCCATGGGCCAATAACAGAAAGTCCAAAAGCTCATGACCCTTTCCTCTCTACTTACTTCCCATTCTCCTCAAAATTGAGTACTTCTTCGTCGAACCCCTTACCTTCAACCTATTCAGCAAGGGAGGCCCTACCAGTAGCTAGGATTCCACAGACATATCTCTCCGGCTCATGGAGTTACTGAAGCTCCACCACCAACTGCAAGGTCGTGTACTTCCTAGATGAATTTGTTGTTATTATTATTATTATTGAATTGCTTATTTTCAAGAACAAGGATGCAAAATAATAAAATATGGACACTTTGAGCCCTTTACATTTGGATTTTACATTACAATGTTATTTGGAACATTTTTCATCATTCTTAAATAACTACGAGTATATATAAATCTTTATTGTAAAATATATTATTACAGCATATCATATTATTACATCATATCAAAATATTTTTACATCAACAAGCTAAGTTACAAATTGTGTGATTTAATTTGTCTGCAGTAGTAAACCCACTGTTATAACAAGAATACTTCGACCTTGGCTTTACCCTGATTTTATATTCAATTTAACTGAATTAAGGAAACAGCAAAAGAGATGTTTAAAAATTATGTTTGAAACATCAGAGAAGGTACGTAAATGAAATAAATATTTACTATCAATATCGGTATGTAACACTATACTTTACATTTGGACAATTTTGATTGTAGATAATACAACGTAGGAAGAGCGAGATCCTTGCCAAAGAGAATGAAAGTGAAAATGGAAAAGGTAAGTGAAAAATTACATAACTATATTGTTGCAATAAGAGTTGCATTGTGATCTGTCACAGTTTGTATGTAACTATCTTGTGGATAAGTGGATTTATGTATGTATGTAGGAATGGATGGATGGATAAATGGTCAGAAGGATGGATGAAAGGGCGGACTTTGTAGTCTATATTTAATTAAATTTTAAAATTAATGCCAAATAAAATTACCTTATAATTCATCCGTCCGTTTATACTTAATCCTCGATTTAAGAACCTGAATTAGGGCATTGCCACTGCCTCTGCTGCAACTCTGCTAATGTTCGTATCTCGAGAGGTGGCACAGGGCATCAACTGATGTCACTGCAGTGCCTCTGAGTGGAAGGACCTAGGCTCCAGTCCCAACGGTATAGAAGAGTTCACGTAAGAACAAGCAAAAGTGACAGTTCGCTAAACAAGTGAACATCACATGTAATTCAGAGAAGTATCCCTCCGCCGCGGCAGCAGTTCAGAAACACGTGCACAAGTACGCACCTTGCGTTCAAGACTCGGTTTTAAAATAAACATAATATTTATCACGCAAAAAGTAAATTCCATATAATGTGTATAAAAATATAAATTTTTACAGAAGAGCACATAGCACTAGACTTCCTAATTTCAATTATTTCTCGTGGCGCACTATATTTTCGTCGGACGACGACATCACAAAAGGAAGCGTCGAAACCATTTACAAGTTAGCCAACTGCAAACGAACGAATCGAGGAAGGAGAGTTCAATGGGATCAAGGACACAACGACCACAGAACCTTCGGTTATGTTGCCAACACTAGCTAAATTGCTTGTTCTTACATGAATCTCTCTTTAGTAG
This sequence comes from Acheta domesticus, assembly GCA_031308135.1. Taxonomy (NCBI): domain Eukaryota; kingdom Metazoa; phylum Arthropoda; class Insecta; order Orthoptera; family Gryllidae; genus Acheta; species Acheta domesticus. Next base: position 45,675,972 of record JAHLJT010002630.1, read on the forward strand.
GATTTTCGATAATACCTAGATAGCTAGGTCGAATTCAGTTTCTGCCTGGAGGAGCGGCCGACAACACTTATCGGAAGTTTTCTGTTGTTGCTTTTTTCGATCAACACCAGGCGAATACCGGAGCAGTACTCTAACAAACGCGCCACGAACCGCGCGCGATCTTTCCTTCCTTGTCCTATTCTCACCCCTTACTTACACACACACTTACATGCACTACACTAACACACATGCCAGGAGATCGGTCAAGGGCTTAAAGCTTGTCCCAGCTGCGGCTTCCATCTGTTGGTGGAAGATACCTAGTTCGGGAATACCCTGCTAGTTAACAGTAGGTCGGTCCCTGCTAGTTAACAATAGTAGTCGGAATTCGCCATCCAGCGGGAAAATATCACCGCCAAGTCCTAAAAAAAACATTCACTACGCTTACGAGACTAATGACCTCAGAAGTTGACGCACCCGAAATCATTAACAATTAATCAACAGTCAATATTGTAAATATGATGCGAAGTGTGAATGAGAATTATTTATGGTATTTTAAAAATGCTATTTTCTTTGTTGTGTTTTCCTGTATAATGCTATTACAGCGCAGACACAATTCCTGTCGATTGTGTAATTGATTTTTGCAGCTTATTTACGTCAAAAACAGTTCAAAACTGTGTGACGAGCTATGGGGAGAAGTAAATTTTGTGCACGTTTTCATAATTCTGTGATCTCTATCCTAAACCATATTCTAGTCGAATTTTGAATACAGAAAAGAGAGTTTTTTTTCGAGTTTTGTTGGCAAAATATTCACTCCTATATAATAAAATATATTTCCAAAGGTAAATTAGCTATAAATTCCTGCCCTGAACCCTCATGTTCTTCATGAAAGAATATTACTTTTTGCCGCGATAATATGGAAAACAATAATTTGAAAAACTATATTTCCCACTGAAATTCAGAAGATGTGCACAAATAATGAAGTTACATTTATGTCCAGAAGCAAAATATGGGACCATCTCAGCATTTGCTCAAGGATCAGGGAAACTGGACGAAAAACCTGATCGAGATGGGGCCATCAACCCAGAAACTGTGGTACAATACTTGTTACAGGTTCTTTAGAATTATACAGTCCAAATGATAAATAATTACATTAACTATCATTGTTAAAGTTAATGCTACTTTCCTTTTTGATGCTCATTATAGTCTCCAATTGTATAGAAACAGTTATGCAGCAGAAAAGATTTTACTTGGGACTTAAACTTTTCTATCGAATTTAATCGTTTAATGTCTTCTGGCAAAGTGTTGTAGAGTAATGTACATGAATTGTATGCGAACTTTTTGTAGTGAGTTGTTGATACTGCCACCTGGTGAATATGATTATTACGTCGTGTGTTATACTTATAGACATCGGCATTTGCTGAAAATATATTCCCGTCCTTAAGTAAGTCATTTTTGACAAAAACTACTGGTTCGTAAATCAGGAGACAAGGTAATGGTAAAATTCCTAGATTAATAAAGAGAGACTTACAAGAATCACGTTAGCTTTGAGGGCAATGAACATACCTTATTAAATAATGTAATATTAGGAAAGTTGAATAACTAAAATATTAATTAAAACGGTCAATGTTATTATTTTTTAGAATTCAGTAGTATAATATTACCTTTTACAGGAGATACACATCCAGAGGTCCCCAAGGGGCAGGCTTCCCTGAGCCCTGTAGTCCCGATTTTGTAATTTTTAATCCAAGTAAATAGTCTTTATAGAAAATTTCGTTCGCAATTAATGAGAGAGAGAGAAAGAGGCATGAGCCATTGAAAATTATAACACCATAAAAAGTTTAATGTATTAGGAAAGAGAAGGCGTAAGAAAGGGGTCAATATTTCTGTCGGTGAGGTGTGTTAGTAATTAATGGACTGTGGATCAGGGTGTGACCCATTTTATACACCACTCTGGCATTCTCTGGAAATCCAACTTACCTTGGTGAACCACTGGTGGATTTCGAGCAAGCCACTAGTTATGCGTTTCTGAAATTTAATTACTCAGTTGCTGTCAACATCACTCAGAAAGAATCAGTAAATATGTGAAGTTAATGCATATACGAGTATTGAATTACTGAACACATACAGTGGGCGGCAATACATATTGATTGTTGAGAACATTTAGTAATTAGGATGAAGCTGAAAAGAAATTCACAAAAATAACACAATTCATTACGTTGATGTAATGTGCATCGTCATAAGTGACGAAGATGGTTGATGAAACACAAACAAGTTCGACCTTTGGTTAATGGTCGGTCACTGTTCAGGCAGCGAAAGAAACTTCAAATGATGTGCTGGGAGAGCTACGATTTGAGGTATGATATATAAATTCTGGAAAATTCGATCGATCTCTGCAAATACACAATGAATCCCTTTTTATTAGAAGATTTATATGAAAGAATGAGTGAACATTGAATGAAACTTTTACCTGTATTGCCGCCGGGATGAACTGGTTCATCTTAATTTTCTTTCCAACACGTATAGTTAATTGCGTGAACATGGTTTGTAAGCGGGAGAATATATACGTTCTTTGAAACGGCCGTCTGTCGGTTTTCGTACCAACTGCTTAGAGTTTAAATCCACCTATCACAATTCATTAATACCCTCAGTCTCCCGCTTAGTTCCATGTGCGGAAACAATATTCCTGTGACATCGCTGTCTTGGCGTTTTGAATTTTGCTAGTCCAATGCGGGACGTTTGAAATGTAAATTCTGAGCTGGTAATTAAGGCCAAAGATTGTTATTAATAACTGATTTCCCGAAACGGCGAACAATTTGAATCATTTATTGATCCCCATGTGCCAACAGTCACAGTCAAAGTTGAGAATGTTACCACCTGCACAGAATCACACAGGCAATATTGCTGGAGCAGAAGTGCAGTTTTGCGATGCACAGTTGACAGCACTTTTAAAGTTTGAAGCACGCACAAGCTGAATGCACTCGCGTAGCGAACACAGTGGTCGGTGAGGATTCCACAAGATTGCGCAACACGACAGGCTGGCAGCTTAGAAACCGTTTATAGTTGAACTCACTCACCCGTATCGAAATAATGTTTGAATCGAATTTAGCTCTTTACATGTAATTGAATGCTGTGACAATACGTGGCAGAGAAGCAGCGAGCATTGAAGTTATACTTGCCATAGCTGGTGAGAAATACACGTTGTTACGTAATACGTTGATGATGAACTATTAGGCTCGTAGCAACTGTAAATACACTGCACAGATTAACAATTTGTAGGAAAGATAACTTGCATTAGTGCATTTATACTTCGGTTTTTCTTTCTTGGCGCACGGGGGGTGTCAATAAAATGGAATATCTCACGGTATTTCGCGTCGTTTTCCGTTGTGCCGCCAGGAATCGCATGATCGCCGGCAATGCTCGATAGTCGCGATCATGCGAATCCAAGCGGCACAAACAAGAATGACGCGAAATATCGTGACATATTTCATTTTATTGACACCCCCCGTGCACCAGGAAAGAAAAACCAAAGTATAAGATTGTAATTCAAAAACGAAGACAAGGAGCCGAGCATCATACGTCTGCACGTCCGCCCGTGACAAAGGGTTTGGCTCGACTGACTGCTGGCTTGATTTGCCAGCAACAGTGGGGGTATTATTTCGCGCGCTTACAGCGTGCTGGGTAAATTCAAGCGTGCAGCTGGATCTAATTTTTAGATTAAAATTAACATTCCAAATGACAGATTAATAGATTGTATGTTCATAAAGCATTTTGAATTGTGAGATTTATGACATATATTGTACAATTGAATTATCAAGTAGCAAATGGTCTGGAACATTCCAACTGCTTGTACGAGGGTTAGGGTAGAAGTCATGGCAACTATCTTTTTTTCTAAAAGAAATGTTATCGGATAGCAAAATGTCATTTATATCTTAAAAGAAATTCTGCAGTAGGGTGTGTTTACATCAACAGATAGCTCTGTAAGTGTTTCTATTAGCACAGCTCTGTAAGTGTTTCTATTAGCACAGAGAGCAACTTGAAATCAGTTGTCCGTCCATCCAAATTTAACATTAGGTGAATTTAACAGTACTCTTACTCCATGAGAGTCGTTCACCATGAAAGGAATGCCCGAGAATATCAAAGGGAATTGATAGAAACTCATGTACTAATTCCTTTCCATAACGGACAGCCGCGAGATGCGTAGCAGAGTTTCCGCAAAGATGCGCAGCAACCAGTGATCAGCGACGCACGTGACGACCTGTGAGTGTGCGGATCAATGTGATGTGCGGTAATCGAGCATCTACCTAATCAGACCTTTGCTGCCTTTGTAATGCTTTTCGAATTTGTGAAGTCGTATTCTCTAAAATACGTCAGAACATGAAACACATACGGTCATTTCAAATACCTTAATAAATATGATAAATTCAATTTTTGTGTGTTGATAAATGTCCAAAGAAATTTTCCACCTCTACTCATATTCTCACAGAAAAATAGTGGCCATGACTTCTGCCCCAACTCTCGTATCTGTGGGCGCGCCGTTCCTGGAATGGAGTGATCGGGCGAAGGGAAGTTGTGTATATTTCTAGGAATTATAGTATCATATAAGCTGAACGTATTTCGTAATTACGAATAAAATACAGAGAATATTTTGTACAATAACTTAGCCATAATACGATGTGCATATGTAAATAAATAAATTATAATGAACAGCTTGCTTGTCCGAACAATTTTAATTGGAAATTCCTTCTCCCCCTCTCCTCACACATACACACAAACTCAGAAACAAATCTTCTGCTGTTATTCCATAAACAAATCCACTACTGAACCCTAAAAATATGCTAATGAATCATGACAGGTAGAGTGTTATTTCTCAGTTAAACATTCTTGAATTCCAGGACACGAAAAGAAGTCTCCGTTTCTAGATCTGCTACTGCAACATGAAAGAGACGGATATTTAACTGAGCAAGACGTTAGGGACCAAGTAAACACATTTTTGGTAGCGGTGAGTATTGTTACGTTTCTTGCTGATGGCAAAAGTATCGTCGCTAATGAATTGAGACATTTCTACTTAGATTAAATGTTTGATAAAAATATGTTTAGTGTACTGCTCTTGTCATTTTAGGGTCATGATACAGTTGCCATTGCAGTGGGCTTCATTTTGTGGTCACTTGCAATCCATCCACAATGTCAGGTAATATATATTGATAAATTTCATTTTACTTGTAGGTTTGTGAATTATTTCTCGGTTATTATATTTATTATTATTATTATTATTACTATTATCTCTTACGATTTTCATTCAATTTCACTGGGTCATAAACATTACTAAATAGACGTATTCTATCAAAACATGACCAATAAATTAATTGTATCTTAAGAATTAACAATTAAGTTTTAGGAGATATTATAAATGGACGAAATAAATGTGTACAATATATAATAAAACTGAAGATTTTACAATATAAAACACGCACCAATCTTCCCAGAAATTCAATAACATTGCGATTGTACTCAGTACAACATATTTATGTGGACTGATGGCACTTGATTTAATTCTAGCGTGGATCTAGTCAGTATTCAAAAATTGTTTTTTGTGTGTTTAATAATTAGACGTACAGACAAGCAGTGTATCTACCCCGCCACGAAATACAATGGACTCGGTGGTAAACGTTGGATTAATCCCAACATATCCATATGGCATTTTAACCAAATTGATTGATACCGGGAACAAATGTATAAATTACCTGAAGGACAATCCAAAAACATGGGATTCGAAACGTTGTAGCAAGATAATAGAAGAATAAATTTGTAAATAATTGTTTCGAACAGGTAATTTAAGAATCTAATCAATACCTTAACAGTCAATCTCAAGTGGGAAGGGGAGTCAATGAAGGCCTCCAGTGTACTTTTTTCCGTCTTTGTTAAGGCAACGATTCATTCTTTCGTCTTTCAGAGTTGTTATTGGCAGAATCTTTATGAGCTCTTATGATTTATTGTCTAAGGATAGTTTCGAATAGTGTCCTAATAGCCAATATAGCCTTCTCACTTGTAGTTGAAGTTGCTTCTTTGGTTAGTATGTAGATGTAGGGTTTCCAGGTAAGCATTTTGTCCAGATGTGTTCCTAAATTCTTCACACTTTCAATCTGCAAAATTGGTTTATTATTATTATTATTATTATTATTATTATTATTATTATTATACAGTTTATTTTCTTAAAGACAAATACACAGGTTATACAAGACCAAAGCATATTTATCAACGTCTTTTTGTCAGGAATTCACATCTACCCTACTCCCATAAAGTTATTTCAGTTGTTGAGATGACCACAGCCTTCTGCATAGTCTTACAAATATTCACATTAATATTCAGGTCTTTTAAACTTTGGATCAGTGTCTTCGGAATTACTGCGATGCTGGAGATGACAATGGAGATGATTCTCACGTGATCTATATTCCACTGTTTCTTGATACTTTCAACCAGCGGAGCATATTTTGAGATCTTCTCGACATACTTCTCTTGAAGGTTTTTTGGGTTTGGTATGGCTATGTCGATCAAGTAGACTTGCCTTTTCGTCTTGTCTACTAGAACCAAATCAGGCCGGTTGTGAGTGTTCATCTGGTCTGTGAGAATTGTCCTGTCCCAATAAAGTCGGCATTCATCATTTTCGAGAACATTGTTAGGTACGTATTTATAGCAGGGTACCTTGCATTCTATAAGCTGGTGTTGGTAAGCCAGCTCTTGATGCAGGATCTTTCCAACTACATCATGGCTTTGTTTATAATCAGTTCCCGAGAAATGAGTGCATCCAGGTGTAATACGGTGGATGTTTTCCTGTGCCTGGCATCCATACCGACATCTGTCATCTTGTACCCCAGGATCTTACTATTGCTTTCAGATAACTTCTGGTGGGTACGACTTTATTATTCTTATTCTCATTCTCATCCTCATTCTCATTCTCATCCTCATTCTTATTCTTATTGACGATGAGAAATTTTGTCTTTTCAAAATTGCTTAATACGTGTATTATTAGTCCTTAATAACTTTTCCTTACAAATTATACTGTAATTTATTCAGGGGTCTGTAGTTGACGCCCGTTAGTGTTCTCAGTTGTGCCAGTAGACGGCTGTTAACCAGTTAACTGGGTTCTGTTCTCGAAGCCTCTTATTGCCAAGCTTTAGCTTACGTTTAGATGTAGATGTAGACGCTGTTTATGAAAACGTCGGGGACACTCTTTGTCTCTAGGATGTTCCACTGCTTAACAATAGGAGCCTATTCACTGTACTTATCATTTCTCAGTTTTGAAACACACACTGGAGTAAGACTAAAGGCATCATTAAAATTGCTACGTATACAAATCATATTTTATTTTTGGTTTGATTCTCTATAGTAATATCGTTTATCGACTGAATTGTTTGATTTATCAATATACCGACCATTAATCCCAATGCAGTTTACAATTCTTATTTTCTACAACAGTTTTAGGATGCTTTTAGAATGGTGTATTATTGTGCTATTTTCCAGTCAGATGAGATGTTTGGGTTAGATATCTCCACCCATCAAATCTCCCCTCTCCTTATTTGTTGTCTGAACCAAAGTACTACTACTTGTGATGTTCTGCTAGATGCAGATTTTATAACTTTATGCAATGATACAAATTTTTATTAATTGTTGCAACAATTAAGTAGTCTCTCATATTTGTTTTAAGTTCGTACATTATTTATGCAATTTTGAATCTAGGGCTGAGATCTTGGGGGTTGTTTCAATCTTCTGATATTTTCAATGTGGTCCAGAATGTTCATTGTTAGTGTTTTTCGAATCTTTTTACTTCTCTTGTACATACGTATGTACAGAGTAATATACGATGCACAGAGAAAGTTATGTAATGCTGCGGAAAATCGATTTTGAGATTTCATTGGGAATACACGTTTTGGAATTCCCAAAAACCGAAAAAGGTTTTTCTTTTCAAAACGTCCGTCCGTCGGTCCGTCCGTCCTGCTGTCTGTCCGTCTGTCCTTCCGACTGTCCGTCCGTCTGTCCGTCCGTCCGTCTGTCTTCCCGTCAGTCCGTCCGTCTCTCCGTCTGTCCGTCCCTCTGTCCGTCCGTCTGTCCGTCCGTCTGTATTGAATCTCCTTCGAAAAAATCATTTCTATGAATATTATTTTTAAGTTATTCTTTTGATTAAATGTTAACTCGATAATGCATTGACATATGTTTGCAAAATTTACAGGAGAAAGCATATGAGGAGTTGAACACAATATTTGGCGACTCCGATCGTGAAGCTGCTGCAAAAGATTTGAAAAATATGAAATATTTAGAAACAGTAATCAAAGAATCTATGAGACTTTATCCTCCCGGACCATTCATTCTAAGAGAGTTGGAAGAAGAAGTAAAATTTGGTAATGTTTATTATATTTATTTAAAAGTTAGTGTAATGGCTTACAGCGTGTGAGTACCCAGTTCTTAAAGGTTTGTGAGTAAAAATGCTTACTGCCACATCAATTTGGTTTCACATAAAAGAAAGCTTCAACATTTAAATCCTCTTATAACCCCGCCCTAATCAGATTTATTATCCAGCCATTCAGAGAATAAGATATCTTACGGATTAATTTGGCTCAAACTGTTGGTCGGTCCAGACCGGCAAATTTGGGGTGTTTGGATTTTTTGGAGCAAAATTTGATGATGTCTGAGCCTCTTCCCTCTCAAAAAACAGTCACTTGTTAAGAGTGGGCCAAAGGCAGAGGGTTCCGTCATCGATAGATTCGGCTATCACCAAACAACATTATAAAAACTAATGGTGCTAAAACAGCACATACTTTCTCGCCCTTAGTAACAGTTTATTATACCGCAATTGCTGTCCGTATCAACACTTCTTAGCTAATGGGCGCTGGAAACATTGGGCACATATTTTTTATCAATTCTAGCTAAAAGAATTGATAATACCGCTCAACAAAAACATCTTTTTTCACTTGCCCAGGATTTTGCAACTAATTTACAATAAATTGGGCATGCTGAATTCAAATATGTCATTAATTTTATTGAATTGGCTCTAGTTTTTCTACTACAAACATTGTAATGAATTGCGTTATCATAAAACAGCATTTAATGCAAATATCTATCTTTATAAAAACACTTGTTTTCATTTTAAACATTAAATGTCGCATTATTTTCCAGATACTTTAATTGAGCTTCGTCTTTTGTTATAAAATAATTAGTTTTCAGGAAGACGTTGTTTAAACAACCGTAATGTATTTTGCTATAATTGTGGTGAATGTACGTAGAAAAAATAGATAAGAAATATTACGAACTTTATAGAAAAACAAATAAGTCATATTTTGGTATAAAACTGGGTAATAAAAGTAAGTTGTGGACTCCTCATATGGAATACAAAGTTTGTGGTCTCCATGATTGCAAAACAGGACAACTCAAGTTTCAAATTTAGTGTACCAATGGCATGGAGAGAGCCCAAAAATCACCATGTTGATTATTTTTGTGCTTCAAAGTGTTCAATCGTTACGAAAAAAGGACTGGGAGTAACCCAGATTTGGAATCAGCAAGGCGACCTGTGCCACGTGGACCTGATGTTCCCATACCAGTGTTGACCACACTTCTTAGAATTCCTGTGTTTGAGAGTGAGGATATACAGATTCTGGAGTGTAATTCAAGAGTTAGCAGTGGCAGTAAATACGATGAAAGTTCTTCTAAAAAGAGCAGTTCTCCCAAGAAGAACTCATTTATTTAATAAGTGACCTCAGTTTGCCAAAACAAGCAGCTGAACTTCTAGCATCCAGATTAAAAGAAAAGAAATGTCTGACACCAGAAACGAAAATAACTTTTTGCAGAACAAGGCAGGTAAAACTCTTACCATATTTCAGTGAAAATGGAAACTTCTTGTACTGTTCTAACATTCGTGGACTACATGTTAATATGGGTGTTTCAGAATATTGTTAGCACATTTTTCTCGGCGCGGACAAAGATCCTGTGACTTCCGCCCACCTGGGCACTCTTTGTGGTACTCCCGCCAAATTATGGGAGTTCCATGCTGCACCAGTGTGTTATGGGGGCGCCAACTCAAAACTTCGCGCGTCCCACTTAAAAAAATTAAAAAAATAATTAATTAATTAATTGAGAAATAATTAATCATTGTTCCCATTTTGAAATTATGAAAAAAAGCATGATTTCAATTTGCACTAGACTTGTGCATGGGACTTCTTTGAGAGCTCCGTGATTGGACATTGAGGCGGCGCACAAAACGCAAGTGACACATTTCTCTGAGACACACCCTCTTTGAAGAGACAGACAGCTGGTGCACTCGAAAAGAGTAGTGGCCGGGCGCTTGTGAGAATATTAATGAGTTTTATGAAAGTTGGTTAATGTAAACTAGTGGTGCTACAGAATGGCACAGACTTTCCCATATTAGTTTTCTATTTTCCTGGGTCTTCGCTAGCTATTCGGAATTGCCACATACTCTTTCTTGCCAGCTACCATCTATCATCGCCAAAAGTACATTTTTTTGTCATTTTCTTAATTTTTCGGTTTCCTATTGGTAGAACAGAAACATTAATTTTAGAACATTAAAGAACACAAACACCTAGCCGTAAATGGCAATTTTCTTTTAAAAATTATGTGCCGTTTAAGAGAAAATGGCGTTTTAGCACTACTAAAAATGCGAAATTTGAAGCTCATTTTCACAGAAAATTTTGAGTTTTCAAAATACTTTATTTGAAGTTATTTGAAGCACTTACACTCACAAATATAATCATCTTTACAAATTGCGGATAATATGCAAATTAAAGATGTGAGAGATCTTTCAAAAAATTTACATTTATATAATTTTTGAAAAAACAAAAAAACTCAAAATAAACTTCACGCTATACTAATGAGTGTAATTAGCACTATCCGTTACAAAAGTTTCAAGAAAAAAATTGCAGCCATATACGAGAAAATGATGTTTGAGCATTTCTGAAAATGGCGAAATTTGAGCTACTTTTCACAGAAAACGGTAGTGTTTTCGAGAAACTTTACTTAACATTATTTAAAGCATATATACTCGTAAATTTAATAATGTAAAAAAATCGCCGATAATGTATTATCGACGTGAGAGACAAGTAAAAAAATTTACATTTTTGTAATTTTTGAAAAAAACACAAAATGGCTTTTATGTCATTGATAGAGTACATTTACCACTATCCCTACCAAAAATTTAAAGAAAAAATTTGGAGCCGTTTTTGAGAAAATTTTGAAAATGCCCGGGGGCTTCATATAAAGTACCCCCAAATTTTAAAGAATCTTTTTCAAAATCACAAAGCTTCGACTAGAATCAGGTCGACTGGGGAATATCAATTTTGAAGAAAATCGACCGAACGGTTTAGGCGCTAGCGTTGACCACAGACGGACAGACGGACGGAATGCCGTCAATCGATTTTTAAGTATAAAGAAGCAACAAATCATGGATTTTGACCACACCACGAGATAGAGGATTTTTTTTCTTAATTTAGCAACTGGTTTTATCCACTTATTCGTTTTCACGGCCCGGCAATTAATTTTTTTCCGCCGAAAATTGGCCATTTTTTCGCGCAGCATTACATAACTTTCCCTATACTACGTATATCACTCCGTGTATACGTACGTATACGGGAAAGTAAAAAGAGTTTGGGGCAATTTTTTCAACTGCGAGGTGTGGAATAAATCAGAGATAACTTGCTACCCGTTTTGTAAACATGGAAGTCAAAAGAGAAGAATAACAGTAATTGCTCTCACAAATATCTGTCTAAATTTGTTCCCACAAAATTGCCTAAAATTGTTTTTCTTCCTTCAAATACCGATTACGTATCCCAAATTTCCTAAAAAAGTATGAGAAGTCCTTTAATATGTATGTATTTTCTTTTGCTCTAAACTGCCCCAAAATTTTTCAATAAAGGATTACCGTTAAATTCGGATTACGTACATTATACTTTTGTAACTGTTTGGTGTCTCTAATTGTTCTTTCTAAAACCTCACTAATATTCTCACAAGCGCCCTGCTACTACTCTTCTCGAATGCACAAGCTGTCTTTCTGTCTCTTCAACGAGTTTGTATTTCAGAGAGATGTGTCGCTTGCGATTAGTGCGCGGCCTCACTGTCCAATCAAGGAGCTCTCAAAGAAGTCCCATGCACAAGTCTAGTGCAAATTCAACACATGCGGCCCGGCCACCGTCTCGCCCGCATAGCCCGGCCGTCCCGACAGAGCCCGAGCGGATATTTTTATGACCTCTTAGGGACCCGCTGAAGCGGCCTGAGTTTTGCAATTTACGACCCCGAAAAAACCTCGAAAGACAGCCGCTTAGTTTTTTAGCTCAACCCTCGCCGCCCAGTGCCAGCGGTCAAAAAATGTCTCCACCACTAAAAATGAGGAAGATTCAAAAGACGCCACCGCGCAGCAGTCTGATGCGGGAGGAGTAGTGTCATAACGCCCTGTTAGAAAGGCTACAGAGTATTCTTTATATTTGCGCGGGGGTAGTACCCCAAAAGACGCCGCAACTTTTTCATTAGGCACCCAGGCCATAAAGGGGGACCGCTTGACCCACTCACCTAAAGATACTATTATGGAGTCCTAAAAATCCTCTAAAGATCTCAACTAATTTTCTAATAAATACGTGTTAAATCTAAGAACACATTATTATTACAGAAGTTCCTCCACAATAATGTTACACTAGTGAATCTACTAAATTAAGTTTTTTAAAAGCAATTCCTGATATGATGCTTCATTCTTAACATTTTGATTACATATTTCTCAAACAAAAACAAATTAGACTTGCAGAAAAGTAAATAATATTTAATGTTAAGGGAAACTTAAATACTGAAATTAACACTAGTATTTTGTGTTAATCCATTACAATTTTGTTTGTGTTTGTTGTAGACGGTTGTAAGTTATTGCCAAGCACAATTGTAGCACTTCCTATATTTTCAATTCATCGCCATCCGGATTATTTTCCTGAACTAGAAAAATTTGATCCTGATAGATTTACTCCAGAAAAAGCTGAAGGAAGGCATCCTTTTGCGTTTATACCCTTCAGTGCAGGCCCTAGAATCTGTATAGGTGAGTTAGTTTTATGTTTTCTGTTAAATGCATTCTCCTTTCGGTAAAGCAATATTATGTTTTTTTGAAGACATCATTCTGTAAACAAAACACTCAAGTATTTCAGTTTTTATTTGAACTTGAATGTATGATGAGATATGTAACAAAAAAGCTGTAAATGATAAGTTACGACATTGTGCTTTCTTTTCTGCTTGTTTCAGGGCAAAAATTTGCTATGATAGAAATGAAATCTATTATTAGCAAGATCTTAAGAACTTACAAACTGTTACCTGGGACAACACAGCCTGTTTTAGCTGCTGATGTGTTATTGAAATCTTGTACAGGTATTCACATAAAGTTAGAAGATCGAAAATTAGCGTTTACAAAAAATGTATCATCATCATTGTGAAGTCCTACTTCACATATTCACCATTTTTAATAATACTTCCATTGGTAATGTAAAAATAATTTTTGGCTATTTGGATTTATGAGTTTTTAATGGCCAAGAAAGCATTTTGTTGTTAGTATTTACTTCTTGACTTGGTTATTTCTACAAAGAAAAATATTTAGCTGGAAAAACCTGTATGAAAATATACGTACTTTGAAGGTCGCTGATTAATTGAAAGATTTATGACTGACTATTGTATTGTTTGTTCAGTGAATACTAATAAACATGTTAAAAATTGTATTTCCTTACTTTTCATTGAATCGTGCCTTTCTATATTCTTAGGCTCATAGGACCTCTGGATCCTTCTCTAATAATAAGAACTAGTTTAAGAATGCTGACATTTATCGCAAGCATCGATTAGAAAGCTGGCGTCCATGGAGTTGCTCGGTATTGCTTCAAGATACTTCCCACTAACAACTAAAACCACTTTATTCACGCTCTTAGGTAAAAAAAACCCTTGTCCTGCCTTGCATTAAAAATCTATCACTTTCGCTCGTGCAACTAACTGCTGGTGGAAATGATGGAACAAGGTAAAATGTAAGTAAGTTGTTTCCGACACTTTGCGTCTCTCAGGTGAAGGAAAGAGCAAGATGGAGAGCACGAAGAGAAGGTAGCAGTTTTTGAGCAGAATATTTCGGAGGACGAACTAGCCTGTCAGGCGACTGGAAGTGCGAGATGGGGGGGGACGAACTGTAGGTAGGGGCTTTTGAGGAGAATCTTTTGGACGAAAGGGCAGCCTCTCTGCTGAGGGGATGGACAGGACGAACACTGGTATAAGCTATAAGAAGAATCTTTCGGAAGACATTGAAGGGCTTCGGGCGACGAGAAGTGCAAGATGGAAAGGACAAAGCAGTCTCTCTCAGTCTGAATCAGTAAAAAACTACTGATTGATAGTAACTATTCACTGATGATGTCAGTTATAACCCTGCCACTGATAATCAGCGAATTGAACTGAACAAATCAGTGAAAATTGGGTCTACTTTTTGAACCAGTGAAACTTCACTGTTTGAATCAATTGAAGTCTGTGTCAACTAATTGAACGTGACGACTGAACCATCAGTGAGTGATGGTGGCGCGGCACTTTTACCACTGACGAATGCTGGCCGTCATTATGAAAAGGTTTGCATGTTCGCTGATTGTCAGCCAAACTACACATTTCGACCGAAGATATCAGTGACTTCGACTCTCACTGATTCAATCAGCGACAATTTCACTGATTCATATTCAGATAGTAGATAGGGGGTTTTAAGGAGATTCTTTCGGAGGACGGCGTAGCCTCTCAGGCGACGGGTAGTGCAAGATGGAAAGGACGAAAGGTACGTATCGATTTTTGAACAGAAACTTTGAAAGGACGGGATAGACTCTCAGGCGAGGGGAAGTGTATGATGGAAGAAAAAATGTAGGTAGGGGCTTTTGAGGAGACTCTTTGGAGGACTTGGTAGCCTCCCAGGAGAGAGGAAGTGGAAGATGGAGAGGACGAACAGTAGGCAGAGGCTTCTAAGTATCATCTTTGGCGGTGAGGGGGTAATCTCTTACGTGAGGTGAAGTACAGTGTGGCAGGCTTTTGAGGAGAATCTTTCGAAGGACGGGATAGCGTCTCGGGAAAGGGGAAAAGCAATATAGAGAGGTCAAAGTGTAGGTAGGGTCTTTTGAGGAAAATCTTTGGGAGGAGAGTAGCTTCTCAGGCAATGGGGAAGTGCAAGATGGAGAGGACGAAATGTAGGTAGGGGCTTTTGAGGATAATCTTTTGGAGGACGATGTTAAATTTCAGGCGAGATGAAGTGTAAGTTCGTGATGAAGGATATGTAGGGACTTTTGAGCAGAAACTTTTGTAGAATTGGGTAGCCCCTCAGGCGAGGGGGCGTGCATGATGGAGAAGGCGTAGTGTAGGAATTGGCTTTTGATGAGAATTTTTCAAGGGACAGGGTAGCCTCTCAAGCGAGGGGAAAAGGAAGAAAATGTGGACGATACGTAGGTAGGGGCTTTTGTGCAGAATCTTTGGGGTGACTGGCTACGGCTCAGGCGAACGGAAGCGCTTGTTGGGGGGGATGAAGAGTAGGTAGGGGCTTTTGAGCAGAATCTTCCGGGATCAGGGTAGCCTCTCAGACGAGGGTAAGTGTAAGATGGAGAGGAAGAATAGTAGGTAGGGCCTTTTGAGGAGAATCATTCGGACGACAGGGAAGCCTTTCAGGCGAGGAGAAGTACAACATGGAGAGGACGAAGAGTAGGTAGAGGCTTTTTATCAGAATCGTTAGGACAGAGAATTTTCTGGAAGGACGAGGTCGAATGGAAGTGCAAACTCAGGCGAATTGAAGAGCAAGGTGGGGAGGATGAAGGGTGAATAGGAGCTTTTGAGCAAAATCTTTCGGAGGACGGGATAGCCTCTGACGCGAGGGGAAGTGAAAGATGGAGAGAATGAAGAGGAGGTAGGGACTTTTGAGAAGAATCTTTAGGAAGACGGGGTAGCCTCTCAGGCGACGGGAACTACAAGGTGGATAGGACGAAGAGTAGGTGGGTTTTTTGAGGAGAATCTTTCGAAAAACGGGATAGCCTCTCAGACGTGGGGAAGTGCCAGATGGGGAGAATTACCTCTATGTAGATGCTTTTCAAGAAAATCCTTTCTGCGAACCGGATAGCCTCTTAGGGAAGGAAAAGTGCAAGATGGAGAAGACGAACAATACGTAGGGGGTTTTGAGGAGAATCTTTCTGACGACAGGAAGCGTCTCAGGCGAGAGAAAATGCTGCATGGAAAGGACGAACAGTAGGTAGGGACTTTTGAGGAGAATTTCTGGAGGACGTGGTAGCCTCTTAGTCGAGGGAAAGTGCAAGTTGGAGAGTATTAACAGTAGGTAGGGATAAATCTGAGGAGAATCTTTCTGTAGGGTAGAAGAGAATCTTTCTGGGGACGGAAAACCTCACAGGCGAGGGGAAGAGTAAGTTGAAGCGGATAAAAGCGGATAAAGGAAAGGTGGGGGGTTTTGAGCAATTTTTGGGGGGGGGAGGACGGGGTAGCCTCTCAGGCCAGGGAATTAAAAGATGGGGAGGACAAAGAGTAGGTAGGGGCTTTTGAGGAGAATCATTCGTAGGATAGAGTATCCGCTCAGGCGACGGAAGGTGCACGATGGAGACATAGAGGTACTACTATTCTACACTAGAGTGTGCAAAAGCGCTAGTGTGTGGCTGCAAATTGAAGAGGAGGAAGTCGGCCATTAGTATGGCAACACCTGGAGTGAGCGTCTGAGATGTGTTGAATATTTTGGGGATTTTTGTTCGAGCTTTCATTGTGTGTTAGCTATACCTAAAATGGTGATGTCTTGTGCTGCATTCGCGTCTACGAACAGATATTCAAAAGGCAGTGATATATCATTTCACAAGTAAATCTTGTAATCTTGATATCCTAACCTTCATATAATTATGCATCCACTTATATCACATCAATAAATATTACTTCAATACAATTGTTATTAATGTATTTCCTTTTTTTATTTCCCCATCTACTACTAAATTTGGTAGAGTGAATTTTAATACTAAATTGGAAAGGTAACGAAGTAATTTTCCACATATGACATGTGTTTGGAAAGTACAAAAACTAGTTTTCATTTAAGCTATGCAAAACTAATAGGTAGGAAGTGCTGCTTGATTAGAAACTTTGAAATATAGAACTTTCTCTTACAGGAAAAATACTGATTTGAAGATCAATTAGCTCAGTGTCTTGTTTGGTAATAATTAAAGTATTATGACTTCAACCTGGGGTACATGCAACCGTATATCCTTAGAGTAAATGCTAAACATTTAATAATAGATACTTGTAAGGAATACATACACAAGCATATTTTAGGAAATTTTCTTGGTCCCATCTATTTCCTTACCCTTTACGGGCAATGACAATAGTATTCTGGTAGGCCTTTTCAGTAAGTGAAAAATTACTGTTAGGTATTCTGATGTGAATATGAATTGTAATGTACATGAATTTCATATTTGTATGTATATATTCATATGTATATGAATTCTAATGCTTCACTTTATGCTGTAAATCTATTTAACAGCTTTCAATGTAATTGTGTTGAAATAACCAGTCTTGTTTAGCTGTCTTACATCATTTGCATATTTGGCTTATATATAAAATCTGCGAGTGGATATTATCAATTTAACTATTGTTTATTAGAGGGGTGAAATTTTGAAACATGGGTTCCAAATGGATTGGTGTTGCAAAAAAACATTGGACGTAGTAATCCAAATGTCAGGCTGAGGCTTAGCTACAGCTAAGGCTTCATGCCTAAAATTAAAAACTGATCAAAAAGTAATAGTTTGCGTACATGACAAACACATAAACATGTACCTAAATAAAAATATTAAATTTGTTTTAAAATTTCTTACGATACGACTTGGCACCCAGCTTACTTTCTTTCCCGGTAAAATTTTTGCTGAAATGTTCTTCTCCCGAAATTTCAAGTATGTAGAGCATGTGTCAAAGATATTTTTATCTTCTATTCACATGTGCGTATAGTCATTTCATATATTAGGTAAACTGACGTGTCTCAAATAGCATGTGTTATATTTAGAAAGTATATTCGTATTTGAAAGTATCGTATTTAAAATTCCCGCGCAATGTTGCCATACTAATGGCGTCTGGCCGCTGCTTCATTGCAACCGACTTTCCTCCAGATGGCATACCGGGTGGTAGGGCCTTGGATGGAGAGGACGAACAGTAGGTAGAGTTTTTGGAGGAGAATCGTTATGAGGACGGGAACTCTTTCAGGCGAGGGATAGTGCAGAATGAAGAGGACGAACATTAGAGAGAGATAGAGCAGGAGGAAGAGAACGAAGAGTAGGTTGGGTAGAGCATGCTTTTTCATTAGGAGGTGGCGGTTAACTTCCCCGCTGGATGGCGAGATCTGGTGCCGACGTTCCGAATAGCACTGGTCAATGCGAGGAAAGTGTTCCATGATAAGTCAAAGATTTTTTTCCTTTCAAGAAGGTCTATTTCAAGGTTTAGCCACTGAAGAATTCTCGTAACATATTTCAAATTTGTATCTTTTAGGACAATAATTATTTTGTTTTTAATTGAATGGAATTTTACTGTAGTTTTTCATAGAAGTTTCATCATGCTACCTTTTAAACCGAAACTGGCGCGTCTACTTCGGTGTCACGTGACTAAAAGTCGTGGAACTACGTCAACGTCTGTAGTGTGATTTTTCTAACTCTGCCCCTCAAGCCCCTATGGCCACGATGGTATATCACACGGCATTTCGCGTCGTTCTTCGTTGTGCCGCTAGGGCTCGCATGATCGCAAATACTGCTTGGAACGGACGCGATTATGCGATACCTGGCGGCACGACTGAGAAGTCGCGAAATACCGAAATGTGAAGACGGGCCTTGAGGAGCAACGACTTGAGAGTTGTGACCAGCGAGTATATTTGAGAGTCGTGGCATTCAAGTGTCGTGGAATACGCCATGACATATGCCACCGTGAAAACAGGCCTTTAAACTCTCTGACTTTATTTTGCTTGCTTGCACGACCGTGGACTCAACGTGCCTCTTACATGTAGAGAAGGTTTCTTTGTATCTTTACCAACAACAGGATATAAAATAGTTCACTTGTGATTTTATCTGGCTGAGATAGTCATGGAAGACATTAATATTTTAACGGAAGGCATCATCAAAATAGAAGCGGTAAGCATTTTCTGTATATTTGACGTAATGTTGAAATGTGATTTGTTAAATTAAGAAATCCTGTGAATTAGGGTAATTTGTTGCGAATACTAAGTTAATGAAGCTCAAACTCAGTTGTAACATGTGTTGTAAGTGGAGTAAATGTTAATGGTATGCTTACTTTTAAATGATTCTTTTTGTGTTACCTCTAGGTTAAAGAAGAACCGATTGATGTCAAAGAAAATAATTCCTGGAATGCCTTTGTGAGTAATATTTGCATTGTTGTCATAATCTAATCAGTGTTTTGTAGTAAATGGAAAGTAATTGATTATTTGACGAATTGGGATTAAGAAGAAGTAGCCATCATTACGAAAGTCTAAACTTTTCAGCAAAGAAGCCTGCAGAGCGATGTGGTCGAGCAGGGTGATGGTGTGTTGGGTTTCAGAGCTCAAGCACCCAAGTTGAATTTCTGACTGGGGCAGGAAAAACTTCAAGGTTCCACAGAAATGTCTAATGGGTCGTGCATAAAATACGTAACGCTCAAGGGGGAGGGGAACTCAGGCAGCATTACGCTGCGTTACATAAGAGTTAAAGGGTGCGTTGCAAAGGGGGAGAGGTGGTATTGAAAATACTCGAAATTTGCGTTACATAATTTATGGACGGACCATCATTTGTTGTGCCAAAAGGAAAGCTAAATTTTACGGTGAATCTGATTTAATGGTGTTTAGCTTTGGAAAATTATTCTGGAGGGGATTTGCGAATAATTGTTTGGTGAGGAAACCGAATGCTATCTACGTTACTGCATCTCAGCAGTAGGGCCTAATGGGTATAATACCAATCTTCGGTGTGGAGATTAAAAATAAAGGGAAGATGTTATCATCACTAGAGGGATGCAACAATTGGTGGAAGGTGTTATCATCACTGAAGGGATGTTACATTTGAATGTACCATGAATGATCTCCAAAGTGAAAACTTGATTAGATTTGAAATTGCAAGATTTTGAATTGGAAGTTCTGCTTTTTGCTGTATTAAATTTAACTGCATTCATCTGTATATTAAGAAGCAGCTAGCAGAGAAAATATTCTTCCGTGTGTTCCTTTAAGTGAATTTTCATGTAGCAATTCTGTGATTTGAATGATGTTTGTGAAATCTGCTACTGCGGAGGAACTTGTTTTCCTATTATCCTCAATTAATTTTCAAATTCTTTTACATATTTTACTCAATAGCACTTTCTAACACTAATTGGCTACTCAAATAATTTGATAATTATTAGAACTTCTGAGGAAAAAAATAAAAAAATAGAATTTGCAAATCCTTCGTTAAGTTGTTGAATGAATAAGCCATTGTCGCATGGCCGCAGACGGCTGGCGCCCGCGTAAGCATAATGACGTAGCTCCGCCAGGAAAGAGCGTTTCAGCAGAAAAGGCCTATATAACGGCTTGACTTCCGCTTAGCGGGGGGACGAATGCTACTCGTGAGCTCGTCGCCGGTGTGCACGGACCTTCCACTTCCCGTCGGTTCAGATCGGCCCTAACTGGCCCTGCCGATCCTCAATCCCGCTAGTCCAGACAGACCCTCCGGGGTCCTGCTAGCAGCTTCCCGCCCTTGCCCCTGATCACCGTGCACTTCGAGTGTTGCCATGGCCGCTGCAAAGTCGCTCTTCCGGAGAACCGTCCTCGCCGAGGCTGGGCTACGTCAGGTGCCTGTGTAAGTTACACCTCTCCAATAAACTGCTGTTTGCCATGACTGGGGTCATCTCGTTCTTATTGCTCCCTCTCATCCGCCTTAGGCCTTTAATAAAATAGGGAATGGCCCAGAGGGCACCTTCTGCCCTTACCGTCCTTCCACTCCCCTGCACGTGGTGCCAGACCCCTTCCCCCACGACACCATCAATACTAGCTAAAATATGTTAGTAATAAACATATGTATAACTAATAATTAATTCAAATTATTTCACAAATTAGTATAAATGAATGAAATTTTAAGTGAATATTAATTTTATTCTCAATGAAATAGAAATATTTAAAATTATTTTGGTTGTATTGATAGTACATTATAATCAAAGAATTAATTTATTTCTTATTTTTTTAAATGTTGAAAATTGTTGATGGTGGAGTATAATCACATCAGCATTTTACATAAGTATGAATTTACAAGTTATTAAAAACAATTCAATTGTTTTATGATTTCGGTCAATTTGTCTGAAGTTATGATGAAACCAGTAAAATTGATTTTGATGAACTGTTCCTGAAACATTCTGTTGTATAAAGAACAAGGTTTATTTGTTTGTTTTTGTATGCAAAACTATAGTTTTGTTCTGATCTTAACTCTATAAGTGGTAACTATGATCTCTCAGTGTCTGTTTCTTTTTGCTAATTTGTCTATACTGGTTATGTTAGGTTTGCATTGTTTGAGAGCCACTTGTTGATGTGATAGCAATGTTCTGTAATTCTCCTTACTCATTGTAAATTTGCTAAGGAGGCCTCAGAGACCTATGTTACTGTAAACATAAGTATATTTTTTGTACTACCTTTGGGAAGATCTTTTTCAGAGTAAGATGTTTTCTCATGTTTCAATTAATATTTCAATATTTTAGAAACAACGTTGTGGTACTATTTTGGAACTTTCGAACTTTTTGAACTTTTGTGTGGGCCGCCCTGGTTACCGTGAATATTGTTTTGCCTAGTGTTTTGGTGGCTCAGTCAGTCGGTCGCCTGCCATGTATTGTGATACTGTGGATGTTTATTATGTAAAGTGTCAAAATCAAGTCTGTTTGTGCCTAGATTTTTGTATGTTAAAGCCTTGAATAAAAGGTAATTATTTTCACAACAATTTAACATACAAAAATTAGAAGAACGTAAGCGGTACGGATAAATACTTGAAGCCGGAAAGATTCGATGTGAAACTAACCTCAATCTCTGCGGATAAGAAATGGTTGCACTGGAAACAAACATTCACAAATTTTCTAATCCATATCGAAGATGCATCAGATGAAAGTAAGTTACAGCTCTTGACAAACTACGTAGCTCCTAATGTGTATCAGTATATTAGTGAATCTACTACCTTCAAAGATGCTATGGACACTACAATCTCTATACGTAAAACCTAGAAATGAAATCTATGCTAGACACTGCTTGGCGACTAGGAAACAGCATGCTGGAGAATCTGTAGATCAATACCTCCAAGTCTTGAAACAAATGAGCAGGGATTGCAACTTTAAGAATGTCACTGCGGAACAAAACAAGAATGAATATATTAGAGATGCATTCATCGGTGGTTTGATTTGTTCTCGGATTCGACAAAGATTGCTTGAAAACACAACGCTTACCCTGGATGTTGCTTTCGACCAAGCTCGAGCTTTAGAAATGGCTGAGCAACATTCAGCATCGTATCGTAAAGACATCCACTACTACTGTGGCAGTTTTATCAACAACTGAGAAGTGTTATTTTTGTGGAGGAAGCCGCCATCCCAGAACGTCGTGCCCTGCGAGAGCTGCTGAATGTAGGTCCTGCGGTAAGAAAGGACATTACCAACGTACGTGTAATTCGAAATCGTCCAAACATCCTTTATCAAATACAACTGCGACTACTGGAATGTTAGCATCCGTCACCTCTGCGTTGCCAAACGGTCTTCAAAAATCAATAGTGGAGATCAAAATAAATGGAATGAAGTTGAACGCGTTAATAGATACAGGAAGCTCTTTAAGTTTTATCAACCATTCTTTTGTAAGGAAATGTGGCATGCAATCGCTGCCATATTCTGGCAGAATTGCGATGGCAAATTCTTCTCTATCTACTGAAATAACGGGACGATGTGAAGCCGATATAGAAATAGAAGGTTTTATTTACAACAGTGCTCCAATACTGATAATGAAGAACCTTTGCTCAGATGCTATAATCGGCCATGACATCATGCAGTATCATTCTTCTGTGAACATAGCTTTTCAAGGTCCGCAGCCTCCTCTCGAGATCTGCAGTTCGGCTGTTGCACAGGTATCTTCAGTTTCGCTTTTTGCTAACCTAACTTCTAATTGTGTTCCAATAGCTACCAAATCTAGGAGACATTCTCACGAAAATAACCAATTTATAGACTCTGAAATTAAAAGGCTATTGCATGAAGCCATAATAGAACCTAGCAATTCACCATGGCGCGCTCAAGCTTTTGTTGTAAAGGGAGAAAATGGTAAAACAAGAATGGTTATTGATTACTCACAGACTATTAACAAATTTACATTGTTAGATGCTTACCCTCTTCCAAAAGATAGAAGAAATAATTGCTAAAGTTTCGGTGAATGAAGTATTCAGCACCATAGATCTCAAGAATGCCTATCATCAATTACCCATTCTGGAATCGGAGAGAAAATACACAGCTTTTGAAGCTTGCGGGAAACTACCATTTTCTACGTGTTCCATTCGGAGTAACAAATGGAGTAGCTTGTTTTCAAAGAGTGATCGATCAAATTGTTCAAGATGAAGGACTGGAGGGTACATATCCATATCTAGATGACGTTACAATATGCGGAAGAACCGAAGAGGAACACGACCGCGATCTAGAAAGATTTCTAGCTGCATCTAAGAAATATAATTTGACACTGAACAAGGAAAAATGCAAGTTTTCTGTTAAGTCTGTAAACTTACTTGGGTACGTAATTTCTAACAAGACAATCAAACCTGATCCTAATCGCCTTCAACCTTTACTTGATCTGCCTATTCCTCAAGATACAGCTTCTTTGCGGCGAGCTTTGGGTATGTTCTCGCATTACTGCAAGTGGATACCTCAATTTTCAAAAAAGCTCATCCTTTATTGATAAAGAATCCTTTCCCACTCTCAGAGGAAGCTATCTCAGCTTTCAAGATTTTGAAGGATGATGTGGCGAAAGCAACGATAGCTGCAGTACAAGAGGACTTACCGTTCAAGGTAGAAACAGACGCATCGGAGTTCGCCATAGCTCCTACTTTAAGTCAAGCAGGTCGACCTGTTGCATTCTTCTCTAGGACACTGAACAAGTCGGAGCAACAACACTCTTCCGTAGAGAAAGAAGCTTATGCAATTGTGGAATCCTTGCGTTATTGGCGACATTATTTAGTTGGTCATCATTTTGAAGTCGTTACGTATCAACGCTCTGTTTCTTTTATGTTTAATCAACAACATTCCCGTAAAATTAAAAATGAGAAAATTGTACGATGGCGCCTCGAACTTGCCTGTTTCAAATGTGACATAATTTATCGTTCAGGCAGTGAGAACGTGACGGCAGATACTTTTTCCAGAATAAGCGCTGTTATCATTTCAAATGTGGACCTCAGCTCCCTACATATTGCACTTTGTCATCCGGGTATCACTCGGTTGAACCACTGGGTACGCGTCAAAAACTTGCCATTCTCCATTGAAGATATAAAAAGGATTACTAATTCATGCCAGGTCTGTGCAGAGTTAAAAACCGCGTTTTCATAAAGTTGAAGGAAACCTAATAAAAGCTACTTCGCCGTTTGAAAGATTGAATCTGGACTTCAAAGGACCTCTGCCAACGAAAATAAAGAATCAGTATCTTTTAACTATTGTAGATGAATTTTCGAGGTTTCCTTTTGCTATACCATATGCTGATGTCTCTACAACTACTGTAATGCGGCATTTGACACATTTGTTCTCAGTTTTTGGAACACCTGCATACATACATTCTGACAGAGGAGCTTCATTTATGTCTCAAGAACTTAAATCGTTTCTAACTTCTCAGAACATTGCAACAAGCCGAACTACGCCCTACAACCCGAGAGGAAACGGACAAGTTGAAAGGTTCAACGGAACTATATGGAAGACTATCATGTTGGCTCTTCGATCGAACAACCTTAAAACCGACCACTGGGAAGAAGTACTTGATATTGCTTTACATTCAATTCGTTCTCTTCTCTGCACAGCAACCAATGTCACACCTCACGAGCGAATGTTCAATCATCCAAGAAGATCTTTTAACGGAAGCTCTACACCAACATGGTTAACAAAACCTGGACCCGTTTTAATGAAAAAACACGTTCGTGGCAGTAAATACGACCCGTTAGTGTAGGAAGTAGAATTATTGGAAGCTAATCCAGAATATGCTCATGTGAGACTTCAAAATGGCCGAGAAACTACCATCTCAACACGGCATCTTGCTCCTCGAGGAGAAGTTAAAATTAAAGAATCAGACTATGATTTTGGCGTTTCAGAACATCAGCCTCTGGAACCTCAAGAAAGAGAGCAAAATGTGGAAACAGGAAATTCTGAGCAGCCGCTGTCCGTAGAAGATGTTGATGGTGCTCAACGACCTGTTCGCTCCAGGCATCCACCCACTTATTTGACAGACTATGTGACTGATTTCTGAGAGAGGGGTGAATGTGGTACTATTTTAGAACTTTCGAACTTTTTTAATTTTTGTGTTGGCCGCCCTGGTTACCGTGAATATTGTTTTTCCTAGTGTTTTGGTGGCTCAGTCAGTCGGTCGCCTGCCATGTGTTGTGATACTGTGGATGTTTATTATGTAAAGTGTTGTCAAAATCAAGTCTGTTTGTGCCTAGATTTTTGTATGTTAAAGCCTTGAATAAAAGGTAATTATTTTCATAACAAACGTGTTATGTTATGTTTGTTTTTTGTAGTTCAGTTGAAAGTTTTGAAAGAGAACATGCCAAGACCATAAATGTGTCTTGCCTAAGTCAGCTGTTTGTTCATAACTAAATTGCTGGATGTGTTCCAAAAAGTTGTGCGTTGAATGTGTGAAGAAATGGTGATTACTGTCTGGTGTTCATAGTTATGTCCAATGACTAAATTTGTGTCCAAGTACTTATAATTAATTTGCGAAAATATAATCTAAAAGATACATATGAAACAGAATTTTACACTAGCGTCAAACAGTCATGTAACAACTCTGCTTTTAAAATTTAATTTCAATATAAAAAATATATCATGAAAATTTTGATTCAAATAAATGTGTTAAGAGTTAAAAAAACGAACATTCAATATTGCCCAATGAATAACACAACAAATTGCAGGGTCTGAGAGACCAATGTTACCTATAATGTAAAATATTTGGTTACTTTAATGAAATTTTGCACACCTGCCCAACAAAACAATACAAATGTAATTATCTTCATGAAATATTGTAAAACGTCCCCTGTCTTATTTTCTTACCCCTTAAAACGAAATTTAAGTGTGCACTTTTCCAGTTTTCCACAAATAGTTTTTTAAAAAAAGTAAATCAGGTAATTCAATGTTAACTAAATTCCCCACCTAAATGCATTTTAGTTTATTTGAATAGCTTGTTGAAGCTTTGAGTAATGAAGATCAGAATGGTTACTGGGAGTTTACTGGTATTAAACAAAAGTGAATTTTTTACAGCTGCAAAAATCAACATGACTGAAACAGAACAAAGAAACATTTGGGGGGTGATGTGGTTGGAGGAGGGAGAGGATGAAGCAAGACGAAATTGGATGGCATGAGGTGGAGCACTTCACAGGGTTCAAGGAAGGGTATGGTGGATAAACCATTTATAGAATTCATTTCTGTTCTTGTCTAATATTGCGCAAAAAGTACTAAAATTTTCAAACAAATGTACAGGACATTATAGAAAAAACTCTCTATGAAGAAAAAAAATTATTTTAAGGAAAAATCTTTATCTTCAATTTTCGAAAATTTAGATTTAACCGTGCAAATGAGACCTGTGCCACTTTCATAAGTGTATTTTACTCTATTCTTACAAACAATTTAAGGAAAAAATTTTGAAGATGTCCGGGGGGCTTGATGTAAAGTACCCCCAAATTTTGAAGAAAGTTTTTCAAAATCGCTTCGCCTCGAGTGGACGCAGATCGACCGGGGAATATCCATTTTGGAAGAAATCGCACGTGTGGTTTAGGTGCTAGTGTTGTTCAGACTGACGGACGGACGTTTTGAAAAAAAAACTTTTTCGCTATCAGGGGAGCTCAATACGTGTATTCCCGTTAAAATCTCGAAATCGATTTTCCGCAGCATTACATAACTTTTCCTGTACTACGTAAATTACTCCGTATATACGTACGTATACGGGAAAGTAAAAATCAATGTTTATTGGTTGGTTCGTGCTTAATGCGTTGCCGCACCCATTGTCCCATTGCGAGGCAAGAACATAGGCTTAACATAATTATTGTAACTCCACAAGATGGCACTTCGATTAAATGCAATTGCCAGTCCACCTGAGCTTCATTGTTTCTGGGCGTTGCTGTGTGACGTGGGGCGAGGCGAGGAGGACAGGAGGAGCGGGCAGCAAAGTTGATGAGAGAGAGGAGAAGAAATAGAGAGAGGACGGAAAGAGGGGAAAATAGAGGGATCAAGTGAAGGAGGGAAAAAGAGAGACAGGAGAAAAAAGGGCGAGGGAAAATTAGACAAAGAGGAAAAAATTAGAAGGAAAAGAGACAGGAAAAAGAGAGACAGAGTGGGGGGAAAGAGAGGCAAAGGAAAAAACAGACACAGAGAGGAAGGAAAGAGACAGAAACTGGGGGAAAGAGACCGAGAGTGGGTGAAAAAGATAGGAGGAAAATAGAGAGAATGGAGGAAAAGAGTGATAGATTGAGTGGGAAAATGAAGGAGGATGTTTCGTCATTAGATGCCTCTTGAACACATGTAAAAAGCTTTCGTTTCTTAGCAGAACGTATTTTGACCATCTTTCTGCTAGTATAAGATGTAGGGGATCATTCAATCAAGAGGAGATTTGCCCAGTTCGTGGAGGGAAGCATTAAACGTTGTAATCATCTCGGTTGTAGATGAAAAACTTAGGTCAGTTTCACTGTCACCAGCTCTAGTTCCTCTGTCACCATCACAGGTTTCCTTTGTTTCTTTCTTATTTTTTAAAGTTACTAGCTTTTGGTGCATGCATCAAAAATTTGGACTTTATTTGGTATACCATGAAACAGTTTAATCAACCACTCTCTCGCTTTTTGTCCCTTACTCTGTGGGCAGGTTTTTTAAATGGAATTAAACATTGAAATACTGCATATCTGTTGCCTTCCATTTTTAACAACAAATTTTAAAAAATGCCTCAAGAGCCTCAAATTCAAAATGCCTCTTAACACATATCTCTTTCTCTGTTATAATCACATCTGATCACTATAAAGCTACCAGGAAAGACTGAGGTCTGATGTAAGTGATTGAAGCTGGGTGCAAGTGGCAACATTGGCAGTGTGTTTGAACAAGTTATTTTGGACATTTTTTCTTTCAAGTTGGAAAATGCAGCTTTGATTCAAACCAATCCCGGAAAATATCCCATCTGCTTGCATCATCCCAAAACAAATTTCATTTTTATTTCAATGAGCAGAGATCTATTGTAAAGTTATTTTTCAATTGATAATACCAGTAAAATGAAATATATTATGAACAATAATAATAATAATAATAATAATAATAATAATAATAATAACAAACACAATACATGAAGGCTTATAATTTGAAATGAAATGCATTTTACATCAGTGAAATCTAGCATGTGTATATATTGTGCATTTTAAGAAGTGATTACCGTATACACCCACAACGATCTCAAATTTATATTTACACAATCAGTTCAAAACAATCTAAGAATTGTTTTAGATTTTTCAAACTTCTTGAGGCGGTGCATTTTGAAAAAACTCAAAATCAAAATTTTAAATTCAGATTCTAAAAACATTTGAAACCTAATTCCTGTTGAGTTGTATATCATAAAATGTCATAAAGAAAGCTGCACAATGACTCCTTTTCCATCTCTATCTTAGCTTGGAGAGGTTCTACATCAATTAATTTTTTCGGGGAACCCAATTTTGTAAAACTTTTTATGGCTGTATTTTACAAGTATTTCACAATTGTACTGAAAATTTGTTTCCTTATTCTTCATTCATACTGCCTATGTGTCAAATTTCATCTGAATCTGAGATGGTGTGTTAAAATTTTAATTAAAACTGTGTTTATTTAATATGGAATGACCCTTATGCAAGTTCTTCCTTTGAACGTTGTGCCTACGACTGAACAATTTTAAGATGTTATATAAGTATAGGTGCGCAAGAGGTAGTGCTAGTTCTCCTTTCCAGTGAATGTCGTCTCATAAACTGGAAACTAAAACATCATTCGTGAGAGTTGGTGTGCCCATCCAGACCCCATTTTTGTTGAAAGTTCTCTTGTGGACGGAACACTAAAAAACGATATTCGCCAGAGTGAGTGCGCATTTGGTTACGTCACTTCCACTTTTTACTGAATGTCTTTCCTCAGATAAACCACTCGTAATGCTTTTCACTGCAGTGAGCGAGAACGTGATTATCCATGGTTGCTTTCTGTGAAAATGTCTTTTCACAGACAATACTGGAAACGTTTTTCACTAAGTGGGTGAATAACCAAATGATCCTTTATAGTGAAGATTTCTTAGATCTAAAACTTAAATGGATTATCACAAGTGTGGGTCCGCATGTGCACATCAAAAGTTCCTTTACGAGCGAAGGTCTCACAGACGCAACGTTAGAATAGTTTTTCACGGGTGTAGGTGCGCATGTGGACATCCAAAATTTGTTTTTGAGCGAAAGTCACCAGGTGTGCATCTGCAAATCAAAAGTTCAGTTTTCAGTAAAGGTCTTATCATTGATGGAACACTAAAAAGGGTTATCACCAGTGTGGGTGCGCATGTGCTTATTCAAGGCTCCTTTTCAGGTAAATGTTCTTTCACAGATGGAACACTGGAAAGGCTTATCACCAGTGTGGATGCGTATATGCTTATCCAAGATTCCTTTTTGAATGAAGTTCTTCTCACAGATAGCACACCGGAAAGGTTTCTCACCAGTGTGAGTATGCATATGCTTATTCAATCTTCCTTTTCGAATAAAGGTCTTCTAGCAGATGGAACACTCAAAAGGCCTTTCACCAGTGTGGGTGTGCATGTGATCATGCGAAGTTCTTTTCTGAGTGAACGTTATCTCACAGACGAAACACTGAAATGGTTTATTACCAGTGTGGGTGCGCATGTGCACAGCCAAGTGTGCTTTTTGAGTGAAATTCTTCTCACAGACGGAACACTAAAAAGGTTTCTCACCAGCGTGGGTGAGCATGTGCTTCTCCAAAGTTCCTTTTTTAGTGAAGGTCTTCTCGCAGGTAATACACAGAAATGGTTTATCACCAGTGTGAGAGCGCATGTGCTCATTCACGTATTCTCTTCGAGTGAAAGTCTTCTCACAGATACAACACTGGAAAGGCTTTTCGCCAGTGTGGGTGCGCATGTGTTTATCTAATGTTCCTTTTTCAGTGAAGGTCTTCCCACAGATGGAACACTGGAAAGGTTTCTCCCCAGTGTGGGTGCGCATGTGCTTCTCCAAGTTTCCTTTTTCGGTGAAGGACTTCCCACAAATGGAACACAGGAAAGGCTTTTCACCAGTGTGAGAGCGCATGTGCTCATTCACGTATTCTCTTCGAGTGAAAGTCTTCTCACAGATACAACACTGGAAAGGCTTTTCGCCAGTGTGAGTGCGCGTGTGCCTACGCAAGCTTGCTTTTAGAGAGAATGTCTTCTTACAGATGGAACACCGGAAAGGCTTTTCACCAACGTGGGTGCGAATGTGCGTATGCAAGGTTCCTTTTTCAGTGGTCTTCTCACAGACGGAACACTGGAAAGGTTTCTCCCCAGTTTGGGTGCGCATGTTCTTCTGCAAGTTTCCTTTTTCAGTGAAGGACTTCCCACAGATGGAACACTGGAAAGGCTTTTCACCAGTGTGGGTGCGCATGTGTTTATCTAATGTTCCTTTTTCAGTGAAGGTCTTCCCACAGATGGAACATTGGAAAGGTTTCTCCCCAGTGTGGGTGCGCATGTGTTTATCTAATGTTCCTTTTTCAGTGAAGGTCTTCCCACAGATGGAACACTGGAAAGGTTTCTCCCCAGTGTGGGTGCGCATGTGCTTCTCCAAGTTTCCTTTTTCAGTGAAGGACTTCCCGCAGATGGAACACAGGAAAGGCTTTTCACCAGTGTGGGTGCGCATGTGCTTATTCAGGTTTGTTTTCTGAAGGAAGGACTTCTCACAGATGGAACATTGCAATGGTTTTTCACCAGAGTGTATGCGCATATGAAGAGCCAACTTGTCCTTTGTTCTCATCGGCTTCTCACAGATGGTACACTGAAAAGGCATCTCACCAGTATGGATGTACATGTGCTTCTCCAAGTTTCCTTTTTGTGTGAAGGTTTTCTCACATATGGAACACTGAAAAGGTTTTTCACCAGTGTGGATGCGCGCGTGCCTATGCAAAGTCCACTTCGTACTGAACATCACGTTGCAAATGGAACACATAAAACGTTTTTCCCTGTAGATGCTCGTGTTTGGGAGCACGTCTTTGTCGTGCGTTGTCTGGTCATAGTAGCTGAAGGTACTGTTAGGGATACAATCCAAGTCTGTACTTTGCCTCTGTTGTGTCTGGATTGTGTTGGCATTCTCTGATGCAAAACTGCCATCTATCAACAAAAAGCATTTTATCAGATAAGTTCAATGGCAAACTACCAACATACGTCTAATACTTAACAATACACATTTGTTGACACAATAAACATGCAACTCGAGTGCGATAGTGCGAAACGGGAAAGAGGGCGCGCTGTTCCAAAAGAGATGAAAGAAACCTTTTTTAGTTAATATAATTTTTGCAATTTTTCAGCAAGATCAAAAGATGGAATATTTAGGAATATAATAGAATGTTATGTTTCTGGTAGTAAATCTGAAATTAAAGCAGAGGTTATCCTTGATCCGATCTATATTTTTAGATAGGGAATAGTATATTCTTCAATGAGCGTAGAATGATAGCTATTATTCACGAGTAGATGTATACGACACGAGCGACGTAGGAGCGAGTGTCGGAATTTCTACGAGTGAATAATAGCCATTCTACGCGAGTAAAAGACTATACTTTCACTACGACCTGGAAATATTCAGAATAGATTTTGAACAGATTTTTATGTTTTATTTGAAACTTATGAATACATTAACGAAATACATAAACAATGTCCGTCTGCGATTGCTCTAACAACGTACATCGCAGAAGGCCATGCATAAACAATTAAACGAACATAACATTTTCAACGAATCTTTAATGGAATCTAAGAATTACCTACATCAAACAATTGTAATATAACAGGAGAAATACAGCCATAATATAATACTAAGCCTGAATTTATTTGCTAACAAAATTGATGGTAAAATTACTGCAGTTAGAAATATTAATCACTGATTGCGTTGACTCTTCAGCAAAATTGACGTCAGTATTAGTATGCGAAGTTGTTGGTAAGGAATTTTGCATGCTTTTATTACGCTCTACAGATTCCAATATTTTGTCTGCAGTATTCATTTTATTTACCATAGAATCATCTATGTAGCCTTCAGCTACCGACGTACTTTTCCAGCCGCCGCCGTGTCGTTTGAGAGACGTCTCCACCTGCATCAACTAATAAGGTGGCAGAAGATCTACGGAAACTATGACCAGTGTATAAATTTGCATTCGGTAACTTTAAGTACGTAGCTATTTGTTTCCCCATAAGTCCAAATTTATTGATACCAATTTTCTGCACCGTGCACTTCCTGTGTTGATAGTTCAAAAAAAGTGAAGGTGTTTGCATATTAGCCGGGCGAAGGTCTGTATATTTTTTACATATTTTATAAAAGTTACCAGTAACAGTAAAATTTCTCACTGTTTTGGTTTTTGAATTGGGCATTGCTACTAAAAATGCTGTTTGAAGATCTTGAATGTCTTCCATTTTCATGGAGTGCTTCTCGTTACTTCGACAAGCACCCATTATTCTATTAGGGCTACCTGAAAAATGCAAAGGATTCATTAGTTAATACACCACTAAATTTAATCATGTCTGCAAAATATTTGAATTGATTACCTTTGTTGCAAGGTAAACTTCGTCTGGAGCTTCTGTGATGAATTTATTTACCTCATCTGCTGTAAACGTTTTAGATTTTTTAACGTTATAACCTTCTGATTTTCTTTTCAGAAAAGCACGCAATTTTGGATAAGCGTCTATTTTAACTTCATCGTGTATGTACACTGTGCATCTTAGCATGGAGTATATTTTCCATAAACTAGAGGGCTTGTACTTTTCAGATAGTTTAGCGATGTAAGCTAAAAAAACGTTCTCGCTAAAAGAATTTATCCTATTAGTCATTCGCCACTCCATGAATGATGAATATGATTGCTCATAATACTTCTTCGATTTTTGTGGTAATAACTGTAAAGTTGTGGAATTTGCAACTTCTTCAATTTCAGGAGGCGTACAAATTTCATTATCGCTGTCGCAGCTTTCTAGATTCATTTTATGTTGAATTATCAATTCCAAATGTAACGAACAGCACGAGTACAACAAGAAACAACGAAATAGCACTTGACTACTGCAGTTCAAAAGAAGCGCGAATAGCAAAGAGAAAGCAATTCTGCCCGTGGATTCCGAAAATTCGAGGATTGTGATTGGACGACAGGCCGTGGATAATAACTTGGAATTCACGGCCATTGAGGAATGGATGTCATTCTTCGCTTAAGAACACACCAGGAATGCGTACATTATTTAATGGTCGTAGAGAAAATATTTTCGAAGAGAGAACGAAAGCGCAGTGTTTAATTCAAAATGTATCAAAGAAAAATGTTTAATTTAAGCGAAAATATTATTTATTTTTCTTTGAACCCGTTTTCTCAAAATTGATAATGCAAAAATATATTAATAATACATGATATATATTAATAATAATAATATACAAATAATCAATGAATTTGTGCCCTGAATATAAACTAGGAAAATAACATTTTAATTGTATGTTTATTAATTTATAATTCAGATTTAACTGAGAAAACGAAGTAGGAGGTAATATCTGATCAATTAGCAAATCTGAGCCTGAAAGCCTAAGCGATAAGGATCATCTCAAGGGGTCAGAATTTCCTCAGTTCGCCGCAGAAGGAAAATGTCAGAAAAGGGCACCCCTCGCTTATATTAGCCACGTCTCTCGGAATAAAATACGAGAGAAGGTGTACGAAATAAACAGGGCATTCGGGCCATCTCTTATGTGAGAGATAGTCTGTTCGTTGAACGTAGTAAAAATGTATTCTATCACGAAGTAACAATTATAGATATTTTTTCGTACTTAAACTTCTACAAAGTTGTTATTGTGGGGCTTTTTCATTCACGAAAAAAATCAAAAACGTAAAAATATCGTACACAAAACTCAATATTAAAATCATTCGCTTTAATAATGTAATGTATAACAGTTCCTATTTAATAAATTGATGTTCAAAACATCCACGTTTCTTTAAAAAAGCTTCTAAGGCAACAGGTGTTACCCTGAGCCATGTCAGCTGTTTATACACTTTCCTTCTGCGCCACAATTTATAAAATTGAAATACTTCATGAATACGTAAGGGATTGAGATTATTGAGATTATTGTGCTAGGAATGATTATTAAATAAATTAAATTTATTTATTAAATTAATAAAATTAATTAAATTTATTTATTGTCAAAAAGGTATTTCTCGATATTTTAAATTGAATTATGTGTTTTTCTCACCAGCAATGGATAAATCATGAAAAAAAGAATCCAATGATGCATTATATGTTACTATTTTGATAGTAATTTGGGTATAAAATTAGAATTTCCGACATGTGATTTTAAAATAAACAGACATTATTTCTTTCAGTACCCCTAAAATGTGCGTTCAAAGTGTGTGAGAAAATCCTTACCGTATATTAAGCAATTTTAACCACGAGACTCTTCCGATCCAAGGCTGGCTAGGAATGCTAAAGAGAATATCATGTCTCTAAGAGATAATGGGAATCTCGGGATAGGCGACTGTTGCTATGGTGATGGTTGGTCGGGCCCCCTGTAGCCAAAAATTGTGGTCCCCGCGGGCGCCGGTTCGCCCTCTGTGGGGCAGCGGAACTGGGGGAGGTCCTCTCCCCCTCCATTCCCCTTCGCGGGAGCACGGACTGTAGGCGAGCGCTGCCGGCGGCCGGGGTTCGAACGGCCTCCAGCGTGGGTGAAATAAAAAAAAGGGGCCGACAGTTCCGCTCTGCCCAGTTTCGGAAGCATACTTCGGTTTTTCTTTCTTGGCGCGTGAGGGTGTGGCATCAAAATGGAAAGTCTCGCAGTATTTCGCGTCGTTCTCGATTGTGTCGCTAGGAGTCGCGTGATCGCGACTGTATCGAGTAGCGCTGGCGGTCACGCGACTCCTAGCGGCACAACCGAGAACGACGGGAAATACCGTGAGATATTCCATTTTGACGACACCCCCCACCGCGCCAAAAAGAAAAACCGAAGTATAGTTAGTCCACGGGTCGCGCTAGAGAGCGACGTATGCTTCATTTTTACTTTCCCGTATACGTACGTATACACGGAGGGATATACGTAGTCTAGGGAAAGTTATGTAATGCTGCGCGAAAAAATGGACAATTTTCGTCGGAAAAAAATTAATTGCCGGGCCGTGAAAGCGAAAAAGTGGATAAAATCAGTTGCTAAATTAAGAAAAAAATTCCCCTAACACGTGGTGTAGCCAGAAACCCTGTTTTCTAGATCCTTGACACCGAAAACTCAATTGAAAGGAAAACGTCCGTCTGTCCGTCAGTCCGTCCGTCCGTCCGTCCGTCCGTCTGTCCGTCCGTCCGTTTGTCAGTCTGTCTATCCGTCTGTCTGTCCATCTGTGAACACTGCTAGCGCCTAAACCATACGTACGGTTTCTTCCAAAATGGATATTCCTTGATCGATCTGATTCTAGTCAAAGCTTTGAGATTTTGAAAAAGATTCTTCAAAATTTGGAGGTACTTTATATGAAGCTCCCCGGGGATTTTCAAAATTTTCTCAAAAACGGCTCAAAAATTTTTTCTATAAGTTTCTTCTATGAATAGAGTAAAATACACTTATTAACATGGCATAGGTCCAATTTTCACGTACGACTCTGAATTTTCCAAAATTGTGAAAGTTTGAATTTTTTTCGGCGTCTTTCTCCAGCTACAAAATTGAAGATAGAGATTTTTTCTTCAAATAAAAGTTGTTCTACATTGAGTTCTTTCATAAAGGTCGTGTAAATGTTTCTCAAAATTTTAGTAGTTTTCGTGCAATATGTGCAATTTTAAAAAATTACAAAAACAAGACTTTCTCAAAAACGGCTCCAAATTTTTTCTTTAAACTTTTGGTAGGGATAGTGGTACATATACTCTATCAGATGTCATAAAAGCCATATTGGTCTATCGGTTGGTTTTTTCAAAAATTACAAAAATGTAAATTTTTTGTCACTCACGTCGTTAATACTTACATTATCGGCGATTTTTTCACATTATTATATTTACGAGTATATATGCTTTAAATAATGTCAAGTAAAGTTTCTCGAAAACACAACCGTTTTCTGTGAAAAGTAGCTCACATTTCGGCACTTTCAGAAATGCTCAAACGCCATTCTCTCATATATAGCTGCAATTTTTTCTTGAAACTTCTGTAACAGATAGTGATAATTACACTCTTCAATATTATGTAAAGTTTATTTTGAGTTTTTTTTTGTTTTTTCAAAAATTATATAAATGTAAATTTTTTGAAAGATCTCTCACATCTTTAATATGTACATTATCCGCAATTTGTAAACATTCTAATATTTATGAGTGTAAGTGCTTGAAATAACTTCAAATAAACTATTTTGAAAACTCAAACATTTTCTGTGAAAATGAGCTTCAAATTTCGCATTTTTAGTAGCGCTAAAACGCCGTTTTCTCTTAATCGGCACATAATTTTTAAAAGAAAATTGCCATTGATGACTAGGTTTTTGTGTTCTTTAATATTCTAAAATTAATGTTTCCGTTCTACCAATAGGAAACCGAAAAATTAAGAAAATGACAAAAAATTTTACCTTTGGCAGTGATAGATTGTAGCTGGCAAGAAAGAGTATGTGGCAATTCCGAATAGCTAGCGAAGACCCAAGGAAATAGAAAACTAATACGGGAAAGTCTGTGCCAATCTGTAGCACCACTAGTTATTTCTTGGCGCACGGGTCAATAAAATGGAATATCTCACGGTATTTCGCGTCGTTCTTCATTGTGCCGCCAGGAGTCACATGATCGTCAGCACTGCTCGATACTGTCGCGATCATGCGACCCCTAGCGGCTCAACCGAGAACAACGCGAAATACAGTGAGATATTCCATTTTACTAACACACCTCTGTGCGCCAAGAAAGAAAAACCGAAGTATTTAGTCTATTCGCTGTGGTGCCGTGCTGAGTGCGGATGCACAGGTGGGAAGGCGCTTCGCGCCTGAAGAGTTTTATTCAATGATTGTATGTTTTAACTCCCAGGAGAATGGTTTCCTTTCAAAGTGACTAGTTTTGTATTTATGTGGAAAATGAACGATTATTTATTTTGTCCTAAAATACTTATATTTTGAGGACATAACAATTGTCTCCTCAAGGGAGAGAGTATCTGTCACCAGAGCACTCTCTAGACCACACGTCGGCATTTCCCCCTCCACGACCTTTCTCAATTCTTGGGCTAGTGAGAGTGACTCTCAACTTCAGCTAGAAACGAAAGGGAACTAACGCCGGTCTGATCATCTCGAATTAAGACCTCCGTCACTGACTGGGATACCGTTCTACAAAACTTGAGCCATGTACGAGATATTTTATGTGCAGACTGAGAAAATAAGATTGTTCGCTTATCTCAAAAATGGAGTTCTCTATTATCACAAGAGAGTCAAAGATTGGACAGTTTAAATTCTGCTTCGTAGCTCTGGATCAAACATTTATATAACTCGTACTGCTCAAGTAATACTCACAACAGATGTTGATAGAAAATTAGAAATACCGAGGAATTGAAATGTTTGGGGTCTTTGAAGGGACGCACAAGGGAATATATTTTTGATTAATTTTTCTTGAAGGGAATATATTTTCACTTATCTCTGTCTAACAACGTGAATGTGAAAATGCAAGGAAAAGTAGTGATCCTAGAGAATGGCACAGACTTTCTCGCAGTAAAGTTTTCTAATTTCCTTTATGTTGACTGTCTTTACAGTCTTGCCCCATCCTCTTGCGAGCTGCCATCTGCCGCCGCTCAAAGCATATTTCTTTTAAATTTTCTCAATTTTTTGGTTTACTACTAGTACAATCAAAATCGTACATCAAGAATATTAAAGAACAGTAAAGCTCGTCCTAAATGGCAATTTTCATTGAAACATTTGGAGCCGTTTTTAAGGAAATGGTCTTAAAGCGTCTAATAAGTCTTAATTACTCTGTATGTACGTACGAATACAAGAAAGAAAAACATTTACTGACGATATTTGGGTCTCTTACAAAGATTTTCAAGGAAAACTTTGTGTGCTGGGCAACAGCTAATGGATTAAAGCAGTAAATGAATACAAGCCTAAAAGTTAAGAAAATGAGCTGAGAATATATCTCTCCGGGTTTAGGCGCAATGTTGAGATTTCAATGCCACTGAAACAACTGGATATTTTCTTCATGCCTTTCAATGTAGGTAGTGAAGCAGTTAGGCCCAATGTGAACTTGAACTGTTAGAATGTGACAGTCTCAAGCATTTGTTTCTCAATGTTCCAAAATTAGATTTTCACAAATCATCAATAGCTTCTTTCCCAAATTTAATATCTGACGCCCAGAAAAGGAATACTATACATTTGCTGCAACGTACGTACGTGAACAAGTGTTCTCTACCAGGGCCGTTTTAGCAGCTTTGGGGGCCTTGGGCCTTTATTAATTTCGGGCCCCCCTACTCTTACTTTCATCGATCTCCCCAGACATTTTAAATACAAGTTTTGTTAATAAAAACTAAACTTGTCATCACTGAGTGACATTCTCTCGTCAACCAGCAACATTCCATATTATAAATATTATCCCTTGATACGCGACTCATCAATTCGTTGTTCCAATTTTAGGCGTAGTTTAATCATGTATCACTTTTATACTTTTTTCTTTTATTTTCGGAGAAATTTAGTTTTAAATAACTTTTTCGAGAATGTTTGGGGACCATGGGCCCGGGCTCTTCGTGCCCGGGCGTTCACATGGTCATGTTCTCTCCCACGAACCTTTGGAAAAATTCCAGTAGTAACAGATTGAGAGATGAGCATTTAGCATCGCTTCCGAGAAATATTAGATCGCAATTCGAACCTGAATATAATAAAGTTTTAAAATTTCAGTTTCAGTTTCATATATTACAATGTATTCTAACTTTGAGAATCTGTTTCCAAATTATAATTTTCAAATTCTGCCCGGCTATTTTTCTTTTCTTTTGCTCCCCAAAACGGTTCCTCATCTCCTGCCCAGGGCATTGCACATCACCGCCCTATTCCACATTCAGTCCACCGGATGTTCGAACAATACTCGACGATTTTGGAATTACATTCATCACAGTCGTCCTTTTAGTAACCAAGATGTTATTTTAACAATCGTTTGAAACATATTTGAAATTAACATACATCACAGTCGTCCTTTTAGTAACCAAGATGTTATTTTAACAATCGTTTGAAACATATTTGAAATTAACATACATCACAGTCGTCCTTTTAGTAACCAAGATGTTATTTTAACAATCGTTTGAAACATATTTGAAATTAACATACATCACAGTCGTCCTTTTAGTAACCAAGATGTTATTTTAACAATCGTTTGAAACATATTTGAAATTAACATACATCACAGTCGTCCTTTTAGTAACCAAGATGTTATTTTAACAATCGTTTGAAACATATTTGAAATTAACATACATCACAGTCGTCCTTTTAGTAACCAAGATGTTATTTTAACAATCGTTTGAAACATATTTGAAATTAACATACATCACAGTCGTCCTTTTAGTAACCAAGATGTTATTTTAACAATCGTTTGAAACATATTTGAAATTAACATACATCACAGTCGTCCTTTTAGTAACCAAGATGTTATTTTAACAATCGTTTGAAACATATTTGAAATTTCTATTGAATACTTGGAAATTAGTATCTCTGCTTACAAGTATTTCACACAAACCATTCAAAAAATAATGAAAAAATGTACTGAGGAAGAAACGGAAAAGGAAATACAAGTTTTCCAATTCCATGCTCCACGTGGAGCTGATAACGCGCTCATCTTCAGGAAAGAACAAATCAAACAGGTGGTTCCAACAGCTTCGGAGATCTGGCGAAGTAATTTTGTATACTCTCATTATGTGAGGAATGTGATCTCTACGTTCCCTAACAAGTACAGAATTTGTACTTCCGTTGGGTATTTAGCACTTGAGTGCTTTAGGAGCGCCGTCGGACCCGTTTAATCGTCAGGGAGCCATCAGCTGCTTTTAAGGGTCTGGAGAGCCACATGGACGGCTGTGCCTGTTTAAATCGATTGGGAAATCTCGCCACATTGATTTGTGGGCAACTCAGGCATATTTGTGTACTAAATACTGCACTCACCACCCCAAAGGTTTGTATCCCAGGTTCGCGAAATAATTAAAAAGATATATCATATACTTACCTGGGGAACATGAAGTGCTCTCTTGTTTTATTGTAGCAACAGAAGCACCCCCGCAGCAGGACGCAAGAGGATCCTGCAGAAAAATAATAAACAATCTCTTCATGCAGTAAAGTACTGAGATTGAAAATTTGAAACTTCATTTGGGAGGGGTATATTATTTTGAATAATTCTAGTAATCCATGTTGATCTTTAATGATTTGCATCCCTGCACCTTAAATTATGATTGCTAGGAGATTCTTGGTTATCACTCAGTTGACACCGCTAACACGAATAAAAAATTTCATTTTTCATCTCAGAAATGAAATTTCTGATATTTAGTAGATATTGTAGTGCTAAATTTTAAAATGACCACAAAATGGTCACTTATGGTTTTGTCTTCCAGTAATTTTAAATCCCAAAATATATTTTAAATATTTTGCCTCCCGCTCTACCTCTTAACATTTAAAACGTGCATAATTTATAACTCGAGCCCAGAAGTTCATGAATGTATTTTACCTCAAATAGGCATTCACTCTGGCATTGATATAAAAGGATACAAAAATGGATGTAAACAGGGCAAAATCACCATGTAAAAGGAATTATTGTTCACAATTAGTAATTAAAATGATTCAAATTTGTATTCTAACTGTAAAATTTATTTCTCCACTTACTGATATAAATGGGAAGGACGCAAGTGAACTATCTCGTAACTTTCGTTGCACAAACACCGCCGATTTTGTTTCATTTGCGAAGCGACGGTCTCTAAGAATACTAACGTGGACTCCATTTTGAATTTGAGAATGGCATCAACGAAAACGCGACTGTAACACAAATCTCCTGCACTGAATAGTAGCGCGTCGTACATCAAATACAGAGAGCTCCGTCCTCGAAAGGGTTTGAAGGCCCTTCTCAAAGGTGAACAAGGCTTTCTCGTAAGCGTATAATGCCTGTCGGCTTCAACGGAATTTATTTTGATTCTGGGCGTGTTAACTGCTACGGTCATTACTCCTGTTAAAGTAGATCATGATGTTTAAGTCACGGGAGGTGGTGGTGTTCTTCCCCAGCTGGATTGCGAGATCCTGCGCCGACCTCCAGGGCGGCTCGCGGCGTTACCTCATTCCCCACCAGCGGGGCACCGCCCCAGCCGGGACAGGCTCTAAGCCCTCGACTGGACTCCTGACATGTGTTAGGTAGTGTATGTAAGTGGGTGTCCAAGTAAGGGGTGAGGATAGAGGAAGGAATGATCGCGCGCGGTTCATGGCCCGTTTGATAGTGTACTACTCCGGTATTCGCCCGGTCTGGTTACGAGACACCGAGGTAAACTACCAATCAGACCAGCCGACCGGCAGTAGTCTCCTCGGGGCCTTGCCACAGTCGAGACTCGAACGGACACTCTCGGCCAGAGGTACCACGAAAACACCCCACGCTGACGAATCATGTGCTCTGATTCACCTTTCACTCGATCAAAATGGAAGATGTCATTCATTGGGCGAGAATGGGATATTCGAATTAAGAGACGACTAACTTGATATTTGTTCATTTTGTTAGCAAAGAAAGAACTAGAGCTTCACTATTTTAAAAGAACTTGTAACAAACTTAATTGAGTTTCAATTGCTCCTTTGGATAAAGTTTGTTTATTATCAATGGAGCACCCACGTATGAATGCATTGACAACTGGACGGTGTTATGCATCAACCAGCTATACGACATCATTCAAGTTTTGAGATAATCGTGTTCAAAGGTTTTATTACATTTTCAGCTCTAAAAACTGTAATTTAATTATTTCATTCATTGAAGCGCCAAAATACACAAACATGAGTGGAATATCTGGCGCTTACCTGCATAATGTGAAATTAAGGACAGTATATTTGAAGATCCAAGTTTATAGCCGGTTGTTGCGAAACATAAAATCCCTGATGTAACTAATGATCTTTACATTTTTCATTAATTACAAAGAAATTTTTACAGATTTGGCGCCAAAATTTTGCTTACAGTTAGAACATGGTCCAATGCAACTGATGGCATCCTTATCTCATTTTTTTCAATAATGGTGCTTAGCTGGTTGATGCATAACACCGTCCAACTATGAGTTTGAAGTGAAATTCCCATATTTAAATGTGTGCCCTCCTGCCATTAATTTGGTCTGCTTAATAATGGAAATTTAAGTGATGTATACAGTACGTGGCTAATCATTCAGTTCTAAGTAATGTTTAATGTATATTAACTGTAAAATAAATTAAAATTTGTTGTTGAACGAGAAGAAAAAAACGTTATGATTTAACCTTGCGTGGTACAAAGAGTAACTAGTGGTGCTACAGAATGGCACAGACTTTCCCGTATTAGTTTTCTATTTCCTTGGGTCTTCTCTAGCTATTCGGAATTACCACAAACTCTTTTCTTGCCAGCTGTCATCTATCACCGCCAAAAGTACATTTTTTGTCATTTTCTTAATTTTTCGGTTTCCTGTTGGTAGAACGGAAACATTAATTTTAGAATATTAAAGAACACAAAATCCTGGTTGTAAATGGCAATTTTCTTTTAAAAATTATGTGCCGTTTAAGAGAAAATGGCGTTTTAGCGCTACTTAAAATGCGAAATTTGAAGCTCATTTTCACAGAAAATGTTTGAGTTTTCAAAATACTTTATTTGAAGTTATCTGAAGCACTTACACTCACAAATATAATAATCTTTACAAATTGCTCGTAATGTGCATATTAAAGATGTGAGAGATCTTTCAAAAAATTACGATAATGTAATTTTTGAAGAAACAAAAAAGTAACTCAAAATAAACTTTACGCTATACTAAAGAGTGTAATTAGCACTATCCGTTACAAAAGTTTGAAGAAACAATTTGCAGCCGTATATGAGAAAATGGCGTTTGAGCGTTTCTGAAAATGCGAAATTTTGAGCTACTTTTCACAGAAAACGGTTGTGTTTTCGAGAAACTTTACTTGACATTATTTAAAGCACATGTACTCGTAAATATAGTAATGTAAAAAATCGCCGCTAATGTAAATATTATCGACGTGAGAAACATGTGAAAAAATTTACATTTTTGTAATTTTTAAAAAAACATACCTATAGAGCAATATGGCTTTTATGTCATCTGATAGAGTACATTTACCACTATCCCAACCAAAAGTTTAAAGAAAAAATTTGGAGCCGTTTTTGAGAATTTTTTTTTTAATTCTACATATTGCACACAATATTGCACGAAAACTACTAAAATTTTCAAAAACATTTACATGACCTTTATGAAAGAACTCAATATGCAGAACAAATTTTATTTGAAGAAAAAATCTCTATCTTCAATTTTGTAGTTGGAGAAAGACGCCGAAAAAATTCAAACTTTCACAATTTTCGAAACTTCAGAGTTATTCGTGAAAATCAGACCTATTCCATATTAATAAGTGTATTTTCCTCTATACAAACAAGAAATTTAAAGAAAAAATTTGGAGCGGTTTTTGAGAAAATTTTGAAAATGTCCGGGGGCTACATATAAAGTACCTCCAAATTTTGAAGAATCTTTTTCAAAATCTCAAAGCTTTGACTAGAATTAGATCGATTGGGGAATATCCATTTTGGAAGAAATCGTACGTATGGTTTAGGCGCTAGCAGTGTTCACACACGGACAGACAGACACAGACGGACAGACGGACGTTTTCCTTTCAATTGGTTTTTCGGTATCAAGGACCTAGAAAACAGGGTTTCTGACTACACCACGTGTTAGGGGATTTTTTTTCTTAATTTAGCAACTGGTTTTATCCACTTTTACGGCCCGGCAATTAATTTTTTTCCGCCGAAAATTGGCCATTTTTTCGCGCATCATTAC
The DNA here is from genome assembly GCA_031308135.1 of Acheta domesticus. Lineage (NCBI taxonomy): Eukaryota > Metazoa > Arthropoda > Insecta > Orthoptera > Gryllidae > Acheta > Acheta domesticus. Next base: position 45,720,380 of record JAHLJT010002630.1, read on the forward strand.
ATAACTTTCCCTATACTACGTATATGACTCCGTGTATACGTACGTATACGGGAAAGTAAAAACATTCCAGAGCCATATAATGAATATAATTAAATGCGTGAAAAAAACATGGGGGGTTAAATTATCTAAATTATTCAATTTCCAGTAATTTCACTTGAAGATAAACATAATACTAACTGATACATGAAGATATAATTAAAGAAAATTCAAATGTGTATCACATTGTTTACTTGAAAAAATAAAAATTTTATTTTGAAGTTTAAGGGCTGTAAACTGAAAAACACTTGAAATTCCTCACTGGTTTCTCACGTATTAACTTGGCTGAATGAGAAGAGAAAACAATTTAATTGAAACAACAAACACACATGCTCAAGAAAAAATAACTCGCACAGAATTCACAGCTGCTGATATTATCAAGATTACGCGGGCCCTGAGCTAATAATCATTTCATTTCTCAGACACTACGAGCGTTGTTTGTACATCTGTAAAGTGACGCTTGCAGTGGCAAAAAACGTGTGACCGTGAAGGGCCTTAAGGGAGCATTACCCTCTACCTTTTTTCCTCGCACTATGGGGAAAAGCTGTGCTGAACGGGAGGGAGCTGGTCACACGAAGCTTGCGGACTTCGCCCTGTTGTCACAACTACCTCGTTATCAGCGCTGAGAAATAGTATCGATTTCGCCCGTGAAAACCTTAACGTAAATTCTCTAGAATTATTACTCGATAATATGACACGCATTTCAGTCCACTATTAATATTTTCCTTTACAAGTCAGAGGGCACGTGACCGTGTGACCTTTTGGTATAGCCGCCACTGATTTATTTTTGTCAGAGAACAGTATGTGGTGTTTGCGGAGAAGTACAATCTGCACACGATTTCTTGAGCACCAGAATATTTCTCCCACTTTTCACTCAAAAGTCTATTAATGGATAAAAGTACTAACAAAGCGAGGTTATAAACATTTGAAAAATTAAATATTTTCGCTTCCGAGTTTCAGACAGGTTATTTGCACCGATAAACTACAGATTTGAATTTTACATTCTCGTGTACGTTCGTATATACTGATTAATACTTTGCATAAAGAAAGTTATCTAATGCTGCGGAAAATCGATTTCCAGATTTCAACGGATATACGTTTTGGGATCCACTGGTGCCTGTCTGACTGTCCATATCTGAACACCAATAGCTCCTAAACCATACGTAGTTTTTTGTTTCAAAATGGACATTGTCCAGCTGGCTCGACTCAAAGCTTTGCGATTTTGAAAATCATTCATTAAAATTTGTGGGTACTTTACATGAAGCCCTAGTGGCATTTTAAAAATCTCCTCAAAAATGGCTGCAAATTTTTTATTTTAAGTTTTTGAAATTATAGAGTAAAATACACTTATAAAAATGACATAGGTCTGTTTTCACTGTTAACTCTGAATTTTTGAAAATTGCAAAAGTTTGAATTTTTTCCGTCGTTTTCCTACAACTACAAAATTGAAGATAGAGATTTTTCTTTCAACTAAATTTTTTCTCCATAGGTGTCGTCCATAAATTACGTAACGCTAAAGAGGGTCTGAGGTAGCGTTATGCTGCGTTACGTAGGAGTAAGGGAGAATTAGTTAAGTGTTACGTAACATGGTATTTTTTCACATTTTTCAACATTTGCTGAAATAATTCCTTTTTGAGTCCAGTACTAAGACAATAAAATATTAACTAATTAATTTGTTGTAAAATCATGAAACAACTCAAGTTATTGATTATAAATTGTTACAATAAATGGAAATATTTTTCAACGTTTTTTTATTCTGTAAAATTATGAAGAAAATATTCAAAACTAATATGAAGTATATTATAGAAACCATTTAAATTAGCGGTCTACTCTCCCTCTTACATCGTCCACGACGGCGTGTGCATAGTTTGTGATCGACCACTTCTCGCCCAAGTATTCTTCTTTCACTCACAACTCCACTAATTATCATTAATGTTAATGTACAACGCAAGTAAAATAAATACAAATTGTTTTACTGCGCTATGATTTACTTTCACTTCTTGCATTTACAAGAGGGGAGTTCTTGCAAGCATTACGTAATTATTAAGGGGGGTTCATGTGCGCATTACGGGTACGTTAAAAGGAGAGAGGGGGGTATTGAAAATACTCGAAATTTGCGTTACGTATTTTATGGATGACCCCATATTCAGTTCTTCCATGAAGGTGTTGGCACATCGGCACCAATAAAGGATTCAAATTTGGCGCCGTGGCGGGAGATTGGTTTTTAATAACAATCTTTGGCCTCAATTACCAGCTCAGAATTTGCATTTCAAACGTACCGCGATGAAGAGCGCGAAATGAACTTCTTTTCTCTGAGTGTTTTGAAATAGGTTGACGGCATTTGCTTGTTAGTTTAGCATCCCTCCACTAGGTGGCAGCTCCTACTTGGCCCTCACTGCAAAACGCTATATACACAAAGAAAACGGCTTGGAGATTTCCGTTTAACCTACAATGGCATTATCGCCGATACAGTAACTTCCCAGCAGTTTTATTCTCGCACATGCTATGTTGTACACCATGTACAAGCTGTTTTTGAGTAGCCCAAACATAAGGAAATGTTTATACAAAATGTGAATTTTTTCGAGATGGTCGAGCGACCGGTGCTGGACCAGTTAAAATGGATTGATCCTACCAGGAAATGCAATTAAATATAATAAACATGCATGCCCATAACTATTTTATAGCTCCCTGTTTATCTTTCCAGTACCTAGGATTTCTAAGAATCAACGAAACTTGACTATTTTATGTAACTTTTATTTGTATTGCCCAAGTATTTATTTACAATCATCTACGAGACAAGAACAGAAATGAATTCTATAGATGGTTCATCCATGCCCTACCTTACCCTGCCCTGAATTCCTCCACCCCATCTCGTTCAATATCGTCTTGCTTCATTCCACCCTGTTCCTTCTCCACCCCAAAACTTCTTTGTTTTGCTACAATCGCATTGCTATGGGCAAATGTAAACACATGCTCAGCTGATTAATTCCAGAAAACTCTCGTTAACAATTTTTATCATTACTCAAAGCTTCATTAAGATTTTCAAATGAATCAAATCCATTTAGATGGGGAATTATAGGCATATGGGTTTCCATGGACCTTCATTAGATTTACTTGATGATTTTGAGCTATTTGTGAAAAACTGAAAGAGGGCACAGTTAAATTTCAAGGATAATGAAATAAGGTGGGGGAAGTTTTATGACATTTCATGTAGATAGTACTATTTGTATTATTTTGATGGGCAGGTGTACAAAATTTAATTAAGATCAGAACAAAACTATAGGTTAGTATACAAAAACAAACAAACCCTGTCCTTTATGAAATAGAAAATAAAAAATTGAAAAAATGTAGCCCATCTTATCCCTTACAAAATTGTGTTTCAGGAACCGCCTTTTAAAATCCCATTTAGCTGTTTTTGTGATAACTCCAGACAAACTGACCAAAATCATAAAAATAAATGAATTGTTTTTTATAACCTGTAACTTCATACTTGTGTCAAGTGCTGACGTGAGTATTTTCCTTGATTAACATTTTATATTTGAACTTCATTTCAAAACACGAAATATAAATTAATTAAATAAATAAACATTTAAAAGAACAGAATTTACAAGCAATATTACCAAAAATATCTTAAATATTTCTATTTTATTGTAAATAAAATTAATATAAAATTCATATTTCATTCATTTACAATAATTTGTGAAAATATCTCAATTGTTTATTAGTTAAGAATACTATATACGTTTATTGTTAAAATATTTATGACCACTATTTATGGATTATTTATTCAACAAATTAACAAAGGATTTGCAAATACTACTCTTTATTATTATTATTATTATTATTATTATTGCTATTAGTCCTTTACATCACGACTAAAGATGTTATGAGTCGGCTGAATATAAAATCTACTCCAGGTTGCAACCAGCTACCTAAGGAGCAGATCCGGTGACTATCAGTGCCTCTACAATACTTTGCGCAAAATGTGGGCTGTTCCAAATAAAGCAATTTCTTGCACTTCCCAGTCTTTTGAATGACCTAGGAGCTTAGCCAAGTTGTTACACAAATTTGGGGTAACAAATCCCAGATCTCCGATGACTGTCGGGATGACCTGTGCTTTTACGCCCCACATTCGACTGATGTCAATTTCCAAACTTTTGTATTTAAGACGTTTCTCTGCCTCCTTGGTTACTATTATTATTATTATTCCATTACATCACGACTAAAGATCTTATGAGTCGGCTGAATATAAAATCTACTCCAGGTTGCAACCAGCTACCTAAGGAGCAGATTCAGTGACTATCAGTGCCTCTACAATACTTTACGCAAAATGTGGGCTGTTCCAAATAAAGCAATTTCTTGCACTTCCCAGTCTTTTGAATTACCTGGGAGTTTAGACAAGTTCTTACTCAAATTTTGCGGAACAAATCCCAGAGCTCCGATAACTATCGGGACGACCTGTGCTTTTACGCCCCACATTCGGCTGATCTCGATTTCCAAACTCTTGTATTTAAGACGTTTCTCTGCCTCCTTGGTAACGACGTTTTGATCGCAAGGTACAGCAACATCGATAAGTAAACACGATTTTTTGGCCAAATCCCGGATAACTATATCCGGTTTGTTTGCCGCTATCGTGCGATCAGTTTGAATTTGTTGGTCGTACAATATCGTACACAATCCAACAGACGTCACCGGTTTCGGTGAGTGTTCGTACCACTTGGGGCATGTGTTTGGAACTTCGAGGGCGGTACAGATCTGCCAGTGGAGGTAGCTACACACCCTGTCATGTCTTTTAAGGTATTCGGTCTTTGCTAGGATTGGACAAGCTGAGACAATATGATCAATGGTTTCTACTTGCTCCAGGCAAATGCGGCATTTGTCATCTTGGGAAATTTTGAGAACCGCTTTATCATAATGTCGTGTTCTCAAGGCCTGATCTTGGGCAGCTATTACAAGTGCTTCCGATTCTGGCTTCATCCTTCCCCTTTTAAGCCACATAAATGATTGATCTTTATTGATCTGCACCTTGTCCATTCTTTTTAGGTATTGACCGTGGAGTGGTTTGTCTCTCCACGATTTCTTTAACATTTTTTGTGTCTCACACTTCATGTTTAGCAGCATCAGAAGTTCAGTGTCTGTGTTATTCGACGTGTCTTGCCTAGTTTTCTTCGCAATGTTTCTTGCTACACTAACAATGCCTCTGTTTCCCATTCTTCGGTCAGATTTCATGACCTGCCTCATTAGAGGGTCGTCTTGATGGCTGACTACATACTTACCCAACCCGACTATTGCGTTGTGCCAGGAGGCCTCAATTTGTCTGAGGCCTCTTCCTCCTTCCTTACGTGACACATAAAGTCTATGTATATCAGCTCGAGGGTGGGAAACATGATGCATTGTCAGCAGTTTTCTGGTTTTTCGATCCATGGTGCGAATTTCTTGCTCAGTCCAGTCCACTAGTCCAAAACTGTATTCGGCTACAGGTACCGCCAAACTACCTATTGCAGATATTTTATTCCTGGAATTCAGAGCGGACTGCAGGACCAGTCTCACTCTTCTATAATACTCCCTACGAATTCTCTCTTTCATTCTGCCATTCGAGATGGTTTCACATTCTTCAATGCCCAGATATTTGTAAGTTTTACCTGGCTCAAGATCTTGAATCACAGTGTGCGTATCAATTTCAATGTTCTCAGACGTTGTGAGTTTCCCTCTTTTTAAATTGATTTTTGCACACTTGTCAAGACCAAACTTCATGCAGATGTCATTGCTAAAGTCATTCACGACAGACAGCATTTGGGAGAGAATCGCTTCATTCTTGGCAAACACTTTCAGATCATCCATGTAAAACAAATGTGATACTGGCCTTTCATCACCATGGAGCTTAAAACCAAAGTCAGCTTGCGACAACTGTCTCGATAGTGGGATCAAACTAATGCAAAACAGCAGAGGGGATAGTGAATCTCCTTGAAAAATACCCCTGTTAATCTGAATACTTCTGGTTTCTACTGCTTCCTTTCCGCTGTGGATTAGTAACCTGGTACTCCACGACTTCATACTAGCCTTGCAAAACTCAACAAGTCTAGGATGAAATCGATAGATCTCCAGGGTCTTCAAAATCCAATCGTGTGGTACACTATCAAAGGCCTTTTGGTAGTCAATCCAAGCCATGCTCAAATTACGTTTGCGTTTCTTTACATCATTCAAGATGACTTTATTCAGTAGCAAGATTTCCTTACACCCATAAGAGCCTTTACGACATCCTTTTTGTTCAGCTGGCATTAGATGATTCTTATCTAGATGTCTATACATTTTGTCAGCTATAGCTGAAGTTATAACTTTGTACAGTACTGGCAGACAAGTAATTGGCCTGTAGTTCTTCGCCAAAGAGCTGTCTCCCGCTTTGGGTAGCAAATACGTGATGCCGCGTGTGAGCCATTCCGGGATTTCCTTTGGGTTTTCAAAAATTTTATTAACAGCCTTTGCTAGATAAGAATGTATTGCTGTTAATTTCTTAATCCAATAAATCTGGATCTTATCAATCCCGGGGGACTTCCAGTTTCCCATGTTCTTAATTGCTTGGAAGAGGTCCTCTTCCGAGAATTGGTGAACATCTTCCACTGTTTCTACAAGTTCATCGGCAGCATCAACTTCAGATTGAAGCCAAGATGCGTCTTTGTTGTAGGATCTGCTCTCTTCCCAGATTCCTGCCCAAAATGCTTCGACGTCATCTTTTGAAGGAGTAACAGCTTTGCCATTCGGTTTTTGAGTCAGATTGCGATAGAATCTCTTCGCGTCTGTTTCAAACAACCGGTTCTGTACACGGAAATCTATTCTACGTTTGTACCTTCTTATTCGTTGAGCCCATGCTTGAATTTTCTCTTTTAGCTTCTCAACTACCATTAGCCTTGTTGTGTCATTTTCAATTTGGTATTTTTGTTCAACATTGAATATTTTTCGTTGAACTTTAGAGGTGTGCGTTGATTTAGAAGATGCCTCAGCTAAGAATGATATTTCACGCCGGGTGTCGGCTATCCGTTTCACAATTCTGTTCATCCATGGGGGTACAGAGCTGTTTACTCTGTTTTGGTGTCGGCCGTCGGTGTTCTTGGCTGGCCCCAAAATTATCTGAGATACTAGATATCCAGTTGCATATATGATGTGATTGATTTCAGTAATATCTAGATCTCTGCTTGGGGTCTCCACCACCTCATTTAAGACAGAATTAACTGTTTCTATCACTCTTTTAGCTTTGGCATTTTCGTATATTCTCCTCAACGGTTCGCGAGATTCAAACGGAAGTTGACTAACTCTTTCTATCTCGCGCCGAAGGAGATTTCGCATCATGTCCTTATCGTGTAATTCATTGCCAGATGAGTTTTCACCACTGACGTGTGTTTCACTGGAAAGCGATGAACCTTCCACGGGATCATCATTTTCAAGTTATTATTATTATTATTATTATTATTATTTCAAACAAATTCTAATAATCTACAGTTACTTTGATTTTCAATTAGTATAAAAAAGTACTTTTGTGACGGAGATGTAAAACAGAGTCAATTTTTAAAATAAATTAAGGATAATAGGAAAAGAAGTTTTAATCGCATTAGCAGATTTTACAAATATAATTTGAATCACAGAAATGCTATATGCAAATTCACTAAAAACAACCCTCTGAAGAATATTTTATCTCCTAGCCGCTTCTCAATATACAGATAAATGCAGTTAAATTTAACATATTAGCAAAAAGCAAAACTTCCAATTCAAGATCTTGAAATTTCAAGTTAAGAGAAGTATTCACTTTGGAGATGGTTCGTAGTGCATTCCAATTCAAATCTTATTACATCCCTCCAGTGATGGTAACCGCTTTCCTTTCTATTTAATCTACACAACCAAATATTGGCATGAAATCCTTGACAATTTGGAGGCAGCAAGGTATGATTTCTGTACCAAACATTCGGTGTACGGCAGACATAAGTTGTACATAGGCAAACATTGTGTACAGTAAACATACGGTGTACGGCAAATGTACGGTTTCTGTACCAAGCTATGAAGTGCAAAGGCCTTTCCAAAATCACATTCCAAAGCATAAACACCATTAAATGAAACTGACCGTGAGAATTCACAGTTCTCCTTTCGGCACAACAAATTGAACATTTCTGTGGAATCATCAATATTCTTTGTAGAGAGTAATATTAAATTGTTTAGTGAAAGACTGCCTTTTTAATGATGATAATTCTTATGTAAGTCCAATAATTTTCAGGCAGACTCAACAGTAATATATTTTTTATTTTACAATCCTTCCAATTCCAATATGTAATCAATTGTTTTCAAAAAAGTGAAAGAAACATAATTTATTCAGCTAATGATTTATACATAAATTCATTGATGCAGTCAGTTTCTTGTAAGTTGTATTTTATATTTTATAATTTGTATTTATTTATTTACGTCAAAAAACAGTTAAAAACTGCGTATGACGAGCTATGGGGAGAAGTGAATTTGTAAATATAGATTTTGTAAAAATATCTACATATAATCAAATGGAATAATGTTCTGTATTATTTTATTTTATTGTATTTACTAGACCCTGATGAGGAAGGCCAATGACCTTCGAAACGTTGGAAAGATTGTAAAATAAAAAATATATTACTGTTGAGTCTGCCTGAAAATTATTGGACTTACATAAGAATAATCATCAATATTCTCCTACTCCAGTCAAAAATTCAACCTGGGAACTTGAGCACTGAACCCTAACCCACTACTACCTATCTATCAGCATGCTTCAATGCTGAAAAAATCCGCACTTTAATAATGGTGAATACTTCTAATCACAAAAAAATATGTCACATTATTAATTACTTTCCGTTTACCAAGAAATATTGTGATCAGATTACACCACGTGTAGATGGCGTTGGGCCAGCAGATCAGTTTTAACACCTCACAGCCAGCGTTGCCAGACGATTAAATGTTTTTACCAGTACCAACCTTCAAAAATCGTAGTATTTCCACTACAAATCCTGGTACCAATTACAATTGTTATGAAATTGTTCATATTACAATTCTATTGTGATTTAACGGGCACAGGAAGTTCGTTAAATTTAACTTAATATCGATATATTTTGAATATTAAACTAAATGGAAGCATAGTGGAAAGAAAAAAAGTATTTCCTTCATAAATGGCAGACTAAAACGTTGTATCCTTTTCTCCTACAGAATGTCCCGAAAAAATATCATTCTATGTCGCTTTTCATGTTTTTACGGAAGTGTTTTCACAAAATCACAGTTATTTGTAATATTTTTGTTCGGGTTTAATTATTGAATAAAAAATTATAGGAATCTTAAATCGTTCATCATCAATTACTAAACTTAAAATCCTGGTATTTAAGCGTACCAGGATGTCTTCATCCTGGTACATGGTATATTCATTAAAATCCTGTTAAAAATACCAGAATCCTGGTACGTCTGGCAACACTGCTCACTGCACAGAATCTATAACCAGCACCAGCACACAATCAGTTGTACCAGATGATGTCAGTACCAGCAAATACTATAAAGACAATACAGGACACTTCGCGATATATCGAGAAACATCCATCTGGTGGCAGAACCTGGTAAAAACTCATACACCCTAACCTCAGTGCTCTGTTGGTGTTTGTTGTCTGCTTGATTTCTTTTCATTTGATTGTCTTTCTGTTCGATTTCTGCAAAACATATTTTACAATACTGTTCTTTACATCATTCTACGTATGGCAGGAAACAATTCTGTAGTTTTTGGCTTTATTATAAAATACAGCAGAACTCACGTTCGTTCATCACATTTCCTCGTGATAAAAACAGGTAAAAATTGAAAGAATCTTGAACATGAATGAAGCTAGTTTAGTACAATTTGACTTCTATGCATTATACTGCGATTTTTGTAGGAAGAGCTCTCAAGATAACTCAAATCCCATCTTCGCGATGGAATATGTCACGGCATTTCGTATCATTCACAGCCGTTTCGCTAGATTTCGCACAATCGCGACCGTATGAAGCAGTGCATGCGATCATGCGACTTCTACCGGCAAGACCGAGAAAAGACGCGAAATGCCGTGACATATTAACTATAACTGTGACATAACTGGATAACTAACATAACTGGATATTAATGCTGTGACATATAACTATTAATGCCGTGACATAAAAACTATAACATTACTTAATTGAGAGACTACTTACACATTGCCATTCCTAATGCCATGTGTAACGAACATTGCAGAAATGGATAACACTGAAGATATTCCTATAAGTTTAGTACAGGAAAATGCTGAGTCCTATGTATGTGGCTGGTTGTGTAGTACCGTGCCATATGATGGTTGTAGAAATGCTTAACAGAATTTGGATGAAAAGTATAAATTAAGAAACTCGAATATTCTGATTAAACAGTAAGTGAAAGCCACGCCTTTCTACCCAAATGAATTCGCTATTAGTTTTCTAAGACTGAATATGTTTTCAATAAACACTTTTTAAATGGTTTACGTCAAAGTAAACTTGACGTAAAAAAACAATTAATGCAAATCAATAATATTCATTTGCAGAATATTTTATGTAAGGGGTGTAATAATCTGTATGAAAGCAGAGGTATCAATGTATTGATACTGTGCTTTTTAAAGGAAGCAAATGGAAAAAAAGCCAAATGTATCAGTGGAAGTGTTTAGGCAAGAAAAATCTTGCATTTGTAACAAATTTATTCGTGAAAATAATGTTAATAATGTTCATTAAATGTTCAATGTTCTTATGTCCATTATAATTTTCCGTAATTTGAGCCCTTCAATATAATTAAATCACAGCGAGAGTAAGTAAAAATAAGTCTTATTTCGTTAAGTAGATTAAAAAATATTTGTTTCTTCCGTAAGAATCACATTGACATTTCTATTTGGCGCTACATTACCAGGTTCTGACACTAGGATCGCTAGTGAGAACTTGTTTCCATCGGTTGCGTGGAAGAACGGGGAACTGTCCTGTATTGTCTCTATAGTATTGTATTTATTTGGTACCAGTCTGTTAATAGTCTGTAGTAGTAGTCATATTTCATGGAGTAAAGAACGTACATGTAGTATAGTTTTCTTTGGATTTTGGCGGATGTTAGACAAGATACTTGAAGATAAATGTCATACAACAACGAAATGTTATGATTAGAGACCGGAAAAATAGGTAGTATTAAACGCCATAATATGTACATAAATATGTAATGAAAACGGTAAGAATATGTGATAAATACGTATGTAAAATCGGATATAATATGTAATATTAAAATTTTGTAATTAAAAACCATTTACATAGCAAGAAATTACATTTAGAAAAACTGCTCACTTTACATCACACAACTTTCTCGTCAGTAGTAAAAGATTAATCTATTGTAATCCAGGACAGTAGTTTAGCAGCCAGACATGTCGCAATAGAAGCTATCGCACTAACTGGTGAGATCTACGATCAGCAAACATACACTAACATTGCATCTTCATCGAAGTGTTACAAGTCGGCGATCGCAAATGTTTCTCGGAAATTAAGGTCACAGGTCACAACCGCGGTGTCAATGATATTTTGGACATCTAAATTTCCCCAATAATGTAGGGAAAATTCTGATTTAAAAAAATACATCTTTTCATAAAAAATATGGAATTAAAGTACAGAAAATTGATAAAATAAGAAAGTTTATTGTGAAAACAGCAAAATATGTAATATAGTACTAAATATGTAAAAATATGTAACGAAAAAATTGGGTATTGTGTTAGGAGGGCAATGATTCGCCAAGATTACAATTTTGAGAACGGTAAGTAGAAAGACAAAAAATATGTAATTACATAAAAATTCAGTCTCTAAGGTCCGATTAAATTAAGGTGATTGACATTTGTGAGTGGAGGGGAGCGACGTTGCCAGGTCGCAAACCACTGAGCACGTGTTACCGGGACACGAAAACAAACACTTCAAAAAATACGTTTAAAAGTGTAAAAAATACGACAAAAGCCTAACCTCAAAGCAACTCATCACAACCCAGTACACATTGCGCGCGCAGCACAGGCTGAAACGCGGGCGGCGCGGCGGCAGGGAAGTCGCTGTGCGATGCTCAAATGTTCCCCGTGTTCGGCAGTGGCAACTGAGCGACCTGACACGTCACGTTTTGTCTCTCTGGTTGGCAGCTGCCATGGAAACGGGAGACACGTCCTGACGTCACACAGAACTGTCAATCACCTTCTTAATTTAATCGGACCTTAGTTATGATAATGAACTCGAAAAGGTTTAAAAAATTGCAGTATACTTTGTATATCATACGTCTAGGTTGCATTTAAAATTAATTTTTTAATCAAAAAAGAGGACATTTCATCCTTTCTTGTAAAATCAACCCGGACAGTTTTTCATACTTTAAAAAGAGAGCAAGGCTGGCGATAAGAGAACGTATGGTAACCCTATATATTACTCACAAAGGGATTCCAGCAACTATCTTCATTCACTTCAACCATTTCTTCTTTAACCTAAAGGTAACACAAAAACAGTCATTTAAAAATATGCATACCATTAACATATGCTGCACGTAGAACATACTACAACCGAACACCAGTTTGAGCTTCATTGATTAAGTGTTCGTAATTCATTAATCTAAATCATATATTTTTTAAGTATTGACGAATCACTTTCTCACATTATGTCAAATATACAGAAAATGCTCACATTTTCTATTTTAATAATGCTTTCCGTTAAAATATTAATCTCTTCCATCACTCACAGCCAATTCACAACTGAACAATTTTATTTCCTGTTGTTGACAAAGCTAAAAAAGAAACTCTCCAAGACTGCAGGTTGCCTGTACGCACATGCAGGCGCTTTGGTCCATGGACAAGGAATAAAAAAATACCTCCCTCCACTCAAGGCCCTCTGTATGTATGCCTCAGCCAATGATGTATATAAATACCACTAGATGGCTGACTCCGCGCTTTCCCAATAGGCGGAGGTGAGGCCGTATAGGGAGCCATGTTGCACGGCAAAAGCTTCGAACGTCAATTGCAGCCGATGACAGTTCGGTAGATTTTTACGAGTGTAACACGTATACATTGTATTTATTAACATGGTTCTGTTCCATCATAAGAAAGTAAAGCTGTAGGCAACAACATATTGTCGAAATATATTTTATAATTTACATAAAACTACGCACAGCATTGACAAGGTGTTACCGGAGACTTGCAAAAATGAGGACTTGTTTTTTATGATGACTTACAGGTACAAACTTCTTATACTACTTCAGAAGAGATCAGTTTATATGATAATCCTGCACGTGACAGTAAATAATTATTACTACGGCAGCTTTATTATAAAGGATTCTTTCTCTGTTTCAAAATTCCGTTTTCAAATATAAGAATAAGACGTACTTATTGTTCATGTGATTAGAAAAACTGCGTTTCACTCCAAATATCCCTTTTTTCTCTCTAAACGGATGGTTGTAAATAACTGCTGGATTTGGGAGGTGGCAGAGAGATGAAAACACGTAGAAAAATATAGTACATACGTACTTTTTATGGGCAGACATTTTTATTTGCATATGAATACAAAACTTTTTGCAGGAACAAACATTCAAATGACACCTTTCACCATTGAAAGAAAATATTCAAATAATAAAAAATGTTTCTTTTAATTTTACGTAACAGGAAATAGAACAAAACATACATTTAGAGAATAAATGAATAGATTAAAATACATGTTCAAAACATGAACACTTATGACTAAGATTCCACTGGTACACGCTATTGTTGAGAAACCCACCTTATAGTGGTAAAACATGGATCAAACAAAGGCTAAAAATAATTGATTTCCTGGGCCAATTTTGAAAATAACAATTACATTACGTAAAGATCAAAATGAAAACATTTAAAAAATCAAAACAAAAAATGTTTCACTAATCACTCAAGAGAAAACTCACTAGAACACACCGCTTTCGGCAATACGAACAAGGTTTTTGCCGTGCAAAATGGCGCCTTGGGTGGCCTCACTGCCAAGGCGACAGTCATCCATCTAGGAGTTTATGTATACATCATTGGCCTCAGCGCAGCTAGCGTGACGTCACAGCGTAGGTTCAAGATATTTCGAGATAAACTTGAACCGAAGACAAGCCAAATGAGTTTGTACCATGGTGTAAGAGATATTCTTCTCGTCACCTTAAAGTGAGGACTAAAATTAAACTTCTGAAAAATGTTGCTGTCGCATGGACATGTGTACTGCAAAGCGTCATAAGGTATTTTCATGTATTTTTGTGTTGGCAATTGTTGTTGCCAACATTACCAAAATTACCAGATATGTATCGTAATAATGCGAATAGTAACATGTTTTTGATTTACGTTTGCAACAAAAAAATGACGACTTCCGGAGATACCACCAACATTTCAACCGTGCATCCATGATTTTACATTGTGATCGTTTGTCTTTATATCGAGTGACTTGCGCTATTAATTCCATAATTTTACATTTGTTTTATTTCAGTTATTTCACGTCTTGTGAAATAACAGTGAAAATCTTTATTATTACATTAGTTTCCCCAGCTACTATATAGTCGGTTGATCACTTATTTGGATTTGGTATTTCAGATTGAGGTTCAATCAATTCATTTTTTTATTTTATAGAATATTAATTTATTATTCGCTATGTTTCATTATTTTGAGTTATTTAAAGTTATAAATGATTCAACCTAGGGCATACGGACCTGTTCTTGAGTAAAAATCACATGAATTCAAAATTAACTTCAATGTAAATAAACATTGTCGATTATGGAAAGAATTAATGGATGATGGAACTCGTGTCACTCACATATTGGTTACATCATGGGTGGCAAAATTATTGGAGGTAAGTGAATTCCATTTGTGCTACTAGTTCTATATGTTTAAACTGTTTATAAGAGAACTTTCCGTAATTAAAGATTAATTGTTGCTAATGACCGTTAACATAAAATTGTAATAAATATAATCATATTTTATAATGTTATTGTTTTTATAGGTGGATGCATGGCGTAAGGAAAAAGGTGTGACAGATTTCCTTCCAAAACGTGTCGTCTTCTGCGCATGACGTCACTCTGGAGGCTAATGAGTCTATGGAGAACTACAGAGCCAGTTTACCGCGTTAAATTGCTGTGTGGTGGTTATTTGGCGATTTGTGTATGGGTTCTTTCGAAATATTGCTTTTCATTTAATTAATTTTATAGTTTAGATGTGTTAGAAGATGTCTTCATGTGCTGTATACGGTTGCAATAATAATAGAAATATTAAAAGAAGAGAAAAAATTGTATTTGAATTACCAAATTAACTATATTTGATTTGGTGAGTCTCCATGTGTATATATTTATATTATATCGAGTACTATTCTATACTCTTCATTTTTTTAACTATTCACTATGCATTTTTATGACTACTGATCCATACTTTTGTCACTGTTTAGATTGTATCTTCTTTCTTTACCATTATAGCCTGAAGATGGGGAAAAATTAGTTCTCGAAACGTCGCTTTTGTGAATTTTCAATTTTTGTACCTGGATATTGCAATAAAAACGTTTCGTCTGTTCTAAACAATCTGTGGCCACATTCATTAAGAAGTTATTTAAATGGAATATCTCACGATATTTCGCGTCGTTCTCCGTTGTGCCACCAGGAATCGCATAATCGTCAGCACTGCTCGATATTTGCGATCATGCGATTCCTAGCGGTACAACCGAGAACGACGCGAAATACCGAGAGATATTCCATTTTATTGACACCCCCCCGTGCGCCAAGAAAGAAAAAACCGAAGTTCTCTAACTTTCCCCCTCAAGGCCACTCAAATCCCATCTTCGCGATAGAATATGTCACGGCATTTCGCGTCTTTCTCAGTCTTGCCGGTAGAAGTCGCATGATCGCAAGCACTGCTTGATGCGATTGCGATCACGAGAAATCTAGCGGAAGGACTGAGAAAGATGCGAAATACCGTGAAATATTCCATCGCGAAGATGGGATTTGAGGGGCAAAGTTAGAAAAATTGCCGTGTAAACTCAGGGCTGCTCAAGCAGAGCGAATCGGCAGCGTGAAGCCGTGTTGTCAGCCGAGAGCGGGACAGCAGAGTCCGAGCGTCCTTGCGATAACCTCTGACACAGGGTCCCGGTAACTCCAGTCGTGGAAACGTGGAAGTCGACACGAGCACTTCACAGACCAGAGCATCTACACCGACAATTTTCAATGCAGTGTGGGAAGAAAAGTATCTTTTCGCCGACTGCGTCAGCTATGCCAAATGTTTAGTTTACAAAAAAAGTGCTCAATCACGTGAAGAAGTTTAATGTGCAACGACATTATACAGTTAATCATGCTGATGAAAATGACAAGTACGCTGAAGATGAACGAAAGGAAGTTTTCAGTGCTCTGAAAAACAATGCCTCACTAGAAGTACGTTTTGGATGTATTTTGATGTTCTTATATTGTTTTGACAGTAAAATAATACAATACAAAAGAGTTTAATTTGTTTGTGTACCAATACTACAACGTGAGCACTTTTCACAGAAACTTTCACAGAAAAGAACTTATCACAAAACCGTTTTCCAAAACTGCATCAGCATGCAGCTCGATTGTTAAGTACGTTTGAATCAACATACAACTGTGAGCAATTTTTGGCTTCTTTGAAAATTTGTAAATCTCGAATGAGAAGTACAATTACAGATCACAATCTGAAATGCATATTCCGGCTCAACAGCACAATGTCATCTGTAAAAAAAAGGGGGGGATATTGCGAGAAAAATCACTTAAAAGGTGTAAGAAAAGTATTTGATTTTTCAATCAGCTTCAATTTTTTAATTTTAATTTCCTTTACTTTTAGTATATTTATTACTACTTTATTTAATAACATTTATTGTGTAACCTTTATAATAATTTACATATTCAACAGCATGATAAACTGTGTAATGTCTCCGCAATAAATTTTCTTTGTTATTGAGCACTTTTGCAACTAAACATTTGGCATTGCCGGCGCAATTTGCAAAAAGATACGTTTCTTTCCTTGCTGCATTGCAAATTGTTGTTTTTTAATTTTCAAATTACACTAATATGTTAATATCTAGTAAATGTTCCAATAAATGTTACAAAACTATTTTACCGTTTTATCTGTCGTAATATCCTTTCCCAGAGCAATGAGACGTGTTCAGTCCGAACAATGGAATATACCCCATAGAAATACTACGTGACCCACTGTGCCGCATACCGCCGATCGATATTCGATGACGTAATTTGCTCTTTCTGCGGCGAAAGAGGAAAGGGTAAATGATTGAGAGGCCCGATTCATACAGAAACGTGATTGACCTCATATCAAAATTTGGACTTCCCGTGTCATATCATCCGCTGGAAGTTTGGGCTTTTCTTCAATAATAAAAAGTTTCTCGCATGGGGAAAATTTAATGACGTCAAAATGTAGAAGTAAACACTTGGCTATAATTTATAATTAATTTCTTCAAAACTAAACCATTAAACTCAATTACAAAATAACCATCACATTCATAAGCGTTCTGTGAATAACTGGTAAAAAAGTCAGTAGTTTATGATCAACACAATTGAAGCTATCGTTCAGTAAACATGTTAAATATTTGCGCGTGATATTGGATGGACGAGCCGAAAATACGGAGCCTTGTGAATTGGCAGCGCATCTTGCGATAGAAAGAGAGAATCTTAAGCAAAATTGTATTGGATAGAAAGAGAACGCAATACTCCATAAGACTCCGTACTGCAATCAAATGCTTAGGCGCTCTATAGATCAAGATCCGAAGACGTAAGCATGGCCCGCTTGTACATGCGGCCACTTCATGCAAACATTTGCTACCATATAGCAAAGTTACTAAAAAATGTGCCAAAAAATAAATTACTTAACATTTTTCCTGTATTGTTATCAATTTTACAGGACAAAAAGGACATTCCATGTAAATTTAAAAAAGGAAGGAGGACAGTGTTAAAAAAGGAGGAGATGTCCTCCAAAAGGACAGATGGCAACAATGCTCTTGTGACTGTTCTAGTGAGCAAGAAATACGAGGGCTTGTTTTTGGCCCGAACTAATCAGAAATAGATTTTCTGTGGCCTAATTCAAAGAGGGAAGATGCATGATGAAGTGATTCAGAATTTTTATAATGTGTGTGTTTGTGGAACAATACACAAAACAATTCGTAAAACCGTGATTAGTAGGTTCTGCAACATTTTGTGGCAGAACCCAAACAAATAAAAGCAACAGCCGAAAGCTAATCAAGTATTAAAATAAAACTTTTGGGTTCATTTCAATGTGTGTTTCTGTTTTCTTACTGCTTCCTATTCCTTCATTATCTCTTCCATTTTAATTCCTATTATTCTGATGTGCTACATAAAGATGCTTTCATGATAACTATATCGATGTCTTGTGAGAAATGATGAGTGAAAACAGTTATCTTATATTAATGTTAATCTTATATTAACAGTTAATTCCAGTGAAAAGTTTTATGTAAGTAAAGGTTAGGTAAAGTGTGTTAACCGCTGAATTGTCTTAAGGGACATTTTTTTAAAAACGAATAAATTTCGCCTTTGTTTTGAACAAAAGTTACTAATATTCTTCATGAACATCAATTGCATGAAAACGTAGAAACAAAATACTTAGGCTATATTTTTTTCATTTAGAATTACTCTTGGCACGGAGTGCCAACGAGGCGATCTATTAACAGCGAAATTGTGCTATAAGATTATATCGTTTGCATCTAAAATCGAAATATTCGACTCCAAATGCTAGGTCTCGCTGTTTGTCTCATACATCAATGCAAGACCAACTACAATATCTCAGACCAGAATCAAGACCAACTACAATATGTATTGTAGTTGGCCTTGATCAATGTAAGCCCTCTATTTTAGCTCGGAGCTTACTTGCCTCCGGTCTCTTGTATAAAGTCGGCCGTGATTCCTCCACACCGAAACCGAGCACATGGTTTCAATCGAAAGTACCTTTGGAAAGTACCGCACACTAAATATCAACAATCTGTGTCTTATGAGCCGACCTTGTGAGGGCAGCACGGATGCAAGGCGGCGGCAACGGCGGGAGGAATTTTAAAATATTTCGTTCACGATTTGGTTCGGGATAACCTGCATCCATGAAGTGTTTATAAATATCCTGTATTGTATACTTCGTGCCTGCATCTCACTTGGCAGAGAGTTTCCCTCTTAGCTTTGTCAAGAACAGAATATAAAGTGTAATCGGGCTGTGCTAGTGATGGAAGAGATTAATATTTTAACGGAAAGCATTATTAAATTGGAAGCGGTATGTCCTGTGATTTAGAGAAATGTGTTATGAACACTAAATGAACGAAGCCCAATCTCAGTTGTAGTAGATGTTCTACGTGCAACAGATGTTAATGGTATGCTTACTTTTAAATGATTGTTTTTGTGTCACCTCTAGGTTAAAGAAGAACTGATCGATGGAAATGACGATAATTGCTGGAATGCATTTGTGAGTAATATTTGCATTAGTGGCATAATCTAATCAGTGTTTTGTGGTAAATGGAAAGTAATGGACAGGGTTGGGCAGTATTTAAATACTTGTATTTTAAATGCATTTTGTATTTGAAAAACTATTTTGAGGGTTTTGGACATGAATTTTGGAGGTGTATTTAAATTCATTAAATTGGTGTATTTAAAAAAGGAAATACTTTAAATACTGATGAAGATAACGAGGATAGTTTCTTTTTGGTTGATTCTGCTAGTGAATGAACCTCATTGAAACGAAAATAAAAGCACCTTTCAGCTGTTGAACTTCAATTCTCTTTATTTTTTAAATAATAAATCTAAATCATTAAAAATTCTGGATGATTATTTGACAATAAAAAAAGCATTCAGTTCTTATAACCCTAGTTTATATTCATCACCAGTTTAATAACCATTTTCTTTGCGGGTTTTATAAATTTGCCAACTTGGGGGTTTATTGTCCGATTTGTTTAAAAACTAGTTTTTTAAAAGGGAATTCCATTTATGAGTTAAGCATGTATTTGATGTTATTTTATATTTGGTGTGGAAGTATTAATGATAGTGTTTTTGAGAACGTAAGTTTTTTTTATTCTAGGCCTCAAGAAAATGTGCGCTAATTATCTTTCCCCACACGTCATATACAGTTTTTACTCTTTTTTGACAAATAAAATAAAGTTAAAGTGTTTTGTACTTGAAAATTTTAGTTATGGTTCAGAAATTTATGATTTAATTAGTAATTTATTGTAATTGACAATTACAATATAGTTGCAATAAAAGAGTCAATAATTTAAAATTATTGTATTTAGTGTATTTTAAGTATTTGAAGTATTTTAAATATGTATTTCGCAATGCGAAACCTAATGTATTTTGAGTATATATTTAAATACTTATTTACAAATTACTTTGGCAAAGTATTTAAATACTAAATTTAAAGTATTTTCCCCATCCCTGGTAATTGATGATTTGACATACTGGGTTTTAGAAGAAGTAGCCTGTATTTTGAAAGTGCAGATTTCTCAGCGTTGAAGCATGCTGTGCAATGGGTAATGGTGTGTTAGGTTTCAGTGCTCAAACACCCAAGTTGAATTTTTGATTGGAGCAAGAGAAAATTGAAGGTTCCACAGAAATGTCTAATTTATTATGCCAAACGGAAAACTGAATTTTACGGAGAATATGATTTAATGGAGTTCATGTTTTGGAAGGTGATTCTGGAGGGGCTTTTGCAAGTAATAGCTTGGTAAAGAAACCAAATGATATTCACCTAATTGCCTGAAATTTGTCATGGATATAATGCCAATCGTGGGTGTGTAGATTTAAAAGAAAGGGAAGGTGTTATCATCACTGGAGGTATGTAACGTTATTTGCATTTGAATGCACCATGAACCATCTCCAAAGTGAAAACTTCTTTAGATTTGAAATGACAAAATCTTGAATTGTAAATTTTGCATTTTACTGTGTTAAATTTAATGGCATTCATCTGTATATTAAAAAGCAGTTAGGAGAGAAAATATTCTTTAGAGTGTTGTTCCTTTTAGTAAATTTGTATGTAGCATTTCTGTGATTTGAATGATATTTGTAAAATCTGCTCCTTCGATGAAAATTCTTTTCATTTGTATATAAATTAAGTACGCTAGCCGGTGCGAAAGGGGAACGCCCGTATTGCAACTAGCGCACGCACACGCATGACATTGCGATAGATAGTTGATGGTGAGAAAGGAGCAGGTAGGGAGACCGATTACACTAGACTTACCGTTCCTTTCACACACATATTTGCACCATTGGGGGGGGGCATGGATAAGTGTAATATAATTGAAGTGTTTAAAAATAGTAAACTTTTTGTGAGGTTAGGTTAAAGATTCATGAGCTCCAAACGCAGAGAAAACTTCACTTGCCTTTTTGTAAGAGGTGGAAAAATGAGTGCTTATGTATTCTTATTTGAAATTGAATATTGCAAAATTGTCCATAATGATAAAATAAAATAAAAAGTTACAGAAATTGGAATTCTTGGAAATCTGGAAAAGATGTGGAGTAATCTTCCATAAGAAATAATGTTCCTTGACGTACATTTGCCCAGTGCAATTAACAACATGTGAAACAAAGTTTTTTTTCTGCAGAAGAAAGATCTATTTTTAAGATATAGTAAACAAAAGTTGGTTTAATGTTTAAATATTTCAAGTCTTCGATAATTAGTTTCTTTACAAAGAACATGCATGTAAACTTACCCTTTCTACTCTCCTTCAATAATCTGTGTCTGATTCTCATGTCAAATGGGTTTATTTCATATTTATTCTGACTTGTATAAATGTGATAGGTTAGTTTTTCTTCTAGTATCTTACATCTCGGGTATTCATTAGTTCTTAATGGACACAAATTTTTGTTTATCAATAACTAATACTACAAGAACACATGAACTATTTTTTAGTTGCTCTGTTGTAATAAAATTATTTTTCCCTAGAATTGATTGGTTGAATGAATTGATTAATTTTTCTCCAAAAAGCCCCCGCCGTGAATTAATTTCATACTGGGTTAATTTTGTGGTATAATGTCATTGCTGAGATTTTAATTTGAATGAGGTTCTGCATATTTCAACTAAGATTATAGAAGGCATTGTATTTGGTACTAGATTAAAAAAATTCCCAAATATAATTATAAATGAAGTAAATTACTTGGTTGGCTACATACACTTGTATGTGACTCTTGAGTTGTCAGGGATTGTTGCTTTCAAGTTTACATAGTATTTTCTGTAAGGTTGTTATGATTTAAGTCATGATTTTCTTTAAAAAATAAATGATTTAAATCAATGTTTATTATTTGTAATTTTTGAAAATATATTTGCATTTTAAATATTTGTAAAATAAAAATTACTCAGATAAAAATACTTAAATCAATTAGTAAGTTTATGTAAAGAATATATTATATTTCTTATAAAATATTTCACATAATTAATTTGACAGCACTCGCTAATTTAACACCTATACTGTATCCTGGCACACACAAACTACGAGTAGTTTATAGAAAAACGTGTTTAAAGCTTCAATGGTGTCCATAATTCTAGGTTTGTATTAAAATGTGTAAAAAATGGAATTTTATTAATACTCATTTAAAGAGCAAAATATTGTTAAAACTAATGAAAACAGTTTTAATAATATTAACCTTTTTCTTTATGTGTATATGGATAAAATACCATTGTACAAGTGGGAATCATACGTAACTGGACTGTTGTGGGACTGTTAAATGGTTAAGGGATAGTATGCAAGTAGCAACCATTATACTCCAAATTTTTTGATAACAGGAAAACTGCTCAGTAGAATTTAAAGTTCACAAACTTTCTAACATTGTTATACATTTTTCAATGAATTCAATTGCTTTCAACAATAAATGCTTTTTGATTGTGGCTGTATTGTACAAAAAATGGTAAAACTTCTGTGAACGAAGAATGCCTTTTTTCCTAAATCATGCTAATACACGGTGCCACAAGTTTATTTGGTAATGGCAAGAGAAGTGTTTCAAGAGCACCAAACTATAAGTAACTCATATTTAAAGATTTTGTGGGTTAGAGTGGTTTTGCACCAAACTCCTCAAATATGTAGCATCTTTATTTTTTTAAATAAAATTAGAACAATTTAATGATAAATTTAAAAACTTATGTTTTAATTAACTTTTTTTGCATTTAAAGTAATTAAGGATAAATAAATCACTTAACAATTTTGTTTTAAAGTAAAACATCCAATACAATTTTTAAAAAATCGTATTTAAATTAAATAAATCTTATTTAAATTAAAAAATCTTTTTTTTTTTAAAAAATCATTATTTATTTCAGCCCTAATTTTCTGATTCCATAATTATTATTGATGAACATTTTTGTCTCATATTCTTGTTCTGTTTCTGTATTGTAGACATTTTTGTTTTGCTGATTAAATAAGTTAATGTTCTTTCTAATATGAATCAGAAACAAATATCTGTTGGAGATTCACAATTTGAAAATAAGTTTTTTTAATTAATTTAGGGTTCAGGTATATCTTTGGGGAATTCTTCCATCAATATTATTTTGAAAGTGTGTGTAGAACACTTTTGTGGTAAATAACATATAGGTGTTTTCTTCATTCTGACAATACAAAGAAGCAAATAAAGAACTCATTGATGACTTTGCCCTGAAAGCATAGATTCTCACAGAAAGTATCTTTTGTAATTTTCCAATTTCATTTCAGTCTGTATGCCTTAGAAAGTTAGTGCTCATTTTTCAAGACTCGAGGCATTGGTGTACTCTGGCAGGTATTAGAAAACTCTGGCACTTGAAAAGAAGCAAGTACATTGCAATACTGAGATATGGCTGTCAAGCCAAAGTTCGATGGTCTGATCAGCTATTTGTATGAGCAATTTTATGATTGTAACTAAACTGTTATTTTTGTTTCCTGATATTCTTTGTTAATTGATTGTGTAGTCATTTTCTAGATGCTGTTTAGAAATAAATATAGAATTAGATAATAAGAGTAAAGAAATTAATGAAACTGATCTGCAACTCGCTAGTAAATGCATAATTTTGTATTGTGAAGTGTTGCACTGTGAGAACCAAATTACAGGCAATCCTGATCAAAGTGTCTGGAATGCTGCATTGTGAGCTCAGCTACTAGCTATCCGGGCTAGTACCGGAGTCAGTGTTGCCTATATGACAATGCGCCACTCACATACGCCGAGACATCACGAACGGACTTTTCTATCTTCGAAAGACGTATTGTTCTATTCTTCTTTTTTTCCTCTTATCAAAAATTACAAAAAAATTTTTTTTTATTTGTCTCTCACGTCGTTAATAAACATTAGCGGCGATTTGTTTACGAGTACATGTGCTTTAAATAATGTATAAAGTTTCTCGAAAACTACCGTTTTCTGTAAAAAATAGCTCAAAATTCTGTATTTTCAGAAACGCTCAAACGCCATTTTCTCGTAAATGGCTCCAAATTTATCATCTATTTCTTTTGTTCAGGAGGAGTTGGAGCCTCCAATGGCTGTGTTTATTGGACCACCGGTGAAGCAGGAGACATCATGTACTTCTGAAGAGAAGGTAAGAATAACAGGTTACATTCGCAGTTCCCTTTTCAGCGTCTGAGATACTCTGTCCATTCTCTCCACTGTTTCCTAGTGCTCTCACGATTATGACTGTAGGAGAGTATATCACCATTTGTAACGTTTCTCGTTCATAGAAGAATATGACTGGTCATTTATTTCGATCTTGCCAGCTAACTTCTTCGAAGTGTTTAATTCACAAGTGTTATTGTTGTAAGGGAACGTCTAATTGCAGGGAAAAGCCTTCCATTTCATAGTTTCTGGGGATGGTAGCTCAATATAGTAACATGTCAGGTTAGCCAGTCCTGAAGGTAGGTATCATATTAAAACTAGTGATGGTACAGAATGGCACAGATTTTCTCGTACTAGTTTCTAATTTCTTTAGTCTGGGCTAACTTTTCGGACTTGCCACATACTCTTACCAGCTTCCATGTATCGCCGCCCAAGTACATTTTTGAAATTTTCTTAATTTCCTGATAGAACTGAAATATTACTTCAAGATGATTACAGAAGAGTAGTACCTCATCCTATAAGGAAAATTTCGCTGAAATCTTTGGCCTTTTGTAACAAAATGGCGTTTAAGCGTTACTGTAAATGAGAAATTTGAAGCTCTTTTTCACAGAAAACTTAATGTAAACATTAACAGTGTGAGAGATAATATTTGAAAAACAATAATTTGTGTAATTTTTGAAAAAACAAAAGAATACAGCAAAATGAATTTTGTTTGATCTTAAACAGTGGAATTAGCACCAACCGTACGAAAAGTTTGAAAGAAAAACTTGGAGCAATTTTTTGAGAAAATGGCGTTTGAGATTCTCTGAAAATGAGCTCGTTTTCATAGGAAAGCTCATTTTCGTAGGAAACTTTTGAGTTTTGGGGGCAATTTATAAGGAATCATTTAAAGCGCGTATACGAATAAATCCGATAATGTGAACAAATCGTGGTAATATAAATATTAACGAAGAAAGGAAAGAACGCCGAATGACGTTTATGTTATACAGTTTATTTAGCACCATCCCTACGAAAAATTTAAAGAAAAAAATTGAAGCCGATTTTTAGAAAATCTTATTTTTTTATTTTTTGAAATAACACAATATTGTCTGAAAAGTACTGAAAATTTAAAAACAAATTACATGATATTAATGAATGAACTAATTATGGAAAAGAAACTTACTTGAAGGAAATATCTCTGTATTCAATTATTTCATTGATTTAGTCGTCAGATGCGTCACCGAATCTCGCCATGTTATTACTATTGAAAATAACTTAAAGGAATGTTAAAATCAAAGAGGTTACACTGTAAATACGCGCGGGTTATTGCACACAGCGGTTGATATACACTGCCTGCTAAAATACGAGTCGGAGCTTATGATTGGCCAGTAGGTAGGAGAGAGAAGAAAAATCGGACAGAAAAAACGATGAAGTGTTTGAAATACACCGCGCTGATTAGAGCATATTATCTCTAGTTAAACACTGTTTGTTTTAATTTCACGAGTGGAATAGTCACTTAAATTTCCATTATTAATAAGATCAAATTAATGGAACACGTTAATCAAATTAATTTAACTATGAGAATTCCACTTCAAACTCATAGTTGTCGATGCATTCATACGTGGGTGCTCCATTGATAATAAACAAACTTTATCCAAAGGCGTAATTGGAACCCAATGTTGTTTATTACAAGTTCTATTACTATACGCGCACTTTTTCTTGATACTCCACAGCGGGGGGTGCGAGGGGAGGCGGGCTCTGTCTACGTCACGGCAGTGCAGTGCTGTCAACGTCATAGAAAAAAAACTCAGCGTAAAAGCGCGTCTTGGACTAGATAGCAGTGAGAAAAAACGCAAGGTTATTTTAAAATTCTGAAGAAATAATTAATAATAGAAATTATTGCGTAACGAAAAGGTGCACGGTACGCAGAGGTCGTTAGAAAGAGAGAGCGAAAACTGAGAAGTCCGAATTGTAAGGAAGTAGGTGAGCAGCACTGCAAACTGAGCCGTGACGTTCCGAGTGGAGCTCATGTTTTCTGCAGAGCCGTGTTGTGCCAGTCTGAGCGAGAACTAGGGAGTGGAGGATCAAGAAAAAGTGCGAGCATAGTAAAATAGTCAGGCTCTAGCTCTCTCCGAACAAAATGAACAAACATCAAGTTAGTCGTCTCTTAATTCGAATATCCCTTTCTCGCCCAATGAATGACATCTTCCATTTTGATCGAGTGAAAGGTGAATCAGAGCGCATGATTTGTCAGCGCGCGGTGGTTTCGTGGTGCCTCTGGCCGAGTGTGTCTGTAGTTCGAGTCTCGACTGTGGCAAGCTCCCGAGGAGACTTCTAGCGGTCGGCTGGTCCGATCGGTAGTTTACCTTGGTGTCTCGTAATCATACCAACGCAGGAGCAGTACCCTAAGAAACGGGCAATGGACCGCGTGAGACCTTTCCTTTCTCTTCCTTATTATAACTTCATCCCTTACTTGGACACCCAGTCAGGGCCGGCGGATATTGTAGATGTCAAGGCAGCAAAGGTAGCTTCATATTCAGATTCAGATTGGGAGAGCTATGAATTGGGTTATGGCGAAACGAACATTCTGGAAAACGCTCGCTCGCTCGATCTCTGGAAAGACAGAATGTACCCCTCTTATTAGAAGATAATATGAAGAAATAAGCAACCATTGAATAAATCGTTCACCTTTTTACCTGGTTCTCACGGCAAGCAACCTCCCTTTTGTTAATTTTCTTCGCAACAAGTTGCTTTGTTGCTCGCTCGCGCGCAAAAGCGGTTACTCTTTGGCGGGAGCAAAGCAGGGCGACACTAGTACCAACTTTGAGAGCTTAACCTGTTCTCATGGAACGTTAATCCACGCTCACTGAAAACTTATTCCCTGGGTGAAGCAACTGCTGTGAAGTGCCTGTTTGGGCGTTTGAATTTGGCGACAATGCTGGCATAGGTTAAAAACGGCATCTAGTGTGTCTAATAAATATTTTATGCACACGAGTGCTTTGCGGTGGAGCCCGGTAGGAGCTACCACCTGGCGAAGGGAGATGAACTAACAAGCCAGATCCAATGCAAAGACGTTGAAGGGCAAAGAAGACAAAGAAATTTATATACCCGCTCTCTTCGCAGATAGCACGCAGTTTTGGAGGGTCCGACGCGGTACTTTAAAATGTAAATTCTGAGCTGGTAATTAAGGCCAAAGATTGTTATTAAAAACCAGTCTCCCGCCACGGCCCCAAATTTGTATAATTTTTTATGCCAATGTGCCAACAGTAAATATGGTGGGTATCCCACTCGAAAAATTCAGAGTATGTAAAATACCCACTGGGAATTCGGGGTGAGAGGAATATTTCATATTCATCAAATTCCAGAAATGAACGAAGTTCCTCGGTATAGCGCCGACTCAAAACGTATATGCGTTCAACTAAGTTGCAAGATCGGCTCAACAGTATTGCGATTTCATATTTTAAAGCGACATGACCGACAAAATTAATTTTTGAAAATGTTTTAAATTATGTCAAAACATGCAAAGCTCAGCGCTGTTTTTGCTTTGCAAAAATGAAATGCTCTAACTACGTAAAATAAATGTGATAATTTAATGATACATGTGACAATTTGAAAAAGTACGTTATGTATTATTCCCTTCATATACATTTTCGGTTGTAAATGAAGTGGTGAGGGGGGACCCCCACCCGGACTTCACACCAATCGCCGACCCTCTACCCACTTACATGCACTGCACTTCCACACATGTCAGGAGTCGAGACTGGATCTTTGAGCGTGTCCCGGCAGGGGCGGTGCCCCGCTGGTGGGACATGAGGTAACCACGCCAGCCAACCTGGAGGTCGTCGCTGGATCTCACAATCCAGCTGGGGACAACACTGCCACTTCCCGTGACTTAAAAATAATGATCTACATTAACAGGAGTAATGACCGTAGCAGTTAACACGCACAGAAACACGATCATAATAAATTCCGTTGAAGCTCACAGGCATTGTACGCTAACGAGAAAGCCTTGTCTACCTTTGAGAAGGGCCTCCGAACCCTTTCGAGCACGGAGCTCTCTGTATTTGATTTATGAATACAGTCGCGTTTTCATTGATGCCATTCTAAAATTCAAAATGGTGTCCACTTTAATATTTTTTACAGACAGCGTCGCGAGTGAAACAAATTTGCGTTTGTTTGTGCAACCAAAGTGACAAAGAACAGATAGTTTACTTGCATCCACTCCATTTTTATTAGTAAATGGTGAAAGAAATTTTAAAGGGAAAATGCAAATTTGAATCATTTTAATTGCGTACAATAATTTCTTTGAAATAGTGATTTTGCACTGTTTACATGCATTTTTGAGTCCTTACGGCAGAGTGAATTAATATTTTAGGGGAAATGAATTCATTAACTACCGGGCTCGAATTATAAATTATGTACGTTAAAAATGTTACCCAATAAAGCCGAAGGCAGTTTTTTACAAATATCTTTTAGGATTTAAAATTACTAGAAGATAAAACCACATGTGGCCATTTTGTGGTCATGATCAAGTTCAGCACTGCACAATCCACAAAATATTTGTAATTTCATTTCTGAAAAGAAAAAAACAAAGAATTTTATCCGTATCATCGGCGTTAACTGAATAATCAAGAATCTCCTTGCAATGATCATTTAAAGTGCAGGGATGCAAATCATAATGAAGAGATTCTTTATTATTATTTTTCTGCAGGATCCTCTTGCATCCTGCAGTGGGAATGCTTCTATTGCTACAATAAAACAAGAGAGCACTTCATGTTCCCCAGGTAAGTGTATGATACATTTTTTAAAATTATTTCGCGAACCTGGAATATAAAACTATTGGGGTGGTGAGTGCAGTATTTAGTACAAATATATGCCTGAGATGCCCACAAAACAATGTGGCGAGATCGCCCAAACGATTTAAAAAGGCACAGCCGTCCTTGAAGATCTGCAGACCCTGAAAAGAAGCCAATGACTCCCCCACGATTACACGGGTCCGACGACGCCTCTAAAGCACTCATGTGCCAAACCCAACGGAAGTACAAATTCTGTACTTGTTAGGGAACGTAGGGATCTATTTTCTTACATGGTGACAGTGCACAAAATTAATTCGTCAGATTTCCGAATCTATTGCAAACGCCTGTTTGATTTGTTCTTTCCTGAAGACTGAGCGCGTTATCAGCTTGACGTGGAGCATTGAATTGGAAAACTTGTATTTCCTTTTCTGTTTCTTCCTCTTAGTATATTTTTTCACTAATTTTTGAATGGTTTGCGTGAAATACCTGTAAGCAGGGATACTAATTTTCAAGGATTCAATAGAAATTTCAAATATGTTTAAAACGTTTGTTAAAAGAGCATGTTGGTTACTAAAAGGACGACTTTGATGTATATAATTACAAAATCGTCGATATTTGTGCGAATATCCGGTGGACTGAATGTGGAATGCGACAGTGATGTGCAATGCCCTGGGCCGAAGATGAACCGTTTTGGTGTGCGGGCAAATGAGTAAAAGAAAAATAGCCGGGCAGTATTTGAAAATTATAATTTGGAAACATTATAAAAACTAGAATACGTTAGTGTTATGATAATAAATATGCTACAAATATGTACATGCTAATAAATATGCTACATAATGTACATGCTAATAATGATGCTAATAAATATATACAATCATAGTTTTAAAATTTAATATACTTTTACAAAATATTGTCATAAGAAGTTTATATTTAGGTTCGATTTGCGATGTAAAAATTCGCAGAAGCAAGGGTGACAACAGCAACGAAACTATGCGAAATTAGAAATTTCGTTAGTTTCGTGTGCACAGAAACTCAAGTCAGAAGGACAACGATGAAATCTGTTGGCTAGTAACTAATCTGCCTCTTGAACCAAACTTTACTGGTGTTGGAAATTTAGTATCGTTCCTTCGTTATATTATCTGTAGTTTCTCTGCAGGCATTTTATTCAACATTCCGTTTCTTTATTTACAAATCTTGGCCTCACAAAAAGATGTTTACGTAATAATGATGAAGAGGGTGTAAATAATGGATTTTATTTCCGCGGTTGAACCAGGGTCGACCGCTGGGATCAGACGAGTGAAGCATCCAACTGTTTATTTCTCCTCTAATGTATTAATAAGCTTTTACAGAATATCTTAAATTGAATTCAACTTTGTTTCTCTAACCATGGCTTACGTTATACTGCGATTTTTCTAGGAGCGACCCTCAAATCCCATCTTCGCGATGCAATATGTCACGGCATTTCGCGTCTTTCTCAGTTGTTCCGCTAGATTTCGCACGATTGCGACCGTATGAAACAGTGCTTGCGATCATGCGACTTCTACCGGCAAGACTGAGAAAAGACGCGAAATGCCGTGACATATTCCATCGCGAAGATGGGATTTCAGTGGCCTTGAGGGTCGCTCTTAGAAAAATCGCAGTATAGTGTTATGATAAATACGTTAGTGTTATGATAACCTCCTTCCTCGCATGCGACTTTCAACGTTGGGAACAGAAAATAATCACAAGGGGAAGGCAGCACTGTAAAAAATAGCGAGTCGTTAATTAACTTCTGTTGACTCCAAGAACTGAATTGTGAGATCGGCCGTGTTCGCAGGCGCACTGTCCTGGTGCAGGACGACTTCCCGCAGCCCCTTCTTCGTTCGCCGTTCTTGAAGCTTGGCGAAAGCGTTTGGTAGACATATTGTTGTGTACCACAGCAATAATAGTTCATCGTTCTTCCAGTGGAACAGTTGTGACGTGACCACTATTGGTTCAAACGCCCAACTTCATAAAGAATTAAATATATCACCGATCATCAAACATACCGCCCACCTTTCCAACAATTTTTACTCCAACCTAAATACAATAAACCAAGCAGTCCACTACAACCTGGCCTCATTAAATGATCTCCCAACCAGAATTAAAAACAGATTTCCTTTCGAAGCCTTCTTACAAATTTTCTCCGTAAACTGTCCAAAGTAGGGGCTCTTGTAGTTTCCTACACCAAGAGTACTGTAGTTGTGTTAAGTTTAGTTTAAGTTATAAATGTAAGCCATCAAAACACATGATGGAGTAATGTATTACTGAACTGTGTACTATCATACAATGAATAAATTATTTTAAAAAAATTAAAAAAACAATATTGGAGAAGAATGTTGCAACCATTTGCTTTCCGACGTCTCGACGCCGCTTAACTTTGGTTGGTGGATGTTCGTTGGAAAAATCCGTACAGTAGACTGGCGTTTATTTTTAGGATCCGACTGATAAATCCACGTTTCGTCACCAGTAACTATGTCAGAAACGCGCCTAGAATTGCCCCTTTCCAATCTTTTCAACACATCTTCACACCAATATTTACATCATACCAACATTTCCCCACAAGGACTCTTCTGTGATTATGTCAAAGTGTGACGCATCCATCGAGATGCAACTTTCCTGACTCATATATTCGTGCAGCGTTTTGGAAACTGCTGACGACCCAATCTGTAGGAACCCGTCAATGTTCTTATATGTCACACGATTGTTTTCGCGCGCCAATTTTTCCAAAGCGACGATGTTTTTTTCCAATCATTGCAGTCGCTGGAGACCCACTCCTCCCCTCGCCTTTCAACAAAGTTCTGCCTCTTCCCGAATTCTTGAAACCACCGAAAAATTGTCGCCCAGAAAGGCGCAAGGTCCCTGAAGGCTCGCTGCAAACGACCAAGGCTTTCAGATTCGTTTAAAACACTGTTAGTCATAAGGAAACCATTGCACAAAATTGCTCTCTTGTCGGCTCCATTCTGAAATGCCGCGTCAACATAAAAAAAGTAGGCTTCTTAGCAACAGTGAAAACCCGAGCAAGTTCCAACTTGCACGTATTACTCAGAAAGGACACTAGGATGAACTCACATTCTTGGAAAGGTAATGGACCGTAACACAGTACACCTCAAAAGTTCTTAGCGACCTCCGTAGTGGTACTTTTGACACGTTGAGGATATGCGCGACCAAAATATAAAAGTGATTATGAAATATTCCAGCCAAATAGGATTACAGTAGGTTAAGTTGTGTTATTCTTTTCGCATGTGTTCAGTTCGGTCTGAATTTAAGCAAAAGTATCTTATTTTGTGATAATCTCAAAATTTCGGATAGGAAATCATATCCGATAAATTTGCAATGCAGTTCTCTCTTGTTACCGCGGTTCCCACCCGGGCGTCGCAGTGTCCATAGTCACTCGAACGAGCCTGTGTTGATATGAAGACCTTGGGGAAACGTGGTTGAGTCATTCGCGTAGAATCTTCAGGAGTTAACGTAATAATTTTTAAAACATTTCTGTATCTCAAAATCGGATCATAAACGAGTATCTCTGCTGCAGTTTCATATTTACTGCCAGGAAATCATAACCTTCAAAAAATTTTCTAAATATTAAATATTTTTCTAAATATTCAGAAAGTACCTTTCTGAAGAATTTCAAAACTAAAATACTAATTAAAAAAGGTACTTTCACCTCCTTTGGAACAGTGCGTCCTCTTTCCCCTTGCGAACTATTGCACTCGCGTTGTAGGTGTATTGTGTCAACATATGTTTGATTTTTAACCAACATACGTTCATTGTTGTTAGTATTCCTCTGATTTTGTCTGATACAAACGTTTTTGTTGATAGATGGAAGGAGTTATGTATCAGAGAAAGCCAGCAATATACCGACACAACAGTGTTCCGCCTGTGAGAAGACATTCACTGTAAAATATTGCTTCAATAAGCACATTCTCACGCACACTGGTGAGAAATATTTCCAGTGTTCCATCTGTGAGGAATCCTTTGCCCGAAAAGGAAGCTTGAATAAGCACATGCGCGCCAATACTGGTAAGAGGCCTTTCCAGTGTTCCATCTGTGAGAAGACCTTCACTAAAAAAGGACGTTTGAATGAGCATACCCGCATCCACACCGGTGAGAGACCTTTCCGGTGTTCCATCTGTGAGAAGACCTTCACTCAAAAAGGAATATTGAATGATCACATGCGCACCCACAGCGGTGAGTGACCTTTCCAGTGTTCCATCTGTGAGAAGACCTTCACTCACAAAGGACGTTTGAATGAGCACACGCACGTCCATACCGGTGAGAGACCTTTCCAGTGTTCCTTCTGTGAGAAGACCTTCACTAAAAAAGGACGTTTGAATGAGCACACGCGCATCCACACCGGTGAAAGACCTTTCCAGTGTTCCATCTGTGAGAAGACCTTCACTCAAAAAGGAATGTTGAATAATCACATGCGCACCCACAGCAGTGAGAGACCTTTCCAGTGTTCCATCTGTGAGAAGACTTTCACTCACAAAGGACGTTTGAATGAGCACACGCGCGTCCATACCGGTGAGAGACCTTTCCAGTGTTCCATCTGCGAGAAGACCTTCACTCAAAAAGGACGTTTGAATGAGCACACGCGCATCCACACCGGTGAGAGACCTTTCCAGTGTTCCATCTGTGAGAAGACCTTCACTGTAAAAGGACAATTGGTTATTCACATACGCACCCACACTGGTGAGAAACCTTTCCAGTGTTCCATCTGTGAGAAGACCTTCACTGTAAAACGTTACTTGAATACGCACATTCTCGAGCACACTGGTGAGAGACCTTTCCAGTGTTCCATCTGTGAGGAGTCCTTTGCTCGAAAAGGAAGTTTGAATTATCACATGCGCGCCCACACTGGTGAGAAACCTTTCCAGTGTTCCATCTGTGAGAAGACCTTCACTCAAAAAGGACGTTTGAATGATCACATGCGCACCCACAGCGGTGATAGACCTTTCCAGTGTTCCGTCTGTGAGAAGACCTTCACTGTAAAAGATTGCTTGAATAAGCACATTCTCAGGCACACTGGTGAGAAACCGTTCCAGTGTTCTTTCTGTGAGAAGACCTTCAGACAACAAGGACACGTGAAGAATCACATTCGCAGACACACTGGTAATAAACCATTTCAATGTATCATCTGTGAGAAGGCCTTCAGTCGAAAAAGTACCTCGGTTAATCACATACGCACCCACACAGGTGAGAAACCTTTCCAGTGTTCCATCTGCGGGAAGACCTTCACTCAAAAAGGAAGTTTGAATGAGCACATGCGCACCCACACCGGTGAAAAGCCTTTCCAGTGTTTCATCTGTGAAAAGCTCTTCACTCGAAAAGGGAGTTTGAATAAGCACATGCGCACCCACACTGGTGAGAAACCGTTCCAGTGTTCTTTCTGTGAGAAGACCTTCAGTCAACAAGGGCACGTGAAGAATCATATGCGCAGACACACTGGTAATAAACCATTTCGTTGTACCATTTGTGAGAAGGCCTTCCGTCGAAAAAGTACCTCAGTTAGGCACATGCGTACCCACACTGGTGAGAAACCTTTCCAGTGTTCCATCTGTGAAGAGACCTTCACTCAGAAACGAACTTTGAATAAGCACATAAGCACTCACGGTAGTGATAAACCATTTCACTTTTCCATCTGAGAAGACTCACTAAAAGGAACCAATTGAATATTATTGCATTACATCAACTCCAGATGAACATAAAATCGGTTTTTTGTAGGTGATTTCTATGTAGGTATTCTGATGAATAATGAACTTGTTCAATGGCGTATTACCAATTTTCACAAATTTGCTTATATTTCGCATAAAAAAGTACAAGATTATGTGGGGACACTTCCTTGTATTGAACAAAGAATATTTCCTAAAGACGGCACTCAATGTTAAACGGAGAAGCCTTATTTGTTAACATCCGGTCCGCCACATTGGTTTGTATTACTTTCTATTGAGCAAACTGACAGCCAATAGCGTAGAAGTAACCGATAAATTTAAAATAAACGAGCTACGCGAGAATTTTAAAATTTCACTCCCATATTTTGGCCTTAATTTATCAAAAACTACACAGTAATTTTTATTATTATCAAAATCCTCAAGGATTTTATGGGGAAAAAGTGAAATTAGGGCAGTAATCCCAAGTATTTATTGAGCATATTGATATTACACAATTTGTTAATTTCCTTAGTGTTAACAATTTTGTATTACACAAGGCAATAAACAGTACACCAGCTGAAATGCAACTTTACTTGCTTGTATACATGCCAAATAAATGTGAATACTACGAAATACTACATTATTACATAGCATTACATATGAACAGTGTTGAAAAGAAACAATACCACACCTTTGCCCTGGTAAAACAAATAGTTATGATACAAATGGTAAAAAAGCCATTTTATTTTGCGAGTAGGAAAGATAGAATCACGAGGCATGTCAGGTGCCCCAATCCTTAAAGCAAAATAAAATCACTTTCACCATGTGCTTTTAAGCAGTATTACTGCCTTTGATTTTATTTTAATTCGAGAATACAGATAATGTAATTATGTACTATGTAGTATATACAGTAGTACCTGATTAAGTCACACGAAAGTATTTTGTTTTCTATGTTGCTTTCAGTTTTTGAGCTAACACTAGTGCCAAAAATTGAACTTTTAGCATGCTATGCCTACCTTGAAAGAACTGCTTTTACTAGTTGCAGCCTAAAATAGTTTTTTGTTAGTCAATAACTATTTGACAATAGTAGTTTATGCAATTAGTTTATAATGTTGACCTTTTTTGTACGAATAAGAAAATAGTCTATTACTAAACGAACGACGAAGGAGTGAGTTTAGTAATAGACTATTTTCTTATGAGTGCAAAAAAGGAACATTATAAACGAGTTTCATACGCTATTTTTTTGTATAACATCATTATAAAGTTATAAATGAAACGAAGTAAGTGTAAGTAAAGTTTTATAGTTGGCAACATGGACGTTGGTATTATGACGTCACAACTGTGACAGCGAAGAGCCGATTCACGAGCGCTTTCGAATGAAAGATGGCGTCGTTACCAATGGTAGTTTTAGAAAAAGCCTCGAAGACAGAAGAAAGTTTAATACCTAAAAAGTCGAGTGCATTGTATGAGAAGGAATATATAAAATTTAGGAAGTGGATGGAAACAAATAATGTAAATATTATATGCGAGACAGTTGTTCTGGCATATATATCTGAGTTGGTAAGTTTGTCATACTTTTTATGATTAATACTAGTGTCGAGTTCTCATTTTCTAATTTATGTTATTTTGAAGTCTGCAGTATGTAAGGCATCATCTTTGTGGTGCAGTCATTCAAAATTGAATTGAAGACTATGCTGAAAATTTCAGATGGAATTGACATCTCTGCTTATAACAAAGTTCAGTTATATATGAAACAAGCTAATGTCGGCTATGAAGCTGAAAAATCTATGATATTTTCGAAAGATGATGTGAGAAAATTTTTAGTGGAAACAGATGATGAGAAATATCTCTTAATGAAGGTAGAGTAATAATATTTTGTAGAAATATTTATTTTAACTATTGAAATATACATTTTTGCACATTTTGTTGCAGATAATTGCAATTTTTGGAATATTTGGTGCTTGTAGACGAGGAGAGTTATATAATTTGTGCACTGATGATGTGTCCGAAGAAGGATCTGTATTGATGGTGAAAATTAGAGAAACTAAAAGAGACAAACCGAGATTATTTACCATCATTTCAGATGAAGAATTTCAATATGTAGAGCTGTATAGAAAGTACATTAATCTGAGACCTAATAATGTTAAACATAATAAACTGTTTGTGTTTTATAACAAAGGTAAATGCAATTGCAACCCTGTTGGGATGAACACCGTTGCTAAAATTCCCAAACTTATTGCTGAGTACCTTAAACTCCCAAATCCAGAAAAATATTCTGGGCATTCGTTCAGAAGAACTTCAGCTACAATGTTAGCTGACAGTGGAGCTGATATTACCTTGCTTAAGCGTCATGGAGGACGGCGATCCTCAACTGTTGCTGAATCGTATATAGAAGAGTCCATTCAGAACAAGGTAAAGATAGCCAGAAAAACTGAATGAAATGAAAACACACCTTGTACATCAACTGGTGCGTTTACTATACCAAATTCTGTTCCTTCATTATTTTCGTTTTTCACCAATAGATCGCAGATCAGTCTACTTTCTGAAACCAGTTCTACAGATCTGTCTTTCTGTGAACAGTAGAAGTTCGTCATGACGTCATGTCGCGTTTAATAATGGCGATGACGTCATGTAGCATGCGATAAAATACTGGATTATGCACGATTCGGGGTATCGAAAAGGGTCGTTTATAATGATGGTATACAAAAAAATTAGTTTATTTACCCATGCCTATCTCACACATGCACAGTTAGGGGCCTGGCTGTCCAAAGATGGGCTTAAATGAGAAACTACATTGACTTTTAAAACATTGTTTACAAAGAGTGGAATGTAACAGTACCAACTAAGTTTGTGCGCAACAATTTAAATCTGAAAATGGATTGTGAAAGTGCAAATATGTGATTGCCTTAAGAACCGAGCCTGGAACTTTCTGATAACTGGACATATATTCTAACAACTGAGCTATAAAATCAAACATTGCATTCATGACTCAAGACAATTCACTATCTAATAAGGAACAGCATTCACATTGAGAATTTAATTGGCATGACGATTAACAAAACAATAATACACACATTGTAGAATAAAAATTCAAGACAGAGTTTGTCATGAGAAACAATTATTGCCAGAACAGTAGAACATTACAAATGCAACTTATATCAACTCCAATAATAAAAACCAATTAATATGTACTACAGACAAAACTTTCCAAATCAGATGTGGAAAATATGGTTTATGTAGCATCCAATGACAGAATACCCATTGATCTTAAAACTCTCATTATTCGTATCATTACAAACTGCCTGCGTAAAAGAGGTATGAGCAGAAATTTTGTGCAGAATGAAGAAATTCATTCACTGAACAGAGAGATAATTTTAAAGAATTATTGTTATGAGTACCGACTCTCCACAGGGAACCTAAATTTACAGACAAAATGGTCTCTCCAAGTCAGCTGACATTATTGGGGCATATTTTTAACATTAAGAGGTAATAGATCACTACTATTTTCACTTGTATAAATAATTTCCATGGTTTTTAACTGCAAAATATTTAGATTATCAGCAATAACTTTTCTCATATTCTTCAGACCAAAGTGCCTGCACCCCAATCTGATGTTATCACTAATAAAGTGAAGCAAATGCATTGAAGAATCTTCCAGAATGGCTTCAGCACCTGTAATCACCAACCATAAAAACATTTGTTTTTTTGTTTACTCTAATTCACACTCAATTGGTACTAATAACTGTATATTCAAAGGAAAAACTTGCTATGAGAACTATCCTTAACAACATTAGTGACACCTCTTATGGGTGAAAAATATCTGAAAATGGAGACAAATATGAATTTTTCCCACCTTCAAAACATGCAACAAAGTGATAATTGAGTTGCTTAAAGATTATAGCAAACACTTACCATGAACAAGGCTGGCATATGCATCTGCTGCACTTGATGTAGCAGCACACTGAATGGCAGAACCACCTGTATTCATCAACAATGAATTATTACCCTATATTATACCAATACATTACGCTTTCAATAGCATGCTTCTATTTCACGCACATAAAGAAACTTACCATTTTCAGTTTGAATTGCTGCCTGAGTACAAAAACCTGAAAATTAAAAAATGCTGGTAAGAAAGACTCCCATTGAACTATTATGTAATTAAAATTAATCCCACAAAAACAAAGTTGTATCCCCCTTTTGCAATCTCAAACATATCTGTCCTATTTGAAGTTCTATTGCCTGTTGACAACAGAACTTCAGATGAACTACAATTTTTTTTAATTTTTAAAATGGCTTACCGATTACACCCATTAGTATTGTGGGTGTCACCGGTTGGTTCAAACAAGGGATCTACAAATGAACATGAACATTAAAAATGTTTCAAAATTTACAATGGAATTATTTGATAGCTCTTTCAAGGCACACACCATGAATTATCACACTTATTGTTCGCCAATCTCTATTATTCAAGAATTTTCTTGGCCATATTTTTGACGAACACATTTGTAGTACAGTAGTAAATTACAACACATTACGGACACATTTGCAGCACAAAAGCAGCAGTAAATTAGAAAATGTCTTGAATTCACTAATATATTCTTTGCTAGCACCCTTTCATGGCCCCACAAACAGCACGAAACTCCATAACATAGTCTCACAGATATACGCTTTGGGCACCGAGGCTGCCATGTCGGACCGTCGTTGAAGCAATCCAACGGTAATTCAACCGGCGCCAACCCGGAAAGCTTTGAAAATTAGTAGTTCTCCAATTTACCGCTAGAGCGAGTTCGTGTAGTACAAATGTATATGGTGTCACTCTGAAATCTGATTGGCTACTGTATTGAATTTGAATAAGGAATATGTGCAGCCTATCTAGTGGCCTACCACTGGTATTGACATCTTCGCAAAATAGACATGTTACAGTTATTAATATTTTAGATTTGACTCGCCCTTTTGCCACAATTGCTAGATAATATTTTAAGACACCCCATAACATCTAATTGCAAGCCATACACAGAGAAAATACAATTTAATAAAGTCCAGAAAATTTGAAAATTTCTTATTGGTATGGTGTTTTCAAAGACGATAACATGGATGCTGTTGTGTTATTTTTATATAAGAAGCAAGCAACATGTAAATTTAAAATTAAATTCTCCACTAAAATAATTGTTAAAATTGGATAACGAAATAACGGATAAATCTACATAAAATTAAAAATCAACTGTATAAATTTACTAAAAACGTCCATCTGCCAATAATTTGAAATGTAAAAGACTAAAAACTTGTTAGTCAGTAATAAAAAAATAAGGAAATGTATAAATGCACGTGTAAGCAATGTTAAGAAAGAATTCTGTACAAACAACATGTGATGAAAATGAGCTGGTAGACACGGACTCGGATATAGCTAATGTTTTTAAACAATTCTGTGTAAACATTGGTCCAACCATGGCATTGGGATTTGACCACACTGTGAATTGTATTGTGAAGCCAACGACATCATTTAACACGGTGAATAATACACCTCCATATCCTGTTCAGTCTCCTGTCAGTTCTGTTTGTTACACCTACCTCTGAATAAAAATATAAGGTACTGTTATTGATAGAATGTATACTAAAAAGTCTGCTTGAGAAGAAAGTATTTAAATTGTAGTAATTAAGAATTTCTTTTTGTAAAATTTAAATTTCGTATTTTTTCCTAAATGTTCGTAGTTTTTATATTTTTGTGATTAAAACTTGGTACTATCTTTATTGTAAAAATTAGAATTGCTCTAATTCATTTCTCGCTCACAGGGAGGTGCAGGGATGTGATGTTTTGAACTCGTGTGTATACACTTATTCTTGTATTATGAAAAATTAAATAAATAAATTGTAATTGGTGTGACTTCTTTGACTATACAACCGTGGATTTTTGAAGTCGTGGTTACGAAGTGGTCTTAACATTACCATAAAGATTCAAGAGGCCATTGTTATAAATAGCATGTAAGTTACCTTATCAAAACCATTCATCCCACCATGACATGTCGAGTAACAAATTCAAACGATTAGCTTACATTTTGTATTTTTGCTTTCCCGTATACTGTACGTACGAATAGTATAGGGAAAGTTATGTAATGCGCGAAAAAACGGCGCATTTTCGGCAGAAAACTCTTATTACAGGGCTTTGGTAATGAAAAAGTAGATACATCCAGTTGCCGAATTAAGAAAAAGAATCTCCTCACATATGGTGCAGCCAGGATCCCTATTTTGTGGGTCCTTGACACCGAAAAACCAATTGAAAGAAAAACGTCTGTCCGTCCGTCTGTGAACAACGCTAGCAACTAAACCGTTCAGCCGATTTTCTCCAAAGATAATATTCCCCTGGGGAATATTATCTGAATCTGAATGATCTCGCAGCCCCTTGAATTTGAAACCGATATTTTAATTTTGGAGGGTACTTTATATGAAGACCATGGAACATTTTGAAAATTTTCAAAAAAATGGCGCCAACAATTTTGACTAAATTTAGTTTTTGGACTGTCTGAAGGTCATTTAAGACAATGGCGTAGGTCTCATGTTGGTTGAAAACTTAATTTTTTGAAAATTGATAAATTCAAAATTTTTTCGGCATCTTCCTGCAACTACAATTATGAAGATACAATTTTTTTTCTTAATGAAATGTGTTCATAAAAAATTAGTCTTTAAATAAGGCTATGTTCAATTTTTCAATAACAAGTATTTTTTGGCAAACAAGTATTTTATTTCTTTAAACAATTTTTTCTTAAAAACCGCTCAACGTTTTTTATTAAATTGGGACATGATATGATATGATATAGCATAAAGGAAGCTTAAGAAAGTGATGCTGATTTCATGTTCGTTGAAATGCCAGATTTTGCAAAAAAAATTTCGGCGTCTTTCTACAACTACAATTGTGAAGATACAATTGTTTTTCTTATTGAAATATGCTCATCAAAAACATCTTCAAATAAGGTCATTATGAATTTTTTGAAAATTTGAGTCGTTTTTCTATAATTTCCTGACAAATTATATATATATATATATATATATATATATATATATATATATATATATATATCAAAACCATAAAAACTCAAATAAGGTCATACTAAATGTTTTCAAAATACGAGTAGCTTTTCTATAATTTGGTGACAAACATAACCCGCTGTAAATTTACTACACTTCGGGCAGCTGGATGCGTCGTAAATTAGAATTTGCAATTTTCTATATTTTTTCTTTGTTCGTTTTTATATTTGACCTTTTGTTATAGATTTACACATTAATTTTTAAAGAAATTATTTATTTTCAATTATTGGAAATAAATATTGCTAGCTCATTAAGCTAGCACAGCTCATTATCGCCAATGCAGGAAGGCAACAATTGAATTCCGTTGTCGCGAATTTCTGTGAATTGCGGGTCATTGTTATGACTGGATAGAGCTGTATGGTATCAGATTTCTTTTTCCAATACAGGTTTACAAAACTTTTGTATTATATTTTTATGCAGTTGTGGAATTCACATAGTTTTGACAACACTGTCATGGAAACATTGAGTTGTTCGCACTGTGTAAGATATACATGTGTGTTCACTCCCAGAGTAAAACTGAAGCTTATGTGAGGCTAGTTCTCACAGTTCTCGTATATAAGTGCTGCGATCTTTGGATCTCATTTGGGCAAGGTCGTGATTGGTCGTGTAATGTCTAACTGCCACAATTTAAGATGTCATCTAAAGATGTATATCTTACACCGCGACCATGGAGGAATACACAACAGGAGGGGAAACTCTCGCTGTTTGAGAGTATGGACTAGAGTATTCGCTAGCATCGTTTCCGTGTGGCAGTATCAATTTTAAGGTACATGCATGATTTCAAACGCTGCTTCGGTAATTTGCTCGTCAGGTAGCAGTGCGAGCTTATGAACCTTCTACCATTCATTTCATCCTCGAATTTAATTTCTTGCTGAAGAAACGGCGATGCTCATGGCAACTGTTTGTGACATTTCGTTTGCGAGCTTTTTTTGGCGGTGTACGTCAAGTGTTGTAGATGACAATGAGTAAATGTTGGGCCCAAGGATGTGCCAATGTCAGGGGCATAGCGTACATGGATATAGGTGATGTGTTACATACCCTGACAATATCAGCTATTTTATTTTAAAACGATTGTAAATTGTTAATTCGTTATTTTCTTTTTCTACTACAAAATATTTCATTATATTTCAAACATTGCGCCATTGAGAACTCGATCCTTCACAAGGATGAACGAATCATTCTGAAATGCCGCCTAGCCTGCGCTGTGAATCAGATGCACCGTGACCCGTTACATCCAGGGTGCCTACCGTGGTGCCTACGAAAAAGCGAAACTTAACAAACCTTCATTGTTCTCTTCGGTGTTTGTAAGAGAACAAGATTAATTAATGAACATTGTCCCTTTATTTAAGTTTTATTACCTTATTTTAATGCATTTAGCAACTATATATTTGTAGCCAATTTAGGTTAGGGATTGTGCTGGTTGAATGCACAAGGGTATGTGACTGTGCAATACACATCTGTGCCCTGGAATGGCGAGCACCACGCGATCCAAAGTGCCTACATAATTATGGAGTTGTATTTTTGTGCACAAATTATAGCACGTGAGAAAGTTTAAAATATTTTTTAAAAATACGAGAGGATAGAATTTTATTTAAACAGCCAACACAGACTATGTTGAGCAATACAACGGTGGTTTAAGGGAAAATAGGGAAATTCTGTCACACTTCGTTCCAGTTGTATGTTTTAGAAGACAAGGGCTTGTATTTTCTAGTCATAATAAAAATAGGAGATCATCAAATAGAGAAATTTTCATGTAATATATAAGTGAAATAATGAAATATGATAAAACTGACGGCTGATTTTAAGGACAGGGTTCGGCTCACTAAAACAACGGCGCACTGTTCACTTGCGCATGGTTCACTCACGCGGACCACGAGAACGGATCACTCAGGGAGCGGGAAAATGCCTTTGTGCTAGCATTGTGCATTGTGCGGTGTGGTGCGAATGTGTAATGGAGAATTACAATGGTTTATTTTTCGCGGATTTGCGTAAACTAAGTAAAGGGAGAAGGATCGTGGGGAAAAGTGGAAGCGAAAAAATCAAGAATTTCCTTGGAATTATAAGAAAAATTTATACACCCAACGACAGTTAAGGTGAGTATTTGCATAAAATGCGTTGGACAGACTCAAGGATGTTTTATGTTAACGCGAGGGCCGAAGGCCCGAGCCTCGTCCTCAACTTGGACATGGGTAGCGAAGCGTCACGATTCCACACGAAAGTGCGTTGGCCGTGTGGCCGGGCACACTGTGGCGGCGCCGCAAGTGACTCGTTCGGAACCGAATCGTGCGCGTCAATAGGAGCCGAACCCTGTCCTTGAAATTTACCAAACTGACAAGAATGATATGAAAATTCCAGTGTTTCGTGCAATTTCACCAGAAATTCAGATTCATTGGATTTCAAGTGTAAGCACGGTAATGTTCCATGAAAATAAAAATATAATTTCTAAAGCCTCGTTTGTCTCCGCCTTACTGGATGACACTCTTGATGTAAGCAGCAAAAAGGACAACTGTCAACTGCTTTTCATTACGTGTCTGTAAATTGATTGATTTTCTCTTTCCTATTATATTTTTATTATAGATCATTGTTTTCCATTTTATAAATTATGCCAATTCCATTGGGTTCGAAATGATATGAATTGGATAATTTTGAAAAGCATTGGGTTGATAGTGCTCTTTTTATTAAAGTATGAGGACACACATTTATATTTTGCTAGGTCGTGA
Organism: Acheta domesticus; assembly: GCA_031308135.1. Lineage (NCBI taxonomy): Eukaryota > Metazoa > Arthropoda > Insecta > Orthoptera > Gryllidae > Acheta > Acheta domesticus. The sequence goes on from JAHLJT010002630.1 coordinate 45,765,234, forward strand.
ACATAAGTCAACTTTTTCTAACTTTCAACCTGTAAACTACATGAAGTACGTGAGGCATTATTACTTTTACTGGATCAGTTTTTATTTTAAATATACAAATTATTTGTGTGCTCTAATTGATCAAAGTGACAGAAATGGTATTGGTGAATCAGAAATATTTAAATTATAATTAAAGTTTTAAATTATTTTATCATTTCTCGAGTTACATACCCTAAGCCAAAACTCAGGCTACGTCATTGGCCAATGTTGTTTGGCAGGATAAAGGAAATAAAATTTCTTCAGGATTTTCTCCGAGACGGGAAGGTGAGTGAAATATTTTGAGTTATAATGAGTTACTGTAATTGAACGGTATTTTCGTCTAGTATTGTGCTACTTCATGTATCGTTCCGAACATTTCAGATACCTTACGAGTTTGATGTCATAATTTTATAGGCCTAAATTTTAATAGTGTACCACCTTGATGCTTGAGAATTTCGGGCGTGGTGTTCCTGCATTACATTTTTCAAATATATATGTTTTCATTACAGGTGATTCAGAGGCACCAATTCTGTAACCTGAAGCATAGAATCCGATCATTGGGAGAAATTAGGGAAGAAGAGATATGAATTGTATGAAAATATCCTTGAATAATTCACTTGAAATTCATTGATTAATAAATAGGCAAAGCAACGGTAGTATTCCAACCTCAATAAATAGGTTTTTATTTAAACAACTTTTTTCACTAGCTTCCCACAACATATGGATACTCCTTTGCAGTCCTTTTTGTTGAATTTAAGCTTTTAAATCTTGCCAGTTTATTACCTTTCAATTAACCTCCAATTACATGGTTTGATTGAAAATGTGATGAATTACAAGAAAGAACATGTGTTTTAAACTAATAATATGCATATTAGGATATGTAGCTTTTTCAAACTATACTGCTGATATGGAAGAGGTTAAAAGATCAGGAGGTCTGAATGATATGGTTCTGGATGTATAACCATGTATATAAGAATATCTTCTCGTATCTACAACGTAGTGGAAATAAGTTCTGTAGGTTTGTAATAATTTTTAATGGTGTTGTCAAAATAATTGACTATGTATATAATTCAATAACTACACATTTAAAAATTACCATTTAATGAGGATTAACAAAATGTATAAATATGTTACTGTTGCTGTTATAAAATTTATACGAATTCCTCATGTAATTGTTTTAAGGTTCTTACGTAAATGTTAGGTTTAATTAAACTATTTTTAACTATTGAACATGAATTATCACAAAATAACAGGTAATATACGCAAATATCCAGGTAGATAGTATTTTCCTTACAAGAAAAGTGTAATTAATGCAGTGTTTGATTCTTAGCTCAATTGATAAAGATGTCTGCAACACTGCACTCTGCACTCACTTCCGTTAGGAAGTCATGAACTCGGATCCAAGAGCTACCAAATATTTCCTCTTTGTGACAATTTATTTCTAGCATGATTATGTGGTATATTAACAGTTTCGTAGTCATGACATAAATTGATACTAAAACAAACTACATCTGATCCAAGATGTAAATAATTTTATGTTGATATGAAACTGTTTCTGCCAATTTTACCACTTATAAAATTGATTTGTTTTGTGTTATAATATGAAAAGATGGTGGAGATACAATTATAATTTTATTAACACAAATACTAGATTTGTATGTCAAAATCTATTTAAATAGTAATTTGAAGGTGTCTACAATATCAGATTCTTCTTCTTCTTCTGTATCTGTACTGTACCCCTGTGATCATGTAAGATTGTTTTCAGAATACATTTTATGAATACTATACAGAAAAAAGGTTGTTTTTATTAGTTGCCAATTTATTCTTCCCTTGCTCAAATTATTTTGTATTTTTTATACAGCGCGCAAATATCGGAGTACGTGCTGTTATGGAGGTTATAATTTACATTGTATGCCCAAAAAGTAGATCGAGTACCGTGCACCTGAGCTAGCTGGTTCAGCGATAAAGAAGTATCTATTCTGGCCACAGAATGCAGTGTTGTCGATTTAACTCCTGTACCTTATTGTAGATGGTGCCACACGAGTTTCCACTCCTGTTCTATATTCCTCCATGCCGCGACCCAAACCGATGTGCGCACCGAGGAACTAGTCTCAAACTGGCTTCAGAAAATTTGCCCCAAAGGCGGCTAGTTAACACACCTACATGTCTTATACCGTAGTTGATCGCTTCTTGGTTAAAATGGACGTTTTCAAATAATAGCTAAGATGCTGTAGGGGAGAAAGCGCAATATTTCAGTTCGACGTAGCTGCTTCCAATAATACGAGAAAGTATGTGCTGTTGTAGCACCTCTAGGTTAAATTAATTATAAAGATACTATACTAAAAGATACAAAAGTAATTATATACTTTAATGGGAAAATTATAGTTATTTATATAATAAAATGCAAACCATTACGAAGGAATGGAGAAAACGATTTTACGTTCTTATGTGTTTCATAATGTGCAACCGCATCCAGCATCCTCCTTCCTAGCCTTTAAAAAGGTTAAAATGCCCGTTGGTTACAACAAGTCGGGCCACGGGCGCTGGCTTTGAAAATTTCCCGTTACATCCCAGTGGGTCGTATATTGTCTGTAGCGAATTTGGTTATAGGGACTTGGTGAGTATCCTGCTCTTGAACCGGATTGTGGGATCGTTTCTTTGTTATTTCCGTAACTGCGGTAACCAAGTAAGATCAACAATGTGTGAATTTTTACAAAAATGATTAGATAAGTCTGATGAGAAAACCATGGTGTTTTTATGAGAAAAATTGTAAAGAATTGCAAGTTAGTGAACAGTGTGACTAGGTTTTAATTTTGGGGGAAAAATATAGCCCGACAATTTAGTAAACTCCCCACGGAGGAAGTGCATACCTTGCGCATGATCCACCACCACGCCTAGGACAGAGTTTAGGCTTGTGATGGGCACCCTGCGAACTGATATGATTGGATGGCGCGGGGAACCATTCAGTCGTCTTCACCGTCACTGCTGCCATCACTGTCTCCGTCTTGCTCTGTGTAGGCGGAGTTTCCAATTGATATAATATCAACATCGTTATCCGTAATATAATCCGTTTTGACATAGTTTTCTTTGATGTTTTGCACAAGAATACAGCAGTTTTTCCACTGATCAGCAGAATTTGTTTTCTTTATTTTCTGAAGATTATATAAACATAAAACATTTATATACAATATAATCCTAAAAATAATGTGAAAATATTAATGTAGATATACAATATAAATTCCACACAGCAAAACAATTGTAAAATCTGTTAATGAATCATTGTGTTTGTTGTAATAATTATATTACAAAAATTCTGAAGAAGAGATGAATAAATTTCAAATCTAAAAATCATAAATGTTAATTTTTTTTCATTTGACACAAAGTATTAAAAAATCCACAAAAACGCATAGAAAAATCAGAAATCTATATCTATACTTCTATATCTATATCTATCTATACTAATATATAAAGACAGATCTGCACTGACTTACAGCGCGATAATCTCTGAATCTACTGAACCAATACTGATGAAACTTTTATACTAGCTTCCTTTAACGGTCTGGAGTATCATAGGCTACGATTTACAACCATAAACCTTAACATATTCACAAAATAATTACTTTTCTGGACATTTTTCGGCTAGCATTACATCGTAGGTTCAAGAGTGCATCAATGTTAATAGTTTAGGTTTGCGCCACCAGAGGCGCAGTCTTCGTGAAAACTGAGGATGTCTGAGATCTACTGCTCATTTCATCAACAGCCAGAATTATTACGAAATTCACTGGGGTTTGAATACGGCTATTTACACATGTCCGTGAATGTTAGTTCAGAACATTTGTGTATCGTTTGAAAGACAGCCGTAACAACAGTGGTAAGTAATGTCAATATACATGTACATGTAATAAGTAATAATATACAGTATAAGGTTGAGTTAGGTTGTGAGAGTAAAAAGTACAAAAATATACAATGTAGTTGAGTAAGGTTGAGGTAGTAAAAAGTACAGAATGTATAGTAATGTACAATGTACATGACATAGATATCGTATATTTTCAAAACAACCTCTTATTTACAGAAATTTGTGAATTTTAAATTGTTGAAAACAATGGTGAAACGGAAGACGCATTTGTCAAAACATACTACAAATACGAAAAGATGGGCAGAATATAAAAATTCAGAAGAGCGACTTGCTGAAGACAACAACACTACAAGGAGAGAAGTCAATTTCAATAATTCCCTAGGAAGCAGCTCAGCTTTTCATTATGGCCCCCAATTTGATTATTTGCATTGTTCACATATTCAGATTGGTCATATGGAAAATGTTTGTATGTTTTGTGTAGCAAAAAATGGGCATTCGAACATAATAGCATGTGTTGTTCTAATGGGAAAGTTAAGTTAAGGCCTTTAGTGGAGCCTCCTGACATTTTGAAAAGCCTGCTACTTGGTGAACATCCTTTATCAAAGCATTTCCTACGCCATTTGAGACAATACAACTGTCTTTTTCAGATGACATCTTTTGGTTGTACAGAACATAAAGAAGGATTTTACATGCCTACATTCAAAATTCAGAGCCAAATTTATCATCGCATTGGTAGTTTACTTCCAACAACGAACCCTGGATTTCTGCTGGTGTATTTCCTTTCTGAAGCACACCAAATGTCTTTGCGTCAAAATATTGTACCTAATTTAAATCCAGAAATTATACAAATGATGCAGAGTATGTTGCACACACACAATCAGTATATTAAAAGTTTCAATGCTGTCATAGAACAAGCACTTCCAAATATTCTGGATTACAAAATCCTTATCCGAGCTGACATTACCCCTGTCAATTATCACAGAGGCTGTTTCAACCAGTCAACAACAAATGAAGTGGCTATATTACTGGTACTCTCAACCACTCGATATGGCAAAATCAATATCTGAGAAAAGACACTAAAGTTAGAATATATAAGGCAGTAATTAGACCAGTATTGTCATATGCAGCTGAAACTAGAGCAGACTCAAAAAACATATGCCAAATGATGGAAGTGTCGGAAATGCGGGTGTTGAGAAAAATTACAAATAAAACGCTAAGGGATAAAGAACCTAATATTAATATAAGACAAACTTGCCAAATAGATATAATCTCAGACTGGGTTCGAGAAAGAAGAAAGAAATGGAATGACCATATAGACAGAATGGAAGAAGACAGACTGGTGAAAGTGACTAGAGATAGAAGACCGGAAGGAAGGAGAAGAGTAGGACGCCCAAGAACTAGGTGGGACGCCCAAGACATTTTGTGAAACAAAACAGCATGAATATAGTGCCAATTTATAAATAAAACTACATAAATGTAATGTATCAGGTTTTTTAAAAATTTTAATTCAGTATCCTTTGTAAAGAAACAGGCTCTAGCCTAAAATAAAAGTAAGAAGAAGAAGAGATATTACTGGTGGATGAAGATAAAAAAAGGCACCGAGATATTGTATTGCACAGTAGAAATGGAAGGTTACAGCGTGTTTGAGAGTTACATCGTGCTTACGACCCTCTTCAGTATCCTCTCATATTTGTTAATGGAGAAGATGGGTATTCTGTTAATATTCCACAATTAATATCAGGAAGAGGAAACCAAAACCTTTCAAAGAAAATATCTTGCATGCAATACTATTCTTATAGATTTATGGTGAGGGAAGGTACAGTGAATTTTCTGCTAATGTTACAGCAATTATTGAATCAGTTTGTTGTTGACATGGCTGCTAAAATGATTACAGAAAGATTTGGCTATATCAAACAAAATCAAAAAACATTAAGAGCAGAGAACTACATTCATCTTCGAGATGCAATTAACAATGACGCTAACATAAATCCACAAAATATTGGACAGCAGGTCATTTTACCATCCACTTTCACTGGTTCACCAAGGTATCTCCATGAGAAAACCCAGGATGCTATGACATACGTGAGACACCATGGCCGCCCTGATCTTTTTATTGCAATGATATGCAACCCCGAATGGACAGAAATCAACATGAATTGTATGTGGGACAGAATCCTCATGTCAGACATGATATTATTTCACGTGTATTTCATCTGAGATACCAAAACTTGATGAATTTGATCACCAAAAACCACATTTTTGGCGCAACTGTATGCCATATGTCAACAATAGAATGGCAAAAAAGAGGATTGCCCCATGCTCTTATTCTGATTTGGCTTCAAAGAAAAATACAACTAGATGAAATTGACTTAATTATTAGTGCTGAGATACCCAATAAAGAATATCCTCTTCTTTACGAAGTTGTTTCCAAACATATAATTCATGGACCATGTGGAGAATACAATTCACGATCGTCATGCATGGTCAATGATAAATGCAATAAGAGATTCCCACGCTCTTTCACTGTTCATACTCAGTCAGACAATGATGGATATCCACTTTATAGGAGACGTTCGCCTGAAGATGGTGGTCACATTGCAGTTTTGGGTAGACATTCTGATACACAAGTGGATAATCGCTGGGTTGTTCCTCATTCACCAGTCCTAAGCAGATGCTTTTCAGCTCATATTAATGTAGAATACTGTCACTCTGTGAAAGCAATCATGTTCATTACTAAGTATGTTAACAAAGGTAATGATCGAGCAACTTTTACTGTACAAAATGATTGCAATGAAATTGAAAAGTATATAAATGGTCGCTACTTGAGCACTTCGGAAGCCTTCTGGCGAATATTTGAGCTGCCAATTCTTGAAAGATACCCAGCTGTAATTCATCTGGCGGTGCACTTAGAAAATGGTCAAAGGGTGTATTTCAACCAGCATAATATTCTGCACGTTTTAGAAAATCCTCCTCAGACAACATTAACTGGCTTTTTCAAACTGTGCCAAGATGATGATTTTGCAAAAACTTTGCTTTATTGTGAAGTGCCTGCATTTTATGTCTGGAGAAACAAAAATTGGCAGAGAAGGAAACGTGATCAACTGCTTGCAGGGAATTTGGGTGTTTAAAGGAAAGATGCTGCTCTTGGAAGAGTTTACACTGTGCATCCAAACTTCACAGAATGCGATTACCTTCGTCTGCTTCTACATCACATTCGTGGTCCAACTTCTTTTGCTATGCTAAAAACAGTGAACAGTATCGTACAGCCTTCTTACCAGACAGCGTGTAAGAAACTGGGCCTCATAGAAAATGATGAGCATTGGAAACACACGCTGATTGATGCTGCACTTACACAGTCACCATCACATATTCGTGAACTATTTGCGATACTATTGGTATTCTGTCAGCCATCTGATTCAAGCAGTTTGTGGTGTGAATTCAAGGAAGTCATGTGTGAGGATATTCTTTTTCAAAAGCGTTTGCATGAAGACAACCAAGATTTACCATTCTCAGTGGATGTATTCAATGCAGGATTAATTATTCTAGAAGACATCATTGCATCTTTCAGTGATAAGTAACTTCGTGATTTTGGAATTCTTGAGCCAAGTAGACAAAGTTCTGACTATACAAGAGATACATATAGTATGTATAATGTGCATCGATTCCTAAAAGAAAATTTGCCATAATTAGTTCCTGATCAAAGAACAGTCTTCAGCGCAGTAATTGACAGTGTTCCTGACAATGGTATCCTGTTCTTTATCGATGCCCCTGGAAGTACCGGCAAAACGTTTGTAATCAATTTACTTATTGATAAATGTAGATCAGAGAGAAAAACTGTCATCGCTGTCGTGTCTTCTGAAATCGCAGCAACATTATTAAATGGTGGGAGAACAGCACATTCTACCTTCAAATTGCCTTTGAACACAACTTTTATAGAACAAGCAACATGCAATGTTAGTAAGAATAGTTCTATTGCAAATATTAAATTTGAAAATATTATATTGGCACATTAACACATGGCTATCGGGACGGAGACGGACAGAAAGGAGTAGAGCGGAGAAGAGATACAATGAAAGATAAATGTAGGCCTAGCCGCATGGCTTGAAAAGATGGAATTAGTCTTCCTGCCTAATAATATTCTGTAATAATGCCCGGGCAACGTCGGGTATTTCAGCTAGTTGTGTAATAAAAGTTAAATGACATTTACCAATATTAAAGCCACCATATGTAACCTAACGCATACATCATAGTAGCTGGGGTGTTGATGTTTCGTTGCAACCGAAACCAAATGAAATGGGAATTTTCCATCATTTTTTCCAAGTTTTTCATCTATGTATTCATGTCAAATATTCATTAAAAAATGTTATCTGTAAGCAAGAAATTATTTTATGGTCTACAGATCCCAATTCATTGGGGAGATTGTAAATTTTCTCCTATAGAAAATACCCCCTCCTTAGAAGTGAGGTTCTGTCTCACTAACTGTATCCATGTGTGCTTATTTGATTAATTTCATTCGTACATAAAATTTTACTATTTTTTAAATATTAAATACATAATTTACCAATCTTCGCGATTTGTTTTTCAACCATCGTTCAGGCCTAAGTTTATTTTTCGGGAATTTGTGATACGGCATCTTTCAAGAGGTTAAATAATACAATTATTTGTAATAAAACGTAAGAAAAGCAGATAATACCCATGGATATTCCCTACACTCACCATTACCTGTATTTTCAAAATGCGCGCGAAAACGCAACAGCAGCGCTATCTTTGCTATGTTAGTGACCGAGGAACAAAAAATTTTTTGGCCGGTTTTTAACAGGTCATGAAGAGAAGACTTCGTGTTCCCGGCCCTTGGGGTCATATAAATTATACCCGCTCATACCTTATATTACCATTATGGACAGATTGTAGATATTATTATTATTATACGTTTTATTCCATTATGGACAAAGAAAGTGGGTGCTCTGTGCATGCGACTGAAGAGCTCACGAGCGTGAGCGTGCATCAGTGTGTAGGACAATCTGCTTTTTACTCATAGAGAAAGTTTCTCTTAGATTCGTCAACAACAGGATATAAAATTGTTCACTTGTAATCTGGTCTGGCTGTGCTAGTGATGGAAGAGATCAATATTTTAACAGAAAGCATTGTTAAAATAGAAGTGGTAAGTCTTATGTTTTAGGGTAATGTGTTATGAACACTAACTTAACGAAGCTCCAACTCAGTTGTAATGTATGTTCTAAGTACAGCATATGTTAATGGTACACTTACTTTTAAAGGATTGTTTTTGTGTTACCTCTAGATTAAAGAAGAACCGCATGATGTGAATGAAGATAATTGCTGGAATGCCTTTGTGAGTAATATTTGCATTAGTGACAATCTACTCAGTGTTTTGTGGTAAATGGAAAGTAATTGATTTGTCATATTTGAGGTTTAGAAGAAGTAGCCACCTTTACTAAAGCACAGGTTTCTCAACATTGAAGTACGCTGAGCAATGGGTGATGGTGTGTTCAGTGCTCAAGCACCCAGGTTGAATTTCTGATTAGAGCAAGAGAAAATTCAAGGTTCCACAGAAATGTCTTAATTTATTGTTGTACCAAAAGGAGAACTGAATTTTATGGTGAATCTGATTTAATAGAGTTTATGCTTTGGAAGGTAGTTCTGAAGGGGCTTTGGCAAATAATAGCCTGGTAAGCAAACCAAATGCTATATATCTTACTGTCTCTAAGATGCGGATATAATTCCAATTTTGGGTGTGGAGATTAAAAAAAAAAGGAGAAGTGTTACCATCACTGGAGGGGTGTAACAACATTAGCATTTGAGTGCACCATGAACCATCTCCAAAGTGAAAATTTAACTTGATTTGAAACTTGAAAGATCTTGAATAGGATGTTTTGCTGTGTTAAATTTAACTGCATTCATGTGCATAGTAAGAAGTGGCTAGTAGAGAAAATATTCTTCAGAGTGTTCCTTTTAGTGAATTTGCATGTAGCATTTCTGCGATGCAAATGATATTTGTAAAATTTGCTCCTGTGATGAAACTAGTTTTACTTTTATCCTCAATTTCATTTCAATTTAAGTTTTTTTTACAGATTAATCACAATAGCACTTTCTATCACTAAAAATAGACCTTCAGATTATTAGAACTCATTTGTAAAAAGTAAAAAAACAAAATTAACAGTAAACATATGTATTATTCTAAACTAATATGAGATAGAAATGTTTTTTACAAATTAGAGTAAATGAATGAAATTTAAAGTTTATATTCATTTTACTTCCAATAAAATAGAAATATTTTAAATTATTTTGCTTATGTTACTTGAAAATTCTAATTAAATAATTAATTTCTTTTTAATATTTTAAAATGCTGTTGAAAACTATTGTTCACCGAATGTAATCGCATAAGTATGAAGTTACAAGTTAAGAGAAACTATTTATTTGTTGTTATGATTTCGGTCAGTTAGTCGGAAGTTATGATGAAACCAGCTACATTGATTTTGATAGGCTATTCTTGAAACATTGTGTATTTTTGAAGGTATAAGATGGGCTAAGTTTTTAAAAATTATATGTTCTATTATATAAAGAACAAGGTTTATGTGATTCTTTTGCATGCAAAACTATACTTTACTTCTGATCTTAACCCTTAAGTGGTAAGAATGGTCTTTCCGACCCTATGTCAATTTTTCTTCGCTAATTTGTTTATAGTAGTTGTATTGCAACATCAGCGGTGAGCAATGCACCATTTGAGAGTCGTTAATTGATACGATAACATTGTTATGTAATTTTCTTACGTGTGAATTTGCCAAGAAGGCACCTGAGACCTCTGTTAGTGTAAACATAAATATATTTTTCATACTACCCTAGGGAAGTTCTTTTCAGAGTAAAACGTTTTCTCGCTTGTTTCAATTAATATTTCACTCTCTTAGAGAGAACGTGTTATGTTAGTTTTTTATTTTTTTAGTTCAGTTAAAATGTCGAAAGAGAACAAGCCTATAAATGTCTATCCAAAGTTAGCTGTTGGTTCAGAAGTGAATTGCCTGATGTGTTCCAAGAAGTTGTACAATGAATGTGTGAAGAAATTGTAATAAGGCTGGTGTGCCTAGTTACGTCCAGTCACCAAATTTATAATATTGATTTACAAAAAAATAATCTAAAAGAAATACACAAAACACAATTTCACACTAGCTTTAAATCGTCCTGTAACAACATTGCTTTAAAAATGTTATTTCAATGTTTAAAAAAAAATTATATTAAGAAAATTTTGACTCAAATAAATTTGTTAATAGTTATGCAAGAATTACCTTCAATAAAAACATTTAACAACACACAAATAACGCAAAACAAATTGCAGGGTCTGAGAGGCCTATAACACAATACAATTTGCTACCACTGAAGTGTTAATGAAATTTTGTACACCCGCCCATTGTTTATGTATTTATTTATTTACAAGTAGTCTGCGGCTAATAGATATACAATATCCAACAAAATATAGCAGCTTTATGCTTCACAAATTTTTAACTTTAATAACAATAAAAATCCTTAAGATATAACTAAAATATAACAAGAGGTAATATACTTTTACAAAGTACCCATTCAAATAGAGTGTGCAAACAAATAAAAGTTCTATCTCTTATTCAGGAACATCAAAATCCATATTGTTAAGCCATATTCCAACATTCTTTCAAAACTGTTCTACATTTTTTGATTGTTAGTTTCCTGAGAGAGTGCATCATACGTGACTAATCCGTTATTAAATAGAGTTTTTTGTCCTTTAATACTCTTTGGTACATGGTAACAATCTGCCTGCCTGGTGGCATAATTATGGATATCCCTATTTCTTTCCACTAAATTGTTCAAATATGAAGGCAACAAATTATGTTCCATTCTATAAATGAATGTTAAAACATCTTTTAATTTCTTTTTCAACTGTTAATAATCCCATTTCCTGTAACATACTTTTAACATTGTCTCTACGTCTTTTATCAAGTGCAGCATGAAGACCCTTCTTGAAAGTTTTCTGTAAAAACAATAAATTTGTCTTATTTACCATTGTACTGCAGAACAATATTTCACATGAGGCATCACTATTGATTTAAACAATATTTTCTTGCTGTTCTTTGACAAATTTTTTCTCAGCTTACATAGTATATGAACTTTTTTTGCCATTTTTCCATTGATGTACTCTACATGTTCAGTAAATCGTAGCTGATTGTCTATGATTACTCCCAGGTACTTATATTTTGTGACCCATTCTAACTTCGTATTCATGAGAATAACAAATCGCCTCATTTCAATTTCTTCCTTAAATCGTGGTTTTCCCATAACCATACACTTTGTTTTCCCCACATTAACACTCAAGAGTTCTTACTCAACCACTCACCAACTGCCTATAAGTCCTCATTCAATTTCTCAACCACATCAAACTCATTCTTCCCTGATATATACATTAATGTGTCATCTGCAAACATTTGTATCTTACAATACTTTAGTACTTCTGGCATGTCATTTATATATAAAATCAATAGTAATGGTCCCAATTTACTCCCTTGTGGAACCCCATGTAGCTCTTCCTTTTCCCCTCCTGACATACCATTATTAAACCTTACCCTGTGATATCTATCCTTAAGGTAGTCCTCAAGCCATTCATACACTGCACCACCTATATTGTACATCTTTGATAATTTTTCCAATAACAACCTTCTGCCAATAGTTTCAAAAGCTCTCCGATAATCCAGAAAAACTGCAACAACTCCTTCATTTTTGTCAAGTGATCTCATCCAGTTTTCAATCACCAATTGTAGTGCTGTCTCTGTACTATGTTGCTCCCTAAATCCTGATTGACTCTCTGTTAAAATTTCATGTTTTTTAATATATTCCATCATTGTTTCAAATTCAACTGATTCAATCAGTTTTTCTATTACAGGTAATGTATTAATAGGCCTGAGATCTGTACATTTTGAACTACCCTTTACTTTTGCAATAGGAACCACTGCGGAAGTCTTAAAGCTCTTTGGTAACTTTCTTTGGTCAATTGACCCCTTAACTATACTAGTGACTTTACCCCCAATTACATGCCATGTTCTTTTAATAAATTCACTGCTGATACCATCCAGTCCCTTAATATTTTTTAAATTCTATACAAAATTTCCAATCATATTTTCCATCACTTCCTGGAACATTTCTAGATCTCCATTTTGTACTTTTGTTATCATTATATCATACCCATTTACCACTCGTATATTTTCCACAATGTTTTGTATGCTATCAACAAAAAAGTTGTTTAATCTATTTGCTATCTGTTCCGGTTCAAACACTTGTTCATCATTAAATGTTACAAATTTCATTTCCTTATCTTTGACCTTGTACAAAATTTTCAGTTGTTGCCACAATTTTTTGGGATCCTTCTTTAAGATATCAAAACTATTTTCATAATATTTTGTTTTAGCCTCCCTCCAACAATTAACAAATTTATTCCTACTTAGTTTATATTCCACCCACGCTTCTTCAACATCCATCCCTATTTCCCTAAGAATTAAAAACCTATGATAAGCTATATCTCTTTCCTTAATCTGTTGTTTAATTTCCCTTGAAAACCAAGGGCATGGTTTTGTTTTTACCCAACAATCTTGAAATCTTGACTCATTCATAGCATCTTCAATGTTCTCTTTCATTCTCTTATATTCTGCTGCAATATCAATAAGTACACCAATTTCATTTGTTTCTTCTAATATTTCCTGTAATAATTTCTCTGTTTTATCATAATCTACCTTACCTTTCATTAGGAACTTATTATCGCTAAAAACATTTTTACTCACTTTAGTTACAATCTCTTGAATACCAATAATATAATGATCTGAGATCCTTGGTGTTTTTAATACATTACATTTAACATTCACATGATCTGTAATAACTAAGTGTATAAGTGTACTAGTCTCCTTTGTTTCCCTCGTTGCATCTGAGATTATTTGCTTCAAACCCATCCCATTCACAAATGCCATAATTTGATTTGTATAGAAATCATTTTCTTTTAACCAATCAATATTAAAATCTCCTCCAATAAAATAGTCCTTTTGACTTAGTTCAAGTACCTCTTCCATAATTATGGAAAATCTATCTATGAATTCTGTTTGGTGATCTATATACCCCAGCAAATGTTCCAATAAGATCCTCTTGCATGTACAATTTTATACCTAATATCCACCAGTCTTGTTGCTTTACTTCACTTAAAATCACTTCAAATACTAAATCATCTCTTACATACATTGTTATGCCCCCTGTGTGTTTATTATTTGTATCACATCTAATACTATTATATCCCTTGATTGCTATTAAAACATCATCCTCGATATCGGTTACATGTGATTCAACAATTATCACCAAAATTGGATTAATTTCATCAACAAAGAGTTCAATTATGTCTTTTTTGCCAATTAGGCTATTCATAATTACAACATCTTCATGGACTGGTTTTTCATTTCTTTGTGGTTGCTACGCTTCAACATATATTACAGCCCTTCTTTTCGTTTTAAGTTTCCTTTGATACACATCCTATTATAACAATAAGAATGTTATTATCTATATGAAATATCATAAAACTTCCCTCCTCTTATTTTCTTACCCTTTAAAAGAAAATTTAAGTGTGCACTCCTTCAGTTTTCCGCCAATAGGTAAAAAACAGCAAGTAAATCTTACAAAGGTAATTCATTATTCATGACAAGCCATAAAATTCCCCATCTAAATGCATTTTGATTCATTTGAAGAGTTTCTTGAAGCTTTACGCAATGAAGATGAAAATTGTTACTGGGAGTTTGCTGGGATTAATTAGCAGTGCATGTGTTTACAGCTGTCCATGGCAAGGTGATTGGACCAAAACAAAGAAGTGTTGGGGTGGGATGTTATGGGTGGAGGGTGGGATGAAGCATGATGAAATTGGATGACAAGGGATGGAGGAATTCACGGGCTTCGGGACAGGGTATGGCAGGGCATGGTTAAACCATCTGTAGAATTAATTTCTGTTCTTGTTCATAGATGATTGTAAATAAAAGCTGGGCAATACAAATAATACAAATTTCATAATGTTGTTAAGTTCCTTTCATTCTTAGAAACCCTAGTTGCTGGAAAGATAAGGAGAGAGCTTTAATATTTTGATATGGACATGTATGTTTATTATGTTTAATTTCACTTTCTGAGACTACGGACTTTTTAAAAAAAAATATTTTTAATAAGCTTTATTTTTTTGGTTTCATGAACGACAAGGTCATTAGCAACCATTTACACAATACTTTTCAATTCATCCAATAATTTTATAACCGTTAGAAAGTTGAAGACATTACGAATGTGAGATGTTTCTGTCAGTAATGTTGAAAGACAATTTGGAAGTGAGTATGTTGCACGTAACTCTGAATGCACTGGCCGGTGTATTCAGATATATTTATATTTATTTGTCACAAATACAGCATAAGCCATGTATGACAAGTCAGCATATGTACATAATAATAAAATGTACAATATAGATATTTCTAAGTATTAGATACAGAAAAGAAGAAAAAAAGAAGAAGAAGAAGAAGAAGTAGTCGTCTTCTTATGAGTTGATGCCTGGGCTGGGTCCATCCCTTACATTCAACAGTCAGTTTGGGGGTTTCAAACCATGCAACAGAGTATATAAAAATGATTAGTACTAGTTTATATTTGGGTAGATACGTGTTTATGATGTATATATATTCTTTTGTGCTGTAGAATGTATGGTTTAACAGGAAAGCTTTCAGTTTATTTTTGAATGTGTGTACGGAGTTTAAGCTTTTAAATTCACTAGGGAGTTTGTTGTATAGTGTAATGCCTTCTATAAGGGTACTTTTTTGAAAGAGTGAAGTTTCTCTGTGTGGGACATGCAGGTTTCTCTTTTGTTTAGTATCATAGTTATGAACTTTTGCGTTTATAACAGAGTCCTTGTTTTCTAAAAGTGCCTTCTTTGTGAAGATTAATATTTCTAAAATGTACACGCATGGTAGCGGTAGGATTTGTAATTTTTTGAAAAGTGGTTTGCTGGACTCGTATTTGTGAGTGTCTGTCATTGTTCTCAATATTCGTTTTTGGATGATGAAAGTGTGAATACTTTCTGGAGAATTTACCCAGAATATGATTCCGTATTTTAGGTGTGGGTGTACATTTGCAAAGTATACTGTTCGCAGTGTATCCAAGTTAGAATTTGACTTAAGAATGTAGATGGCATAACATGTCTTGGTAAGCTTGTTGTTTAGATCTGTGATGTTAGAGTTCCATTTTAGATCATCTTGAATAGTCAAACCCAGGAAAGTTGTTTTTTGGGCAATTTTTACAGGCATATTTTTTATCATCAATTGTGTTGGTGGCTTTTCTTTAGAGTGGATTTCGAAAGTTTAGGGACACAGTTTTACTGGTATTTATGATGAGTTTATTTTCCTGGAACCATTTTACTAGGGCTTCTAGAACTGTTTGTGCTTCTAGTTTGTTGAGTATTTGCTTTAATAATAATGTTTGTGTCATCTGCAAATAGGACCATTTTGTTCTCTTGTAGAGTTAGGGGCATGTCATTGATGTATAAGAGAAATAATATAGGGCCTAGAATTAATCCTTGTGGTACTCCATTATTTATCATTTTAAGTTGGGAAAAATGGGATGAAATCTTTTTATCTCTAACATGCTTGATTGTAACTACTTGACAATATGAATGATATGATATGGTGAATACTTACTGGAATATTACATGATATACAATGCGGTGAAGATTCTTTCTCAAACATATGTGAATGGGTAAGACACCTATGTCCTGAGCAAAATCTTGCAAGAGTAGTTTCTTCTTCTCATGTTTCAAGGTAAGGAGGATCATTATGAAAAATATTTATTCTGATTTGGTGGAGGTGAATACCACTGTTCCAGTGGAACTTAAGACATCTGTGGAGTTCTTTCTTTGTCATTAAGTGAAAATGGTTTATCTTGTAAAGGGAATTTAGTTGCTTGCTTAGCAGCTGAATCCACTTGGATATTACCTTGGATTCCTTTATGGGATGGAATCCATATCTAGTTTGTGATACGCCAATGTAAATATTGATGTCATTTATAATTCCTTCATTTTTATTTAAATTACTCAAACTATTGAGGACACTCAATGAATTAGTGTGTGCAAGGAGTGCAGCAAGGATAGGAAAAGCTTTACAGTAGAAAATGGAGCATAAATTTTGTAACAGAGTGGGAAGAATGTTTTTGTTAATTTTGACTGCGATGCCGGATCAAAATTTAGATAGTGAACCATCTGTATAAATTTCTATGTAGTCTTTGCATTGAATTTGTAATTATTAAATAGGGATTGATATGCAATATCGTTAGTGTCTTCTTTGATGAACAAGTTATGAGTTATTTTATTTTCAGTAATGGGTCATGCAATGGAGGGCGGAGTTTTAGACGAGAAGGATGGATTTTCAAAGAAGGAATATCAAGTTCTTGAGGAAGTGGAATAATAATAATAATAATAATAATAATAATTTGAGTCACATATACAATTACAATCATGTATGACGAGTCAAAGTGATGTCTAGGGTGGAGAGAGTGAAGTTACATTACTGTCGAGAAGCAAAATAAGTGGCCATCTCAGCATTCGCTCAAAGAACTGGGGAAACTGGACAAAAAACTTAATTGAGATGGGGTCATTAGCTGAGGAATTATCCTACTACAATAGGTCAGTAGCCTACTACAATACTTGTTACAGATAGATTAAGATATTATACAGTATATAATTATTTTTAATAGCAAAATAATTTAACATTTCAAGATTTTAATGTAAAAGTAAAATTCACTTGTTTATGTAATTTTACTGCGACTACTTATAATAATCCTAATAATAGTACATAATATTATTATTATTATTATTATTAAGTACATGATATTACTCATGGTAACAGCTACTTGTAATTTAATACTATTACGTTCAGTGTTTATTAGTATTATATTAATAGTACTACATTCCATGTTCATATCTTGAAAAGGTGAGGAGGAGGAGGCAGGTTTTGGCCAGGTTTTTTTTCTACTTCTACACATAGTCCTACTGCAGCACCTGAGATCACATTGCACATATTAGTTACTGATATATTCCTGAACACTATAAAAAAGTTTTTGCCAAGAAATTCAGTAATTTGTTCTCGTTGAGTAGGAATAAGTGTCTTGAGTTATAGGTAATGTTTGCTGTACTATTGATTGGTCTTGTATTGGTCGTAATGTTTTGGGGGCAATTTTTGGCCATATATCCATGTTCTTTACATGTGAAACATGATGATACAGTTTAAGGATAGATCCAAAAAGAAGTATCATCATAGTCAAATCTTTAAAATGGTAGGTATTTTATTGATGTCTTCAGGATGTATATAATAAATTTCACGATGAAAACAGAGGATGTGAGTGAATTTAGGTTGAGACGTCCCAGCTCGAACGAATGTAAGTTTTCATCCAAGTCCTAAATTTATTTTTTTTTGTTTTCAATAACTGAGGGATTATATGACAGACATTAGACAATATTAATCTTCTGAAAGTAATAAGTGGTCTGATTGGCAATTGCACACTAAAGACCTGTAATATGTAACTTGTATTTTCTGGATATATTTATTTTGTATGTGAAGAATATTCATATATGAAATAACCAACTATCACTGGACTTCATTTTTCCTTTCACACATTTTTACGCTATGTTTTATTTTCTTTGTGTCTTCCGGGCTGATGGGCCGTGGTCCAATTGGCTTGGAACTGCCAATTGGACATGATCATGGATTGGATCATGTTTTATTTTGTTTATGCATGGATAAGTGCAATGTAAATTAAGTCTTTAAAAAATGGTTAAAAGTTTGTGAAGAGAAGATAATGAATCATGACCTCCAAACCCAGAGAAAACTTTAGCTTGCATACTTCTAAGACATGGAGAAGTGAGCACTTAAATATTCTTATTTGAATTAAAATTGAATATTGCAAAATTGTTCCATAATGTAAAAATTAAATAAAATTTTAAAAAAGCAACAGAAATTGGAATTCTTGAAAATCTGGAAATGGTCTGGAATAATCTGCTTTAAGAAACAGTTGCATGACATACATTTAGTTGCAAATAAGAACATGTCTAACAAAAAAAATATTTTTTTTAGTTGCAGAAGAAAGATCTTATGTTTCAAGATGTGGCGAACAAATGATGGTTTAATGTTTAAATATTTCAAGTCTTAGGTAAATAGGATTTTTACAAAGAAGATTGATATGGACTTGCACCTTTCTGCTTTTCTTCAATAATCTATGTCTAATGCTCATCTCAGCTGGGTATATATATGATTTCTCCCGGCTTTGTGTAAATGTTGTGATATGTAGGATAGTTTTACTTCCAGTTATTAAAGATTTTGTTTTGCTCCCTTACATCTTATGTATTCATAAGTTCTTAATGTATACATAAATCCCCAAATAAATTTTAAAATTTTTATTAATATTTATCAATAGCAGGTGTTACTACAAGAACACATTAACTGCTTTTTAGTTGCTCTGTTCTAATAAAATTAGTTTTTCATAAAATTGATTGATTGTTAAAGGGGCCCACGGAGGTTTAGTTTCATACTGGGTTAATTTTGTGGTATAATACCATTGCTAAGAGTTTAATTTGAATGCGGCTTTGCATATGTGGATGAAGACATTGTTTGTTTACCATTACATTTGGCACTAGATAAAATTAGTGGTGCTACAGAATGGCATAGACTTTCCCATATTAGTTTTCTACTTCCTTGGGTCTTCTCTAGCTATTTGGAATTGCCACATATTCTTTCTTGCCAGCTACCATCTTATCACCACCAAAAGTATATTTTTTTGTCATTTTCTTAATTTTTCGGTTTCCTATTTAGAACGGAAATATTAATTTTAGAATATTAAAGAACATAAAAACTAGTCCTAAATAGCAATTTTCGTTTAAAAATTATGTGCCATTTTAAAGAAAATAGCGTTTTAGCGCTACTAAAAATGCAAAATTTGAAGCTCATTTTCACAGAAAATTTTTGAGTTTTCAAAATACTTTATTTGAAGTTATTTCAAGCACGTACACTCACAAATGTAATTATCTTTACAAATTGCTGGTAATGTGCATATTAAAGATGAGAGCTCTTTCAAAAAAATTACAATTATGTAATTTTTGAATAAACAAAAAAATTACTCAAAATAAACTTTACGCTATACTAAAGAGTGTAATTAGCACTATCCGTTACAAACTGTTTGAAGAAAAAATTGCAGCCATATATGAGGAAATGGCATTTGAGCGTTTCTGAAAATGCGAAATTTTGAGCTACTTTTCACCGAAAACGGTTGTGTTTCGAGAAACTTTACTTGACATTATTTAAAACACATATTCATAAAGTACATATAATAATGTGAAAAAATCGCCGCTAATGTAAATATTATCGACGTCAGAAACATGTGAAAAAATTTACATTTTTGTAATTTTTGAACAAACCAATCTATATAGCAATATGGTATTTATGTTATCTGATAGAGTACATTTACCACCATCCCTACCTAAAGTTTACAGAAAAAATTTGGAGCCGTTTTTGAGAAAATCTTGTTTTTGTAATTTTTTAAAATTGCACATATTGCACGAAAACTACCAAAATTTTGAAAAACGTTTACATGACCTTTATTAAAGAACTCAATATGCAGAACAAATTTTATTTGAAGAAAAAATCTCTATCTTCAATTCTGTAGTTGGGGGAAAGACGCCGAAAAAATCAAACTTTCACAATTTTCGAAAATTCAGAGGTATCCGTGAAAATTGGACCTATGCCATGTTAATAAGTGTATTTTATTCTATTCCTACAAGAAATTTAAAGAAAAAAATTGGAGCCGTTTTCGAGAAAATTTTGAAAATCCCCGGGGGCTTCATATAAAGTACCCCCGAATTTTGAAGAATCGTTTTCAAAATCTCAAAGCTTCGACTAGATCCAGATCGACCGGGAATATCCATTTTGGAAGAAATTCTACGTATGGTTTAGGCGCTAGCAGTGTTCACAGACGAACGTTTTCCTTTCATTTATTTTTTTCGGTATCAAGGACCTAGAAAACAGGGTTTCTGGCTACACCACGTGCTAGAGGATTTTGTTGTCTTAATTTAGCAACTGGTTTTATCCACTTTTTCGTTTTCACAGCCCGGCAATGAATTTTTTTCCGCCGAAAATTGGCCATAACAGATTTTTGTAATTCCTTTTCTTTTCATTTGTTATGAAAAAATAGCCAGCGTTGTATGATGTCTCTGTAACATAGTAAGAAAAAATAACTATGACAACAGAAATGTTGTCATGATCTAATTCTTATTACATGCAATAAGAATTCAATAATATTGTGACATTTATAGCTTATCCCTCACAATTTTCGCTACTTTCCCTATGACGTTGCTGTCAGGAAGTTTTATTTCTTTTCCAGAATATTTTCCTTTCAGAAGAATTTTACCCACTCGTTAAGACCCACATTTTCTGCGTAACTGGAGAGTTGTTTCTCGTATTACAAGACACTGATGATAATGCCACGCACAATATACAATATAAGTTCCCCTCGGAAACAAATCGCACATTAGAAACGCAATGTAATAGCTTTTAAATAAGAAATGCGGGATCGACCTCTCTCGCGTAGGCTCTCAATGCAATTTTTTGCTGCTAAACGAGGAGTTGGCGCAAACTTGAATTGTACGCACGCATGCCAATCGCCACCAAAGGAAAAGTCCCTGACTGCAATATTTCCATTACATTGGGGTATTTAAGTTTGGTTTGGCACCTACTTCTTCCAACTTAAATTGTAATCAAAAGTCCCGAAGCCAATGTAGTATGGCGGGTGATTTCCGGGAGGTTGATATTTTTTTGTTTCGGGTCATATCTTACGTGAAATAAATCTTACATCCAGAAAGTGGTGGGAGGTGTGGGGCTTATCCTACCCTGTGACCCTGCTCTTGAATGTGCAACTCCCTAGAGAGCTTCGTGGAACCATCTCAAGAATATTGAAGAAATCTATTCCTCGTGCTAAATATAAGCCATAAGAAACCAGGAAAAGGAAGCGGTTTGCGATATAGGTCGGAAAAAAATGACTGATAAACAAAATTGTGATACATGTTGCCGCTCAATGTGTCATGAATGTCAGGCAAACATTTGTAAGGAATTACTATAATTCTGTTTTTGCAATATTTTTATATCTTATTGTTAAATATGAGTGTCAGAAAATGATAATTCAAAGTAAATAAGGCTTTAAACATTTACAGGTAAAAGTATGGTTTTATTTATTAGTATTTAACAGTAATGTCACAAAAAAGTTAATTATTGTTCAATTAATAAAAAAATCTATTAAATATGAATTATTTTATCTAAGTGATTTTGAAAATCCTATAAAAATGTGATTAAATAGAAATAGATCAAATTGCATCACAAATTTTCGTAATAAAATGAAAAAAAAAGTGTGGGGTCAAAATGTCCCCTCGATGCTGGTTATGTAACAAAAACTCACCACGCCAGTTGAGGGTTAATGAAGTCGATAATTCAGGGCTCCCTCCCTCCCTAATCCTTTGATTTATATATTGGGTTCACTTCCGATTTTATAAAATGGTTAGGCACCACCTATCCATGTTACTATAATGTTAATGGCTTAATTAGATAATGTCCAGCAAGTGTAATCAGTCCAATACGAAAGTGATCAACCCCTACAGTCTTTTTAGAATTTAGGATATTAATCACATTTAATAATTCTTCTTCATTGGAAGTATGAAAATATAATCCTTTGGAGTTTGGTCTAAAGTAATATCTTTGACGGTCATTACTCATCAAATTTTTCAGCCGTTTTTCGGCCCTATTTTAGCAAAGAATTCATTAAAATGATGTGCAATTGATTTATTATAATGCAATAGGGTATATCCATCATCAGACACAATTTTTTGGATGGATAATTCCTCACATTTGTTTAATTAAAGTTTTTGTTTAGGAAATTCCACATTTATTTAAGATCGGTTTAAATTTGTGTCATATTTCGATAAAGAATTATCTTCACAGCTGAGAACAAAAAAGGAGCTATTTTTATTAGACATTTTTTAACCACGTCTGGAAAAATAATGTTTTAAAAAAAATCAGATTTATTTAAATTTAATTAAATTATTATTTATAAAAATTTAATTATTTTTTAAATCTTATTTGTTTGATTTGATTATGATTTTTAATTGTATTAGATGTTTTTACTATAAACCAAAATCTCAAAGTGATTTTTTTCTTATTTACTTTTAAAAGCTGAAAAAAGTTTCTTAAAATTTCAGTTTTTATTTATTTATTTTTTTATTAAATTGATTTATAGTCGCGTCAACAACTTGATTATTAGTGACTATTACAAGTAAACATTAGTTTAGAAATTATGATATTGGCCAAAAAGAATATTACAGTTTAACTTTACAATATAGGTACTTTAACTGGTATTAAATAGTTTTTGGGAGCAATAAATTTATATAAAACAATGGGGTTAAATTTCAGTAAATATTTTGATCACCTTACAAAACTTGATTATTTTATCTTGATCTTCTGATGAATGTAGGATGGCATTGTATTTGAATTCAAATGACTACCTCTGATGGTTATATCTGGGGCATACTTTGCAGATGTTCAAGGTGAAGTTTGGTATTGCAAAGTTTGCATGTCAGGGGAGATGAAATTTGCAATAGATATAAATGTCTTAAGTTGGAATGCCCAGATCTAATTTTTGAAAGGACTGTTTGCTCCCTGCGACCAGTTTTCTTATTGATATTTGATGAGAAAAGTGTGCTCATTGACTGGTGGATATTGCTGGATGTATATGTGCACCAAAGACTTCCAGTGAAGGTTTAATTTGTGATGTTTTCCCAGAAATCTTCAAATTTAATTGTTTCCGTTGTGTAAATCTGGTTAATATTCGTCTCAGCAATTTTGACTACAAAATCAGCAATATCATTACGAAAAATTTATTTGTGAGCAAGGAATCACAGTTTTTTGCCTGATTTTGTTATATTGTTGTGAATTTTGTGAATGCACTCGTTTATTTCTGCTCTTGATTTGTGGTTTATCTCTGCTCTTGATTTGTGGTTTATCTCTTCAACTATTGTGAGGGGTGTCTATAAATATGACATATTTTGGTTCTCAGAAATGTTTTCTCTCTCTTAAGGAGAGTAAAATGGAATACAATTCTGCAGTTTTTATTGATGTTATTGGGTGGAGAGTCTGTTTTAATTTGAAATCGTGCGAATAAATGGCGGATCCAACTCAGTTTTCATTTTTTGCCCCGTCAGTATACACTTGGTGGTAAGTATTGTATTTGTTACAGAGTTCAGTGAATTTATTATTCCATTCTTCTGTTGTTAATTAATATATTTTTGTAATCTTAATTTCTGAGGGTATAGTCAGAATTGCGATCTCTCTAACTTTGCTCCTAGGTCCATCTTCGCGATGGAATTAATAACGGCATTTCGCGTCTTTCCCGGTCTTGCCGGTAGAATTCGCATGATCACAAGCACTGCTTGATACGGTCGTGATTATGCGAAATCTAGCGGAACGTCTGAGAACGATGCGAAATACCGTGACATATTCCATCGCGAAGGTGGGATTTGAGTGGCCTTGAGGAGCAAAGTAAGAAAAATCGTATTTTGTAGTTTGGTAGTAAAAATCGTAAATAGTATTTTGGTGTTCCTAATAAACGTTAGTGGCTTACCCCTAATGTCAGTTGGGCAGTTTATGTCTTTATGCTTTGAGAATATGATACATTCCATTTTTGGCCAGATAACTTGAAGCCAGTTTCTTGGGACCAGTCATGTAGGTTCAGTGCATTTTGGATCATGTCTTTGGTAGAAAAGTTTTTCCTTCTACATAGAATGGTTATATTGCCGGCGAACGTACTTGCAATTACAGTAAAACCTGTCTAAACCGGAACCTGTACAAGGCGGAAATCTGTCTTAACTGGGAAAATTCTCCGGCCCGTGAAATTAAATGGCATTTTACACAGCATAAAACGGAATCTCTCCAACGCGGAAACGGAACGGTTTTTCGTCTCCTGCAGGGGATCTTGATAAAACGGAATTTCTGTTAATTTAACGCAATTGTAAGAGAGACGCGAGATGTTCTTAATGAAATGAATGCGTCTGCAAGCTTGTATTAAATTATCTATCCCTGTGACACGCGATTTAACAGTGGCAGCCAGACTTTAAAGGAGAAGGGCTTCTGTTATCGTAGAATCCGATCTAGGGGTCGCTTGTCTCTCAAGGCGTAGGCCGTAGGGGAATTCCCTCTCTCCCGACTTTCTCAGCTTGGAAAGGAGTACGGGTATGGCTTCTGTTCACGCGTCTCCCTGCCCAATGCGTTGAAAATCATAACCCCTCGACCAGATGCGCATTGCTGAAGGCCATGCGAGGGTATCAGAATGTCATAGTACTGAGTTACGACGTATCGTGCGTTGAAAGAGTCCAGCAAGCAGTCCGAATACAGCCAGTAAGGTGTGGATTTTTCAACTCTGTCAAAAGGTGTCAATAAAGAGTGTTTCATATTCATTTATTGGTGATTTCTTCCATACATAGGTTATATGGTAATGTTTTGATAATTATAATAGTCATGTAGTGTACTATTTTCAGGACAAACTTCAATATCCCAAGTCATAAAATGGACAACCTTGCATAAAACGGAAACCTCTCTAAATCAGAATGTTTTTGAGTCCCGATCGATTCTGGCTTAGACAGATTTTACTGACTACTAGAGGTTTATTTTTATGAGCCTCATTTATCGCTAGTAGGAATAGGGAGACGCAGATCCTTGAGGCACGCCATTTTCAATTCTCGTTTCTTCAGAGCTCACCGTTGACTTGAGTTCTAATGTTGCGTTTCTGAAGTAAATGTTTAATGAATTCAAACGTTTTTTCATATATGATTTTCGAATATGGTTATCGACACTAATCAGATGTGTTATTGTAGAGTGACTGTGGCTAAAACCAAATTCATATATTTGTTTACAGGATATTCTTTTTAATGCATGTAATTATAATATGGGAGTACAAGATACACATTCGTTAATGAAGTCATAAGAGTAAATAAATTCAGGAACAATATCTAATTACAAATCAGATGGTTTCATAGAGCAATTGCCGGATAGTACGTATATATCTTGAGTAAATAATGTTGAAAAATCAATTTGTTTACAATACTTGTTAGCAGTAGAGGCAATATGGTAGAAGGTATCATTGAGTTGATAGTTTTCACAGGTTTGACAGAAAATAATATGGGATTACGTGTCGGCACGCGAGGGACCTGAAATCCGATATTAGGGAGAAAATCGTTACAAGTAATCGACAAAATTTTAAATAGATAAGGTCACAGATTGTTCTTCTATGCCGAAGATGAGGAATGTCGTACAATGAGTATGGCATTGAATATAACTTGCGTGCTTCTGATTGTATTTTGATGTTCAGGTATCCAAATCAGATGAGAGTTGATTATCTTCTCTGGGATTTTGCACATAGTTGATGTAAGGGAGACAGGTATACAGTTAAAAGCCTTTGTTTTGTCTTTTCCTGGTTTCGGTACTGGTATTACAATAGTGATTCTCCATTGTTTTGGGAATACGTGTTTAGTCGTAATATGGTTGAATATCTATAGTAGCCTGTCATTGAGTCATTCCAAGTCAAATCTCACACTCACAAAATATCACTTTTCTAGCGAATTTAAACGTTTTTTTATGAGTTCTAGGGTTGGAAATAGGTGACACGTATTTTTTCTCTTTTTTTCCAATCCCACCCCGTTCAGAAATATTACTAATTTTTACTTTCCCGCATACATACGTAATATACACGTGGTATAGGGAAAGGTATGTAATGCTGCGCGAAAAACGGCGGTTTTTTGGCAGAAAAAAATCATTGCCGGGCCCTGATAACGAAAAAGCCAATAAATTCTGTTGCTAAATTAAGAACGAAAAATCCCCTAGCGCCGTGGTGTAGACAGATCCCTGTTTTGTGGGTCCTTGATACCGTTGAAATATATTTTTCTAAGCAGAGTTAAGCCGGTTGGCACCAAACATGGATTACTCCGTATATACTTACGTATGCGCGGAAGTAAAAAATAATCTTTGAAGAAAGGTCATGTACAATATTTTAAAAACACGTGTATTATTTCACTGTGTTTCCCCTTAAAATTAATGCAATTTGACAAACAAATTTTCTGAAATACCATTTTTCTCACGGTGAAACAAGTGTCGCTTAAGAGAATAGGTAGGTTCAAAATCTTCTATTACTAGTAATAGAAAGTACATATATTCTATTACTAGTATAAATATATGTTATTTTATTTATAAAATAGAATATAAATATATTACTAGTATAGAAGGTATTGGCAGGTCTCAATTTCGTTGAACTCTTTGAATTTTGGATAATTGTGTGATGGAAATATTGGGAAAGAATTAGATTTTTAAGCTTTTACCCAAGTGAGTACGTCAGAGCGACTGCGTGGTGTAGCGGTGCAGTGCGCGTCGTGTTAACACGAACAATTTGAGTTCGAGTCTCGGAGCGGACAAAACATTGCTTGTTGGAATCTCTTTTGCAAGTTCATGTTGTATAATATTTCGGAGCCGTTACAACTATTGCTATAAAGTGTTTGCTGTTGTAGCATCACTAGTTTTGCTTTGTCATATTTTTGTTTTGTACAGGAGGAGTTGCAGCCTCCAGTGGCTGTGTTTATTGGACCACCGGTGAAGCAGGAAACATCATGTACTGCTGAAGAGAAGGTAAGAATAACAGTTTACATTCGCAGTTCCCACTTCGGCATCTGAGATACTGTGTGTGGTTTGTGGTCCATTTTCTCCACTGATCCCTAGTGTTCTCACGATTGTGAGAGTAGGACAGTATATCACCATATGTTGGCATATTGGCGTCAAAAATGATTCCTGTTTGGCGCCATGGCGGGAGATTGGTTTTTAATAACAATCTTTGGCCTTTATTACTAGCTCAGAATTTGCATTTTAAACGTACCGCGTCGGACTTTCCCTCCAAAACCGCGTGCTGGCGGCGAAAAGAGCGGGTATATAAAGTTTCTTTGTTTTCGTCGTATCGCATTCGATCCAGCAGACTACTTGTAATAGTTTCATCCCCCTTCGCCAGGGAGCAGCACTTGCCGGATTCCGCTGCCAAGCACTGGTGCAAAGAAAATTATTTAGACGCACCAGATCTCCGTTTTTAACCTATGACAGCATTGTCACTAAATTCAATCGGCGAAACAGGCAATTCAAAGTAGTTTGCTCCGCCCAGGGAACGAGCTTCAGTGAGCTCGCACTAACGATCCACGAGAACAGGTTAAGCTATCAAAGTTGGCACCACTGCCGCCGCTCCAAAACGTTTCAAAGAACAACCGCTTTTCCGCGGGAAACACGCCAAAGGCAAGAGTGAAATTTTGCGGAATACTGATTAAAAGAAAGCTTTGTTTTTCATGTGAGAATGAGAGATCAAGCGAGCGAGCATTCCAATAACGTTCGTCTCACCAATAACCCAAACTGAAGCGCTCTCCCAGCCTGAATATTAACCTAAATCTGAATCTGAATAAGAAGCTATATTCGCCGTGTTAACACCATATGTATCGTTTCAAGATCATGTGCCTCATTGATAATGTCTGGCAGAATCTGACAGCTCTTTATTTTGATAAGAACTAACTTATTCGAAGAGTTTAATTCGCAATTATTATTTGTTACTTTCTCGCAGTTAAGAAGGGAAAGTTATGTAAAGCTGGGCGAAAACACAGTTTTTTCAGCAGAAAAACTAATTACAGGGCCCTAGTAACGAAAAAAAGGTTAAATCCAGTTGCTAAACTTAGAATAAAAAATCCTCTAACGTGGTGTGGCAGAATCCAAGTTTTATGGTTCATTGATACCGAAACATCGATTGACGGCAAAACGTGAGTGTGGATAGTGAACAACGCCTTCGACTAATTGTGACTAACAGTCAATTTTCTCCAAAATAGAGATTCCCTGATCGATCTGGCTCATATCGCAGCCCCTTGAATTTGAAACCGATATTTTAATTTTGGGAGGTACTTTGCATGAAGCCCCTGGGACATTTTCAAAAATTTCAAAAAATGGCGCCCAGAATTTTGATTAAATTTTATTGTTGGGTAGTCTGAAGGACGTTTAAGAGAACGGTGCAGGTCTCATATCAGTTGAAAACTCTAATTTTTCGAAAATTGAAAAAATTCAAACTTTTTTCGGCGTTTTCCTACAACTACAATTATGAAGATTCAATTTTTTCTTAATGAAATGTGTTCATCAAAAGCAGATCTTCAAATAAGGTCATGTTGAATTTTACGAAAATCGTATTTTTTTAGTAATTTGGCGACAAAATTTGTCGACCTCTCCCAATTTACTGCGCTTCCTGAACGTAAAATGAATAGTGCTGCTAAGCAGTTGGATGCATCGTAAGTTAGAATTTGTGTATTATTTCATGTTTCTTTGTCCGTTTCTTCCAGATTTTGTTATAAGTTTTGAAATTAATCTTTTGGAAATTATTTAAAACCTATTTTAAATTGCATTCGTTAATTGAGTTAAACGTGAAAAGGAATAGAAGATTTTGATTTGCTTAATAAGTTGTGGGGATGAAGAGTAATGCATGTAAAAAACGTAATTTTTATGTACATAAAAATATATTTAATTACGTTTTTCTATTCATTTTTATTTTCTTGCTAGCGGTATAAACAATGGTAATTGGCAAAAGTGTTTCCCATGCGAATTTGCTGTCATTGTTGCAACAACCCGTAACGCCGATCTGATAACAGAAGGCCATAATGACCTTCATTAATTCTTTCCATAATCGACAATGTTTATTTCCATTGAAGCTAATTTTGGATTCATGTGTTTTTTACCCAAGAACATGTCTACATTTCCTGGGTTGAGACATTTCTAAATTTAATAAAAGAGAGTAAGTTGTAACTGTATAAAATTAAAGTAATGACTATTTAAACTTTAAACTAAAATACCAAATCTAAATAACTAATCTATAGACTAAATAGCAGCTGAGGAAAGTAATGTAACTGTAAAACAAATAAATGTAAAATTATGGAGATAATAGCGCAAGTAACTCTAAATAATGTAGGTGCACCGTTGAAACGTTGGCGAAATCTCCGGAAGTCGTCAATTTTTTATTGTAAACATTAATCAAGAAGTCCATTTTTCGCTTTATTACAATATATAACGAGCAATTCTGGTAATGTTGGCAGCAACAATTGCCTACACAAAAAGAAATGAAAATCCCCATTGACGCCTTGCAGTACGTATGTCCATGTGATAGTAACATTTTTCATAAGTTACATTTTAGTCCTTACTTTTTAAGGTGACGAGAACAACACTCAGTGCAAGCGATTACACAAACGCGATGAACACACAAACACGCGTTTTCGTTTATGCCATTCTAAAATTCAAAATGGAGTCCACAGTATTTCTTGCAGACAGCGTCGCCTGTGAAACAAATTCGGCGGTGTATGTACAATCAAAGTGACAAAGAAGAGAGTTTACTTGCATCCACTGTATATCAGCAGCTACACGTAACTGGTGAAATAACTTTTAAAGAGAATACAAATGTGAATCATTTTAATTACCACTTGTGTACAATAATATTCCTTTTAAGTGATGATTTTGTCCTATTCATTATACACATTTTTCTATCTTTACTTCAGGCAGAGTGAATGGCTATTTTAAGTGAAATAAATTCATGATCTTCCGGGGTGGAGTTATTAATTATGTAATTTATAAATGTTACCAGGTAGTGCAGAAGAATTTTTAAAATATCTTTTAGGATTTAAAATGATTATAAGACAAAACCATACGTGACCATTTTCTGGTCATTTTTAAGGTTAGCACTACAAAATCCACAAAAATCAGTAATTTCATTTCTGAAACGAAAAGTTAAAAAAAATTATCCGTGTCATCGGCTTCAACTGAATGGTAACCAAGAATCTCCTTGGAATGAAGATTTAAGGTGCAGGAATGCAAATCATTAAAGATCAACATGCGTTACTGGAATTATTCAAAGTTACAGTTACCTTCCCAAATGAAGTTTCAAATTTTCAACCTTAATATTTTACTGCATGAATAGATTGTTCATTTTTTGTAGGATCCGCTTGCATCATGCTGTGGTAGTGCTTCTACTGCGACAATAAAACCAGAGGGCAGTTCACGTTCCCCAGGTAAGTGTATGATCTATTTTTTTAATTATTTCATGAACCTAGGTCACAAAATATTGGGGTGGTGACTACAATACTTAGTAAAAATTTTACCAGAGTTGTTAACAAAACAATGTGTCGAGAACACCCTATCGATTTAAAAAGACAGCCGTCCTTGAGAGTCTTCGGACCCTTAAAGGCGGCGGATGGCTCCCCCACGATTAAACGGGCCCGTCGATGCCCCTAAACCACTCAGGTGCGCAAATACCCAAAGAAATTACAAGTTCTGTTCTTGTTAGGGAACAATTCAATATTATACATCTCCAAAGTTTATTCAAAGAAATCAAGCCGTTTTCGAGTTCGAAGGTTTTTTGCCCCGGTCAGTGTTGGCCTGGAGATCAGAGATCTTATCCCTGCCATCGGCGATGTTGTTGATAGCCCAAGTTCTCAACTGGTTGAGTCATTTGATTAGAATCTACAGTAGTTAATATTTTGAAAACATTTTCCTATCTCAAATTATAGGTCTGTTCGTGAAGGATGATCTCTGCTTTAATTTCAGATTTACTACCAGGAAATCAATTCATATTTTTCCTAAATATTACATCCTTTTACTTTTCTGAATTATTGCTAAACTAAAATACTAATTAAAAGAGTTTGTTTTATCTCTTATGGAACAGTGCGCCCTCTGCCATACCGGACTATCGCATTCTCATTGCATGTTTATTGTGTCAAATGTTTGATGTTGAGTATCAGGCGTTGTTGATAGACTGCCGTTTTGTGTTGGTAGATGAAGGGAGCTTTCCATCAGAGGAAACCAACACCATCCAGACACAGCAGAATCAAACTACAGACTTGGAGTGCATCCCTAAGAGCAGCTTCACCAACTATGGACAGATCACGCACCACAAGGAAGCGCTCCCAAACACGCCCATCGAGAGGGGAAAACGTTTTAAGTGTTCCAATTGCAATGAGATGTTCGAAACAAAGGAATCTTTGCATAGGCACGTGCACACCCACACTGGTGATAAACCTTTTCAGTGTTCCATCTGTGGGAAGACCTTCACTAGAAAGGACAAGTTGGCTCCTCACATACGCACCCACACTGGTGAGAAACCTTTCCAGTGTTCCATCTGTAAGAAGACCTTCGCTGAAAAAGGAACCTTGGATAAGCACATGCGCACCCACACTGGTGAGAAACCTTTCCAGTGTTCCATCTGTGGGAAGACCTTCTCTGAAAAAGGAACCTTGAATAATCACATGCGCACCCACACTGGTGAAAAACCTTTCCAGTGTTCCATCTGTGAGAAGACCTTCACTCTAAAAGGACGTCTGAATGAGCACACGCGCATCCACACCGGTGAGAGACCTTTCCAGTGTTCTATCTGTGAGAAGACCTTCGCTGAAAAAGGAAACTTGAATAAGCACATGCGCACCCACACTGATGAAAAACCTTTCCAGTGTTCCATCTGTGAGAAGACC
Organism: Acheta domesticus; assembly: GCA_031308135.1. Lineage (NCBI taxonomy): Eukaryota > Metazoa > Arthropoda > Insecta > Orthoptera > Gryllidae > Acheta > Acheta domesticus. The sequence continues at coordinate 45,797,789 of JAHLJT010002630.1, forward strand.
TTCACTCTAAAAGGACGTCTGAATGAGCACACGCGCATCCACACCGGTGAGAGACCTTTCCAGTGTTCCATCTGTGAGAAGACCTTCGCTGAAAAAGGAACCTTGAATAAGCACATGCGCACCCACACTGGTGAAAAACCTTTCCAGTGTTCCATCTGTGAGAAGACCTTCACCCAAAAAGGAAATTTGAATGAACACACGCGCATCCACACCGGTGAGAGACCTTTCCAGTGTTCCATCTGTGAGAAGACCTTCACTCAAAAAGGACGTTTGAATGAGCACACGCGCATCCACACCGGTGAGAGACCTTTCCGGTGTTCCATCTGTGGGAAGACCTTTACTGTAAAAGGACACTTGGTTATTCACATACGCACCCACACTGGTGAAAAACCTTTCCAGTGTTCCACCTGTGAGAAGACCTTCACTGTAAAACAATACTTGAATACGCACATTCTCGAGCACACTGGTTAGAGACCTTTCCAGTGTTCCATCTGTGAGAAGACCTTTGCTGAAAAAGTGAACTTGAATAAGCACATCCACATCCACACTGGGGAAAAGCCTTTTTAGTGTTCCATGTGTGAGAAAAAGTTCAGTGTAAAAGGACACTTGGTTAGGCATATACGCATCCACCTTGGTAATAAACCTTTTTAGTGTTGTGTGTGTGAAGAGATATTCAGTGACAAAGGAACCTTCTCTCTTTAAAAGCGCACTTACACCTTTCCAGTGTTCCATCTGTGAGAAGTCTTTCACTATGAAAGCAACCTTGAATAACCTCATGCGCACCCACACCGGTGAGAAACCTTTCCAGTGTTCCATCTGTGAGAAGACCTTCACTGAAAATAAAAAACGAAACTTGGTTCAGCACATACGCACCCACACTGGTGAGAGACATTTTCAGTGTTCCATCTGTGAGAAGTCCTTATCTCCGAAAGAAGCTTTGGATAAGAACTCGCGCACTTACTCTGGTGATAAACCATTTCAGTTTTCCATCTAAGAAGACTCACTGAAACGGACCATTTGGATATTATATTTCTTTGCATTGGATATTATTATTCCTACACATCTCCAGATTCCTACACATCTCATGATTTTATGTTCACATTTCCAGATGTTGAACATAAAATCATTTTATTAGTAATTTGAGTATAGGTATATGAATTTGTTATAATGGTCCTGTTCTTTGGTTCAATAATTTTTTTATGAATTTGGTTATATCGAATAAATTTGGTATGTACGTAGGTCGTTCCGAAAGTAATGCCCCCAATTTTTTGTGACTGAGCTTATGACCTCAAAAACAAATGTTTGTGTTCTTATAGTGGAATTTGTACCTTCCCGCCTATTTTCGTTTAATTTCGTCGCCACTGGCCTGATACAAGGACAGCGACGGTGTGCCAAAATTGCGTGTAGCTTGAACGCGCGTGAGAAGCAGAGATGCGTAATTGAATTTCTGTCTTCGCAGGAAATTGCGCCTATTGACATCCATAGACGCTTGCTGAACTTTTACTGGGAGCAAACAGTGGATGTGAGTACAGTGCGGCAATGGGTAGCGCGTTTTCGTGGTGGTGACAGCGACGTGAAAGACAAACCACGTTGCGGTCGGCCACGTACAGCTGCCACACCAAGCATTGAGGAGCGCCTCGCCAGCTTATTCGTGCTAATAGGCGCATCCGACTAGGGAATTGTGTGCGGCTCTGAGCATTGGCTGTAATGCATTAGAAGTTATGCTCAGTAAATTAAGTTACCGGAAATTGTACGCAAGGAGGGTCCTGCGGGCACTAACAGAGGAACACAAACTTCACCGAATGGAAGTTTGTGAGGAACTTTTGGCGCAATACGATGCTGAAGGTGACGGGTTTCTAGACAGAATAATCACTGGCGACGAGACATGGTGTCATCATTAGGCCCGCAACAGACTACACCGAGGAATGTGTTTCCAGAAATGTGCGACGAGAAATGTGGAAAATCGAAACAAGGGACTCTTATGGACCCCCACACACTTGAAAGAGTTTCCTCGTTCGCCTCTGCGGAGGCGAAAGAGTTCCTCGCTCGAGTCGGTCTGCGAGCGAGTTTTCTCGGACACATTTCTACTCCTTCACTTGTTATACGATATTTAGGCGTTCTCTGCCGCAGGAAAACACCAAACAGTGCATAGAACTGAGTGAGGTTATAACATTTGGCAGTAAAAGATGCGATAAACTACCAGTTTTTTAATTGTTTTCTTGAATTTTCTCTTAAAACGGAAATGAACAAGTAAAAACTGTATGGAAGATATTCTTATTTGTGTGAAACCCGCTCATAATGAGTAATATAAAAATAAAAACTTGTAACAAGAAACTTGAAAGGGTATTGTGAAAGAATTGAATTAATTTATTACTTTTCTTAATTGGTATTTATGAATGAATGATTATTAATTGTGAATTTTATAATGAATTATTTGATCGTTCATTATCTATTCATTATTCAACCAACAAATATAGTAAACCAGAGCGTGGTAGAGATTACGGAGTTCAAGAAAATTTGCTGATGTACAACTTCTCCCTTATACGTCACTTAACTTCCTGTTTTTTTACATTAAATAATGATTTGTATGCAATGTAGTAGTGTGTTTCTCTCTAGGTAATTCGAACTCGTTGAACAAATGGTTTACGATTATTGTAACAAAACAAGGATATCACAAGTTAAAATTACATAAGAGCATTTAATAAAACAAGAAATGGGACTCTTCGATGATCTCATAGCTAAAACTGTTGCCATCACTCTCGGCTTGTGGCACACTAAGGCATAGAGACATCGAATAACCTCTTTGTAGTGTGTGGACGCAGCCTCGCCGGCCTCTTTCCACATTTCTCGTCGCACATTTCTCGCAACGCATTCCTCGGTGTAGTCTGTTGCGGGCCTTATGAGCCTCAAACCAAGACACAGTCCATGGAATGGCGCCGTAAGACTTCACCGACGAAGAAAAAATTCAAAACCCAGTCTCCAGCGGGCAAAATCATGTGCACAATCTTCTGGGATAGGAGAGGGGTAATCCTTACGGACTTCCTGGAACCTGGTCGAACCTTAGACTCCGACCGGTGTATTCAAACTCCAACCAAACTGAAAAATCGCATTTCAAAGGTTGGGCCAGAGAAGAAGACAACTTTTCTCTTGCAACACGACAATGCTAGACCTCACACCAGTCTCAAGACCACGAACCAAATTGCCAAATTTGGCTGGACTGTTTTACCACTCCCACCATCGAGTCCGGATTTGGCACCTTCAGACTTACACTTGTTCGGGCCAATGAAGGATGGATTGCGGGGACGTCGGTTTTTGAACAACGGCGCGGTCGAAGCAGCTGTGCGTCAGTGGGTCACCTCGGCTGGTGCAGATTTTTACGAGCGAGGCATGCAGGCTCTAGTTCTTCGATGGAAAAAGTGCATAGAAAGAAAGGGGGACTATGTTGAAAAATAGGTTCGTATTACAAAATATTTTTTCTCACATCTTGTATTAAGATTCTTTTTTTATTTCCTATAGTTATCATGCAATTAAATGGAGGCATTACTTTCGGAACGACCCTCGTATATTGGTATGCATATATAAGTACCGACAAGAGTATGTGAGGACACAAGTTCTTGTATTGTCGTCTTCGGAAAAGTTGGTATGGACTTATGTTACACCTCTTATTAATACTTTAGTTTTGCCTTCCCTTTTGGCACAATTGTCTTTAGAGATAGTATTGTTAGAACGCCCCATAACATCTAATGGAAAACATACAGAGAAATTAAATTTCAATAAACTCCTGAAAATTTGAAAATTTCTAATTGGAACGATGTTTCCAAAGAAGATAATATGGACGGTGCTGCATGTCTTCATAAAAAGGATATAGAATGCAATCAACATTTCTAATGTAGTATTAAATTTCTCATAAAATGCCTCATGAAAGTTGGATAACCAGAGAATTGATAAATCTATGTAAAATTAAAAATCGTTGCAGTAAACTAACTAAAATATACTTCAGACAATAATTTAAAATGTAAATACAGGGACTTCAAAAACTTGCTGGTCATTAATTAAAACACTAAGGATTCTCACCATGAATATATTTTCTGGTAATGTTAAAAACCAGAGAGTTAAACCCTCGTGTGTCAGTGATAAGGATAATTACCTATATAAACGGTATATGAGGAAAATGATAAACTAGTTGATATCGACTGGAATATAGCTAATTATTGTAATCAATTTTGTGGAAACAGTCCAACCGTGACACTGGGATTCGATCACGCTGAATTATATACAACCATATCCTTTTCAGTCCCCAGTCGGTTTTGTTTGTTACACCTACCTCTGACAAGGAAATACTAGGTATTATTGGTAGCAATTTTATCAAAACGTCGGCGCGAGTGGATATCTTGATTGTAGTAATTAAAAATCTCCGGTTTTGTAAATTTTAAATTTTGTATTTTTTTCTAAATGTTCGTAATTTATAAATATTTGTCTCTAAAATTTAATACTATATTGTAAAATTAGAATTGCATTAATACTAATTTTTCGCCCACAGGGCTTAGCCGTCAGTGAGGTGTAGTGATGTGATGTTTCGAACTTCTGTATACGCACATATTCTTGTATTATGTAACATGTAAATAAATTGAAATTGATATGACTCCTTACTTACTGTGACTATACCACCGTGGATTTGTGAAATCCGGTATTATGAAGTGGTTTAAATATATATTTTAAGATACAAAGGACCTTTATTATTATAAATAGCATCTTAACCCTTTCACTAACAATGGGACACATATTCCACTGGGTTACGTAGCTACTGATGGAGCAAACAAGCGTTGAAAATTCCTGACCGCTGTCCCATCGATTCTGCTGATTAAAGCAATCGAAGTTTTCCAGCATAATACGTTTGTTTGCACCTAGGAAATTGAAAGAATTCTCATTTTCTACTTTCAAGTGAGTTATTTTATATACAAAGAAAATAAAAATTCCAATAAAAATTCAAATTGGTAGTGAAAGGGTTAAATCACTCCCACATTTTAAAAAAACATTCATCTCACCCACAACATAGCAAATAACGAGTAACTTCAAAGAATTGATAAGCTTAAATTTCATATTTTTTAATAAAAATATAGAGGTACAATACTAAAAGATACTAAAGTTATTCGATAGTTGATAGTCTACTGTTCTCACAGCTGTGCACATTAAAGGTGTTGTGTGGACTGTATGGTATTGTTCGTGGACAACGGTCTGAAGTCCTAAGATAGCTCACATGGCCAGTGTCCACGTAGTGAGGGTCTAGGGCTGCCTCCAATTGTACATCATATGCAAACACGTTTTTGCACAACAATATGTTTATTCTTGAGCGCGTGAAGTGGCTGGTACAATTACACAATGCACAGGAATTTGATGACTGGTTACATTCTAGATACACTAGAGTACACAAGGTGATAAATATGCCATATAAGAAATAATATTAATTAATTATACGCGTGTAGAATGAATAATTTATACTTTTTACATGATAATAAAATTTCAAATTCAATATTAAAACATAACATATTATTGTAGTAACTTGTAATAAAGTTAACTTTTACAACGTATTTTAAGTCTAATAAAATATACAAATATAATTGACCGGGAGCCAGCAAGAAAATCGTCATACGATAAGCTCAAAGCTAAAACTTTTGAGAAGTTAGCCAGTGTTATGAGGGCCAAGGAAAAGCAAGTATGGCGGTCTGTAGGTGTCGGCGTTGCGCTGCGCAATTTTTTAAATATGTAAAAAAAAAATCGGCCATTGGGGAATGAGTACACAAATAATTCTAGTTGTATATTGTTCGTTAGATAGCCAAAGTGTTAAGGAATTGTATGCCATACCGAAGCGGCGTCTCGAACTGTCCGCCATATTGAATTGAAAGTGTCATTTTTTTATGTCCGCTTGAATTACGAGCTCAAAGCTATTTTTGTGGTCTTCTGGTAGAAAATTCTTTTTCATTGCCGATTATGACCACTTCATACCGTTGCAGCGTCTCTAAGTAGCCGCCATACTGGTTCAAAAATATGTCACTAATCCATGTATGATAAGTACACACCTGAGACAAATATTTTTCAATTAATTTTAATGTCTAGAAGGCGAGTTTGTAAGTGCCATACCAATTGGATGTCTCGAATGTGAGAAATTAACCTCTAAAGTTGCAAAAGATATATAAGTGTGAGTATAACAGGTACACGTGCCATACTTACGTTATTGAAACATGTCATTCTTTATGCATTACGAATGTATGTATGCTATACCTACATCATTTCAATACGAAGAGGAATTATGTATTTGTATATAAGGAAATGTATATTGGTAAAATGTTTTAAAAAGTAGGTGAATATAATTAAGTTCGATTTATGCTGACTTTTAATATGTATTAATATTTGTAAAAGACGGTTACTGTAGAAATTCTATGACATTAATATAACACTAGGATATCCTTCTTACTTTGGTCAATCAATTTCCAAGTTTTAAAAAAAGGTTTTATTTTTCTGATAATACTGGAACACGAAGATTACCGTAATATTTACATGCAACTTCAGGTGTGAACAAAACGTTAATTTATTCAGGAATGCAAATGAAAAAGATGTTAATATTGTTTAGAATGAAAGAATTAAAATTAAGCTACACACTAATCCGAGATGAAATTAGTTTCAAATCATAAGTACCCAAGCTAATAGTTTAACATTAATTATATAACTGAGTATTACCCATGAAAACAATTGCAGAATTTGTAAGCTCTTGCGAAGACACAAATGAAGATAAAACGAAAGGCGATGACATCAGTGAATGTAACCACTTAAATGAATTTCAATATAATGTCCCGTCTGTTGAAGACAGCAATGAATCCTGTGGATGAGATGAAAAATAACTGTTTTGTAACAAAACAGTTTTACAACAAATTATCTTGGTGGTTTGAAATTTTTTTTTTTCGTTGAATCCATTTCTCAAATATAAGATATTTGTATACTATTGGTTGGGCATGAAAAGTAGAAAATGTTGCAGTTCCTTTTTAAACTCATTTTTTTTAGATTTGTTAAAAATACTTTTTCATAAGAGATGAACAGGGACTCTTTCTTAAGGAATGTGATCCTTTTCAGCACAGTGATGTAGACACTTCTAAAAAACAAAATTATTCTCTCAGTTCAGTTTGCCATTATTGTGGAATACATAACTTTTTCATCTCGCCTATGTAACTGTCTAAAAATGCTGTGTTTTATTTATTTAATAAATTATATTGATCCTAATTTGTCATAAAACGTCGAAAATCAACCATTCACTTCAATTTTTACTTTCGTACGTAGGTATGTATAGTATAGAGAAAATTATGTATAGCTGCGCGAAAAATGGCGAATTTTCAGCACAAAAACTCTTATTACAGGGGCCTGGTAACGAAAAAGTGGATAAATCCAGTTGCTAAATTAAGAAAAAATCTCCTAACACATGGTGCAGCCAGAATCCCTATTTTGTGGGTCTTTGATTCCGCAAAACCAAAACGTCCGTCCGTCCGTCCGTGAACAATCCTAGCCACTAAACCATTCAGCCGACTTTCTCCAAAATTTATACTCTCCGATCGATCTGAATCTCTCGCGGCCCCTTGAATTTGAAACCGATAGTTTAATTTTGGAGGGTACTTTATATGAAGTCCCTGGGACATTTTCAAAATTTTCACAAAAATGGCGCTAACAATTTTGACTAAATTTTGTTGTTGGATAGTCTGATGGTCATTTAAGAGAATGGCGCAGGTCTCATGTCGGTTGAAAACTCTGAATTTTCGAAAATTGAAAAAAATTCAAAATGTTTTCGGCATCTTCCTACAACAACAATTATGAAGATTCAATTTTTGTTCTTAATGAAATATGTTCCTAAAAAACAGGTCTTTAAATAAGGTCATGTTCAGTTTTTCAAACACAAGTATTTTTTTCGAAAATGTGTCTCAAGCAGGCAATTTTTACTTTCCCGTATACGTGCGTATATACGTAATATAGAGAAAGTTGTGTAATGCTGCGGAAAATTGATTTCGAGATTTCAACGGAAATACACGTTTAGGGGTCCCCTGATACCGAAAAAGTCAGTATTTTCAAAACGTCCGTCTGTCAGTCTGTGAACAACACTAGCGCGTAAACCATACGTGCGATTTCTTTCAAAATGGATATTACCCGGTCGATCTGCGTCCACTCAAGGCGCCTCGATTTTGAAAAAATTTGAGGGTATTTTACACGGCTCCAAATTGTTTCTTTAAAGTTTGTTTGATTCTGTGATGGTGCCCCAAGAACCTCATCCAAGGGGTATTTTTACTCGGATTACTCCGTTCACAGAACCAAATTTCGTCGCAAGTTCGTAGTTGTAAACTGTTAATGGGTAAAGGAAAAGGAGGAGCGAGAGCAAGAGAGAAGCCAACTCATGCTTTAACAAATCTTTATTTGTTTACCAATGAAATACATCACTAATTTGAGTTCTTTAGCTCTACCTTTAGATGATGAGGTTTGTCATCACGCTACTTAATTACTTTTCTTGACTAGTACGAAAACTCTGGCACCACTGCAGCACAGATTACTTCTTAGTAGATACTGAGCTTGGAAATTTGCTTGAAACACTCATTGAATTGATACTATTACAACTGCTCACTTCGAGTGCTGGTGTACAGTTACAGACTAAATGAATTGTTGGTGAAACATGCAAATTCGTAAGAAAAACTACGTAAAACGCATATAATGAAAATATACATAACTTATCATAACTAAACTACACAACCTAACATTTGCATTAAATTAAATCACACTTCTCCTCCTCAGATTTCTTTAGGTTCATATACCACTTGTGCTCCTACATCTACAACTCACATTAGTTTATAATATATACGTTGTGCCGGGCTGATTGCTGGTTGAAGCATAATACATAACATAACATTTCTTTCACCGTTTGGAGTTCCCACATCATAGACAGCGGGAACTCTAGATGCAGTTGGAGTGCTGACCTCGACGTTCAAAGCACGAAATGGCGGCCATGGCTCACCTGGGTCATGTTCACCCAGGTCGTATTTCAATACATTATGATTTTTTCCTCCAGAAGATAGCGGAGAGCCTAATTTGCTTACAGTAGACCGTCTTGACTTGAATCCGGACCTCGTGGTCCCACGATAAAATTAACTCGAGGCAACTCAAGCACTGTTATCAACTGCAACTTCAAAAACTACACATAGAAGTCTAGCCACACCCGGCTCCTACGGAGAACACGAACGAACGGGTTTCAGGGCGAAACAGGACAGGTTCGCGAGGTGTTACGTCACGAGTCCGTTACCGTGAACGACTCGTGAGTTGCGATACACGAGTCTGTTGACTGTTTCTCGAACGAGATTGGACAAATTTCTTGTAAGAGTAGAATAAAATGCACTTATTAAGGTGGCATAGGTCCCATTTTCACGGTTAACTCTGAATTTTGGACAATTGCAAAACTTTGAATTTTTTTAGGCTTCTTCCTAGAACTACAAAATTGAAGATATTTTTCCATCAAATAAAATTTGTCTAAAGTGAGTTCTTTCATGAAGGTCATGTACATTTACTTGAAAATTTTAGTTTTTGCTCAATATTGCACGCAATATTTGAAATTTTAAAAAATTACAAAAACTAGATTTTCTCAAAAACCGCTCCAAATTTGTTCTTGAAACATTTTGTAGGGATAGTGCTAAATGTACTCTATGAGATGACATTAACGCCATATTGCTCTATTCTTTTGTTTTTTCAAAAATTGCAAATATGTATTTTTTTATTTGCCTCTCACCTCGTTAATATTTACATAAGCGGCGATTTATTCACATTATTATATTAATAAGTACATTTCCTTTAAATAATGACAAATAACGTTTCTCGAAAATTGAATAATTTTCTGTGAAAACTAGCTCAAAATTCCGTATTTTCAGAAACGTTCAAAAGCCATTTTCTCAAAAATGGCTTCAAATTTTTTTGTTCAAACTTTTCGATCGGATAGTGCTCTTTAATAAAGCGTGAAGTTAAATTTGGGGTATTTTTTATTTCAAAAATTACAAAAATGTATTTTTTTAAGTTCTCTCATACGGTTAAAATGCACATTTCCAGCAATTTGTAAACACTACTGAATTTGTGAGTGTAAGTGCTTCAAGTTAAGTTTTTCGTAAACGCAAAAATTTTCTGTGAAAAAGAGCTTCAAATTTCGTATTTACAATAGCGTTTAAACGCCGTTTTCTTGAAAACGGCTCCAAATTTTTCAACGAAAATTGCTATTTAGGGCAAGGTTTAACTGCTTTTTTATATTCTTAAAATAATAGTTTTGTTCTATGAGGAAACCGAAAGATGAATAAAATGTCAAAAAAAATGTAGTTTGGGCGGCGATAGATGGTAGCTGTCAAGAATATTGGCAATTCCGAATAGCGAACCGAGACCAAACGAAACAAAACTAATACGGGAAAGTCTGTGCCATTCCGCACAACCACTAATTTATTTGCTTCAAACCATTTTTTTAAAAAAACCGCACAACGTTTTTTATTAAATTGGGACCTGAGATAGCATAAAGGAAGCTTAACCTGTTAAGCGCTAATGCCGGATATATCCAGCGCAAGACTTTCGTTCCACCAGCGCTAATGCCAGATATATCCGGCGCGGGTCGGCCGTGCCATGAGCGCTAAAGCCTGATATTTCCGTCGCGACGTATCATCTGCTTTCTGAATTTATTCCTAAGGGGCACTAGTAGCTATTGACTTGGCACATGTACGGCTTCTTCTCTTGGTTACAATTGTTTGTGTTACATAAATTACATTCACCTACTGACTACATAATGCTTTTACGAAGCTACTGTAAGTTCTATGCAAACACACACATAAAAATCGTACCAGTAATTAATCATTTAAAACAATTAGTATACTTTCCAGTTAATTTTTTTTGATTAATCAGTGATTACGGGCGCATCAACTGCTAAGGTCATTAGTTCCGTGAATGTAGTTAGTGTATAATGTAGTTTTTACTCGGGATGTGACGGCGATCTTCTCCCTTTAGATGGTGAGATCCGGCGCCGACCTGCTGTCGACTACCGGCTTTTCCCCAATCAGGTATCTCCTACCAGCAGGGCAGCACCCCCATCCCAGAAACCCAGAAAAATCTCTTAGTTTCTGATTGGTCTCCCGCCAAGTGTGGTAGTGTAATGCATGTATGTGTGTGAGTAAGGGGTGAAGATAGGACAAGGAAGAGGAAGAAAAGATCGCGCGCGGTCAGTGGCCCGTTTGTTAGGGTTCTGCTCCTGCATTCGCCTGGTGTTGATAGGAGATACCACAGAAAACTACCGATCAAACTACATTTCTCCTCCAGACAGCGACAGAACTTGACCTAGCTAGTATCGAAAATCCTGCCACGGTCGGGGCTCGAACCTAGTACGGTCAGAGGCACTGCAATGACATCAACTGATGCCCTGAGCCACCTCTCGTGGTCTATTTCCAGTCAACAGACCAATTGTAGAAATCAAACATAATCCCGAAAGAAATTAAAACAACAATATTTTCATAATTCTTTCATCCTTTTGTTGCCCGCAGTTTCTTTTTCTGAAGGAGAGATTCAAATTATTCTTTAAAGTGAAAATGAGTTAAGTAAAGCATGTGTCAGAAACAAATGAATTCTCAATTATGCTGTGAAATGACCAAAACTCTTGCAATCCATCTTCCAAATTTTAATAATGCAAATAAGTTTTCAAATGAATAAAATACTTTTGAGTAATAAAATGTAAATATAGTTTATATACGCAGTGTGTAGGTATGCTAAGATCAAATGAAAGAATAAGTTTCAATTAGATGAAAAATATTCATGGTACTAAATAAAACATGTCTTGGTTGTATCATTTGGATTTTTGAAAGCTTGCTTCTGATAACCCTAATGCTGCTTCATTTTGGCCTTCAGGTCATAGAACCATGAAGCTCTCATTACACATTTTTATTGTTGCATAAATAATAGTCTTTTTATAGCAAGAAAAAGCACTTCAAAGTAATAATTTACATGGGAAATACCCACAACTCTCATCTACGAAGACACAACACGCCTGTCAGCACCTGCCAGGGAACTAGTTGCCTACAATATGGCGGCCTTCAATTTGTAACGCTACACTAGCGCTACATGTGTATCTAGGTAGTACTATCCAATATCTTTGATTAATATCCATTAAAAAAGATTGTTGCCAAGATAGCTATCTTGTTACCGTGGAAAAAAGTATTTTTTGTATGGATTTAGATTGCTCTTGTCTAATGGCTCTATGAAATACAATTTTGTATTCAGCTTCTTTTCCCAGTACAAGTTTACAAATCTTTTGTATGAAATTTTTATGCAATTGTAGAAAAACTATTGTTCATATTTTACTGTGACGTTTCCGTTTCTTTCACGGTCTCGTTTGAGATTTTTTGCCTCGACCCACGGTCTCGGTAAAGAATCTTAATCTTGACCATGAAACAAACGGAAACTTTCCACACTTAATATGAAAATAATAATTTGATTGTACGCGTTTTGTACAAGGGGTTAAAATGATTACCTATAAAAACTGTTAACTTTTGCTAACTCTTTTGTCGCGATCTTTGATCCTCAACACTCCCAGTACCCGAGACCTATGCAGGCTCCATTTCTGAGACCCGTTATTAAATAACGAAACAAGTTATTGATGAAACCGAGTCACGTGCTTCGTCTTGAACCTTTGAGTTACAAGTGACGCAAAAATTAGTTCCGTCACGTCTTTCAGCTATCAATATTGCTAAACTGTACATTATTTATTAAATGACTTCCGTATTGTATAATTTTAAGAAGATTTAATATGTCTGTAACAAGGAATGTACTTTTAGCTACTGGGTCAGTAACCCTCATCTCGATCAGGTTTTTGTCCAGGTTCCCTGATCCATTGAGCAAATGCCAAGATGGCTCTTTGTTTTGCTTCTGGATATAAATGTAGCTTCACTATAAAAACGTTTTGCTGAGCTCTCTATCGCCGCCCAAACTACATTGTTTTGACATATTCTTAATTTTTCGGTTTCCTAACGGTAGAATGGAAGTATTGATATTAGAATATTAAAGAACACAATACCTCGTTCTATATGGCTATTTTCTTTGAAAAATGTGAAGCCGTTTTTAAGAAATGGCGTTTAAGCGCTACCAAAAATGCGAAATTTAAAGCTCTTTTTCACAAAAAATGTTTGACTTTCGAAAAACGTCATTTGAAGCTCCCAAATACAATAGTGTTTACACATTGCTTCTAATGTGCATATTAAAGATGTAAGAGATCATTCAAAAAAATACTTATGGGCAATTCCAAGTAAATGTCAACCACACTACAAATAATTAAAGTGTTTCAAGCAATTATGGAATGCTATGTAAGGTCTTTAGAAAAGTCTAAATTTAACTTTTAAATATAAAAGTCGGTATTTTGTACACCAAAATGTGATCAGTAGGCCTGACAATGAACACTTGCAAGCTACTTTTGGCTGTACTGTTTTGAAGCAATTTTCCTCAGAGTTTTTCTGCATTATTTACCAAGGTAAACTATGTTTGAGTTATTAAATCTCTAGTTTGAACCCTCTAGATTTGAAAATAAAGTGATAGGTATATTTAAAATATATTATGGTTAATTATGATGAGTTTGAAAATTGTGTAGAATAATGTGTGTCTGTGACATAAAAGGTATTTTTTTTAATTAACTCAACAACCATAAATTTGAAAAGGCATAAAATATATTATGCAAAGCAAGTTCAAAGTCTATTTATGTCTGACAAAAAATGTTGGCAAAAGAACCATTGCAAGTGATTTATTTTTGAGTCACAGACACACAAAGCATGAAGTCACAGACACACAAAAGATAATTTGTTGTAATTGTTGTTGTAATTTGTTATAAGTGTATGTAATTCTTTAAATAATGACAAATTATATGATCTTAAATGTTTTAAACTTCATAGTGGATATTTTACATTGGTGGATTTTTAGGTGAAGTTTAATTTAATGTATGAATAAATTTAATAAATGATAAATACTCAACCCATGTCTTCTTTTATGTTGTACTCAATTCTTTGAGGTCAAAGTATCCTTCAGAAACCTCTGTTGAAATATTCTCTGATGGCACAGCACAACATTTCAAGCAGAAATTCAGAAATTGTAACATCACACTGCACAATGTGTTGAAAATATCTTCGAAATTTTTTGCAAACTCACATGGAAAAGGTGAAGTCAATAGCACTGGAGATATGTTAAAGCACTTAGTGTGGTGCAAGATTAGGACTGAAAAAGTGCACATCCATAATGCTGAAGACTTCTGTAGGAATGCACAAGACTTAATGTCCACAACATAAATTGTGTTTGTTCCAGAAGAAAAAATTGAAAACTTTAAATTGTCACTTAATGAAAATTGGCAAAATATTTGCACAATACTTAGGCTTCGACAACTACACTGCATTCAAAGTGTCGCACCATACAAAGTGATATGTAAGATGACATCTGATGACTCAGATTTAGAAATTTTCTCCACGAAAACAAACGCTGATGAGAGAACACCAATTTCTACAACTGGTCGTCAAAAACCTATGAAATTATCCTCAAAGAATGTGGAAGTAGGAAGATGGGTACTTGTGTCCTATCAAGTAAAGATGATAATAAAATATGTTGGTCAAATATTATCTGTTGACAACTACTTTTCACATTTTCACTATTTCAAATTTCTTAGTTTCAAAGAGAGTAAGAAGTTATTTTACTGGCCTGACAATGATAATTATGACAATGTAAATGTTTCTAGTATTGTAGGTACTTTACTAGAGCCTACAAAGTCACTAAGAGGCAATTATTTAAGTTTTGATAATGACCTCTCAGATAATTTTTGAACTGTGTGTGTCTGTGACAAACGTGTGTCTGTGACAAATTTTCAAAATTTTTTTTGGTAAAAATAAAAGTGTTAACATCCTGATTTTGCCTTTATTTCGTAAATGTACCTTCCTTTGTGTTATATTTTTACTTTGGATCTAAATAATTCACATTAGCAGAAATTTGGAATTTTCCTTGACAGGTTGCATTTAACTCCTTTTTGCTGCTTCCTCCCGTCTGTGACATGAAGAATTTATTTTTTACATCCAGTCAATAAATAAAAATATCAAAGTTCTATGTCCATAAGTAATGCCCATAACCTCTACTATCTGTGGTGAATATAGGTCATCAATATTCAACTTAAAAATACCTCTTCTTTAGATCTGTTTGGTTCAAATGTGTGTCTGTGACAAATGGAATTGCCCTTATGTAAATTTATCAAAAACAAAAATATACCCCAAAACGAACTTTACGTCATATTAAAGAGTGCAATTAGCACTATCCGTTCCAAAAGTTTGAAGACAAAATCTGGAGCCATTTATGAGAAAATGGCACGAGCGTTTCTGAAAATGGGAAATTTTAGCTAGTTTTCACAGAAAACGTTTGAGTTCTCGAGAAACTGTGTATGGCTTTATTTAAAGCACATGTACTCATAAATGTAATAATGTGAACAAATCACCGCTAGTGTAAATCTTAACGACGTGAGAGACAAGTCAAAAAAATTACATTTTTGTCATTTTTTGAGAAAAAAAGAATAGTGCAATTTGACGTTTATGCCATATCATAGAGTACTTTGGCACTACCCTTACCAAAAGTTTAAAGAAAAAATTTGGAGCAGTTTTTGAGAAAATCTTGTTTTTGTAATTTTTTAAAGATTGCACGGAATATTACGCGAAAAGTATTAAAATGTTCAAAACAATGTACATGACCTTAATGAAAGAATTCACTATGCAAAATTAATTTTATTTGAAGGAAAAATCTCTATCTATAATTTTGTGATTGTAGGAAGGGCCCCCCAAAAAAATCACTTTTGCATTACAAGAAACTAGTGGTGGTACAACAGCACATACTTTCCCGTATTATTGGAAACAGCTACGTAGTATTAAAATATTGCACTTCCTGCGCTACTAACATCTTGCTATTATTTGAAAACGTCCAATTAATTCAAGAAGCGAACAACTCATTGTTTCCATCGCAATGTTATCAAAATTATGTGAATTGTACAACTGCATAAAAATATAATACAAAAGTTTTGTAAACTTGTATTGGAAAAAGAAGCCTGACAGCTATATCAAGTCATAACAATGACAATACATGTAATTCACAGAAATTCGCGACCCGAAACGGAATTTCTTTGTTGCATTCCCTGCATTGTTGATACTCCCTTAATGAGCAACCAATTTTTATTTCAAATATTTGAAAATAAATAATTTCTGTAAATATGAATCTGTAAATGTATAACAAACGGTCGAATGTAAAAACGAACAAAGAAATAATATGCAAAATTGCAAATTCTAATTTACGACGCATCCGTCTGTCTGAAGCGCAGTAAATTTGCAACGGGCTATTATGTTTGTCACGAAAATATAGAAAAACTACTCGTATTTTCAAAACATTAAGCGTGACCTTATTTGAAGATGTAGTTTTGATAAATACATTTCATTGAGAAAACCAGTTGCCATCTATCGCCGCCCAAAGTATATTTTTTTGACATTTTCTCAATTTTACGGTTTCCTAATGGTAAAAGGGAAATGATAATTTTAGAATATTAAAGAACACAAAACCCTTGCCCTAAATGGCAATTTTCTTTTAAAAAATTGTAGCCGTTTTTAAGAAAATGACGTTTAAGCGCTACTAAAAATGCGAAATGTTAAGCGCTTTTTCACAGAAAATTTTTGAGTTTTCAAAAAACTTCATTTGCAATCATTTGAAGAACTTACATTCACAATTATAAAAATGTATACAAATTGCTGGTAATGTGCATATTAATGATGTGAGAAACTTTTCCAAAAAATGTGTGTTTTGAAAAAACAAAAAAATACCCCAAAATGAACTTAAAGTCATATTAAAGAGTGCAATTAGTACCATGCGTTCAAAGGTTTGAAGAAAATACTTGGAGCCATTTATGAGAAAATGGCGTTTGAGCATTTCTAAAAATGTGGAAATATGAACTAGTTGTCACAGAAAACTGTTGTGTTTTCGAGAAACTTTACTTGACATTATTTAAAGCATATGTGCTTATAAATATAATAATGTTAACAAATTGCTTCTAATGTAAATATTAACGACGTGAGAGACAAGTAAAAAAATTACATTCTTGCAATTTTTTAAAAAAGAAAAGAATAGAGCAATATGGCTATAATGCATCTCATAGAGTACATGTTTCTCTATCCCTACCAGAAGTTTAAATAAAATATTTGGAGCCGTTTTTGAAAAATCTTGTTTTTGTAATTTTAGAGATGTAGAGAGTTTTTAGAGATGAACAAATAAAATTTCTTCATAGTGTGTTCTTTCCTTAAAGTCGTGTACATTTTTTTGAAAATTTTAGTAGTTTTCGCGTATTATTGTGTGCAATATGTGAAAGTTTAAAAAAATCTAACACGTGGTGCAGCCAGATTCCCTCATTTGTGGGTCCTTGATACTGAAAAAGCAATTGAAAGCAAAACGTCCGTCCGTCCGTCCGCCTGTCTGTGAACAACGCTAGCGACTAAACCGTTCAAACCATTTTCTCCAAAAGTGATATTCTCCAAACGATCTGGTTGATCCCGTGGCCACTTGAGTTTGAAACGGATATTTTAATTTTAGGGAGGGTATTTTATATGAAGCCCATGGGACATTTTCAAAATTTAAAAAATGGCTCCAAATTTTTACTTTAAATTTCTTGTAAGAATAGAGTAAAATACGCTTATTATGGTAGCTTGGATCCGATTTTCACGGATGACTCACGGAATTTTGGAAAATTGCGAAAGTGAATTTTATTCGGCGTCTTCATACAACAACAAAATTGCAGACAGAGATTTTCCTTCAAATAAAATTTGTTCCTCATAGTGAGTTCTTTCTTTAAGGTCCTGTCCCTTTTTTAAACATTTTTGTAATTTTTGCGCAATATTGGGTGCAATATGTGCATTTAAAAAAACAGAAAAATAAGCTTTTCATAAAAACGGCTCCAAATGTTTTCTTCAAAATTTTGGCAGAGATGGTGCTAAATGAACTCCATTCGATGGCGTAAACGTCATATTGCTCTATTTTTTGTTTTTTCAAGAATTGCAAAAATGTAATTTTTTTGACTCGCCTGTCACGTCGTTAATATTTACATTAGAGGTGATGTGTTGCTATTATTATATTAATGAGTACATGTGCTTTGAATAATGTCAACTAAAGTTTCTCAAAAACTCAACAGTTTTCTGTGAAAACTAGCTCAAATTTCCGCATTTTCGGAAACACTCAAACACCATTTTCTCATAAACGTCTCCAAATTTTTTCTTCAACGTTTTGGAACGGATAGTGCTAATTTCACTCTTTCATATGATGTAAAGTTTATTTTGAGCATTTTATTCAAAAATTACACAAATGTAGTTTTTTTGAAAGATCTCTTACTTATTTAATATGCATATTACCAGCAAATTGTAAACACTATTATATTTGTGAGGGTAAGTGCTTCAAATGAAGTTTTTTGAAATCTCAAAAAATTTCTGTGAAAAAAGAACTTCAAATTTCGCATTTTTATTAATGCCATTTTCTTAAAAAATTAAATGCCATTAAATGCCAATTAAATGCCATTTTCTTAAAAACAGCTACAATTTTTTCAAAGAAAAGTGCCCCTTAGGACAAGGTTTTGGGGTTCTTTAATATTCTAAAATTAACATTTCCGTTCTACCATTAGGAAACCGAAAAATTAAGAAAATGTAAAAAAAATGTACTTTGTGTGTCGATAGATGGCAGGTAGCAAGAGTATGAGGCAATTCCAAATAGCTAGCCCAGATCCAAGGAAATAGAAAACTAATATGGGAAAGTCTGTGGCATTCTGTAGCACCACTAGTTTTCTGTAAACTTTTTGTACGAATAGTGCTAAATCCACTGTATAAGAAACTGACCTAAAAGCCATTTTACTGTATTCTTTTGCTTTTTCAAAAGTTACACCAATGTAATTTTTTTCAAATATTTCTTTGTTACATGTTTACATTTCCAGCAAGTGGTATATATTATTGTAGTTGTGAGTAAAAGTACTTGAAATTACTTCCACTAAACTTTATCGAAAACTAAAAAAGTTAACTGTGAAAAAAAATTCAAATTTCGCATTTACAGTAATGCTTAAATGACATATTTTGAAAAACGGCTCCACATGTTTCAACGAAAATGTCCAAATAGGTCGAGGTTGTTCCTTTGTATAACATACTTTAGTCATGTTTCAGTTCTGCCATTAGGGAACGGATAAGTTGAGATAATGCGAAAAAAGTAGTTTGTGCGGTTATATATTTAAGCTGGTTGGAGGATGGGACAAGACCGAAAACCTTGCCGAGACCGAACAAATTATAAAACTTACTAGTACGAGAAAGTCTGTGCCATTCAATAGCTTCGCTAGTTTCACAATTAATTTACATTAAGAATAACTTTGAGCTGGATTAACAGCCGCATGCAGAATGCATTACCTAAATTTCCGTTATTAATGAGATCAAATTAATGGAAGGCGTACGCACCTTTAATGTGAGAATTGCGCTTCAAACTCATAGTTATAAATACATTCATGCGTGCTTTCTCCGTTGATTATAAACAACTGTATTCCAAACGAGAAATCGAAACCCAATATTGTTTATTGTTGTCTTGTTTAATAGAACTTTTAATTCTATGAAAATAGCGAGACACTTGCTCTTTGCTGTCTCACAGAATTAAGAAAAAAATAATTTAGTCGTACCTTAATTCGAATATTACATTCACACCCAATGAATAACGTCTTTCAATTCGAATCATTCAATGTGAATCAAACTGCAGATTCGCAAGCGCGATGGTTTCGCGGTGCCTCTGACCGAGAGTTTCCCGACTGTGGCAGGGTCTGGAGGGAACTCGGCTGATCTGATCGGTAGTTTACCTTGGTTTCTGGGGACCATAACGGGTGAATGCAGGAGCAATACGCTAACAAACGGGTTATGAACCGCGCGCGATCATTCCTTCCTCTATCCTCACCCCTTACTTGAACACCCACTGACATACACTACACTTCCACACATGTCAGGAGTCGATACTCTGGATCTTAGAGCCTGTCCCGGCTGGGGCGGTGCCCCGCTGGTAGGATATGAAGTAACACCGCAAGCCGCCCTGGAGGTCGGCGCTGGATCTCGCAACCCAGCTGGGGAAGAACACCACCACCTCCCGTGACTTAAACATCATGATCTACTTTAACAGGAGTGATGACAATACCAGTTAAGAAACACGATCATAATAAATTCCGTTAAAGCCGACAGGCATTGTAAGCTTACGAGAAAGCCTTGTCTACCTTTGAGATGGTCCTCCAAACTTTTTCGAGGACGGAACTCACTGTATTTGATTTTTTAATACAGTCGCGTTTTCATTGATGCCATTCTAAAATTCAAAATGGCGTCCACTTTAGTATTTCTTAGAGACGGCGTCACAAGTGAAACAAATACGACTGTGTGTGTGTGTGTGTGTGCAACGAAAGTTATAAAGAGAGAGTTCACTTGCGTCCATTCCATTTATATCAGTAAGTGGTGAAATAAATTTTAGAGTTAAAATACACATTTGAATCATTTTAATTACTAATTTTGTACAATAATTCCTGTTAAATGGTAATTTTACATTGTTTACATGCGTTTTTGTATCCTTACTAGAGTGACTGGTTATTTTAGGTGAAATAAATTCATGAACTTCCAGGGTCAAGTTATAAATTATCTACGTTATAAATATTCCGAGGTACAGCAGAAGGCAATTTTTTAAATGTATTTTAGGATTTAAAATTACTAGAAGACAAGACCATATGTGACCATTTTGTAGCCATTTTCAAGTTCACCACAAAATCTACTAAATAGCAGTAATTTCATTTCTGAAACGAAAAATTCAAATTTTTAATCCGTGTCGTCGGCTTTTACTGAGTAATAACCAAGAATCTCCTAATAATGATAATTTAAGATGCAGGGATGCAAATGATTTAAGGTCAACGTGGATTACTAGAATTATTCAAAGTTACAGTTCCCCTCCCAAATGAAGTTTCAAATTTTCAATCTCGCTATTTAACTGCGTGAAGAGATTCTTAATTGTTTTTTTTTCTTCTGTAGGATTTTCTTGCATCCTGCTGTGGGGGTGCTTCCATCCCTACAATAAAACAAGAGAGTACTTCATGTTCCCCAGGTAAGTGTGTGATATATTTTTTTTTAGTTATTTCGTGAACGTAGGTCACAAATCCTCGGGGGGGGTGAGTACAATACTTGTTAATAGTAATGCCTGAGTTGTTCCCAAAACAATGTGGCAATCGTCCTTTCGATTTAAAAAGACAGCCGTACTTGAGGCTCTCCAGACACTTAAAAGTAACCGATGCGAGTAAACCATGATTAAACGGGTCCGACGGCGCCCCGAAAGCACCCAAGTGGGCAAATACCCAACGGAGTTGGAAATTCTGTTCTTGTTAGGGAATATAGGGATCACATTCCTCACATAGTGAGAGTGCACAAGATTAATTTGCCAGATCTCCGAAGCTGTTGGATCTGTTCGATTTGCTCTTTCCTGAAGACTGAGTGCGTCATCAACTCCTCGTGGAGCATTGAATAGGAAAACATTTGTTTCCCTTTCTGTTTCTCCCTCTTTTTGTATTTTCTCACTGATCTTCGAATGGTTTGCGTGAAAGGCCTATGCGTGAAAAGGCCGGTGCGTGAAAACCTGTAAGGAGGCCAGAGTTGGGCGGTATCGAAAATACTTGTATTTAAAATACGTATTTTCGATACTTTTGTAATTTGTATCTTGTATCGAAAATACATATTTAAACACGTATTTTGTATTTGTATCGAAAATACTTTCTGATAGTATTTTGTATTTTCAAAATACAAAAATACTTTTCATTAATCCGTCCCAAACATTGAGAGGGTCCTGCCACATGGACGAGTGCTACCGGACCTCCGGTTCCTCCGATTACGTATTTTCCCGCCGTCAGTTCAACCGGAGATAACCGGAGGAGCGCTATAATCACACGGTGTAAGATATATTTCTTACAACGTGGCTGTAATCGCGAGCTCCGATTCAATTTCTCAGAGAGCAGGCTCCGCGTGCCAGAACTAGTGCTGCCTATGTGTGTGCCTCGTGGCCCTGTGGTTGTGCGCAGTGATTAAAAACTTGTGCCTGCGGCTTTTTTAAGAGCTGATATTTCGTTATGGTATATTTAGGTAAAAATCTATTTTTTTCCTGGGTACCTTGTACTAAATGAAGCTTTGTATGTACATTTTAGGTTTATTTGAACAAAAACCGTCAATTTTGTAGCGCCTAAAGGGGCCTATTTTAATATTAATGCTTATTTGTGCCTATTCTACATTTAAGAACCTAAAATGAGACTAATTTGCCTAACTTCTTTTGTCTATGGCTCTTTTTACCTTTTTCTTCTTTGTCGGCACAACAGACAAGGATGATATTAATTTTAAGTTACTTTTAACAACCTAAATTGCATTCGTCCTCTTTTTTGTATTTTACTATTTTGTATTTTGTATCTAAAATACTTCTATGATAGTATTTTGTATTTGGTATCTAAAACACTTTCGGCGAAGTATTTTGTATCTGAAATACATTTTGCAAGTATTTTGCCCAACTCTGAAGGAGGCGCACTAGTTTTCAAGGATTCAATAGAAATTTCAAATATGTTTGAAAAGGTTATTAAAAGAACATCTTGGTTACTAAAATAACGACTGTGAAGCGGGATTTATTGCTTAAACCGTTGAGTGTATTTGTGCAAAAATCCGATGGACTTCATGTGTAATGCGGCGGTGATGTGCAATGCCTTGGGCCGGAGATGAGGAACCGTTTTGGGGTGCGGGCCAACGAGTAAAAGAAAAAGAATTGCTAGTCAGTATTTAAAAATTGTAACTTCAAAACATTACAAAAATCATAATGCAACTTTAAGAAATATGAAATTGAATATTGAAAGGTTTCTTATATTCACGTTCGAATTGCGATGCAATAATTCTTAGAATGATGGCAACAGAATCAAAACTATGCGAAATTAGGCATTACGTTAGTTTCTCGTGCACAGAAACGTAGAGTTTGGGATATTTACGTTTAAATTTGAGATATTTTCTATTACATGTGTGCCTTTTTTTAAAATTTAAAGTCGCATCGACAGCTAGGTCATTAGCGACTCAGAAAATATACATTACAACATTAATACATGCATAGTTAATGGAGGTTTACAGATTGTTTACTGGATTGGAAAAAAAAGAGTAGTAACAGTAATACTAGAAAAATAAAATTAACATGTGTGCCTATGTTTAATTCGTGGGATGCTTTTTTGGTTCATTTTGGTTATTTGTGTTGGCTGCAGTGATGACTTTGATCACGTCGCTTTTTTTTCAATTTATTATTTGATTGATTGTATACGTAGATCAGTTTGTTTTACTATACATATGTATTGGTGGCGAAGCTGTTACTCTTCTCACGCGTTCGAAAGCTGTCATGCGGCTTGTTGTGTTGGCTGTATTGGCGTCGACGTTGGTCATCGACGTTGGTAAAGCTGTTAATCTCCTCGCGCGTTTGAAAGTTTTGGAGTTTTCTTCCTTCTTTCCATATGTACTGTATGCCGCTTATTTTGCTTTTGTTGAAGCCTGGAGTGACTGTATTTCCTTTTTGCTTCTCTTCTTTTGAGATTTTGTGAATTTCTCGCAACGGTTCTCTCTGGCGAAGGGTTCTATCACTGTTGATGTAGAGTTGAATATATTTGAACCTTGCGTTATTGTTCATTACTTTGTCTTTACCCTTGGAATTACACATTTTCACCAATTTTAAGTAACTGCTTGGGTTAATATAACAGTCTTTGTTTGGGTTGGATTAGTATTCTGAAAATCAATCTCGAGTTCCTTGATAGCGCTTAATGGTCTACTAGAGTCGAGTGAGATTGAGAAGACGATTTCGCGTATTTGCAACCTGTACACAAATAATGTCTTTCAGAAGGATAGAAATAGAGTATATAGAAATAGAGTCTCATCCTACTGTCCAATCTACAGATTAATAAAACATACAGAATCCCCTAAATATGAACCATACTTATACTCGAAAATACTATTAGCACAAGTCAAAGTAATGGCACAAATTACGCTAGCTGGTTTAAACACCATTACACTCAAATTCAAGAACTTAACCTGTAAGCTATCGCAACTAGAAAGATGTACATGCAATCTCAATCAACAGGAAACATTAGAACTTTGTATAAAACTGTCCAATTCATGAACCATTAGGAAATAATATGGTGAAAAATCAAAACATTTTGGAACTATTGAGACTACTACTATTGAGACTTTGCGATTCGATGGTGTGACGGTTAGCGTGCCGGACTGTCATACCAAGTTCGCGGGTTCAAACCCGATCGAAGCCGTGGATTTTTAAGGGCGAAAAAAATCCTTCGTACGCCTTCCGCGGAGGGGAAGTAAAGCCGGCTGGCCCATGTTAGTAGATTTACTTGCATGTAAATGATCCTCAAGCCTAAATGACGCCTCTGAGCTAAATTCAAATCGCCTGTTTCATCGCCCGAGATAATACCTTCTTTCTCCGCTAGGTGAAAGGAGCGTAGCGAAATTTGCGTGGTCAGACGGAAGAGCGGGCCTGATGGCCCGAGTCTCGCCAAGTAAAATAAGGCATTAACTTAACTTAACTAACTAAATGATCAGAATAATATTAAATCATTTTTTCATTTTCTTAAATCTTGTTTTAAGATACGGTCATTTGCTCTATCTGAATGAATTTGCTTTATCTGAAACTAAATTGAATAACAGATATCTGATGTTAATGGAATTTGAACATCAGTGCATTTTGAAATGTTTATCAAATGAAAATAATAAATTAATATATAATTTAAAAGCGTTAGTGGAAGATGCGTAACATTTTATGTTTTGTTGTGTAATTGTATGTGAATAATTTTTGGTAGTCTTTCATGATAGAACGCTATTGAAATTCATGATTTTTTAAACTCCCTGTAACACATGGCAACCGCCGTCCTGAAATATTTCTTACAAACCAAATATCTATTTGGAAACCGGAAGAAAGATGGAGTTATGCTCGAGAACTTTCAAGAAAAACAATATTTCTGGTCAATAATAAAATTGATCTCATTTTCAGGGATACGTACAAAATAAATCTAATTATAAATGAAGAAAGTCAAGTCGGGTTTGCTGCTTAGACTTCTAGGAATAATTTTAGATTTTCCTACATTTTAGACTATTCCTATGGTTCTCGCCGTATGAAGAGTGCGGTTTTTGACGTCTAATCCTCGACCTGCTGTCTCTACGGGCTACAATACTTCGTTAAAACGTATCAAAACTGACTCTAATTAATCTGAGACATAAATATAACGTTTAACATGATCAAAAATCATGTATATCCAAAGTTCATTGAAACCAATTGAGCCATTTTCAAGATCGATCTGTGTATCAATGATATAAATGTTTTTTTTTTCGCCCCGGGTCAATGTGGGCCTGGGGACCAGAGTTCCCCTCTCTGCTGTAGGCGGTTTTCTTGATAATCCATGCCGTCAACTGGTTGAGTCATTCTAGTAGAATCTTCTGTAGTTAATATTTTGAAAATATTTTTCTATCCCAAAATATCCCTGCAGGGGGGGATCTTGACTGCGTAGGTGGGCACGATCTCTGGTAGAGTGCTGTAGGCGGCCACCCGGACCCTTAGTTTCATGGCGGCACTCACGTCATTAGCTTCAAGGTAGAGGCAGTGAGCACGCAATGCTAAGGTCCTGGTTGTTCGGTTTAGCCCGGCAACACAACAGTTGGGCCCCTGGCGCGTCGACCTTAAGGCAGGATTGGGTAAAGGACACCCTTTTGAGGTTCTCTGGAATTCACATATAGAAGTCCGGCGAGAGATTGATTCCTACCGTCCGGTGGGAAATTGATATCTACCGTCCGGCGGGAAATTACCTTGGTTCCGGCGATACCCATGACATTAGCCTAAAGGTGTAGGCAGTGAGGAGATGGGATGGGGGACCCGAGCCCCCTGAACACCTTCGGGAGGCCCCCAGTTGGGCTCTCGGCTTCGTCGTGACAGTGGCCCACTACTCTGGGCATAGAGGGACATGGTGTCCCGTGTTCTCATACGACACTATTGACTCCGGTATTAGCCTGGAAAGCTAGTTGCTCTGAGCTGTCAGGGCGGCCCTAGACCCAGGCATTGTATGGGGAGGTTGCCGCGAGGGCTAACTGCGTTCCGGCGGGATCGGGATATTAACCCATATCTTCCCGCAATACTTTTTTTTTTGAAATTCGTAAAAATAATGTAGTATATTATTATTTGAGGTATACATTTCACATAAAAAATGTTTATTACTTTGTCATACCATAAATACTCACGAAACACCATGTCCTTTTAAAAGGACACTGGGCATAGATGGGTCCATGCAATTTTAAATGGAGATGGAAAGTGATTTTAGTAGTAATAAATTAAAACACTTCCAAAGGCAAAGATTTATTCGTAAATTCTCGATAATATTACTCGGTTTTTATTAAAACATGTTTTCAATTTGGATGAACAGCGATATCACATTTCTGGATTTGCATTTTTCCTTTCTTTGAGCACCAACCACAACGAAGTTGTCTTTCAATTGGTACAATAATATGTCAAATATTATTTCCATTTCTTTGATCTTCTATCGAAAAGCAGCAACATTCTCGTCACATCTGTCCACCCCTCCCATATACATATTATTATCTGCAACAGAAGCAGGCTGCTGTATCTCAATTTTACTCTACGTTTTGCTACACCAGCGTCTTGACTTTCCCAGAGGTAAAATACACTTTTTTGAAGATGTAACTGTGACAATGTTGTCCTTACAGCGAACAAGGCTAATGGCACTGGCTTTTTCTGTGACAAAATCATATGCTCCCCTCTCACTTTTTTCATGACACATACCTCTACAAGAGGCGTCTGCTCAATCCTATCATTTCTGATGATTCCTGTGCAGTCATGACCTAGACCTAGACCTTTCATTTCCTCAAGAACTTTCAGGGAGGTAAAAAAGTCGATGTAAATACTGTAAGTGGAGTTACTAGGCAGCTTAGACATTAGAGTCATCACCACAGATCCTTCTAATCAGAAATGTGTCATGACCTGTTGAGGCTCCTTGGTAGGGTATTCCATACACAAGATACCCAAGGCGAGTGCACATGCTCTAAATTTTGTATCCAAAACGAATTGGCTTCCCGTGCATGTGCTGTTTCGTTGAACGACGCCCGTAATAAGGGACCATCGATTCATCTAAACTTAGATTGGAATCATTTGGGAAATATTTGAGCCATCTTTTGTTCAGATCACCCCACAGAGGAGCTACTTTGGAAAACTTGTCATCCTTATCCAACTGTGTATTATCACATGACAATACCGCTTCAACTCCTCAAAGCGACTTCTATACATAACTGACGATACTCCAGCATGGTGCACATCAATGGAGTTTACCCCGAACATTCTGTATCTGCTGTAGAATGTACCTGTCAGAAGAATAATGGCAAGAAAGAGGCGAATTTCACCACGTGTGGTTCGAAAAGATGAGTTTTCTTTTTGAACAGCGTAGGTATTGGTGTAAAGACATCATATCTATTACAGCTTCATCAAAAAAATATTCAAACAATTCAACTGGAGAATGATTGTCTTCAAGAAAGTCAGGTAAATCCCAATCTCTCTCTCTCGAACCAAAGGGAGATCTTCCTTTGACCATTTCCTACATTTTTCACAGCCTTGCCTCTGCCTTGTCGCTTAGCGCCTCCTGTTTCACTAACTACGTCCACGGAACTCCAATCAAGTTTGCTTTTCTTATGGGCTGACGGTCCTATTGTATCAAAATTTCCGTTTTCATTCTGAAAATTTTGGACATCGTCAGGTGTAATAATATCAATTTCCTGTAGCCCCACATTAGGTATTATATTGTCGCTTTCAGGAGCTCGTAATTGATTACCTGAAAGATTATTTAGAGTGACGAATCCATCTTCATCGCCGCTATCTTTGTCACTAAGTAGGGGATTTTCTGGTGGAGAAATAAATATACCTCCACTGAAAAAGTCCTGATCTTCCAAAATACTCGATATTTCATCGGTAGTCAACCTAGAAGAGTATATTCCATTGCAATAAATGACTACACAATTAATAAAAGTAATGGTGCCTCCCGTTCCCAGTGTCCTTTTAAAAGAACAGTAATGTTCACGACATTCTACAATGATCGTAACGACGAACTGGACGTATCAATTTTATAATATTAAAAGAATATAGTATAAACAATACATTGTAACAAAAGAATTAGGAAATTCGCTTTAGAACGTAAAATACAACTTACAATTTCCGGTGTGCCATTGTTGGTAGCTACGGTCGATTTTCGATCGCCCCTTTATCGCAGATAAGATAAGGGAAAACATTACTTTGGATTCTAAATCAATCAGGAATGCCAACACAAACGAAAAACTCTAAATATACCGATTAAAATGCTTCCTGACCGAAATAGAGCTAAAAATATCCCATGTCCTTTTAAAAGGACGGTGGGAAGATATGGGTTAAGCGCAAGAGGGTACTTGTAGTCTTAAGGGGTATGTGTGGATAGAAGCTAGCGCCCAGATGCCCATATCGGGGTTTCCCCCCCTGATAATGTACAAGTGCGAGGGATACAATTTTAGTACGCACAAATACACATCGACGATCCCAAAATATAGATCGGATCATAAAGTATTATCTGCTTCAATTTTAGATTTACTATCAGGAAATCATAACATTTCACAATTTTTATAAATATTACCTATTTTTCATCTCTTTGCTTTTCTGCATAGTTGCAAAACTAAAATACTTTTCTTTCGTCTTTTTTCGAACGTCTTTTTTCGCCCTCTTTCCCATTCCGGACAAATGCACTCGTATTGCATGTTTTTGTCAAAAAATGTTTGATGTTAAGTATCACACGTTCATTGCTGTTAGTCTGCCTCTGAATTTGTCTGATACAAACGTTTTTTGTTGGTAGATGGAGGGAGTTTTGGATCAGAGGAAACCAACACAACCCAGTCACAACGGAGCCGAAGTAGAGACTTGGAATGTATCCCTAAGAGTAGCTTCAACAACTATTACCAGACCACGCACGACAAGGACGCGCTCTCAAACATGAACATCCACAGAAGAAACCGTTTTAAGTGTTTCATCTGCGAGGAGACGTTGAGTGCAAAGACGTTGCGTAGGCACATGCGCACACACACTGGTGAGAAACCTTTCTCGTGTCCCGTCTGTAAGAAGACATTTGCTCAAAAAGGACACTTAGATGATCACATGCGCACCCATACTGTGGAAAAAACCTGTCCAGTGTTCCATATGTGAGAAGACCTTCACCCGAAAAGGAAACTTGAATAGGCACATTCTCACCCACACGGGTGAAAAGCCTTTCCAGTGTTCCATCTGTGGGAAGTCCTTCACTGAAAAAGGAAACTTGGAGAAGCACATGCGCACCCACACTGGCGAGAAACCTTTCCAATGTTCCATCTGTGAGAAGACGTTCACTGAAAAAGGACACTTGGTTAGGCACATACGCATCCACACTGGTGACAAACCTTTTCAGTGTTCTGTGTGTAAAGAGGTGTTCAGTGACAAAGGAACTTTGTCTCTTCACATGCGCACTCACACTGGTGAAAGACCTTTCCAGTGTTCCATCTGTGAGAAGACCTTCACTATGAAAGCAACCTTGAATAACCACATACGCACCCACACTGGTGAGAAACCTTTCCAGTGTTCCATCTGTGAGAAGACTTTCACTTTGAAAGGAACCATGAATAACCACATTCGCACCCACACTGGCGAGAAACCTTTTCAGTGTTCCCTCTGTGAAAAGACCTTCACTATAAAAGAAACATTGACTCTACACATGCGCACTCACACTGGTGAAAAACCTTTCCAGTGTTCCATCTGTGAGAAGACCTTCACTGAAAAAGGATATTTGGTTATGCACATACGCATCCACACTGGTGATAAACCTTTTCAGTGTTCCATCTGTGAGAAGACCTTCACTCAAAAAGGAACTTTGAATAGGCACATGCGCACCCACACTAGTGATAAACCTTTTCAGTGTTATATCTGTGAGAAGACCTTCACTCTAAAAGCAAACTTAGATAAACATATGCGCACCCAGTTCTGTCATTCTGTGAATAACACTAGCGCCTAAACTATAGGTACGATTTCTTCCAAAATTAATATTCTTCGGTCGATCTGCTTCCACTTGAGGCGTCACGATTTTGAAAACATTCGTCAAAGTTTGAGGGTACTTTACGTGAAGTCCCCGAACATTTTCAAAATTTTCTCAAAAACAGCTCCAATTTTTTTCTTTAAATTTCTTGTAATAATAGAATAAAATACACTTATTGAGATGGAATATGTCCAATGTTCGCGGTTAACTCTGAATTTTTAAAAACTGCAAAAGTTTGAATTTTCTTCGGCCTCTTCCTACAACTAAAAAATTAAAAATAGAGATTTTTCTTCAAATAAAATTTGTCCTCCATTGCGAGTTCTTCCATTAAGGTCATGTAAATTTTGTTCAATATTTTTAGTCGTTTTTGCGCAACATTGCGTGCAATAAGTGCAGTTTTAAAAAATTACAAAAACTAGATTTTCTCAAAAGCGGCTCCAAATTTTTTCTTTGAGCTTTTGGCAGGGATAATGCTAAATATACTCTATCAGATGACATAAACGTCATATTGCTCTTTACGTTTTCAAAAATTACAAAAATATAATTTTTTGACTTGTCTGACACATGTCAAAATGTCAAAATTTACATTTTAGATGTATTTATTGTTCAGTGCGTTTCTTGTCACATAAGCTTCAAAGAATCTGTAATAATGGTTTTTGAAATGTCCATAAGTGGGCCATAATAAGGGAACAGAATTGGCAAATTTTCAGAAATGTTCGAACCAATTTTTTTCAAAAACTGTTGGAAATTTTTCAGAAACGTTAAAGCTTTCAATTTCCATGTTCCAGAAGCTTGATTTTGTCCAAGATATATGGGGATCAAAAATCAAATAATGCTGATAATGTAGGTGTTTTTAATCACAGAATGAAAAGTATCTATTGCACGGAAACGAAAAGTAAACCGCCAATTGAAAGTTTTCTAAATATTTTGTTTAATAACATTTTCTCGAATATTTATAAATATTCCCGTAACTGTGATTTTTTTACCTGTTGTATTCGCTCACAAAGAGAAATGAAATGAAATTAAATTGCTTACCATGACAAGAAAGTTGTTATTAAACAATGTGTGTTTATTTCTAAATTCATAAAATTAACATGATAGAAAATTTATCACTGAAATTTAGATAGAATATTATGTATATGTGTGTGTCAGTCATAATACATATTAGTGTTGTGGATTTAGGGTCATCGTAGTGTATGACTTATGTTGTGAGTTTATGTCATGTGCATTTTTTGAATTATTTTATTACTGAAATCATTCGCTTGCTTTTTGTGCCGAAAGTGAAATCGCTAAAAACGTATTTGACAAACGTACGTGAAGTTTGATTGTGCATGATAAAACTATAATTTGCGTTCATCATTTTTGAATCGTTTGTAGTTGAAATATTTTGTTTAGTCAAGGTATTGCTTTCCCTGTTTCAAAGTGAAGTAATTAATTTGTGGTAATATTTGCATTAGTGGCAATTTGTTCACATTATTGTACTTACGAGTACATTTGCTTTCAATAATGTCTAGTAAAGTTTCTCAAGAACTCAACCGTTTTCTGTGAAAACTAGCTCAAAATTTCACATTTTTAGAAACACTCAAAACGCCATTTTCTCATAAATAGTAGCAATTTTTTCAAACTTTTTAAACGGATAGTGCTCATTGCACTCTTGACGTAAAGTTCGATTTGGGGTAATTTTGGGTAATGACGTAAAGTTCAATTTGGGGTAATTTTTTTTGTTTTAGCGAAAATAGCATAAATGTAATTATTAGTAATGGGGTAATTTGGGGTAATTTTTTTGTTTTAGCGAAAATAGCATAAATGTAAATATTAGTTTTAGCATAAATGTAATTTTTTGAAAGATCTCTCACATCGTTAATATGCACATTACCAGCAAATTGTAAAGTTTATTTGTAACTTAATGTTCTTCAGATGACTTCAAATGAAGTTTTTCGAAAACTCAAAAATTTTCTGTGAAAAACAGCTTCAAATTTCGCATTTTTAGTAGCGCTTAAACGCCATTTTGTTAAAAATGGCTAAAACTTTTTCAAAGAAAATTGCCATCTTGGAAGAAGTTTTAGTGTTCTTTATTATTCTAAAAATTAATATTTCCGTTCTACCATTAGGAAACCGAAAAGTCAAGAAAATGTCAAAAAATGTACTTTGGGCGGAAATAGATGGCAGCTGACATGAATATGTGGCAATTCCGAATAGCTAACCCAGACCCAAGGAAATAGAAAACTAATACGGGAAAGTCGGTGCCATACTGTAGCACCACTTGTTAACAGTGGTAAGCACATTTCTGAGGCCACGAGTCCTGGTGAGAAGAACGGTCCCGAATTAATGAAAAAGGTTCATTTTATGTGGCAGGGTGTCTAATAATTTTTTAATGTCATCGGCCAAGTTAGAAAAAACCATAAATAGTCGTCTTTTTCAGTTTAGTACATTTTCAAAATGTTTCAACGCCCCCTTAATGTAAGAATTGGTTAAGTTTATATTCAAGGATTTTTCTAGTAAATTCATAAATTCAAAACCATACCAAAGTGTTCACTGCGATATGCATGGTGCGACCTGTTCCTTCCCCCCTTTTCAGGACAGCTAGAAAACTGCCGAGGTAAACAAGATGGGGTCATAAAAGGATCGCCCGAGTAATGTAAATATGGCCCGCTACCGTTTTAAAGAATTTAGTTGTAGCCCTTCACGCCTTACGAGTTGGATACTTGGTAAGATACTTGAAAAAAGTATAGTGTGTGTGTGTGTGTCTGTGTGTCTGTCTTATTTTATAATCCCTATGTAGTATTTGAGTAAACTCATCGTATGCATGCGTGTGGAAATACGGTTCTGTCTCTCACGATTAGATCACTTCCCGTTCACCAATCGAGATATTTAATAGGAGGTGTCAATCGTCCGTCTCAGTCTCCTGATAGTTTGTTTTCGAATTCGAACAGAAAATTCTATGATATTTCCAAAAACGTGCTTTTCGTGTTTTAGCGCTGCGATCTGAGCGGATAAATGAGGAATTAAACCAGTACCACCTAAATACTAGATCCATATAGGTGGTTTTGATTGAACCCCAGTGTACTCCAGGCCGTATATTAGGCCTGGCATGCATCTCAATATGCTAGTTTAAGGCATATTGCGATGCATTATCGAAAAGGAATTTTGCCTGACATTAAATATCGCGATATGCCAATTAAAAGGATTTCGTGTCGGAATAGCCAACTTATAAAACTATCATTCCGATCAACTCTCTCGCTTTTCTTTTGTTTACATTCACTCATCGCGCGATTTCAGACTTCGCAGTACAATAATGCATGTCTGGCTTTTCTTTGGAATTAAACAAGGTTTTCATTTCTAAACGAATATTAACGCGCTGAACAAAAAAAGCTAATAGATAAGTTATCATTATCATAGTCTTCAGTAACTTGCCTGTTCTTGCCAGTGACAGACGTATACTTATCTTCTCCATTAAAACGGGGTGTGATACATGTTATAGGAATAATTGATTTTTTAAAAGGTATTTATTGAAAAAGGAATATAGGCTACACAGTTAATACAAATTACACAGTAAATATATAAAGTTGCACAATGATTTTTCACTACAATACTATAAACGACTCCCTGAAAATGCAGTAATTTCACAATAAACCTTTTCATTAACTGAAGTGCATCGGAAAAGCCCTCAATTTTCGTGCACTTCAGTACGTAATTTGGAGTGAAAAATAATACGTAGAAATATGAAAAAATGGTATATATTTAATTAAAGAGTGGGTGAAAATAGTTTTATTCATAAATTATCACGAAAAATAACAAAGAAATAGGAACATTGTTAACCAGAAGAGATCAGTCATTTATTGATTTGATTAGCAATAACATAGGGATTAAAAACACGAGAAGGACTACGTGGCAAGAATAGAAACAAGAGACATTGAAAAAAGAACGAGGTGGAACATTTTGGAATTTTACAACACTTCGTGTCAGGATCTGGTAGCGATAGGATGTAGGATTGTGTACTCTGAATTTATAGTTTCTTGGGACGTGATAGAATCGAGATGTACGAACTGTAATCGTCATCTTTGATGATTAATTCGAGATTGGAACTCGGTGTAAGAATTATATAGTTAAATTTTAATAATATCGGGATTTTTAGTAGTATCGGGATCGTAGGAAGTTTTCTGAGACTAGCTAATTAACAAAGTGTGGATTGAAGCGTACATCGGAATCCAGAAGAAAATATGGTGCTGTGAAGCTGAACTGGTATTCAAGTGCATAAAAGGTCATGAAAGAGATTAATTAAAAATTTCTAATAATAAAAAGAGACGTACGACACTTCATGTCGTTACGTGCATATATAAATTTTCGTTTCATTAAATAGAAATTAGGTATTCGCAAAATTATTCCCTTGTATTATTGGTAACCAAAGCGTAAGAACCATCGACCGAGTTCTCGTAGAGCGGTATTTTCAGCCCACGACAAATGCAGAGAGTAAGTATTATTATTTTTCAGGAGCATCCAGTGGACGTGGTGTCGAGATAGCCACCCACATGTACCACGTTCACGTTTCCAATTAAGGCTACATAAATTAAAAAGATATTACTGAAAAAAAAACATCTCATTGGCAGCCCAACATGGGGGTGAGATTAAATAATTAAGCTAATTACTTAGAAATTATCACAGTTGACTGAGATATCTCATAACTTACTAAATAATTCAAATGAGGATGATCAGATTTGATTAGATTACTAATTCTGCAATTAAGTTTGAGGACTTGGTGGCAGAATACACTAATTTAACATTACATAACTTAACAATTTTACAAATATTACACTCTATTTCCATTACAAATTATGCCAAGTTTTTCCCAATAGACCTCCAAGCACTACAAGATTAATATATTTCACTATCTTCAGAAAAGTTCAAAGTTCAGAAAAGAAAGAATCATTAAGATTTTATTACAGTTTTTGTCCAGATTTTATTTTACACAGTCTTTTACAGATTCAGATTGAAAACTTAATTATTTTAGGTTTTCAATAAATTTCATCACAGAATGGGTTGGTCTCAAATGCAACCTGTCGCTCTGTCTCTCTCATTCACATGCAACCTACAACTACGACGTGATGTGACATGTCATAATGGAGGATTACTTCTAAGCGCTTTGATTAATGGAGGATGACTCCTAAGCGCTTTGATTAATGGAGGATTACTCCTAAGCGCTTTGATTAATGGAGGATTACTCCCAAGCGCTTTGATTAATGGGAGGATTACTCCCAAGCGCTTTGATTAATGGAGGATTACTCCCAAGCGCTTTGATTAATGGAGGATTACTCCCAAGCGCTTTGATTAATGGAGGATTACTCCTAAGCGCTTTGATTAATGGAGGATTACTCCTAAGCGCTTTGATTAATGGAGGATTACTCCCAAGCGCTTTGATTAATGGAGGATGACTCCTAAGCGCTTTGATTAATGGAGGATTACTCCCAAGCGCTTTGATTAATGGAGGATTACTCCCAAGCGCTTTGATTAATGGAGGATTACTCCCAAGCGCTTTCATTAATGGAGGATGACTCCTAAGCGCTTTGATTAATGGAGGATTACTCCCAAGCGCTTTGATTAATGGAGGATTACTCCCAAGCGCTTTGATTAATGGAGGATTACTCCCAAGCGCTTTGATTAATGGAGGATTACTCCCAAGCGCTCAACGCCCCCGAAAGGGGCTCAGAGACCCGTTGCGACAATTGTAGACGCAACAAATGTTTTTAAAAAAGCCTGCAACATACTCGGCAGTATTTTGAATCTATATCGTTAAATAACTCCTAAACGAGGCGTTCTAGGGCCTTGAAAACTAAAATATTGAGGCCAAAGGCCTCAATGAAACGTTTCTCCGCCGTCATCTACAGAGTGAAACTCTTCCTAAACATTCTATTACATTTTTTCTTGTACGGCGCTTCCCGATATTACCTCAACTGCTCAGAGACGTGCAGAATCTGCAAGTAAATGTGAATGAGAAGGACAGAGAGCGGCAGAGACAGAGGCACAAAGAGACTGACAGTGACAGGGTGAGGGAGGGAGAGGAAAGAGGGAGATAAAGGGCAGAACAACGACTGCCGGGTTTTCCTAGTTTACTTGAAAAGTTAAATGACACAATGAATACGAAAGTTGAATGTAGTCAAATTTCCAGTATTTATGACAATGTGCTTCATAAAATGAAAACAGAAATTTTGTGACAAAGTAGACAAATTTCCATCTTAGAAAGATTTTACTTTCTTATTCACATTCAAAATTGAAATATCTAACATCTTTTAACATTCTGCCATTACCAATTCGTTCTCTCCTCCCTTCTGATTAGTATGGTCTCTGACACTGGAAGTTATTGTTAACCTTGCTGTCTTGTAAGATGAAGTAATTTTACATAAATTAGATTTCAAAAAAGAATGACAGAATTTATTAAGGTGAGTTCATTTGTACACGTACATATTATAATATATTTCATTTTGTTTTACTTAATCTAAAAAGGTAGAAAATTTTAATTTAGTTTATATTAATTTCTATTTACATTCAAATTAAAGTCCTGAAGAAGAGGATAAGTGTTCCTCAAAATATTGAGAAATGAAAAACGTTTCAATAATTAACAGAACATTTCAATCAAGTTTCCATCTAATTTAAGTTTTTTATTAATTTTTATTTTGGTTTTCAATATGTTTGACTGTCAAAAATAAAATCTTGACAAAAAAATAATGTATTTATTACACCAGTTAAACACATGCTCTTGTAGTAGCTGATGGAGACTGTGATAAAGTTCAAGGTAAGACAATCATTATGTTCATTATTAAAATTAGTGTGTTATGTTAGAAACATGGGCGTAGCCAGGTTTTTCATTGGGGGGGGGGCAAACAACATTAATACGAAAATATATCAATTATATATCAATACGATATATAATTTATGTAATTCGATATATAATATTAAAAATATATCAATTCGATATCGATATAGATGTACACTCGTACATCTATTGATGTAACATCGACTTGCCATAGATGTATACTTCGTATTGAGTTGCCTTAGGAATATCATTTAAGGACAATATTAATAAACTATGAAGACATTTTTTTAAAAAAAAATTATATATTCAATTACACTAGTTTATTAATGATATAAAGAAAATACACATTATAAAATATATTGGAAGACTATATAAAACAACTAACGAACTGTCAAACTAAAACAAGTTTGCGTGGATTTTTTGCAAATCTCTCAAATATTTCTTTGAGATATTTCTCTTCTTTTCCTATTACGAATTCCCTATGTACACTCATTAAACATAAACCGTTTAGTCGATTTTCTGTCATTGTTGATCTTAACCAAGACTTTACTCTGCGTAAAGTACTGAATGATCGCTCTACAGTACAAGTGGTGCACGGTAGAGCAAGAGAAATGAGTAGCGCTTTTTTTGTTTCGGGATAAAAAATGTCGGCCTCTTTAACTAAATCTGCCATTTTAATATCTTGTAATTGTTCTTCACTCAAATTTCTTTTGCTTCACGTGGAATACCATAATTCAGTTTCGGAATTCAATCGTTGTAAATTGTAGAATAATTCAAATTCTTTAGATTTTTTTTCGAAATCATCAATTGTCATCTTCATCATATTTTGAGGATGAAGAATCAACAATGAAAACGCAGCTGAATGATCTTCTGAAAAACGACGTTCCAAAGATGATACGAGAGAATCTAAATAAGGAATTATTAAAGATCTTCTCCAGTATTCTTCTTTATTGGATGCTGGAGGATTTGAACGATGCTTTTGTTTATCGACAATTCTAGGTAGTAATAGTTCCAGTCCACATTTTTCGGCTATGCTCTTTGCATTTTCCATGAGTACTCTTGTAATCTGCTCAGGATCATTACGATGACTTTTTATTACTCCAAGAATTCTTCGGATATGCTCTGAACGTTGCAACAAGTCCAAAGCTTTGGACTGCAGAGCATTCACCACCGGTTCCAATATCGCAGAATATTTTGCAATTAAAGCCACAGCAACAACAAACTTACCTGTAGTTGTAGTTGCATGAAGTTGGAATGCCGTTTTCCTAGTTTGATTGTTTCCTATGAGTGATAATTTTTGCAGAGCTGATATTATATCAGTAAAATGATTGTTAAAAACAGAAATACTTTTGTACTTTTGAGACCAACGAGTTTCGCAAAACATAGGAATATTCGGGATATAGTTTCGTCTTAATACAGACTCTCGAAAAAATGCAATAATGTCTTTGACTGTAGAGATAGTATTTCGTATTTCTGGTACATTATTCAAGTCATTAACTACAAGATTTAATTTGTGCGATGCACAATGAAAAAACTTAGCTTGTTTATACTTTTTTTGTAATATGCTTTGTACTCCGTTTTCATTGCCAGCCATAGCTGCACATCCATCATAACCTTGACCTACACATTTTTCCGGATCAAGTCCTTCCTTTTCCAAAAATGTGTCTATTGCTGTTGCAATTGTATGAGCATCGAGAGCTTTAAGTTCAACGAAGCCAACAAATTCTTCCCGAATTTTCATCTGTTTTTCATCAAAAAATCTTAAACCAATTGACAATTGCTCTTTCCCCGATATATCAGCTGTCTCATCCGCTAGTACACTAAATGCGTATGCTTTTTTTGCGTCTTCTATTATATCATCTTTAATGACAGCCCCGCACAAACTAATAATTTCATTTTGTATTTGAGGAGACATATATGTTGCATTTTTTTTAGCGTTAGATTCATCAAAATGTTGCTTCAAGTATTTATCACCAGCTTCAATTCGAAATTTAATTAAATCCTGAAACACACCTCCAGTTTGAACTTTTCCTCTTAAAGGCAGATCATGGGTCCCACAAAATAAAATTGTGGAGATTATCGATTTTAAAATCTTACTATTTTCTTCTATAATTTTTTTGTGGCCGTGTAATAGTTGCACATCAACTGGAGCATTAGCAGTAAAATCTCTGGCCGCAGTAACTGCAGTTTTGTGCCAATGATTAGAAGAATGTTTTTTACAATCTTCATGTAAATTTTTATAGCGTGTAAAAGGCTTTATCATAAATGATCCAAGAATACCTTTAACTGAACCAATGGGTGGAGGAAAGAGGACACAAAATTTACAAAGACCGCCTTTGAGTGCTTTCGAATATACAAGCCAGGGTGAATATGTTTGTATCCAAGCATGCTTAAATTTTCTTTCGGAGGGTTTTACATCTTTACTAAAATCATAACTCATGGGTGGAATCCAACAAGATTTTAGAAGTGTAATTTTTTCTTCTGGTGTCATTTGAGAAGAACGTCCAATCCATAAACCCAAATCATTTTCGAGAGGATCATCCATGTGAGGTTCAATTGATTCATTAGGCAGATAAGTGGATGAAGGTCCTGGTTGAGGTTCTGTACAATTAAGTGTTGATGTACATATAGCTTTATTTTCGTCACTTTCATTTTCGGTTTCATTTTTATCCTCTGGTTTTCTTTTTTGATTTCCTATAAATATATAAAATATTCGACATTAGAAATTTGTACAGAAAGATCAAATAGCAATTTTTAAATGTCCTTAATAATTACAACAAAAATATAACTAGTATAGGCAGAATCCAACAAGATTTCAGAAACATACTTTTCTCTTTTGGTGTCATGTGAAAAGATCGTCCAATCTGTAGACCTAAATCATTTTGGAGAGGATCATCAATGTGAGGTTCAAGTGATTCATCATTACTTAGATAAGAGGATGAAGGTCCTGGTTGAGGTTCTGTACGATTAAGTGTTGATACAAATTTTGCTTTCTTTTCGTCACTTTCATTTTTGGATTCATTTCTTTCCTCTAGTTTTCTTTTTTGATTACCTATAAATATATAAAATATTCTACATTAAAATGTCTACAGGAAAACAGATTTTTATGCTCTTAATAACTGCTATTCTAGATTTAGAAATACTTAAAATTACTTATACTTTGTGTTTAGATATCACAATACTTACTGATCAAAAATTTTCTTATGTCCATAACAAACTTTTATCTATATTAAGAAGAATATAGCAGAATGTTCAAGCGTAACTCCAACACTAAAAAGTAAACCCTAGACGGGAACTTCTAAAACAGAATATTCCAGAGAAATTAAAATTACGAAAATAATATTATTATATTAATATAATACAATTATATTAGTATATTCTTTCAAAATATTTTTACAAAAATTACGCTTTTATAAAAATATGAATGTATTATATGACATAATGTTTCATTTTCTCAGATTAAAACAAGGTTTTGCTGTAACTTAATGTATAAATATAATGTGCACAATGATTAACTGGTTTTTGTAACAAAAAAATTGATTTAGATTGATTTTAGATTTATTTCTAAATATTGATTTAGGTAATTATAACAAATTAATCACATTTTTTTCGAAAGAATTTTTTCTACGAAACAACAAAAAAGTTATTAGCAGTTTTCTTTTTATGAATTATTTATTTGTCTAAATTTAGGAAATTTAATTCAAAAGAAATAAAAAATATTAACAGGTATTTGGTCCAATTAAAATTACAATAATGTCCTCAATCCATACACATAGCAATTCATACCATTTCATAAGCTCATTCTATTTTATGAAATGTGCAACAGAAAATTCAAGACAGATTTTGCATTTGTTTCATAATCGTCGTTCTTCATGAATCATGCTTATCTAAGAGTTGTTTTTGGTAGTCATGGAAAAATCATTGATTATTATAAATATTATTTTTTATGTCTCGTAAAAGAAAATTATTTTCTGAAATACTATTAACGTTTATTCTAGAAGGATAGTTCATAATGTAATGTTTTACTCACCGTGGAGCGTATGTAATATTTCAAAAAGCACTTTATATGTACTGCTGTTGACTCTCAATTAAACACAATAATTAAACAATCCGTATTTTCATACGTAAGGTATATCAATTTATGTCACGTTCACTTGTTTCAGACGATCGGGACTAAACTAAGAAACTAACACAATTATTGCAATAGGACGGTGATCGGTGTTGATTTAATCTTATCTCAAAATCTGTAGAATTCAAAAACATTGTACATTTTGAGCGAGTGTGATTCATGCTGGGCTGAATGGCTGATAAAATTGAATACGAAAACTCCAACGCTTCATTTTTACCTAATAACTTAAAAATAAATTAAGATTAATTAAAAATGATTACATTTTTAGTTAGATATTTTTTCTTTACTGTATATATATTAAAATTCTATCATATAACATATTTTACTTAAGTAAACCAAATCTTTTTCTTCATATATAAATATAATAAAATCATACAATTTTTGATTGATGTTTTATACAAATTTTATAAATTTCTGAAGTTTTAGGGGGGGGCAACTGCCCCCCCCCTGCCCCCCCCCTGGCTACGCCCATGGTTAGAAAGGATTTTGAAATGCACATGGGATTTGGGGAGAGAGATATGGTGCCACTTGCCCAAAACTAAATTATAAGTAATGTGGCTAATGTCACCAATCAACTGTTATAAACAGGTTACAAAAAATGAAACAATATTAAAGTTAATATTCCAGAAAAAAAGTATAAGAAATTATCATTCATCTATATAGCCATGCTTTATTCAAAAAACGTCAATATATGATGTGTTGGTGTTCACTTAGTTTCCTAACATAAATTCTTTGGAAGCACTCTCTTCTAAAAATTGTTTCATTCTCACTCACGTGGGTGTCCTGTCTTCCCACAAATCAAGTAAAACCAATCTGCTTTTCCTATACACTCTAGGTCTGGATGCCTTAAAAATGTAATGCTTCATCACTTGGAATCTCTGAAAAAAAGGTGTATAAAATTACCAAGAGCCACATTAAAAAAATGATTCATGGTACCATGAATTATTTTCAAACCATTACAAAACAAATTGATTAATTTATAGATTAATAAAATTGTAAATGATTATCTGAGATCAACTACAATTTATTTAATTGGAAATTAGAAATTGTATCCTTTGTAAAATTGTCATTGTCAGTAACTGAATGTGTCGTTTTTGGGGGGGGTGGTTATGGTTGTGGTCAGAGCTTCATGTTTTTGTGAATAATTATTGTTTCAACAGACTTCACACCCACCTGTAAACATACAGAATGTTGGAAAAAGAAAATTGGATTTATTACTGTTAATGTATAACAAATGATGATTAATAGTTGTAGATAATAACTACACCAATAACTATTTTCATTATAAAAAGTACACCTGTCAGTTTTAAAAGATAAGATTTAGAAATAAAAAAAATAATCTTACCTGCACTAATTTGGCCATTAGATTTGTCAAACAAGTATGAGTGACCCCCTTCTTCCACTCATTCCTTCCACAATCCACAAAATAAATCCACAATTCTCTTTTAATGAGAACTTTGAATTTGCTTTAACCTTAAAGACAAAATACTTGGAATAGGCCCTGATGTTGTTGGCCTATTCATTAATTTTCAATTATTAATAAATTGGATTCATAAAAATTAACAATAAATATAATAAAATTAATTTTAAACAAAAAACGCTAAAGAAGACTAACCTTTACTACTTAAACTATCTCAACCAACTCCACTGGGATTAGTGATGAAAGCAA
Organism: Acheta domesticus; assembly: GCA_031308135.1. Lineage (NCBI taxonomy): Eukaryota > Metazoa > Arthropoda > Insecta > Orthoptera > Gryllidae > Acheta > Acheta domesticus. The sequence goes on from JAHLJT010002630.1 coordinate 45,840,666, forward strand.
TTGGAAAACAATAAATAAAAATAATAAACGTGTAGTAATTAATACTAAATTAATAAAGTAAACGAAATCACTGCATATTTATGAAAAACAGCAAACCGCAAAATGCGAATCGCAACAATATCAAACTAGCACAGCACAATCCAACATAATTGGCTTGAATATTGGCAAAATCTACGGAAGTACAATGACGGTATAATTCCGTATAATACGGAAATACGTGACATCTTTCAAAAGTAGTTACATTAGCTGGCCAGCACTATACACCGTGGTTATTTTCAGTCTACGGGACCATAATTTTCTTCCATGAGGATGGCACCCTGATTGTTGACAAACGAGCAATATGAAATGAAAATCGCGTGGGTTGTGAATTTGTGAGATTCGAACTATCTCATGGGTATGTTTAAAGCGTCGGCGACGCCACATATATATACAAATAATATTGCAGGCGCAGATCCACGGGAAATCCCCCCCCCCCAAAAAAAAATGTTTCAATCAATGTACATTTTAATTTGTCACAGGCATTTGAAACAAATATTTCAATTAGTAAAGTTTTGTTGTTGTTTCGAGAAAAATATCCGATAACAGAAACAAATATCCTAATCCTATTATAAGTATATTTGTTTTCTTATCTTATAGGATTTAAGAATTGGTCAAATATGTCAATTTTTCTTGTGTTCCAAATGTTGTGGAAAAATCGTGAACGTAAAAATATTGCAGAGGAATGTCTGAAGAAACATCTGCAGAAAACACCCAAAATAATTTATGGTGACAGCTTTTTAAGCTATAGTTTAAGCCTTGTGTTAAGACTAATATCTTATATAATAGTTATGTTATCTAAATAATGGGAAAACCACATGGAGAAACATTTATAATGAATAAAACTGATATTTTTTCAAAAAATTACCATACCGGATGGAAATGGAATCGTATCGTCACTTTATCACTAAAATTGTCATAAAGTATGGTAATTTTAAAGAGACGATCAGAAATGATTTCGATATTTATAATAAAGCGCTCCATCTAATCAAATACATGTTATTGTAAGTATGGTAAAATATTACTATACTAATGACAATTCCAGATATAACCGGACTATCTGATTCCGTTTCTATATAGTATGGTAATTTTTTTCAAAATATCAGTTTTATTCACTATAAATGTTTCTCTGTGCATTTATGAATCATCTGGTGAAACTTGTTGTTGAGTGATGAAAATCTGTAAGCACCCTTTAGTAGGGGTAAGTATTTTTCTGTAAAAACTATGTTAGCAACAAGCATTTGCAAACTTTGCTGGTTTTATCAGATGTTAAAAAGGGTTCTCACTGTATTGCCCATGGTTTACAACTCGCAATGAGGGTGGCTACCAAAAAAATGTGCCATTGGGAGCTCTATTCACACGACCGTTTTTAAAAATGTGACTGGAGTAAAGAGTGATTTAGAAAATCATTGCTCTTATTCCTATCACAAGGATGCAGTAATTTCCGGGAAAATTTTCTTAAAAACCTACCGTAACCCAAATTTGGAAGTGAAAAATATCCTCGACGAAAATCGTCTATCTCAGGCACAAGAAAACAGGAAACGACTTTTCCTATTGTCGAAACTATCATTTTGTTGGGAAAGCAAAATATACCACAACGTGGACACATAGATGATGGACCACTATTAAGTGAAACCGTTCCAACGAAGAATGAAGGCAATTTTAGAGCTCTGCTTAGATTTAGGGTTGACGCTGGCGCGTAGTAGAGTTGAACAACATCTGAAAACATCAACATCAAGATCAACGTATATCAGCATATCTGTCCAAGATAATCTAATTGAGTGTTGCAGAATAGACAATCTAGAGAAAACAATAAAACGTGTAAATGATTCAAGACATTACGCAATTATGTTTGATGAATCTCCGGATATATCAGGCAAAGTTCAGATTAGTGTTATTCTTCGATATGTTGATTACCCGAACACTGATAAACCTTGCATAAGAGAAGATTGTAACATTTATTGATGCTTTCGGAGAAATAACGAAGAATTTAAATGAAGAAGACGAAAGTGAGGAAGATGAAGCTGAAACTGAAGAGTTCATACCACGCAACAATATGCAGACTAACAAGACCAATAGCGAGATATACTCTTTGAGCGGGAATACGACGGAAGAAATTTCGTTGTCTGGGGCATCAATAGGGCAAATAGTTTTGAAGGAAATTAGCAAAATGAATCTCAATTTGAAAAAATGTGTTGCTATAGGTACTGATGGGTGTCCTGTCATGCTTGGAGAACATGGAGCAGTAAAAGAAATACAACTAGTGGTGCAACAGAATGGCACAGGCTTTCCCGTATTAGTTTTCTATTTTCTTGGGTCTTCGCTAGATATTCGGAATTGCCACATACTCTTTCTTGCCACCTACCATCTATCATCGCCAAAAGTACATTTTTTTGTCATTTTCTTAATTTTTCGGTTTCCTATTGCTAGAACGGAAACATTAATTTTCGAATATTAAAGAACACAAAAACCTAGCCGTAAATGGCAATTTTCTTTTAAAAATTATGTGCTGTTTAAGAGAAAATGGCGTTTTAGCACTATTAAAAATGCGAAATTTGAAGCTCATTTTCACAGAAAATTTTTTAGCTTTCAAAATACTTTATTTGAAGTTATTTGAAGCACTTACACTCACAAATATAATAATCTTTACAAATTGCTGGTAATGTGAATATTAAAGTGAGAGGCCTTTCAAAAAAATTACAATTATGTAATTTTTGAAAACAAAAAAATTACTCAAAATAAACTTTACGCTATACTAAAGAGTGTAATTAGCACTATCCGTTACAAAAGTTTCAAGAAAAAAATTGCAGCCATATACGAGAAAATAGCGTTTGAGCATTTCTGAAAATGTCGAAATTTGAGCTACTTTTCACAGAAAACGGTAGTGTTTCCGAGAAACTTTACTTGACATTATTTAAAGCATATTTACTCGTAAATATAATAACGTGAAAAAATCGCCGATAATGTAAATATTAACGACGTGAGAGACAAGTAAAAAAAATTAAATTTTTGTAATTTTTGAAAAAACCAACCGATAGACCAAAATGGCTATTATGTCATCTGATTAAGTACATTAACCACTATCCCTACCGAAAGTTTAAAGAAAAAAATTGGAGCCGTTTTTGAGAAAATCTTGTTTTTGTAATTTTTTAAAATTGCACATATTGTATGCAACATTGCACGAAAACTACCAAAATTTTGAAAAACATTTACATGACCTTTATTAAAGATCTTAATATGCAGAACAAATTTCATTTGAAGAAAAAATCTCTATCTTCAATTTTGTAGTTGGAGAAAGACGCCGAAAAAAATTCAAACTTTCAAAATTTTCGAAAATTCAGAGTTATCCGTGAAAATCGGACCTATGCCATGTTAAAAAGTGTATTTTACTCTCTTCATACAAGAAATTTAAAGAAAAAATTTGTAGCCGTTTTTGAGAAAATTTTGAAAATCCCCGGGGGCTTCATATAAAGTACCCCAAATTTTTAAGAATCTTTTTCAAAATCTCAAGATTCGACTAGAATCAGATCGACCGGGGAATATCCATTTTGGAAGAAATCGTACGTATGGTTTAGGCGCTAGGAGTGTTCACAGACGGACGTTTTCCTTTCAATTGGGTTTTCGGTATCAAGGACCTAGAAGGTTTCTGGCTACACCACGTGTTAGGGTTTTTTTTTTCTTAATTTAGCAACTTGTTTTATCCACTTATTCGTTTTCACGGCCCGGCAATTAATTTTTTTCCGCCGAAAATTGGCCATTTTTTCGCGCAGCATTACATTACTTTCCCTATACTACGTATATCACTCCGTGTATACGTACGTATACGGGAAAGTAAAAAGATGCTGTGAATGCTGTCATGACACCATGCTTCTCGCATAAACTCAATAACAGGATATCAAAATCATCAAAAGTATATATGATTGACAAAGTTTGCACCATTATAAGGGAAGTGACATTTTTTTTACTTTCCCGTATACGAACGTATACACGGAGTGATATAGGTAGTAAAGAGAAAGTTATGTAATGCTGCGCGAAAAAATGGCCAATTTTCGGCGGAAAAAATTTAATTGCCGGGCCGTAAAAACGAAGAAGTGGATAAAACTAGTTGCTAAATTAAGAAAAAATTCCCCTAACACGTGGTGTAGCCAGAAACCCTGTTTTCTAGGTCCTTGATACCGAAAAACCAATTGAAAGGAAAACGTCCGTCGTCCGTCTGTGAACACTGCTAGCGCCTAAACCATACGTACGATTTCTTCCAAAATGGATATTCCCCGGTCGATCTGATTCTGGTCAAAGCTTTGAGATTTTGAAAAAGATTCTTCAAAATTTGGGGTACTGTATATGAAGCCCCCCGGGGATTTTCAAAATTTTCTCAAAACGGCTCTAATTTTTTTCTTTAAATTCCTGGTATGAATAGAGTAAAATACACTTAACATGGCATAGGTACGAGTTTCACGAATAACTCTGAATTTTCGAAAATGGTGAAAGTTTGAATCTTTTTCGGCGTCTTTCTCCAACTACAAAATTGAAGATAGAGATTTTTTCTTCAAATGAAATTTGTTCTGCATATTGAGTTCTTTCATAAAGGTCATGTAAATGTTTTTCAAAATTTTAGTAGTTTGCGTGCAATATGTGCAATTTTAAAAATTACAAAAACAAGATTTTCTGAAAAACGGCTCCAAATTTTTTCTTTAAACTTTTGGTAGGGATAGTGGTAAATGTACTCTTATCAGATGACATAAATGCCACATTGCTCTATAGGTTGGTTTTTCAAAAATTACAAAAATGTAAATTTTTTCACATGTTTCTCACGTCGACAATATTTACATTAGCGGCGATTTTTTCACGTTATTATATTTACGAGTACATGTGCTTTAAATAATGTCAAGTAAAGTTTCTCCAAAACACAACCGTTTTCTGTGAAAAGTAGCTCAAAATTTCGCATTTTCAGAAACGCTCAAACGCCATTTTCTCATATATGGCTGCAAATCTTTTTCTTCAAACTTTTGTAACGGATAGTGCTAATTACACTCTTTAGTATAGCGTAAAGTTTATTTTGAGTTATTTTTTTGTTTCTTCAAAAATTACTTTTTTTTAAAGATTTTTCACATCTTTAATATGCACATTACCTGCAATTTGTAAACATTATTATATTTGTGAGTGTATGTGCTTCAAATAACTTCAAATAAAGTATTTTGAAAACTCAAACATTTTCTGTGAAAATGAGCTTCAAATTTCGCATTTTTAGTAGCGCTAAAACGCCATTTTCTCTTCAACGGCACATAATTTTTAAAAGAAAATTGCCATTTCTGACTAGGCTTTTGTGTTGTTTAATATTCTAAAATTAATGTTTCCGTTCTACCAATAGGAAACCGAAAAATTAAGAAAATTACAAAAAAATGTACTTTTGGCGGTGATAGATGACAGCTGGCAAGAAAGAGTTTGTGGCAATTTTGAATAGCTAGCGATGACCCAAGGAAATAGCAAAATAATACGGGAAAGTCTGTGCCATTCTGTAGTACCACTAGTTTCAAAACATCCAGACCTACACGAAACACTTCTTTGGTTCAATTCCTTGGTAAAAAAACTTATTCAGCTCTGTTATACACGGTGGGTAGAAAGACATGATGCAGTTCTCCAATTTACGGTAAGTTTACATGAGATTATTGAGGCTCTTACAAAAATTAGTTAGTGGAAGAATAACGAAACGGCTGGTAAGGCATCAGTTCTTGTTCATGCGTTGTGCACGTGTGAATTTATTATAGGCTTTTTAGCCTTAGTGATCTCTTACACTTCCACTCAGCGTCCTATTGCAAAAGAAAGCTATAGACCTGGCAAAAGCAGTGAAAATTGTGCAATCATTGATTGTAACTCTGGAGAACCGTCGACAAGAAGTAGAGGAACACTTTTGTGAAATATTTAACAATGCGAAGCAAATGACAGAAAAATTAAATATTGATATAAAAAAGCCCCGAACTTGCGGTCGACAAACAAATCGCACTAATCCAGAAGTAGAAGATTGCCAGGATTTCTACAGAATTTCTGCATATATTCCTCTTTTGAATAATGTTATACATGATTTGAAATCACGATTTTCTCAGGATGTACTTGATGCTTTCCAGTTAATTTTACTGCTTCCTGAAAATGTGATTTGCTTGAATTCCGAACAAATTAGAGAAGTTATCAATTGTCCCGTTGAAAGATTTGGCAATTTACTGGAAGGAGGCAAAGACATGCAAATTTTAAAACTGAAAAGCGAAATTGCACATTGGCAACGTAACTGGAAACTGCAAAAATCCTTAAGTGACAGTAATCTTCCAGATTCTGCTCTCGAAACTCTTGAGAGATGTGATAAAGATATTTATCCTATAATTCAAAATTTTCTCCACATTCTCAGTACTTTGCCAGTCACAAACTCAAGTTCTGAACGGTCTTTCTCCTCATTGCGCTGTTTAAAATCTTGACTTCGAGCAACAATGCTTCAGGAAAGATTAATTGGATTGGCGTTATTACACATTCACCATGATATCGTATTAAAGCCAGAAGAAATTGTGGATCGATTTTCGAAAATGGGGAACCATAGAATAGTATTGTGAAAGTCTAAAAATAAAACATGTAATTTTCTCATGTTGTATGATTAAATAAAATGTAAATATTTACGTAAATTTGTTGTGTTTTTATTTAAATCTTAAACATTCACAACTGAATAATAGACGAAAAATTATATTATAATTGTCCATCATTTAGTAACTTTAAATTCAATGATTTTGCTAATAAATAAATAAATTTTTACAACATATAGTAATTCACTAAATAATCATTTTAATATTTTGCTGGAATACTATATTATATAATAAATTATTTGTCATGTTTAGGATATATATTATATACTAGAGAAAAAGAGTGAGAGAAACCCCCCCCATATACTTTCTGGATCCGCGCCTGAATATAGTATAATAAAAATAGTACAAACTAGAAAAACTACATAATCGAAGATTATGGAAGATTAAAGAAGAAAACTACATAGTCAAAGATTATAAAGTCAGCGGTAGCGCAGGGTGTGAAAGCACTGCGACCGAGAAAGACGCGAAATGCCGTGAGATATTCCATCGTGAAGACAGGCCCTCACACGCGGGGAAATAAGTATATCTATAATTCTTCTTAGCTAGCTATCATAGTGTCGGGACTCCAACCCTAGGACTTCCTGAAGAGACTGCGGCAATACTGGCTCTCAGCTAAAAGTAAGTAATTAGAAAATTAATAATTAATTAATAAGCGTGGAAGGTAATTAGTAAACTAATAATTATTAAAAATAATGGTTGATCCCAACTGTATGGTACCCCTCGCTGTCATGGCCTCCTTAATACGTTCGTAAGTATCGCTCCCATAGGCGATTTTCATGGCTCGTAAAATTTTGAGACTCCCTCAAACACTTTGTCCCCGCCGCATTAGAATGCCAAATGACTTTTAAAGGTAAGTTTTCTCTCTTCGCTCGCCCGGATCCAAGTCACGGCGAGACTCGGGCTTTCGGCCCTCGCGTTCACTGTAAATAACCTTGAGTCTATCCATCGCATAGTTACCAATTCACTTCTATAAGAAATCACTGCACTAAGCACGTTATAAGAAAACCTCGCAGTGAATGATACTTATTAACGTATTGAGGAGGTACTTACGAACGTATTAAGGAGGCCGTGACAGCGAGGGGTACCGTACAGTTGGCATCAACTAAATAATGAATAATTGTTCCTTAACTTAATTATGATTGTTCATTAAAATGACGTTTTCGCGATTCTTTTTTCCTAAACGTGCGTTCTTACGGGGATGAATGAAACCAGAAAGAACGACTGTTCAAGGAGAGAACAGTTTCTCCGTGCAACTAAAATTGCCTTATTCGTCCTCGCCGGAACCGAGCACACAATCAAAATTTCACAAACACAATATCAGTCAAAAGTACCGCCTAACAAATATCAACAATCCGTCTCTTGGGAGCCGACCTTGTGAGGGCAGCTCGAATTCAAGGCGTAAAGCGGGATGTATTATAAAATACCACGAAGTCTACAAGGAAGAGATTCAACTCCGGTGTTGGAGGCGTGGTGGGGGTATGTACGAAAAACGTCGGCAGCTACTTGAAAAATAAGACAACAAAACTATACTGCGATTTTTGTAGGAAGAGCTCTGAAGATAACTCAAATCCCATCTTCGCGATGGAATATGTCACGGCATTTCGCGTCTTTTCTCGGTCTTGCCGGTAGAAGTCGCATGATCGCAAGCACTGCTTCATACGGTCGCGATCGTGCGAAATCTAGCGGAACGACTGTGAATGATACGAAATGCCGTGACATATTCTATCGCGAAGATGTGATTTGAGTTATCTTGAGAGCTCTTCCTACAAAAATCGCAGTATAGCTCGGCTGATAATTCACAAAATTCATTGGGCCCGACTGGGTCAGTTGACGCCAGTTATCAAAACAATATACAAGTCAGTTGCTGCCGATTGCTAAGAAAATATTCATGAAGGGTTTAACAACTCTTTAAGATTTATTTAATTTCAATGAACTTCGGGGAAAACCTAACCTTTTTCACAAGGTTTATCTGTGTATAAATGAATGTCTTATAAGTTAAATATTTTAGTTACATGTTTTATCTCTTACATTCTTTCCCAGTCGCTCAATTTTCGTTTTCATATTCTGTAAAGTTTTCTTCACCTTTATTCTTTTAACCAACTTTTTACTTTCTTTTTCTGGTGGCAATCAACAATTCATTGCTGTTCCAATCCACAATGTGGAGTCCACATGGCTAACAGTATTTCGATCTGGTTTTTAATTTCTTAACACCAGAACACAATTGTTTTTGCATTTCATTTCTGCACATTGGCATTTGACGTAAGGTGTCCTTCAATGAAAAAAAATCTGTGAATGATGTTATTCTCCTCTTTATATTAGTGACAACCGTATGTCCATTTATAAGAATCTAAGATAGAACTTAATTATTTATTTATACATGTATATAAATTTATATGAAGTAGCATAGTAGATTTTTTACATATGAAATAAAAAGCTACCTGTAGTGTCATATCAAAATTCAGAGGTTTTTCCTGCTACTAAATAAATAATTACACCCATGTTAACACAATAGAAATTAAATTTCAAAGAAACTCCAGAATTAAGGTTTACTGTGAAGTCTTCAAGTTTATAAATATGTGCAGTGTCACAAGATTGTGGAACTTGCACAATAACAAAATTGTGTAGTAAAATAATATTAATAATGAGCAATTTATATCTGAAGGATAGTAGGGCCTACAAAATGAATAACAAGTTCAATGCACAAGTTACAAATGTAACATTATAAATTTTCTGTTATTGAATAGAATTTGCAGAGAATCAATTTCCATCCATATTTAATAGTTTCAGAAGTTCCTATATTTTCAATTAAGATTGCACACATCCTCTGATGATTTGAGGATTTCATAAAATATTAATTGTATGTTTAGTATATTATATGTTACCGGTATATAATATTTATACATAGGCCTATAACATAAAATGTTATATGTATTTATTAGCACTGAATTGTCTCAAACAAAGAAGGCACTATATATCATTACTTACAGAACATGTAGGTGGTGGATTTCCAATGATGATCATAGTTTCAGACTCAGTATTTACACTTTCATCTCCACTAAACTAAGAAAATTTTGTGAAATATTTTTATACATGTAAGCATTTTTATACATGTATTATACTTATAGATATATTTGTTCAATACAAAAAGGTAAAACAATAAATTTAATTACTTGCAGAACTTGCAGGCAATGGATTTCCATTCATGATAATAGTTTTAGATGTATCTATCCTTTCATTAGGCCTACATTTATCATCAGTTGCTTGAGAATTCTGTAAAATATTTATTTATTTATCGAATTGTCCAATACACAGAAGGTAATATATATATCATTACTTACAGAACATGAAGGTAATGGATTTCAGTCGATGATCATAGTTTCAGACTCAGTATTTACACTTTCATCTCTATTAGACTACGAAAATTTTCTGAAATATTAACATATTTATTTATTCGGTTCAATACAAGAAGGTAAAACAGATTTAGTTACTAATAGATCTTGAAGGCAATGGATTTCCATTCATGATAATCATTTCATTTGTATCATCATTAGTTTGAGAATTCTGTAAAATATTAATATTCATTTTTACATTGCCCAGTATTCAAAAGGAAAACTAATTTAACATGTCTATTTTCTCAAATAATGTTTGCATTGAAAATTGAAGGAACTGCACCAGTTTTCAATCTCAATGTATTTGCAAGTAAGGTATCTACATTGCTGGAAATTATCACATTGAAAGATTGGACAATATCCGATGCTTCAAAATGTTTTTCACAAAAATAAATATATTTTTGAGATGTTGGGAATTTGCTCATGTTTTCAGCAGCAATGGAATGCCATCTCTCTCACACTGTAGGATCCTAAACCAAAGAATTTTTTTCTGCAGAATTATGTCGTGTTTCCTACATTCCAAAACTGAATTTCAGTAACTTCATTTCAGTTTTTTCCATTTATTTTTCCTTAATAAAACCAATAAAATAAATCAAGTTCACTTCAAAAAATAAAACATTGCATTTATAATAATGTTGCAATATGAAATATGACAACAAATAATTAAATTTCATATACATTTAATAAAAACTTACCTGCAATCAGTATGTTTAATTGTTACTCATATATTAAAGATTGAGATTGACAATACTTATTCACATTGTTTTCATCGAGAAAATTACTTAAATTTGGTATTCGAAAATATGCCATTTCTTTATTTATCGCACTTTGACTTCACTATTGCAGCAATTTTTAATGCAGGACTGTAGACTTTGTGATCGAGAACCAATAAATCTTTCCCACTCATTCGCCTCCCACACATTCACGAAATTGGAGCACATTGTTTAAGTAATAATTATAATAATTATTAATTACATAATAATAATAATAATAATAATAATAATAATAATAATAATAATAATAATAATTCTGATTAATTATATAACTTTATTACAACTATAATATAATACATATTATATAACGATTATATTATATAATAATTATATTACATAATAATTATTATTATTAGTATTATTATTGTCAAGAGCCCGCACCGTTAAAAATAAATTAATTTTGCTTCCAGTCGACTTCGTGATTCCCGCGGATTCGCTTTGCTTTGCTGCCATTGGCTGTTTTGAAAGCCTTCGTAGTTCTTTCGATTGCCGCGTGAGGTCGCTGAAGACGAAGGGGTCTGGTTTTTTCAAGTAGCTGCCGACGTTTTTGGTACATACCCCTACCACCGGAGTTGAGTCTCCTCCTTGTAGACTTCGTGCTTGCAACTCTCCATCAAAACCGGAGACAAAGCTGGAGGGTGATACTACAGAAGGCGTTAGTGTCGCCGGGTACAGCTGTAGGTTTGCCATCTTCCGCTCATAACAATTGGCTGATTTTTGAGAAATACGAGAAGTGTCTTCTAAATATTCAATTATTCGTAATATATATGTATAACAAACATCTGACGAAAGCGGGAACATCGGACGCTATCTTTTGTAACATTGCGCGCCTGTTTGCGTCTCGCGAACCCACGCAGCAGCCACACACGTTTCAAATACTATAGAATAGTATTTGCACGTTTGAAGCATCGTTGGCAGCAGTTCACATTTTAGTTCCTGTAAGAAGGTGCTGCAGGAGAGCGCGCCACTATCATAGTCTCCACCAGTGGTCTCCACCACGTTCTATAGGGGAGTTGAAAGGCCCTGGTCGGAACCACGGTCGACTTCAGATATATTTGGTCGACTTCGTGGGTCTGAACAAGACCATCTTCAATTCTCAGACCTTCATGTAGGTATCGATACCTGGCAAAATGGCGCCGGTACCGGTTGGGTGATAGTGACTGTGTTTCACGTGCGTTCCATGTGGTTAGGTGCAGAGAGTATATGATTACGTGTGTTATAAGTAGATTGTGTGCTTATTTATGAAAGTGAAGGTTGAGTCTTAATCGTGAGTAGTTGTTTAGTATATTTTCTGCGATCTTCAGAAAAGTGACCTTCACAAAACTGAAATATGGGTCGCTCGTGTTGTGTGCCGGGATGTAGAGCGAACTACTAGGCTTCAGACACTTCTACGTTTCAGTTTCCCAAAGATTCTTGTCTGTATTGCCAGCTATACAAGTACGAAAGTTCTTTTAGTGTTAGATAAACAAAGAATCTGTGATGAATGTCACCACATGCTGCAATCGCATGAGGAAATGCATTTGGATTGTGAAAAAAAATGTATGAGTCTTTTAAAGAACTGAATAGAGGTGGGTTGAAATGTCCTTCATCTTTCATGATTACATTAGCTGCAACAATTTATGCTTTATTCCAGACCTTAATAAGCCATACTTTTGAAAAAGAATTTTTAAAATTAAAAACCCAGCAAAATGCAGTAATAACATTAGGTATTCAAATATATGAGAGTAGTGTCAATGATATTGATAAAGAGTGCACATGTGGTGTTACCCTGATGAAAATAGTAAAGAAATCTGTAGAAGTATTGAGTAATATTTTTATTAATAATTATCATAAAGTTTTAAATGAAAGGCATACTTCAAAGGAATTAGCTAAAAAGCTTGGAGCAAAAAGAAAAAAATCTTACAATTCTAATCTAGGCGATAAAGGAGACAAACTGAAGCTACAGAAATTCACCAGTTAAACTGTCCCTTGCTCTTGAGTGAGGAAAATTACAATACAATTTAGACCTCTTTTCAGTATCTTTCCACCGCTCCTGTGTGTTTCCACATCCCTTCACCTTGGAGTGTAAGACGTAGCCTTTGGATATCGGATATCATTCATTTTATCAACATTTTCTTGGTAGTATGTTCTATACTGTTCATTATTGCAATGAGAAAATGTTAAATTCTTTCCTGATGTGCATGTATTCTTTTTTTATCTTTCACTTACATTTCTCCACTCTTGTTAGAATCTGCATTTCAGCAGCCTAAAACTGACTTCAATCCTTTTTCTTAAGGGTTTGTAACTCACTTCCATATTTAGAGGTGGGACTTTTGTAATTTTTAGGTACATGTTCTTCCTTGTTTTATAACTAACGTAGAACACTAACCTCTTGTATATTTTTATGTAAAGGTAATTATACTGGTATTGCTCCATGTATCAAGTTGTAATGGTGAATTTCTATTTATGAAACTGGTTAGACAATATTTTGAACTTTTTTTTAAAGTATATGTATATGCACTTGCTACTCCATATAAATCTCAGCTCTGATAATAAAAGAAAGTGAATTTATAAGGATTTCTGTTGCTATTTAACACAAATGAAATTTTATTTTGGATGATACCATTTATTATTTTTATTGCTGTAAAGAAATGTATTTTGTATACTCTGATCTACATTATTACCTCTGATTATTTCTAAATGAATATTGAGGTTAAATATGTACAGTATAACTGATGTGGAAGTCAGGTGTTGGCATATCCTTTAATTGTTCTTATAAACCACAGAAAAAATGTTGCGTAATGTTGCATTGTGTTTTATTCTGACTCAATACTTTTTCAAGTGCTTCTGATTCATTTTGTGCAATTGAAGGCAAGTCATTGACGATTTCTTAGGCTGTGTAATCCTAAAGCAAATGTAATGTGTTATGGGAATAAAATGAATTCCTAAAATGTTGCTGTAAATGTAGTGATCTTCAGTAAAAATGCTGAAGAAAAATTAGTTTTCTGTTAGCCAAATTATTGCTATGTGCTGTCCTAAATAATAAAGGCCAATCATTTTCTGTGTATAAAAGTATGATTGAACTTGCACTAAATTTCTACTGTACAAATGTATTATTATTATTATTATTATTATTACTACGAATTTCTATTATGAGCTCATACAAAGTGTAAATTGCTACATCTAAAGATTTTTGAAAATACATAGGAACGCTTCAGATATATCCACTTGTTTTATTTCAGAATGCCCATCCTTATTCAATAGATATTGAGGAAAAAATATCATCCACAGGTGCGCCTAAATTTTGTATATTTTTTTGCTTTGCTCACAAGCTTATTTCCTTTAAAATGCAGTGTCCAGTCTGCAATGTATTTCTTCTTAAATTCAACCTATCTTGATATTTCCAGGCTACAATGTAAACCGCACTGTTTCTGTAAGTATAATAGATTCATAAGTAACTTAGTAATTAAATCCAGTTAATATAAACATTGAATGAAATTATCACGAGTAAATTCTAACTTTTGAGTGCTGTACACATTCAAATTTCCCGCGTGTGCTTGCTTGGTGAGCGAAGTACGCCCAACCTATACGGCGGCCATGTTTTTTCTACATGAAGGTCTGAGAATTGAAGATGGTCTTGGTCTGAACCTGGGTCGGAAAGCCGGGAAAGCCTTTCCTCTCCAGCAGTTCTCCAGTTACTGTAGTCTGTGTTGGTTATTTATTAGAAAATTGTTACAACCTTCTCATTACCAGTTGATTTCAAAATGGAAGGGATTAGTATCTTAGCGGAAAATGTGGTAAAGGTTGAAGATGTAAGTAGTTTCTGTAAATTAGATTTGCTATTAAAGTGTATTGGGGTGAATGGTTATGTACGGTCTGTATGACAAATAAAATTAGACAAATTGTTAGACAGAATCTGCATAGTAAAATTTGATTTGGCGAAGTTCAATTTTTTTAACGTGTTTTATGATTTGTGTATGAGCGTGATTCAGAAGTTAAAATAACCTCTATACTTTCAATATTGTTACAACTTGTTTTACTCTGTTCTAGGTTAAAGAAGAACAAGTAATTAAGGAGGAATGCAACTGGAATTGCGTTGTAAGTACCAATGTATAGTTCTATTTATTGTATTGTAGTTTTTCGTGTAATGTGATTTTGTGACAAATACTAAGTGTCATAGGTAAAAAAAAAAAAGCAAGCAAGAAAAGTCGATTAAATTAGTTCCTTTTGCCAGTACATACGAATGAAATTTTATTTGCATTTTAAGAGTTTCAAAATTCAACATTTAAAGTAAGCCAGCAATCCATCCTACAATTTTCTTGTAAGTTTCATGGATGTTCAATCCTTCTTGAGCTATGGTATTTTATTCTGGGTAAACTCATTCTACAGCTTCCACACTTGAGGTTACAGAAGATAGTTGTATGTATGAACAAAAATCAATCCCCAAACTCTTGTAAGCCTCACTTTTTTAACCCAGCTGCGGTCCTCAAATTTACTCCTCCTTGGGTCCAAATGGACCCATATAATTTCTCTTGCAGATTATTTGCTTTTTCAATTATCATATTTAGTTTTCTTAATAGGAAGTTAAAGTTAGACACCGAAATGTAAATTATATACATTTGTTTTATTTATAAGGTTGTGCAATAATGTAAAATAATGGTCTCTGAACATGCGTGATAGCAAAATATTGAAATGCACTTTCAGAAAAATTGCATTACACACATGTAGTACAAATGTGATTGAAGTAATTTTTACCTCTAAAAATGTTTATTTAGAGCAACGAAAAGTAATTTTGTTATCAGTTCTGCAACACACTCCATTTTCCCGTTTTTCGAATAGAATCTAAAATAACTTAATTTTGAAGACTGTGAATTTTGCATCGGATTTCTAGTTTTCGACTTCTATTGACGACGAAGTTTGTGGCAGGTGTGTTCTGCATTCAATAATGGCTTTACAAAAGATTCCCCAAGTTTTATATAAAAAGTGTAATTTTTTTATAACATTTTTATTAGCAATCCGAATTTGCTTTTGTGAAAAAACGTTTGAATTGATGTAAAATGTTTATTTCGTCAGAGAGAACCACAATAGGCGACATAAAGGTATTTTTTCTATGAATAAGAACTAATCGTATCAAGAGCTCCCTTTGTAGAATTATAGGTTGTCATTATTTCTGGTTTCTTTTCTCCAGATTCGCAGCCTCTTGCATCATTGTAAAGGGTGCTTTGAAAGACAACACACTTGTTCATTCATGGCACATACGATACTAATGTCGGGTAACTCGCAAAATCGAAAGTATAATATTAGTTTGTTGTGCCCTTTGTCTGGAGAAGTTTTGGCGGTATAGAAGATTTGTTTTTGCCCATGGTTCTACCGAGAGTGATGCCCCGTTTGAGAAGCTTCTGACCCAACTGGTATGATGTAAAGAAATTGTCAGGAGTTATATTGTTATCGTTCAGAAGTGAGGATAATTGTAGCACAACTTTTATTCCCAAATTTTGTTCTCTAGGTTGCTCTTCTTGTTTGCCGGAAGTTGTGCGTTCCACATGTAACATGTTTCATTCAAAATTTCCCTTCGTATTTTCCAAGTTTTTGGCATGTGCTGCCGAAATGGACAATTGACTCGGAAAACGCCTAATTATTCATTGATTGTTACATACAATTGAAGATTGCACAACATCGGAAGAGAAAGAAACATATCAGAATACTATGTTCAAGTTTTAGAAAAATCGTCTGTCCATAGTTTTGAGAGCTGAGATTGCTCCCAGCTATTCGTAGTACTTTGATAGCGTTTTCATAGTTTGACAGTATTATTCAATAAAATATTGTCATTGTACACCTTATGAAAAGATAGTCTCCAATGGCAATACAATCCTTCCATAGTTGATTTCTACAAATTTACCGAGTTATTATATAAAATTTCTAACAGGAGTTCAACATGAGAAATGTCATGGGTCCAAATGGACCCGAAGAACTTATGTGTAAAAAACATTATAATTCCTATCGTATTGAAAATAAATGAATGAAATTTTATATGCGGGTAGCAAAAAGTCAAAAAATAATTGTCATGGAGTATCAGAACGATCACCCCATTTTCTTAGGCAGTACAAGAAATTAAAATTTTATTTGGGTCGAAATGGACCCGAGGATCGCAGCAGGGTTAAGCCAGGAATTCCACAAATGTCTTGCCTCTAGATTTACAGAAGTGGTTTTGCGACTTGTTCAGTGGGGGGATATATTTTCATCAAAAACTGATATTTATCACTGTAACTCTTATGTAGGAATCATATTCATGAAGCGTTAGTATAAATAGCTATAAAAAAAAGTGTAATAAATGTACAGTTTTTTACAACACATTGCATTTTTCAACAATTACAGTTGATATGAGTTTCTGTCAAGTAAAACATCTTCTGCCATGTAAGTTTCTTTGGAAACCGTACTGGGCATCCAAAAGGAAAATAATATTGATTTTAACAATGATATTTAATTTATTTACTTGTTCTACAAAGCCAGTGAGATGTATCTAATGATAAGCTTGTATTTAACAAAGATTTTAGTAAGTAATATCAACTAATTAACTGTTACTAACTTAATAAGTGAACTGAACTCAACAAAAATTAAAAATAAAATTGAATTCATTAGCAAAGTGTTACAATAACACTGTGTTACAAGGTTATTTGTTTGTTTTTTTCGAAGTGAGAATATGTATAGTATAAAGATTTTTGCATCCTGAATTTAAATTTGTGGTTGAAAATTGCATATCAGCTATAGTTTCACTGATACAGAATTATTCCATCTTAGTTAAGTATTATGTTTCTGGTAAAGAGGTAATAATGTGTTAGGTTTCTGGTAAAGTTGACTACATTGGCTAAATATTCTACTATTGGATGCATTGTTTATTGTATTGACAGCCATTGTGTAACTGTGTAAACTATATATTACATTCCTTTTTAAATTGATCTGTAAGTTCCAGATTACTAGGTAGGTATGCCCATGTACGGCAGTGCTACAAAAAAACAAACAATGCATCACCTCACTCTGTTGCAATATGCAATACAATCCTGAAAATACATAATCTGATTTGCAAAATTCAAGTGAGTTATGAATGTAATGCAATCAGAAACATCATATAATCCACATAAAATATTTGATTGCTGATCTACTAATTTTTGCTTAAAATTTGAAAGACCTCTAAAACAAATAAAATAAGGAATGCCAATTTTTAGATGATGCGGTATCATTGAGCACTACTATATTGTATTAATGTTTACTGTTATTGAAGTTGTGGACTTATCATAAAATAGTCAAACTATTATCTTAATTTAAAACAGATCTAACTGTAAATAAGAAAACCAGAATTAAAGTTAACATTAACTTGTTTATTTCTCAGAGAATGTCTTGCCATAAATTTCAAAATGCAGACAATTTGTGCTACATTTGCAGAGAATTTACAGTCACTAGGAATAGGAATAAGATATCAATTGTTCAGAGGCCTTGTAAACACCACTTTGGTAGAGAAATACGAGATAAGTAGAAGACGTGCACTCATTCTTGTTGTTTCACTTGTCATGTAAAATTAATTAACTGGTGGACAAGGAAGGTATTTCATTGTCCTTTGCTGTGCTTGGGATATGGAAAGAGCCCAAGGAATACCTTAAGGATTGCTGTTTCTGTAGGATGCAGGGTATCACTAACCACAATTCAAATTAGTCCATTAAATCCCCACATTTGCCATCAGCAATGAGGTCATTTTGTCATTATGAGACACTTCGTGTCATCACCACCGTATCAAAATGTACAAGATGAGACAGACAAACTTTTACTCCATGAGAGTAGTGATTTGTCGCCCCTGGAAAGAGAAGATCCTTCCTGTCAGATAGATTCAACCCCATAGCTTTTAACACAGGCAAAACGAAATGACTTAGTTCATGATCCGAGTTGGGAGAAAAATGTAGCTTTTGGGTTCTAGACTTCATGAATGGAACCTTCTTAATGTTGCTGCATGTGTTACTGTGTATAGAAAGAGAAAAGTGTAGTTTGAGAGAGATTTTCTTATGATGACAAATTAACTTTCTGCAATAATGTGTGTGTGTTTTGATGGGAGCATTGAGATTGTTACAATCCAAAGTAGTAGAGGTTATTTACAAATGCATCAAAAATGCTCAAATGGTTCTGTTGCACACTGCTTTCTGTTCCAGTTGCCAATGCCTTTATGACAAAAGAGACATGATATATTGGAGCAAATGCTTACAGCAATTCAGTGTGTTGAATACAAGTGCCATACGTGCAGGAATTTGAAGAACCTTGCCTTAATTCTGAGAATGCCACTACGCTATACCAAATGTCCTCGTTCACTTTGTGAATGGGATAGTCAGGGTAGGCCGTCCCATTACGTAAAAGAAACTTGCCTGAACAAAATTGGAAGATAGGTGAAAATGTATTACAAAAAAGAGTTGCTTAAAATATATCCTAATACAATGTTACAATTACAAGAGTAGCTTACTAAGTGATCCTAGCTCCTCTTCACCCTAAATTAGGACTAATAAAACAATTTGTTAAAGCCTTGGATGTAAATGGGAGAGGATTTGCTTATCTTAGACAAATTTCCTCGTCTGCCATCTGCGAAAATAAAAGTAGGCATTTTTGTTACTTCCCAAATAAAAGAACTTAAGAGAGATCCTAATTTTCAAGAATGTCTGACAGAGAAAGAAAAAATGCTTGTATATGCTTTCAAAATGTAACAGAAATTTTTCTAGGAAAATACAGATTTACAGACTATAAAACAACAACAAAAGAACTGTTGAAGGCCTACAAATATTCATGGTGTAATATCTCCCTTAAGGTTTATTTCTCTCATTTGCATATAGACTTTTTCCCAGATTACTGGGAATGTATCAGACAAAATGTGAAAGATTCCGTAAAGACCGTGGAAAAATAACTGGAGGAGTGTATGCCAACAATGCTGGCTAATTTTTGTTGGAATATAATGAGAGACAGTGGTATCCATAAGACAAAAGTGTTGAGGATTCGTTCCTTTTTCTCATTTTTACTGTATTTTGGAATTGATTATAAAATTGCTGTAAATTGTTTTCTTCTATGTCTTCTTGTGTTTATACAATAGTAAAAGATTAGTTATTATTACAATTGACATGATACTATTGAAAGTAAAAACACATCATTTTTAATCAAGAAAAGAAAAACATATTTTATACTGCTGTAATAAATGGAGAAGAAAATGAGCTGCCTTGCCTATTGTTATATGTGAAGTACATGGCCGCATTGTTTAAATTCCCTTCCGAATCGGGAAATATATCACTTTTAGTACGGATTACAGAATTGTTGACATTTGGGACTGTTTTATAATAAGTGCTATTCCTTGAATACCTAATATATGAGACAATATAATAAAATGTAATATTGAAACAGAAAAATGATTCATTTCATTGTATACCTGTTAATTAAATAAATTGTAAAATGGTCTCAAATGGTCACGCCATTTTCTTAAAAACAGCTACAAATTTATAAAAGAAAATTGACAGTTAGGACAAGGTTTTTGTGTTTTTTAAGTAATGTTTCCGTTCTACCATTAGGAAACAAAAATTAAGAAAAGGTCAAGGAAATGTACTTTGGGTGGTGATAGATGGCAGCTGGCTAGAGTATGTGGCAATTCCAAATAGCAAGCCCTGACTCGAACAAATAGAAAGCTAATATGGGAAAGTCTGTGCCATTCTGTAGCATCACTAGTTATTAATACTTTCACTTCACTTTAACATGTGCATGCCTCATTAAAAATGAAATTGGACATTTCATGGGAAAACAATTCTTGTGTGATTTGTGGGATTAGAATATCATGTGCTAAAGAGTGTGTGTGGTGTGTGTGTGTGTGGTGGTGTTGTTGTTTTTTTTCCTCCTCCAAACACCGAAGACAATATTATGATTTCAACCTGTAAGTCCAAAATTACAAATCATTGTTATGTAAAATCATAAAGCAGGCTAAAATGGTGAAAAATCATCAGGATATTTGGAATCAAATAACAAAAAAGCATTGTGGAATAGAGTAAAAAACATAACGTCAGCTAGAAACCTTGTAGAGAATAGCGCTTTATTTCACAATCACACTATTAATTCGAGGTATAGTAAATGGTTGTTGGTTCTTAAATTAAAAACTTCTAGATCACCAACGTTTCAGAACTTTAGAGAGGAAATATCATAAGGCCTCTAGTCCGTGATGTTGAGGTTGATGGTATGAATGCTTTATTGATCTGTAAAATGTTGCAAAATATCTAAAGAAATACGTTTACAAGAAAAATACCATTGTTTAAAAATTCAGAAGAATACTGCACAAAATTTGGGAGTTCCTAATCAGATCTTTTAGGATAATATTTCCAAAAGCTTTTGGCATTTGCAATGAATGATCTACCGAAATGGGAGCAAAAATCTCTAAAATCTGACCTAGATAAGAATTTACATTGACTCCTTTAAAAATGTCAGGTAACCTAAATTTGAATTTTGTACACTTTATGAGCGTTAATTTTTAAAATAACTGATGATTTTAATTCATCACCATACCACAGTGGAAATTTTCATTTATTTAATCTTCCTGGAACAAGAAATTTGTATGAAAGTAACAGTAGATAAAGTTTATATCATCAACATTTGGAATGTCTTCTGGAGAAATACATGAAAGAATCAATTCAAGCAATCAGTAATTTTACAAAAATCTTCAGCATTAAAATCATATATCCAATCTCTGCATTATAATCAGTATCCAGTGTTAAGTCGTATCACAAATATCGCTCTAAATAGTTAACAAAGATTGATACACAACTTTCAGTTATAATTGTATTACTAACATGAGTACACAATGCATGAAACATACTAGAAAAGACAAGACCTAAACATACTCCATGGACGTTTGGGATTGTATTGTACAGGTGAAAGATTTAAGAAATGTATCGTTTAGGACAGTATGTTCACAATATTCATTGTTGATGGAGATGTATCGTTATTATAAATGGAATGCTATAATGCATACTACAACACCAGGTTTCGGAGATTATAGTCACCAAATAGTACCCACTATTTTCTAATATTTTTTAAAAATTTATTTCATAATTGTCTGCTAATTTTCACACTCCTTGTCACCATAAGTATAATTGAGATGCATTCAGTCGATTCTCTTCCTTTAGCTGCCATGTTTGTAATGAACACATTTTTTTGAACATTGTAGGAAGAAGCTGAATCTCGTACAATCCCATGCTCAATGAAGAAGGAACACGATTCAGATAAAGTAAGTACATTTATTACTAGGTAGCGGATATTTATGCATTAAAAAATCTTGAAATATGCTTTTTAAAATATACATATATGGCCTAAAAATTCTGAAATATGCATTTTTGACGCAAAAACTCTTTAATATACAATTAAAGTTAACAATATTTCATTTCCTGTATATACCTTTCGTGATAAAATTCAGGAGAAGCTGCTTGAAATGAAAAGATATATTTTTGTGCAAACATAATATAACCTAGGCTACCTCGCGGGAGAAATAATTGAAGTAAACTTTTCACCATAGTAAAGTACAGTATATGTCTTGTTTCATTTTTTCTCCCTGGTTTAAAAAAAATATCATATGTGAAGAAATATCCTTCATTTGCAGAAGTATTTTATCATCTATAGGAAGGGGAAAAGCACACTTTGAGAAGCTCTCTCTAATCAATGAACACTTGCAAATAGATTCTGCAAAAACATAGAACTTCTCTATTTTAAGGAAATATGCAAAATATGCTCCCATAATTACGTGAATATGCACCAACAGGAAAATTTGGCCAAATATGCACAAATATGCAATAACATATTAATCTACATAGCATCTCATTCTAACCAAATGACAAGAAATTTCACTTAGCTATAAAAGTCAGTTGAAAACTCTGAATTTTCGAAAATTGAAAAAATTCAAAATGTTTTCGGCATCTTCCTACAACTGCAATTATCGAGATACCATTTTTGTTCTTAATGAAATATGTTCATAAAAAACAGGTCTTCAAATAAGGTCCTGTTCAGTTTTTCAAAAACGTAAGTATTTATTTTGATAAATTGTGTCAAACGTAGACATTTTTTTATTTTCTTTAAACATTTTTTTCTTAAAAACCGCACAACGTTTTTTGATTAAATTGGGACCTGAGATAGCATAAAGGAACCTTAAGAGAGTGATGCAGGTCACCATTTGTAATGAGTAGAGTATTTGTTGCATTGTTTTAAAATACTCTTCTTTAATCATGGCCCTATGGAATGCATTTCTATATTGTCCAGGGTATCAGGCTTCTTTTTCCAATACATGTTTACAAAACTTTTGTATTCTATTTTTGTGCAGTGGTAGTCACATAGTTCTGACAACACTGTGATGGAAACAGTGGGTGGTACGCTTCTTGGTTGAATGGGACGTTTTCAAATAATTGCTAGGATGTTAGTCGCGCATCAAGTGCAGTATTTCAGTACTACATAGCTCTTTCTCCTAATATGGGAAAGTAAGTGCTGTTGCAGCACCACTAGTTTTAATAGATCATAGTCCCCCAAAGTAATCCACATTTTTAGTGATATATTTTAAAAATATATCTGATAATTGTCTGTTAATTTTCTCACTGTTTGCCAACACAAGATTAGTTAAGATGCATTCAGTCCATTCTCTTCTTTGAGCTGCCATATTTGTAATGAACACTTGTTATTTGTAGGATGAAGCAGAATCTCATACAATCCCAGGATCTGTGAAGAAAGAACCCGATTCAGATGAAGTAAGTATAATTATTCTGTTTCTTTCATTACACACACTTGCAGTGTGAGCATTGGAGCAGTGAGCAGTGAGCAGTTCCGTTCTAGTTGATCTACATTCTTTTTTCCCCTCAGTGAAATAATTATGAATTTGTACTGGTGCATTTTTTTAACAATCCAAATTGTTAATGCATTCTGTTTTTGTATGTATCTCTGTAGAAAATATTGGGTATTCGATTTGATTTAATTTATTTTGTCCAAAAAATGAAATGTGGTGTATGGAAAGTAGAATCCCTCAAATTCACTTCCAGAATCTCTCCCCCGCCTTTTAACTGCACATATACTTCGGTTATTCTTCATGGCTCACGGGAGTGTATCATCAAAATGGAATATCTCACGGTATTTCTCGTCGTTTTCCGTTGTGCCGCCAGTAGGCGCAGGAGATCGCTAGCACTGCTCGATACAGTCGCGATCATGCGACTCCAAACGGCACAACCGAGAACGACGCGAAATACCGTGAGATATTCCATTTTGATGACACACTCCCACGCGCCAAGAAAGAAAAACCGAAGTATAGTTGAAAAACGAATAAAAGTATGAATAAACAAAGTGCGGTTAGGAACAGCAGGAGAAACTTACGATTATCCCCAGAATGATTGACTTATTTAATCTCTTATAATTCCCTACATTTACTTCATTTAATTCGCGGTCGCTGCGGGCCCTTCCTGTGCGTCGGATGAGGCACTTGCTCGCGGCTGTCCATCTCCAATCCAACCCGTAAAATCATAGCCATTTACGAAAATATTCTATCTTAACTCTCTTGATACGGATTCTGTTTTCATTTAAATTACAAGTTATAAGTTATAATGCACTTTTAATTGATACCAATGAATTCTAACTTATCCAATATAAAAATCGCCACAGTTAATTGCGAGTTCCCGCTTACTAAGCTTATTCTAAAATAATATTCGTACTTCCTGGTCGGGTTCTGACGAGAGAATAAATATTTCATCCACTTGAAGTTTGTGCAGTTTTGTGAACGCGGAAGTGCAATGCACGTTCAAGCCACTGCGGTGACCATTTCCTACTCTTACGGGCATCTATGGCCAGTGCTGCATCATGAAAAACGAATTGTGAAAATGACTTTAGCCCACTGGCGCGCGCGTAGCATGTGCAGAAATGCAAAATGTATGTTTCAAGTCTCATTCGCTGTTTGATTTCTCTTTCTCCAGGAATTTCTTAGGTCGCTTATTCTTCCTCCATTAATCGGGTTCGTAAGAAGCGACGTGGGAAAAAATAATATTTTCCGAGTCAGCTGCCTTTTCAAAAACTTTAGTAGCAATATTTTTAATATGGTTAATAAGCAGTGATACCGATGTAAATCCGCAATAGGAATGTATCTGGGGGCGCAGAGGGCGGCCCTGAAGCATTCATTTTGAACTACTTGCAGTTTTTTTAAATGCCAATTTGCTGTAATTGCCCAACTGGGGCGTGCGTTGTCCATATGCGTTTGCCAAATGATGTTGGCTTTAAACTAGCAAGAGAATGGCAAGCAATATTATTTCGCAAGAAATGTTGCCAATATAAGCACTGCGGCAATAAATATTTCTGATGCGGACAAAACTTCTTGCTAGTTGTTCCGGGCGTGTAAAGCCGGTGTTTTCGTCATCAGAAAGATATTGCCAGTTGTTGCTGCAACTAGAACGGGAATGGAGTCTGGCAGTATATTTCGGCAAGAACGTGTGCAGGAAGTAATACTAAGGTAATACTTATTATTTTGCATTGAAATATGCCTTTTTTTCCTCCATAATATGAATGTGTGAAAAAAGCTTCATGCAATAAAAGAAGTATGAAATATTCTAAACCATTTGCTGGTTTTGGGTCTAAACCATTTGCTGGTCACAATTTGTTTAAGATAAAATTTGTTAAGTATATTATACACCTGTATTTACAAATAGTATTATAAATACAATAGATACAATACATTCACAGATAGAAGTGTTTGCTTCTTCAGGTACATCAGTTAAAATAATTAGTAACAATAAAACTGTATGAGAAAATTGTATCCTGTGTTTAGATATGGTATTGAGTCTACATGTGACTTTCTTGATGTTCATATGTTCTTGAATCTTGTTTCAAATGTCTTTTTGGGTTACCAAGTTATGTCAGTGTAGATGAGATATACTATACATATATCTATATCTATCTATCTATCTATCTATATATATATATATATATATATATATATATATATATATATCAACTGATGTACCTGAAGAAACAGGCATATCAGGCTGAGGAAATTAATTTATTACACTTTCTGTAAATACAGGTGCATAATTTAATCAAATTCTGCCTGCCTTTAACATTGTGTACTAATTGTTTATACAGTGTACTGTAAGTGCTTATTTGGAAATGATATTTAAATAGTTAATTAACTACCACAAAATTGATGAACAGTTGAGGTTTGGTTTAATTATCTTTTTTTATTTGTCATTTATTATTTACATCTTTTGCAATGATGTATCAAAAATTGACATTGCTTTGTGGATATGAAAAAAACAAGTACATGCGTAGGTATTAAGGAATAGAGGGGATACCAGTAATGTAAATAAAAGAAAAATAACTATTCACAAATAATTTTTATTTAACTTATATTAATCTTATAGCTTACAAAAATATACAAATATTTAATTAAATGTAAATATATCGTTTGAACTTGTACTGCCAAGGGACTTCCCCTTCACTAGAAATAAAATATTTTTTGAACTCATCCCTGATGTCTCTTGGAGTTCTGGTACTACTGTTCTTTAGTTCCCTCTGGAGTGGAAAATATGTACCTTCAATAACCTCCTCGCTTCTCCATGAACCACCTCTTAATTCGTGTGTTTCACTATCTTCAGAGTCAAAATCACGTATGTTTAAATTTCTTTCTCGCAAAACGTTGTGGAGAATACAGATTGCAGTTACAATGTAGTCTGCACTGTGCGGACCTGCCATTAAAGGTTTTTGTAGCACCCTAAATTTTTGAGCTGTGTGCCCAAAGAAATTTTCTACAATATGACATGTTCGAGAAATTCTGTAGTTGAAAATTCGATGAGCACCAGACACACCAGTTGCTGGATAAGGCTTCATTAGTGTTTCACTTAATGCAAATGCGTCATCTGCAACCATAACAAATGGTGTGTTTCTTTGCCACCCTGCTAGTGGTGAAGCCCTTGGTAGATTTGTATTTCCATTTTCTATCTTCATGAAGTGAATGCTGTCTAAACACTCCTCCATCTGAAATTCTACCATTAGCACCCACATCAGCATATATGACTCTGTATTTCGCATCTATAAGCGCCATTAGCACTATGCTGTATGTGTGTTTATAATTAAAATAAAAGCTTTCGCTGTTGGACGGGGCTTGCATAACTATATGCTTGCCATCAAGACCACCTATGCAATGGGGAAAATTCCAGTTTTTTGAAATCATCAGCCACAACCTTCCATTCTTCCGGGGTAGCTGGCAGCTGAAAATGAAACAAGAAATTTTTAACCATGCACACTTACATGCTTGCAGCTAGATTACATAATTTTTGTTTTTCTTTACAGGGACAGTCGACTGCAGAAACCCTAAACCAACCAATACTAACCCCAACCACCACCACTCCCCAACCCCCCACCCCCAAAAGAAAGAAAAGGCCAAACAACGAAGTACTGGAAAAGGCCAAACAAATTTTAAATTCAGAAAATGACGAGTGCCAAGTTTTTGGTGATTTTGTGGCCATGGAGCTGAGGAAGTTGGAAGAAAAACATAGAGCAGAACTGAAGCGGAGGTTTCTAATTAATTTATTAGCAGTGCAGGAACTTAAAAAAAAAGGATTCTGAACAAGGTAAAATTTGTTTCATGGTCTCCATCTACTTATGTTATCAAATGCATAGTAATTATTTTTAATGCCACTACTAACTCACGTTTGTTTCAGATTCCTCCACATTCTCTGGAACTGTTAAAATTGAACCTGACCAGAAGCTGCTGGCAGTGATGTCAGATTCGGAAAATAATTATTGAAATATAAGAAATTATTAAAGTGAAGTTCTCTTGCATTTCTATCAACAAAAATCCATTCCTGAATTAGTTTCCACTTCCTTCTTAAGTTTAATATAGAAAGTGCTATCCACTAGTGATAGGAAAGATAAAAGTTTAGTAACTACAATAAGTAGATCATGAAACTTCATGCAATTGCAAATTTTTACTGATTGTACATATCAAAAGGAGATGCATACAACTTGACCTATCACCAAAAATAAAACCAAAGTGGGCTTTTTTTTATTTTGCCTAACTGCACGTTTTATTTATATGGCTGTGCACCTATTCCAAGTGCCATGTCAATGCTGCAATTCCAACAGGTTTCCAAAAAGGTTCTTTTCACTTGAATCAGTCTATTTCCTTTAACTTTCTTCAGGCACGTGAATTGGGCTGAATGAAATTATATAAATTTTATCTATTGCTATGTTTTAGTTTTAAGTGCATAGTGGCATACATATTTTCAACTTTTTTACTGCAGTAAGTTCCAGGGTCTTCATAACTAAATGAACAGAAATGTGCCATAGATGCCAGCCTACCATTGCACAAAAATGGGGATCTATTTGTACCAATGTACGCATTGTATTCACACTTAATTGTAATGGCATGGTTACTAGCTGCTAATTAACTTCTTAAGGGAGCAGCTCACCATACAAATTTATCTTTATGAACTGATCTCTCAGTCCAGCAATAGCTCTGCACACTTCTGGAATCATAAGTGACAGAGTACTGTCTGAAATACGAAATTCGTACATCAGGGATCAGTAACTGTCACCTGAAAAAAAATGAAAAAGAAAAAAACCTCCATAATTCAGAAAAGCAATAGCCCTTTAAATGAATAGCATCCATATTACAGTAAATACTACCGATTGAACAACCTGATTAAGGGTTCAGTGGATGTGCAGAGGAAATGTGTGGAATAGTCGTGCTTTATTACCAGTATGAAGTAATAACACACAACAAAATATTTAGCAAGACGAAATGATGTGAAAAGACTCACTAATTTTGTTTTTGTAAATTTGTACGTTGCTTATTTGATAAACGTACGATGTACATTGCTTAAATGAAAATAATAGAGAATTTTAAAAATTCTTACCTGTTGCCAAAAAGCAAAGAGTGACAATTAAACGTTCTTTTGCTATTATAGCTTCCCTAAATTGGGTATAACTTTTTGTGATTTGTGGACCAATTAAATTTAAAAGTGTCTTGCATTCTGTTACACTGAGTCGACAGTAATTCTGGAAACCCGGTGGGTCTTCTGCAATTAATTCCTGAATCAAATTTGCAAAAGCCCCCTTTTCCTTCTCAATATCCAGTCACGCGTCCACAAACATCGTCGGCGTTTCTTCTCTTCATTGATAATGAGTGCAGCTGCAACTCGCATTTTCTGCCTTCTGCTCGCCATTTCGAATGGGCAAGTTAGTTCTATCCTGACTAGTTCATGCGCATTTAGCGCGTGACGTCATCTGACACGGCAACGAAAAGCGCTAATGTAAAGCGGTCGGCAATATGTTGTCGGAAAGAGGTTGCTGGCAACATATTGCCCCGACTTGCTCTTGCTAGTGTAAAGATGACCGCAAGAAGCAGAAACAAATTGCTGAAAGATATTGCGGAAACTGGTTGCTAATGTAAAGCCAGCTTGAGATTCTAAATCATTAGCAAGAAGTTCCGCTTTCGCCTCGTTTGATTCAGCGTACTCTCCTGTGCTGGTATGAAGCGGCGGCACTGAAATTGGTGTTGTAGAAATCATGCCAGTAATTTATCCACAGTGAGTTATCTTCAGGTTTGAGGCATAATAACAGTTTTCCCCATTTCTGGTTACAATGCCTTGCTAATTCGATTTCAACTTTGTTTTAAACGATTCAGCTCCCGTTTTGTCAGGTGGGTGTCGCATGCTCTGCCACACTGTATGCGCTGTTTTTCCTGCAAATTAGATTCAGTAAATAGGTGATTAGTGGCTGCTCCTTCTTAGAGGAACGTTGCTTCTCAGCTGCTGCGTTGAGGCTGTCAGTCACCACGTCGGCGAATTTTTCAGCTCCGGCTTCTATCTGCTGCGGTCCTGAAAGAACAAACGCGTCAGTTATGCGCTGCTGAAGCTCCGTTTGGAATTGTTTCCAATCAGTGCGCCGCTTTTGCGTCGTAGATGCAATAGGCAGTGGCCGGCCGCCGCGTCTCATGTCCGCTAACACTGGAAAATGATCGCTAGCTTGCTCGCGGGATGAAAGCTCGCTATTGATGGTAAGTGGAGGAGGGTAATGAATTTTCTGACTAAGCGCGATATCTAAAAACATCGGGCTTGCCGTCGCTTGCCCGGAATAGGTGGGTGTATTTGGAGCGTAGATCTCGCAGCCGTTCGCACCAGCAACAGCTTTCAGCTTAGGGCTGCGCGGGCAGGTGATGCGGGAGTTCCAAGCCGTGTGTTTGGCATTAAAATTGCCAGCCACGAGTGGTAGTGTTGGCCTCAACTTGTTTTGCAATATCTGCAGCTAGTAGGGCGCACGTCTCCGCGGAGTTTATGGACGGCTCCAGTTAAATTTATTTATGTTCGTTTCATTTGTAAAAATTAGAAGTGACTACTGTTCCTGTTTATCGAAATACACGCAGGTATGCAGCACAGGCGCTTCGTTTGAATTGGTTGAATTTGACTTTTACAAATTATAACTGAGTATGTCGGAAATTACAGTATTTCAATATTACGTAATTATTTCCAATAATGCGAGTAAGTACGTGCTGTTGTAGCTGCTCTAGGTTAGCGCTGCGATCTAGCGGTGTCCGCACGAACCACGTGTCCCGCCAAGGGGCGTAGCCCACGCTTCCGAGGCCGCGGTCCCGCACGTGCATCGCCAAAGAGCCAATATCTTCGTGATACATCATCACTGTTTCTCGCATGAAAAGCTATAAGTAGTCGGTGTTATCGGGAAATGTCTTTCCGCCAAGTTTGACTAGAATTCCATTGACGTTCTACGCAAGGAAAAACGATTTTTTTGTATTTTGGTGACATTTTGAAAATAGGCGTGGAAAAAAATGTTTAGATCCGTTTTGGGAGGAAATTTAATTAACCTCAAATCTTGTTATAAGGTTGTTAGACTAAAATGCTTAGGAACCTGAATATTTTCGAAAAACCGGGATGATTTCACCTCTAATAATTTGGAACGTGATATCGCGCCAAACTTTTCACCTTTGCTATGAAAGGAAAAGCGAAGGACTGGGCGAAAGTTGAGCTCAAGGTTAGTTTTTTCGCAGATAAGGCTTTTTGGTAATTTTACTGGGCTACAACTTTGTTCCTTGCGAAGTGTGGAGTCTTATAATAGTTTTTGAAAAAAATAAACTTTTTACATTTTCGAGTGTTCTAGTATGCGGAAACTATAAATAATTTTGAGCAACTGTTATAAACGAATTGTAAAATTTTATTGCATTGTCATTTTTATTAAAATTTTCGAAAATAGTGATCCCCGAGATGTCCATATAAAATAAGGAAATTCGTAGTTTCTTCGCTATGGGATTCAGAACATTATAAACGGACTTTTGTATGGGCCCAAGATAATTATAAAATAAAATGGGTATTTTTTATTTTGAAAATGATAGTCATCTAAAGTTTTCTCCAAATCTGCCATGTCGATGGCAGAATATCCATTTTGGAAAAACAAGTACGAAGAGCTGCAGAAATTTGCGTTTATGTCAATCTCGAAATCGATTTTCAGTTCGACTGAAATAAATATATGTGCACAATGAATGTGTATAAATAACACGACTTTTCTAGCTAGACGAAACTACCTTGTTTTCGTGTAGATCCTTCTTGTGTAAAATAATACACTAGAGTACTCCGTTTGGAATTGAAAAGGTGAGATTATTTTGTTACGCAGCTAACGAATAAGAACTATCCTTGTGGAAGTTACGAATCCGAAACCAATTTTTTCTCTCTAACCTGGAAATGTAAGGAAACGCCAATTCCAAAAGACGAACTTGCTGGTTTTATCTAGCAATGTTATTGTAAGTACCAAGAACGGAAAATGCAAAGAAGTATTGTGGCATTTGCCCTTGCTACACAAGAGGTTTTGAAACTGCCGCCTATCTCCTTATTTAGTCTTTTTTTAAGTCCCGACTTCATGATATAACGTTGAGAAACTGAGGGTTTTAACATTTTCTACTGTTAATATTTTTGTTTTCCTGTGCAGGAGGAGTTGGAGCCTCCAGAGTCTGTGTTCCTTATGGAGAATGAGGGCTATGAAAGAGTTTGCAGTGACGAAAAGGTAAGAACAATACTATCAAAGGAAAAAAATAACATAGGTTAACTAAGGCCTCTCACATTCCATGTTCCTATTAAGAGTTGTACCAGTTTCTTGGCATGTGAATTATGTCGGTCCATGTCTCTGAGGTAAATGTCCCATACGAACAAAAATAGTTATAAACATCACTATCGAACAAGTATCCAACTTCCAATATTTAGGATCCAACGGAACATATCTAAATGACATAGATCTGCCCCACTACCAAAAGAACACTGGGAAAGAAATCACGAAAAGAATCCAAACCCCCAGCTTTATAAAGCAATGGCCTTACATACCCTCCTGTATGCATATGAAACACAGATGGGTCATTCCATGCAAAAAAGTAGGAAATCTGACACTACATCTCAGAATTTAAAAATATTTTGCCACTTTACTTATTATGATACCTGCATGAACCACGTACAATATTTTTGTCTCATCCATTGTTTAGCAACAATGGGCACTTGAAATATTAGGTTAGCGGTCTGTAGACATTCCGTTATGATTTTTTTCCGATGATATGCAAACAAGCAAAAAATATGAAAGTGACACCATTTGTAGAAGAAATGTAAAGGATAATTTTACGCTAAAGATATTTTTTTACCGTGAGTCTTTAACAATTAGGAAGTAAACAAATTCTAAAAAATGCAATAAATGGAAATATAATATTTTCAAATTCTTGAATTTTGGAAGAAAAATTGCTGAAACTACTTTCAAGCTACTCTGTAAATTTCATCATGGAATCTTGAATGGTTTTAAAGTTATGAATGAAAGTATCTTACTGGCGCTCCATTAACGAACTCGTCTCAGCTGCTAGAGCCGCCGCGCCACAGCGCTCCTCGTCAGCGCTCGGCGTTACAGTTCTCTTCCGCCGCGCGATGGTGGATTTCGCAAAACTACTTCTCTAGGTGTTGATTTTGCCACAGGAGCTACATGAAGAAATACGCCAAATTCGACCATTATTTTTTGTTCACTCCAACTTTTTGGTAAACACGTTAAAATCATGTATTTCCCATTAGCTGTTTTCACGTTTGAAAATTTTTCTTTGAATTGTGTCAACATTTCTTCTTCATCATTGCTTTCTGTACTCACATGAAATAATTCAGAAACTGCTTTATTTACGGCACTCACCTTGCGTACGATATCTCTCGGGTTTGTTTTCGCAATGACAATGGTGATTGACCCAGAGGATACAAAATGTTTACATTACTGATAGTGGCTTCCTCTGCAACTCCTGGGGCTACGTACTCCTCTTCACTTGACGTTTTCACTTCACTATTTCAGTTGAATCACTAAGATCTGCATTGGGCATTTTGGATATTTTGTGACGACACATCGCATATTGCTTCACCTACCACTAAATTCGATATTTTCTTCCGCATCGCCTCTGTAATCTTTCTCTTACCCACCCGACTTTAGTGCTTCTCGAGTCCGAATGGATTGCAGCACCAAAGCCTGTTAAACGTATTCACAATCTTTGGCATTTTCTATCAAGATGTATCACTGAACAGTAACACGCGAAAACTAAGGCTGTAAACTGGTGTCAGGATCCCTTCGAAGGCATCGATGGATATCCCTAGGGAATGAACTTGGCGGTGCCTGCCTACGACCTTGCGTCAACCTTCGCTGGGCAAAGGCACGCGACTTTCAACCTTAAGAGCAAAATGCGCGTATACTTTTTATTTAATAACTTACGCATTTTTTAAGATTCCATCGCGACAGTTCGCAGAATGGTTATTTATTGGTTCTTCCTGCAGTGTGTAAAATATGAAAGAAAAGAAAATATTAATTTTGAAGAAAAATGTATTTGTTTAATTTATTAGCATTTTTTATTATAAACAAATGTCTCAATCCTTAATATATTATCAACTGCTTAAAATATAGTTTATCTTCAAATAGTGTGCCCGTTTTTAAAGTTTTATTCATTTTATGAACGTCATAATTATTATCGTTATTGAGTACATTGTCCATGTTTAACCCGTAATTGTTGCTAAACTGCTGAAGATATTAATTCCATAAATTGTCTTTTAACTGTTCATCATTAGTAGATTAATGTAATAAAATATGAAAAAAATCTGAGACTCACTGTCAGAAAACCTGAAATTTTGCATGGAATGACCCAGATAACATCTGAGGAAAACAGGCGAATGAACGGAGAAGGAATGCGAATCCTGAGGTGCGTGAAAGACTGCACATTTATGGATCGTATCAGAAATGAGGTATAAGAGAAGAATTGGGAATTACCACCTTACAAGAAAAGGTAAATACATATAGAACTGGTGGTGCACACACACACGCCCACGCACGCACACTTGAGATCACAGGTGCTCTGACGTGTTAACGAATGTCTTTCGTCTTTTGCTGCAGGATCCTCTTACATTCTGCTGTGAAGATGCTTCCATTAAAGAAGAGAATCCTTTATGTTCCCCAAGTAAGTGGGACATTTTTTTATTTCTTTTGAAATGAGGGGAGGCAATAGGCGTACGCCAATTAAAATAAGAGTGGGTCATTACGATTCTGGGCCCTTTAATCCAATTTTCTGTCAAAATGTTTGAAATTAGTTTTGGGCGATCATAACAGGGAGCGCATCCAACGCATTTCTTGGAGGTCTTTTTGTATATTTTTCGACATTTTTTGCTGTTTTCGGTCGGTTTTGTTTTTTGTTGTTTTTGTTATTGTTTCTGCGGGAAATCGAATCTTTAATTGACTAACTTTCAACGTTAGGTTCGAAAGTTTCTTGTTTGTAGTGAATATGTAGCGCCATGTAGTGGAGTTACAACAGAATTAATAACAAATAAACCTTCTCGGTGAAAAAACGCGTAGAAGTGCCAACTTTCATGGAGGTCGGTCCAACGGTGTTGGAGTTTTGCTCTTATACACATACCAACATCCTGTTTGATATAAATATATACATATATAGGGTGAGTCACGTAACTTTAGCACCTCCTGTAACTTTTGAACGGTTGAAGTTATTGCAATGCGCTTTTCACAGAAGTGCATGAGGGAATGGGGCTAATTGATACATGAATTCATTTCTGTTTTATCACTTGTATTTTACGAGATATTAGAGGTAACTTTGTTTTTTCAAATGGAACTATACATATTTTTTCAGTCTGCCATGACGAGTATGAAAAAACAAATCTAATGATGTACATATTGTCATATGTTAGATAAGCATATGTTAGATAAGCATTTTTTTGAGTAACTTTGATTTTTGCGACTAGGGTTTAACGGATATTTTGAATGTACTAGTAACAGTCCGTCCCACAAGGTCACATTGCACTCCACTGGCAAACGCGCTCGTGGGGACGGGAAAGGAAGGGATCTTAGTATTTGAAGATACGAAACATATTCCAAATATTCACAAAACTGTTGCAGGTTTTTCCCGGAACTCTGCTTTCCATCCTTCCACATATTAATTTTTTTGTCTTTCTTTGGTTGAAGGAATTGAAGGATTAAAAATAAATATTTGTCGTAACTATGTATTGTAATAAAATTGTTTATTACTTCAACTCCTTTTAATGAGGTTTTATATCACAGGATATTAATGGGATCTTGAAGCAAAACACTATCAGAATAAATATTAAGACTGTACAAAGAATATTGCATATTCTGAGCAAACACTTTAAATATTAATAAGCATATAATAATAACTTGGGATGGAAACAAATTTATTTCAATACATACTACTTATGAAAATGGAGGACCGAAAGCAGAGTTCAGGAAAAATTGCAACAGTTTTGTAAATATTTGGAATAATTTCGTATCTTCAAGTACTAAATTTCCTTCCCTTCTCCAAGCGCGCGTTTGCCGGTGGAGCGCTGTGTGACATTGTATGGCGGACTGTTACAAGTACATTCAAAATATCCGTTAAACCCTAGTCGCAAAAATCAAAAATACTCAAAAAATGCTTATCTAACATATGACAATATGTATATCATTGGATTTGTCTTTTTACGCTCGTCATCATAGACTGAAAAAATATGTATAGTTCCATTTGAAAAAACAAAGTTACCTCAAATATCTCATAAAATACTAGTGATAAAACAGAAGTAAATTCACTTATCAATTAGCCCCATTTCCTCATGCACATCTGTGAAAACTGCATTGCAATAACTTCAACCGTTCAAAAGTTATAGGAGGTGCTAAAGTTACGTGACTCACCCTGTATATAGATAGATAGATTTATCAGAAAACAAAGGGCACGCTTTCTTGATAAGGAATTATTTTGTGCGATACTTCATGACAGCAATTCTGTGGTCACGGGGTAAACGTTCTTGAGTCAGTTTTTGGCAAAATTGTGTTAAGTACTGAAAACATAAGTTAAGTATCTATATATAATTTTAGTAAAATGGCCCAATTCAAATATTGCCTCCTTAACCTGAAAAAAAGCGTACGGAAATAACATTGAGCGTATGAAGAAGCGTTGGCCTGGTTTTCTCCAAACTAAGATTTTTGACCCTTTACCCCGTGGCCACAGAATTTATTAAACAAGTGGTAAAAGTGCCCTTTTATACTGCGAGTAGGACAGGTTGCGACATGGGGCCGATAGGTCGAGTGGCGCAGCAGCCTACGAGCAAAAAACTTCCTTTATCACATGCCATACACATCTTTTCTTTTAAACAGCTTTACTGACTTTGTCAATATTTCCTTTTTGTTCGTTAGCTTCTTTTTGCACTTTGTTTTCCTTTTGTAATTCTATTCTTTTGCCCCTTTTACTTTCCCGTATACGTACGTATACACGGAGTGATACACGTAGTATAGGGAAAGTTATGTAATGTTGCGGGAAGAAATGGCCAATTTTCGGCGGAAAAAATTCATTGCCGGGCCGTGAAATCGAAAAAGTGGATAAAACCAGTTGCTAAATTAAGGGGGGAAAAATCCCCTAACACGTGCTGTAGCCAGAAACCCTGTTTTCCAGGTCCTTGATACCGTAAACCCAATTGAAACGAAAACGTCCGTCCGTCCGTCCGTCCGTCTGTGACCACTGCTAGCGCCAAAACCATACGTACGATTTCTTCCAAAATGGATATTCTCCGCTCCATCTGGTTCTAGTCGAAGCTTTGTGATTTTGAAAACGATTCTTCAAAATTTGGGGGTACTTTATATGAAGCCCCCCGAGGATTTTCAAAATTTTCTCAAAAACAGCTCCAAAGTTTTTCTTTAAATTTCTTTTATGAATAGTGTAAAATACACTTATTAACATGGCGTAGGTCCGATTTTCAAGGATAACTCTGAATTTTCGAAAATTTTGGAAGTGATTTTTTTTCGGCGTCTTTCTCCAACTACAAAATTGAAGATAGAGATTTTTCTTCAAATAAAATTTGTTCTACATATTAAATTCTTTCATGAAGGTCATGTAAATCAAAATTTTCGTACTTTTCATGCAATATTGCGTGCAATATGTGTAATTTTAAAAAAATTACAAAAACAAGATTTTCTCAAAAAACGGCTCGAACTTTTTTCTTTAAACTTTTGGTAAGGATAGTAGTAAATGTACTCTATCAGATGACATAAAAGTCATATTGCTCTATAGGTTGGTTGTTTCAAAAATTACAAAAATGTAAATTTTTTAACATGTTTCTTACGTCGATAATATTTACATTAGCGGCGATTTTTTCACATTATTATATTTACGAGTACATGTGCTTTAAATAATGTCAAGTAACGTTTCTCCAAACAACCGTTTTCTGTGAAAAGTAGCTCAAAATTTCGCATTTTCAGAAACGCTCAAACGCCATTTTCTCATATATGGCTGCAAATTGTTTCTTCAAACTTTTGTAACGGATAGTGCTAATTACACTCTTTAGTATAGCGTAAAGTTTATTTTGAGTTATCTTTTTCCTTTTTTCAAAACTTACATAATTGTAATTTTTTTTTGAAAGATCTCTCACATCTTTAATATGCACATTACCAGCAATTTGTAAACATTATTATATTTGTGAGTGTAAGTGCTTCAAATAAAGTATTTTGAAAACTCAGACATTTTCTCTGAAAATGAGCTTCAAATTTCGCATTTTTAGTAGCGCTAAAACGCCATTTTCTCTTAAACAGGACATTTTTTTAAAAGATTATTGCTATTTATGCCGAGTTTTTTGTGTTCTTTAATATTATAAAATTAATGTTTCCGTTCTACCAATAGGAACCCGAAAAATTAAGAAAATGACAAAAAATGTACTTTTGGCGGTGATAGATGACAGCTGGCAAGAAAGAGTTTATGGCAATTCCGAATAGCTAGCGAAGACCCAAGGAAATAGAAAACTAATACGGGAAAGTCTGTGCCATTCTGTAGCACCACTAGTTGTTTTTGTGGCTATTTTCGTCATTCCAGTCACACGAAAGTATTAATTTCTTTGTTGCTTTCTCAGATTGATCAGAACACTCAAACATCTCATTTCCACTGGTGCTAAAATTGTACTTTTAGCACAGTAGGTATGCCCTTAAAGAGCCGCTTTTAGTAGAGTTGTCTGAAAAAAATATTACAGTCGCAGAATGCCAAAATTAACCGTGATTATAATGAACGCCGTCGACTGTGTGTAGATTACATTCGCTTATCTAACTTTAATAGGATGGACAGGGAATTTCATTGCTCTGTGAAAGTCAGGAAAAAATCAGGGAATTCGTGGAAGAATCACAAAAAGTCGGGGAAAATTTTGAGATAGTTATAAAACTAGATATTATTCCAAAAAAATAGTTCAGCAATATATTTTGCTCAATTTTTATGTGTTGATTTTCTTAAAATTTCAACATTATCACGGCAAAATGAGAGAGTTGACAAATTAGTTTCAGGCTTGTTTTCATTTTTTCTATGAGTGAAATACTAATGAAAAATTTAAATAATGCTCTGGAAAACCCGGAAAATGAGGAATATTTGTTCCAGGAAATGAATGGACGCCCTGTTAAGTCTCTCTACTATCATCTTTAGGCGGCTACGTTGCTCCTAATATATACGCAAAATATTTTAGCATATAACTAGTAGTGCTGCCAAAGAACATACTTTCGCGCACTGTTTCTAAATGCTCCGCAATATTACACGACATAATCCAGCAAAAGTGTTTTCAACCAGCAATTTTTTTTCCGCTTCGCGACCCGAATTCAGATCTTCAGAGGTAACGTGCCGGCACTCATACCACTACGATACACAAGCGCCGTATGGGTAGAGGCATAGGCATGAAAAGGTGAATGCTTGATAGCAAAACATTTGATATGATGCTATATACGTTTTATGAATCAAGCAATAGATGTGAAAAATTCTTTCAAAATGGAAAATCGAAAATCGCATACAGACTCTTCCATTTTATTTATCGTAATTAATTCTATTTGTGATTAGAATTGCTTCAAATGGTTTTCAGTAATGTTTCTAGAATTCTCGATTATTTCGTGCGACAACAGAATTGTGACAAGTAATACTCCCCGACCAACACTCGAACCAGCGAAGCTTCCGCTCGAAGAGCTGAGTCCGTGCCCGCCAATTAGCCACGGCTGCCATCCTGGAAGTACATGGCATTTACGCACATAATACTAACAAGTGTACGGTGGTTTCATTTCTAGTATCAAGAAGCCGAAAAATAGAGAAAATGTGAAAACAATGTCCTTTGGGCGACCTAAGAAGGTACTGCGCGAAAGTCTGTGACATTCTATAGCACCACTACTTTATTTATTTACCAAACACTCTTACATACGAGGAAAAACTGAAATGAAAATGTGCAGATATTCAGAAAATGTTTTTTGAAATTGCATACATTTGTGGCAATACGCGAAATCAGGTCATTTAAAAAAATGTACATGACCCTTTTTAAATAGCTGATTTTTTTACAATAGACTTTGTTTAAAGCAAAATTACTATGTCCGGTTTTGTAGTTTTGTTGTAAATGGAGCTACAGCCGAAAATGATACTAGCACCATAATTGTTACCGTGCCGTATTACATATGTGGAGAAAATGTAAAGAAATAAATTGGAGAGGTTTTGAGAAACAAATTTTCGTAAATTTCCAACGCAAATTACGCAAAAACTACTAGTTTTTCAAAAAATTGTACAAGATGTTTTTTAAAGAACTAATTTTGTACGACGGACTTCGTCTGAGGCAAAAATGTCTATCTAAAATTTTGTAGTTTTAAACATTTTTTTTTTGCAATTTTCGAAAAACCTAGCGATACTCGAAAATAGGACCAGCACCATATTTTTACCGTCCCTTGTTAAAAAAGTGAAGAAAATTAGAAGAAAAGTATGATTTTTCAGAAAAAATCGTAAATTTCAAGCGCAAATTCCACAAAAACTACTCTTTTTCAAAAAGTGTACATGACCTTATTTAAAGTGCTACTTTTGTACTTTTTTTGTTCAATTTTCTAGTTCGAAATAGTATTTTGCAATTTTCGAAAAATCGGTGATATCAACGAAAATGATACCTGCATCATTCTCTTAAACGTCCTCCAGATATTCAACACCAAAATTTAATCAAAAATTGGGAGCTTTTTTGGGGGGGGTTGAAAATGTCCGAAGGCTTCAAGTAAATTAAAATATAGGTTTCAAATTCCAGGAGCCGCGACATTAGCAAGAACGATTGGGGAATATCAATATTGAAGAAAATCGGCTCAAAGATGTACTCGCTAGTGTTAACCTTAGAGGGATAGACGTTTTGCCGTCGATCGAGTTTTTGGTATCAAGAACCATCAAAACATGGATTCTGGCTACACAGCGAGTTACAGGTTATTTCTCTAAAGTTAGGATCAGGATTTGTCTACTTTTTCGTTACCAGGCCCAGCTATAAGAGTTTTTCTGGCGAAAATTCTCCGTTTTCCGGCACACGTAACTTTCTGTTCTTACGAAGTATTCGTAAGGCGAGAAAATAAAAAAGATGCAAAAACTTACATTTTCAGAGGCACTGTTTCTTGTCATAAAACCAAAAAGTATGTAGCTGTTGTGGAATATTGAGGATTAGGTGACAAATTGGAAGTAATTTTGCTTGTGCAGGCGCGGAGGACGAGGGGAAGCGGAACGCTGGCGGGCAGCATCGGAGGAGTCCGCAGGAGAAGACTTGCGCTTCGCCCTCGGTGGTGCACGTGGGCCGTCAGGCCTCAAAGGATCCCCCTGCCTCCCTCACTTCTTCGGAAGGCCTCCAACATCCCACGCACGCGCCCACAGGAGACAGACCGAAATCAGAACTCTCCATTCATAATCGCACGCACACGAGAAAACTGCAGCACATTTGTAGCGTGTGCGGTAAGGCATTCAGTCAAAGAATACACCTCGCAACTCATATGCTCACGCACACGGGAGAACGGCCGCACAACTGCAGCGTGTGCGGTAAGGCATTCAGCCAAAAATCATCCCTCAACACTCATATGCGCACGCACACGGGAGAACGCCCGCACAGTTGCAGCGTGTGCGGCAAGGCATTCAGCCTGAAATCAACTCTCGCAGCTCATGTGCGCACGCACACGGGAGAACGCCCGTATAGTTGCAGCGTGTGCGGTAAGGCATTCAGCGTGAAATCATCCCTCGCCTCTCATAGTCGCAGGCACACGGGGGTACGCCCGCACAGTTGCAGCGTGTGCGGGAAGGCATTCAGTGATAAATCAAGACTCCTCATTCACAACCGCTTTCACACAGGAGATCGGCCGTACAGCTGCGACGTGTGTGGAAGGGCATTCAGCGAGAAATCAGGCCTCACCTGTCATGTACGCACACACACCGGAGAACGCCCGTACTGTTGCAGCGTGTGCGGAAAGGCATTCAGCAAGAAATCAAACCACACCTCTCATATGTTTACGCACACGGGAGATAAGCCGTTTAGCTGCAACTTGTGCGGTAAGGCATTCAACAAGAAACCAACCCTCGGTATTCATATGCGCACGCACACAGGAGAACGCCCGCACAGTTGCAGCGTGTGCGGTAAGACCTATGGCCACCAGTCGACCCTCGCCTCTCATATGCGCATGCACACGGGAGAACGCCCACACAGCTGCAGAGTGTGCGGGAAGGCATTCAGCAATAAATCACCCCTCACCTCGCACATGCGCTCGCACACGGGAGAACGCCCGCACAGTTGCAGCGTGTGCGGGAAGGCATTCAGCCAGAAATCAAACCTCACCGTTCATATGCGCATGCACGCGGGAGAAAGACCGTAGAGCGTTGCCAAACGTCAACATCAAGGCCTTTTATGAAGGAGGCCGTGGTGGTTGGGACCATGCCGTATTGGGAGGCGATGACGTAAGACAGGGCTGTCAAATGGAGCACGTGCGTGTTCGAAGAACGCTTCCGCTCTGCAAGGGCACGTAGTGCTCGCGGCGAAGGGAAGTCCGCGCTCCGATTTGTCAGGGGATGCACAGTAGGTGGCCATGGCGAGACGTGTAAGACACATGACATGTTTCAGTCCGAGTGGGATCTTGACTTGTGCATTGAAAGCGGAGATGATGCACCTTGTTTAATATGCCGAAAGTATTTAATTTATGTTTATTTTCGCTAATAGTGACGGTGTTTTTCTGAAATTATGATATATATCATGTATCTTGATTTAGTATATATTTTGGTTTATATTTCTTTTCTTAAAAGTATTAATTTTAGTTATTTGTAATTAATGTTAATAGTTCTCGTATATTGCATTCTCTAACACTAAGTAGAAATTTGCGTTAATGTGTCGTTGGTGTAATGATCAATGCTTGTATTAGTGTAGTTTCTGTTTACATGTCAATTAAAGGTTGCTAAAATTTAATAAACGTCTCTTTATGATATACCAATCTGTGTGTTTGACCCAACTCGCCGCATTCGCACGACGTTTTCTCACCCCTGCTTCCCGCCTGTGACATGAGTGTCTTCGCTAAATTGATATCGCCTCGTGCCCCCAAACCTTTGCGAAGGCCATTCGCGTGCTCGTTCGCCTGACGGCCCTGCCGTAGAGCATCGACGTGTTGTGATGCATACGAGCGCGCACACAGAAGAGCGAGCTGATCACTGCAGCGTTTGCGGTAAGGCGTTTAACCAAACACGTA
Source organism: Acheta domesticus (assembly GCA_031308135.1). Classification (NCBI taxonomy): domain Eukaryota; kingdom Metazoa; phylum Arthropoda; class Insecta; order Orthoptera; family Gryllidae; genus Acheta; species Acheta domesticus. Next base: position 45,883,557 of record JAHLJT010002630.1, read on the forward strand.
ATCTTGCCAAGCAGAACTCACGAAGTTACCACGAGGCAAACGCATTACGCCTTGACTTGTGCGATGTGGCTGTCACCAGTCAACATTCTTCAGCTGTCGGACTCGGTTTGTCGCAAGTGCGATCATTCCATGCGTCGAGGGCTCTGCAGCTTCTCGAGGAGATTCTTTAAAATTCTCAGCACTGTTCGCTTTGCAGAGAATATAAGAATTTTCGCAGCGCTTTGTGTGTACATGTTCTTTATATCTGAAAATAAATGTTTAAAGTTTATACTTTCATTTCTAATCATTTGCTTTTTTCTCTAACAAAATTTTAAAACAAAATATTTATTCTAAAAACTTCCTATGAGATTGTGTTCAGGCTTCGAACTGCTTGCCAAGATTTCTTGTGAGAGGACTGACATTTATGATACTTTAATTCGACACGTATGTCCACAGCAAATGAAGCTTGTTTTATAAAGAAGCACGCAGACTCTCGCTCCTAAAATGCGGTAAGAATTTTCAGTATTCGTATGGATGTGGAAATGCCAGGTAAAAATTAAAAACTGGAAATGTTACCTTAAAACCTGGAATGTTGTCTTGTTCAATAAAAATTGCCCTTATTCTTGAAATATTAATAAATTTGTTGTTTCTAATTTTTTCAGTTTTTATTGCCAGCGTATTAGAATTATGAGTGTTTTTTTTCCTTCCTCCCAGAAATTTCCCCCTTCTGGAACAATTTATGGTTGTTTCAAAATTTGTCTGGTGTGTTACTTTCATTTCTTTTGTATATTGTGTAGATATAGAAGTGGAAGCACAAGCATTTGATATAAGGTTGTATTCTAGTGGTAGATGCCCTTTAAAACACTCCAAATAAAATGGATGTTATTTTTAATCCTTTTGTAGGAGGCAAAACAAGGAGAGCTTATCACTTGGAGTAATAACTCAATATTAATTTTTTTCAATAATTTCATTACTTCTTCCATTAAACTATATAATTTACTAGCTGAACTACCTGGCGTTGCCCAGGCATTTATTACAGTAAATTTTTAGCCAGGAAGAGGAATTCCAAATCCCCGCCAAGCTGGCTCTGCCCTGTCTTGTCTGCTACGTATTTGGAAATTTCCGGTGTGCCTCGTTCACCTTTCTACTAAAGAAAGTTTACATTTTTCTTATTGGGAGTTTCAGTTCCGAAACATTCCTCACTCTATAACTAAAAACCTGATGTCGCTGCAGTCACTCTGACCAGGAGGTCCTAGGTTCGAGTCCCGACGGCGGCAGGATTTTCGACACTAGCTTGTCAGCTAGGTCGAATTCAGTCGCTGCCTGGAAGAGAATTCTAGTGGCCGGCCGCTCTGATCGGTAGTTTTCCGTGGTTTCTCCGATCAACACCAGGCGAATGCCGGAACAGTACCCTAACAAACGGGCCACGGACCGCGCGCGATCTTTCCTTCCTCTTCCTTGTCCTATCCTCTCCTCTTACCCACACTAACATGCACTACACTACCACACATGCCGGGAGACCGGTCGGGAGCTTACAGCTTGTCCCGGCTGGGGCGGTGCCCCGCTGGTGGGAGGTACCTGATTGAGGGGAAAACCCCGCTAGCCGACGGTAGGTCGGCGCCGGTTCTCGCCATCCAGCGGGGAAACGATCACCGCCACATCCCGAGGAAAATACGCATTGCAATTACGGGACTAATGACCTAAGTAGTTGACGCGCCCGGAAACACGAATCAATAACTAAAAACAGTAAACAAATCTAAACTATTAATACAAAATACTTGTAGACTCACGTTCTTTTTGTGGAGTTTTATATTGTGATATACCAAATGCGGGAGGGCATTCGATATTGAATAATTTAAGGCTTTAATGCTAATTTAATTTAGAATTAGGCACCTTAGTAACAGGTTGCTAAGGAGAACACATGTCACGATATTTGGTAAACGGGCACCTTAGTAACAGAGGTAAACAATTTCATGAGCCCGTGGATGTGGTGTAGAATCAGTCAAAAGTTGCGTGTGTAAGAGTGGAAATTTCGCCCAAGAGTGCACCTAGGTTAGAGGAGTGAATACATAATAAGAATCCGTTGGTAGGGAATGTAGAACAGAATTTTGGACTACAATGAATACGAGTTTTCCTTGATTGAAGAACGAAAAAATTAGTTGGAGCTCAGATTTCATAGCGAGAGGATCATTTCTAAATTAGGGGGTGCGTGTTCGAGTTCAGACGTAGTAGATTTTTGTGTGATCGAAAGTAGAGTATTATAAAAATTGCGGAGATACAGTTCGGGACTTTAACTTTTTTTCTTCCGCAAGTGAAAGTGGATGATAGAAACATTTTGGTGAAACCGTGCATTGACTTGGAGTATTTTCTTACCGATAGGGAGGAACTTTTAAGAAAATTGTCAACTTTAATTAGTTTTCACCAGTGACGAAGGTGAAGTACCAGCTAAATGAACAAGTGCTGATGGTGATATGGGAGGCTAGTACATTAAGTGAATGGGAGTGACTTCGTGGCGTGCCGGAAGATACAAGATAGAAGGCATCAAGACTGGTCGAAGGTGATGGTGTGGAGACACGCGGCGTCCGAGCGAAGCATCCAACGATACAACGGGAAGAGAGCTCAGGTTAGCGTTCGTACGAACAATTAAATTATTTTTCATGGTCATGACCAAAGTTAATAATTTTCAAAGAATGTTGTTTCGAATCAAAAGAAATCTTTTATTATAATAAATTTAAACTGTTCTAGTGCTAAAGAAAGTATAAAGAACAACTTTGGTTATTATTGTGCAATCTGGCACATTAAAAAAGCACTTTCAGATTTTGTCGTTTTCCGTATGGAAGCGAGTCTACAGGGGGCAGATTGTGGTTGAACGATGAGGTAAGCCAAATTGTACCCCTTGCATTTTCGAACCCATGATAGAAGTAAACGTATCGTTTCAATATCCAGACCTCGGTGGCTCATTGGTTAGCGTGCGCGCAACCCCGAGTTCGATCCCCGGCCAGGTAAATTAGAACTGCGCTTTTCTTACAAATTTCTCAGTATCGCTTGCTATATGACGATGAGAAAGCCCATCCTATACTGCGATTTTTTTAACTGCGACCCTCAAGGCCACTCAAATCCCATCTTCGCGATGGATTATGTCACGGGATTTCGCGTCTTTCTCAGTCGTTTCGCTAGAATTCGCACGATCGCGACCGTATGAAGCAGTGCTTGCGATCATGCGACTTCTGCCGGCAAGACCGAGAAAAGACGCGAAATGCCGTGACATATTCCATCGCGAAGATGGGATTTGAGTGGCCTTGAGGGTCGCAGTTAGAAAAATCGCAGTATAAGGTTAAGAAGAGCGGTGTATATGGTGAAGGATATCTTCGTGCCAACCACTCGAACTTCTTATTCCATGGCCGAGAGGCTGTCACCGGTGGTCAGCTAATTCCCGGAGTAGGCTGTCGAGAGAATTTGATATATTATATCAATACTTTCAATAAATTGCCAAATTGTAAAACTAACCCTTTTTTATATTTTTTCATCTATCGTATTTATAAAGAAAGATTAAAAGTTTATCTCTTGCCAACTCGTGACCTTGAAGGGACTTAGTTTTAAGCGGAGTATACGACACATCCGAGAGTTCTCCCATGGATGCCCTAGTAGACAGATCCGGACAAATTGATATAGTTGCCGGTTTCTATAATTATTTTGAAGACGACAAATATGTATGGTTAAAGACCTATGGGCTAGTAACATGTAGTATAAAACTTGTTTAGGTAAATCAATTCATCATATCATCGCAACATCACAGCAATACTGATACACCAACCTGTACATTATAAATATTGTGACCGTACTTACCCTTGTTGGTTTTATGAGTACACATATCATAAATTTTTGTGATGTTTATTTTGGGCACAGGGGTTCTTTGAGGGGGGTACTTTAATCGTCATTATCTGAATTCAAAGAATCTACCGTCACAGAAACAGAATTTATTAAGAAAAAAATTAACAAAACATCTTCATATTACTAACATAATTTACATCCTTGACCTGGTCGCAAGTTCTTACAGAATACAGACTAGATGGTTTATACTATACGTCTCCGAATATTCCTATCATTACATTTATCATTTCCATTTATACAACCTCCATTTCTCTGGAAACTGCATGCCATTCGTGTACCACTACAGACACCATTGCTCTCCTTACTACTCAGTGAGCACCCTGAACTGGCATTCCACTCGATTACCCCTCTATTTTGTTCATAATTATTGTTACTTATCTGCCCTCCACAACCGTCGTCTTCTACGCGACGCGATGCCGCGTGCTCCGTCCGATGCCGAGAGGTGACCTTGGCGCCAACGATGTTCTGCCTGCCCACGTGTCGCCGGCAGCCCGTTCCCATGCACCGGCGTCGCCTTACCACAGTTTCCTTCTTCACACGACGAATTTACTGTCTCAGCTCACACTGCTCCACCATATAATCCCGCATCCGCACAGCTACACCGACTATCACTGAACAGCATTGCCCACGTGTCCGTGCACTGTCCTCTTCTCTCGTCAAATTTCGTGATTATTCTTTCCACTTGAGTTTACCACAATCCTAACTCACAATCATCATTAAGTCCACCACAATTATCCTTCCTTTAACACCAGCCGTCCCGATTACTCTCGATTTATCTGTTCGTTACCACATCGCTCTCTTGTCGCCATCATGCCTCTGTCTTCACCTCTCGCTGCTCAACTCCCAACTGACTGCCCTTTCGCGCGGTCCCACCGACCAATTCACCACTTCCGGGCGCTCGTTCACGGCTCGGCCCGATTCGTTCCGCAACGATTCATCAACCTGCGCGCCACTTTTGAACGTTGTGGAGCGCCTATTATTTACGTTTTGACCAATACGGTCAATATATATATATATATATATATATATATATATATATATATATATACATATATATACATATACATATATACATATATATATATATATACACACAATAAATTGACAATGTACTGAACCACTTGACAAAACAATATTAGCTTCATTATTTGATTTGAAGTGCTAGATACTATCGATCTTGAAATGTGAATAATAGAAAGCAAGGAGTCCCAGAATTTTGCTATTAGATTAGACAAATATTTTAGATAAATTAATTTTGCCTGTTTTTTTATAGAAAATATAGATGAATTCACTGTGAGCAACTGACATGCGAAACAACAGCACAGATTAGTCTTAATATGTAAAGGACCATTGCTTAGTTACATTAGTATTAGTCCCCTGCTCATATTGAAGAAAAAAGTTCAACAGGGTTGACAAAAATATACAAATATTTTCCATTTTACCAATTTGAACATGAGAGATGTGTAAATAGTGAAATCGAGAGTCATAACACCACTGCCCTACTTCTTAGAGAATTATTCACATTTGCTTCCTTCTTTACAGTATTGTTTTCAATGGTGCGTGTTCTTCAGCAAGTCACCGAGTATTTTCTACATTCACCCTCCTCCTCCTATATTTGCCTCCGAGTAGCCGATTCAGAATTTTAATAGGCTGCCCATCTCTTAGCACTTGTATTCTGTTTTGACAACTGTAACTTTCGTTTCGGCATTGTTTCAAACAATTTAATGTTCACAAATTTCTGTAAAAGAAGAGGTGGTTTAGAAAATATACGATATCTACGTATTGTACATTGTAGATTACTGTATATTTTTGTACTTTTAACTCTTTAAATACTTTAAAACACATGTTTTCTTGCCGTAATTAGTAAACAACACGGACTAAGAACAATATTTGTACATAAACGTTATTTACTACTTTCAGTACAAATGTTCCACCAACGTTTAAAACTTTAAACAAATCACCAACATTCACTCACGGACTTTACATAGCGTTATTCAAACCCCAATGAATTTCGTAATAATTCTGGGCATTGATGAAATCAGTTGAAGATCTCAGACGTCATCCTCTGGTGGCGCGCAGCTAAACTATTGACATTGATCCACTGTTGAATCTGTGATGTAAAGCCAGGCGAAAAATGTCCGGAAAAGTAATTATTTTGTAAATACAATGTGATTTATGGTTATAAATCGTAGACTATAGTACTCCACACCTTTAAAGGAAGCTAGCACAGAGGTTTCATTGGTATTGCTTCAGTAGATTCAGAGATTATCGCGCTGTAAGCCAGCGTACTTTCATCTTTATATATTAGTATAGATATGGAAGATTAATATCTTGTAGAAATAGTGTGTAATTATAAGGAAGCTCCTCTTACTGTCTGGAAACAAATTACAATTTGGCATTCTCTCTCAGAGTTGCTTGGAAATTGCATGTTTTGATGTAAAGAGAAAAACACACTAGTTTTCAGTGGTTGAAAATTGTTTTCAAAATTTGCTTAAATGTCACTATTAGCTTTTTGGACTTCAATTAAATAAACAATGAAAATTGGACATAATTTGTGATTTAGTGCAATAATAATTCCAACTTATACATTTAAATTATCAAATAAATTAATAAAATAATTTAGTGTAAAAAAATTGGAAAAGATATGAGAAAAGGAAGAACAGACTAATTTATGAAACTAAACGGGTACTTTAATTCCAAACTCAATTATTTTAGATATTAATCTATTACACTTTGTGTAATATAACCAAGCTTCTGACATTCTAAAAAAAATTATGCATATGAAAAGATTATTCATTTTTTCAAATTTGTACAGTGTATTAAATTTTTAATTCTTCTAAAGAGTTGGTTGTTTTACATTTTTTTCCAATAAAATTTTATGTGAAGTACACTTATTAAATATGAATTTTAAAGATAATATTGTGACGACATAATAGGTAACATTGCATGCCATTGCTAAGCAGTGAAATAAGGATTTGCATTTTTACTTGCTTGAATTGTCATTGTCAGAAGTTTCAGGTGGATGATAACAAATATTTTAGTTGTGGGTAATAGTAATTTCATGATACATTATCAATTATTAATTTGGAAATCAATATTGTCATCTTTGTCTAATTATTTTATTGCAATTTCACAAGTAATGTCTTTTCAGTGCTGGAAAGTGCAATAGAGATGTCCAGAACACGTGACTTTTTGTAATTCGAAGGGCAGCACCGTCACAAGCCGTGAGCTTATGGACAAAACACGACTTAAATATCGATTGTCTTTTAAAACGTCCTGATCATTGTTCTTTGGAGGTTTTCGTCTGCATGTAATTGTTTAATAACGTTTTTTCTTTGGTTTAGGTACACTTCCTCGCAGTAAGATGTTCTCTTTTCTCTCTAAATAAAGGTATATTTTCACGATATCTCAAGTTGTATGCGGAATTGGACTGGGCAAAAGGAGGCGGGAGAGACAGAGCAAGCTATTACTTTTTTTTATATTCCCTACCCTTCCTAGAAATCAGAAAAGTAAAACTAAAGAATCCTCAGGTCACAAGCAGATTTCTGCTCTGAAGCGAGAAAAGGTGAGTTTATTACGTTAGATGGGTATTTCCAGTTCAAAAAGAAAAATAATCGACCATCAAAATTTGATTACAGCACAGGAAACTGCAAACATCTTTAAACTAGTGGTGCTACAACAGCACTTACTTTCCCGTATTAGAGGAAACGGCTATATAGTACTATATTGCACTTTGTGCGCTACTAACATCTTAGCTTTCAACTCACTGTTTCCATCGCAGTGTTGTCAGAACTGTGTGAATTCTACAACTGCACAAAATTTAATACAAACGTTTTGTAAACCTATATTGGAAAAAGAAGCCTGATAACCTGGACAACATAGAAATGCATTCCATAGGGCCATGATTAGAGAAGAGTATTTTAAAACCATGCAACAAATTCTCTACTCACTACAAATGCTACAGCATTTGCTGCGAAAACTGAATATTTTCATGCAAATATCAACATAAATTAGACAATTATAACTCCTTTTCATACAGCTCCTTCAGGTCACAACAATGATACGTAATTCACAGAAATTCGCGTGCGCAAAGTGAATTCCATTGTTGCAGACCCTGCATTGTCGATATTCTGAGAGCTATTAATTCTTTTTACTTAATTCAAATATTTCAAAATAAACTATTTATAAAATATTAATGTGTAAGTGTATAACAAAAGTTCTAATGTAAGAAACGAAGAAAGAAATAATATACAAAATTGCCCATTCTAATTTACGACGCACCCAGCTGTCCGAAGCGCTTACAGAATTTACAGCGGGCTATTATGTTTGTCGCAAAATTATAGAAAAGCTACACGTATTTTGAAAAAATTAAGCATGACCTTATTTGAAGATGTGGTTTTGATAAATACATGTAATTCCGAAACAAATGTATTTTTAAAATTTTAGTTGTGAGAATACGACGAAAGCGAAGCGCAGTCAATTCCGAGCGGACTTTCGTTTGTCAGGAAATTATAGAAAAAAACAACTCATATTTTCAAAAAATTCAACACGACCTTATTTGAATGGCACAGACTTTCCCGTATTAGTTTTCTATTTTCCTGGGTCTTCGCTAGCTATTCGGAATTGCCACATACTCTTTCTTGCCAGCTACCATCTATCATCGCCAAAAGTACATTTTTTTGTCATTTTCTTAATTTTTCGGTTTCCTATTGGTAGAACAGAAACATTAATTTTAGAATATTAAAGAACACAAAAACCTAGCCGTAAATGGCAATTTTCTTTTAAAAATTATGTGCCGTTTAAGAGAAAATGGCGTTTTAGCACTACTAAAAATGCGAAATTTGAAGCTCATTTTCACAGAAAATTTTTGAATTTTCAAAATACTTTATTTGAAGTTATTTGAAGCACTTACACTCACAAATATAATAATCTTTACAAATTGGGGATAATGTGCATATTAAAGATGTGAGAGATCTTTCAAAAAATTTACATTTATATAATTTTTGAAAAAAAAAAAACAAAAACTCAAAATAAACTTCACGCTATACTAATGAGTGTAATTAGCACTATTCGTTACAAAAGTTTCAAGAAAAAAATTGCAGCCATATACGAGAAAATGACGTTTGAGCATTTCTGAAAATGCCGAAATTTGAGCTACTTTTCACAGAAAACGGTAGTGTTTTCGAGAAACTTTACTTGACATTATTTAAAGCATATATACTCGTAAATATAATAATGTGAAAAAATCGCGGATAATGTAAATATTAACGACGTGAGAGACAAGTAAAAAAATTTACATTTTTGTAATTTTTGAAAAAACCAACCGATAGACCATAATGGCTTTTATGTCATTGATAGAGTACATTTACCACTATCCCTACCAAAAGTTTAAAAAAATTTGGAGCCGTTTTTGAGAAAATTTTGTTTTTGTAATTTTTTAAAATTGCACATATTGCACGCAATATTGCACGAAAACTACCAAAATTGTGAAAAACATTTATATGACCTTTATTAAAGAACTCAATATGCAGAACAAATTTTATTTGAAGAATAAATCTGTCTTCAATTTTGTAGTTGGAGAAAGACGCCGAAAAAAATTCAAACTTTCACAATTTTCGAAAATTCAGAGCTGTACGTGAAAATCGGACCTATGCCATGTTAAAAAGTGTATTTTCCTCTATTCATACAAGAAATTTAAAGAAAAAATTTGGAGCCGTTTTTGAGAAAATGTTGAAAATCCCCGGGGGCTTCATATAAAGTACCCCCAAATTTTAAAGAATCTTTTTCAAAATCACAAAGCTTCGACTAGAATCAGATCGACTGGGGAATATCAATTTTGAAGAAAATTGGCCGAACGGTTTAGGCGCTAGCGTTGACCACAGACGGACGGAATTCCGTCAATCGATTTTTAAGTATAAAGAAGCAACAAATCATGGATTTTGACCACACCACGAGATAGAGGATTTTTTTTCTTAATTTAGCAACTGGTTTTATCCACTTATTCGTTTTCACGGCCCGGCAATTAATTTTTTCCGCCGAAAATTGGCCATTTTTTCGCGCAGCATTACATAACTTTCCCTATACTACGTATATCACTCCGTGTATACGTACGTATACGGGAAAGTAAAAACATGTTAAAAAGTGTAATATTTATTTGTTATTAAATAACCATATAGTTAATACTTTGACAAATGAATACGTTAAATGATATTACATTCTGGTTAACTTGGTATTGAACGTAAATTCTGGTAACTTGGTATTCCGTGAAAAATTACGAACATTTTGGAGTTCGGGAGTTTTCCCGATCGATTATTAAAGTTTAATGTAGGTGATATTTCTCTCTATGATAATTCATCCAATTTTCTGAAAGAAATATTTAAAAAGCCTACAGTTTATAAACATATGTGAAAGTAGCCACTTGTACTCGAATAACATCGAGGCCCGAAATTCGTCGGCACTCTTCATATCCGATGAAAAGGCAGGTGGATCCAAATGTTTCATACATCGCTCAGGTCGTAATTTTACGTTCTTTGGACAATATTCAAAATGAAAAGGTAGTGAATTGATATATCTCTGATAGAATAATGCTTCTCCAACCCTAGAAAGCTCAATCGTTTTTTTCAACCGAATAAGCCTGACGTGAGGCCATCGAACTCTTGGGAGGTAAACGATAATGCGACATTTGTTTATGATGGTTAGAACAGACAACAACGAAACTCCATTCTATTCTTCCTATTTATTACATTTTTGGACAACAATTAATTTTCTTTTTACATTGAAGACATTCTATCCGCCATGAAGAGTGTTCCGAACATTCTTTTGTGCATGTATTAATGGCATTGTCTTCACACTCAATTGTGTCGCTATAGTTACTTCTGACACTAATATTATCTTCTAGACTAGAATTTTTTTCGGGGTTGTAATCGCTATCTTCACTTGCCCAAAATAATCCCTCATAAACATTTTCATCAACTAAGTCGAGGCACGCCTGAATCTCATCATCACTAAGCTTAGACACGTGAAACTGTCTACTACTCAAATGAAAGTATTTGATTCGCGAACAGGTATAAAATATCATGATTCAATTTCGAAAATATATAATACCCGTAAGTAAAAAGAACGCACAAAACCTCATAATAATCACGGACTGAAGCAACACTGGATAAACCAAGAATGGTCTGTGCAGTCCTATCAAATGTTTATGAGTAGCGATAAATATTTACAAAATGCTCACCAACAATAAAAATACCAGAATACATCTGACAATTACCACAATCATTAGAAATTCCTTTCAGAAAAACGCAACAATTTAAAAAGTCCATTAATGAGAAAAATACTACATATGAGTCTGGTAGACTCACCTCAGGCTTCTGTGATCTAAACTATGTTTGTCGCAAAAAGTGAATAAAAAATACAAAAAAAATTAGAGAGATTTCGACATCAATTAGAAGGTATATGCAAAATAATACCTGGACGCTGGGGTCAGAGATGAAATTTCCAATCATTTTACGAGATAGAGATCACAGCAAACTCAATCCTTGTGAGAGGAAGTCAAAGCTGCAGAGGGTCACTCCACCATCTCCCACTATCATGGAGACGCTACCTCAATGCGGCGGCGAACAGAGAGGCAGACAGGGACCTGAGACAGAGAAAGAGCCAGTAGAAGACGAGACAGCAGCCGGTTTACTGCTCAGTACATGGGAGAAAATTCAGGAACTGGAAAAGAAACAGACAGAATTTATAGAAGACCTAAAAAAGAATCTTAAATCGATGGAAACATACCTGCTGAAAAACAGCCCAAGGGATGTCAAAGAGGTTATGGCTAAAGCTCGGACGAGCATTGATTCCTTACGGAATGAATGGCATAGCGCATTAGAAGAGAAGAGAGCTTGCAGAGACCCTGCACTATCTCGCAAAACGAGAAGAGAATGAAAAGGGGAAAGGCCGACATCGACAGAGAGGAAAAAAGAGAGGCGTCTAGCCCACCAGAAGAGACAAGAATGATAGGTCATGGTAGAAACGATGGACATCGATACCAACACACAGCAACAGAACACCAAAGAGTAGAGACGGCAGAAGGTGACTCAACGGAGGAGTGGATGAAACCACTGGAGCAAAGGAAGAAAGAGCAAAGAGAAGAAAAAAGAAAAGAGATGGAGAAAAACTCTGAACAAATCAAGACGAGAACCAGACCCCTGAACCAGGCAATTAAAGTCACAGCTAAAGAAGGACAGATATATGCTGACATTATGAAAAAGATGCAAAGATAGGTAAAGCGTAGTGACTTCAGCATGAATATCAAAAAGATGAGAACTCAGAAGGAGGACGTCAACCTTTTAAGCGCTACGTTTCTTTAGGGACAGCGCGTCGCCGGGCTCTGGGGCCCCCTGCCCGCGTGGGTCGCTTATGGACTGCTTTCTTTTCGGGCGCGCGCCCTTTTGTACAGCGCGCGGTGCGGGGCAGAGAGTATATACAGCGCGCGGTGCGGGGAGTACACTATACTTCGGCTTTTCTTTCCTGGTGCACGGGGGTGTGTCAATAAAATGGAATATCTCACGGACGGACGGACGGATGTTTTGCTGTCAATTGGTTTTTCGGTATCAAGGGCCCACAAAAGAGGGATTCTGGTTACACCACGTGTTAGGGGATTTTTTTCTCTTAATTTAGCAACTGGTTTTATCCACTTTTTCGTTATCAGTGCGCGGTGATGAATTTTTTTCTGCCGAAAATCCCCTGTTTTTTCGTTCAGCATTACATCACTTTCCCTATACTACGTATAATACTCCGTTTATACGTACGTATACGGGAAAGTAAAAAAGGGCAAATTTTTTAGGTTTTTTTGCGATGAAGCCGATCTTCTTTGAGGAGGCAAACATCAAATTCGAATTCAGTACCCTCAAAAACATTTAGAACCGTTGAGAAAAAAAATCCGGAATTTTTTCCTGAATCGGGCCTTTTTGACCACCATTTGATTGAAGTATGTTATATACAGATCAGTGATCGCCACCCACTGCGGCGTTGTCCCCACTACCATCACTCAGTCTATTATCAGAACCGCCCGTTCGAGCGCAGCACTATCGTTATTAAAAGTCGTGAGCAGGTCGTGGGACTTAACACGTTGACACCCCTGGCTTGAACGTGCTTCCTTGCCGTGTGTAGTATCCCTGTTGCTTATTTATTAGTTAATTTTTTCAAATTGCGGTGCTGATTTCAAAATGGAAGGGATTAATATCTTAGCGAAAAGTGTGATAAAGATGAAAGATGTAAGTAGTTCCTGTAAATTTGATTTACTATTAAAGCATGTGGTGCGAATGTTTACTTTAAAAAAAGAAAGTATTTGTTTACACGATGTAAAATTAGAGAAATTCTGTTCAATATCTACGTAGTAGAATGTTTTAGCGAAGGTTAATTTTTTGTGTTTTATGATTTGTTACTACAAATAAGCAGAATGGGGGTATTAAATTAATACGTTTCCATTCCATGTTGGTACTATTACTACTTGTTTTTCTCTGTTATCTCTAGGTCCAAGAAGAACTAGTAATTAAGGAAGAGTGCGACTGGAATTGCGTTGTAAGTTCCAATGTATTATTCAATTTATTGTATAGTTTGTCATGTAATGTGATGACTTAATGTATTTTGACAAATACCAACTGTCATTGATACAAAAAGCAAACAAGGAAAATTTAAATTAGTTCCTTTTGCCAACATGCAAGACTGAAAGTTTATTTGCATTTTCAGAGAGTTTCAAACTTCCATAATTAAAGTGAGCGAGCAATACATCTTTCAGTTTTTGTGTACGCTATGGCATTTTATTCTGGGGAAATTTATTCTATAGCTTCCAGGCTTGAGGTTACAGAAGTTAATGGGATGAATAGTAATAAAGTCCCAACCTTGTGATTTTTGTAAGTTTCTCTTTACTATGCCAGAAATTCCACCTTTGCCTTGCCTATTGATTTACATAAGTGGTTTAGTGAAAAATGGCTTGTTCAATCGGGAGAATATATTTTCATCCAAAACTGCTGTCTATAACTATAACATTCTGTGTAGGAATAGTATTCAAATGTCAGTGTAAGTGGAGTAACTAAAAAAATTGACATATAATATATGGACATTATTTTACACGATGCATTTTTAAACAATTACAGAAGATATGAGTTTGTGGCAAGTAAACCTTCCGATTGAATGACACCAAAACTGCTGATGAACTGTCAGAGGCGAAGCTGGTAAAATCACAGTATAGGTACAATAAAAATGGAATAAATGAACTAAACTCAACTAAAATTAAAAATAAAATTGTAATTATTGGTGAATTATTACAATAAAAGAAAAGAAAATGAGCTAACATATTGTTACATGTGAAGTGTGTTGTCTCATTGCATAAAGTCACTTCCGCATCAGCGAAGATATCAATATCACTTTCAGGACAGGTTACAAATTTGTTGACATTGGAGACTGTTTTATAAAAAATATTATTACTTGAGTACCTGTCACTTGAGACAGTATTGTGAAATGGTTTCATTGAATGATGAGTTAGTAATCATTTGTATAGTGCCTGTTATAAGTATTCTACTTTAGATTCTGGTCCAGTGACCTCCATATCAATAAGGATTTTTTGTCTATTTTCTGTGATCCGTCGAGCAAAAGCTGCGGTAGTTTCTTGTTTTGCTTATTATTATAATTATCGTTATTGTGGCAGTAAATTGATTCCTGCAGTATAGCACAAGAAACGATATAGCAGAAGAATATCTGCCTTGCCTTTGCAAATAGTTTGTAATGCAGAGGAATGAATATTTTGTGTTCAATACTTCCCAAAATTATTCAAGGTTACCTGTATTGATAATTTAACTTAACTAGCGTACCTGTGCAAGAACTCTGACATGCTGTACCCCACCCTCTTCCGTATTTTTCTGTTTCCATATTAAGCCTGTAAAATATATTTTTCTTCAAGACCCTCTTATCCCCCATCATTTGTTCTATATGTAACCTTGTAATTGATAATATAATACACGCTTGTCAATACAAACTATTCTAATTTAACTTTATTGTCAATCAAATAGGTACCTGTGTAATTCAATTGCATAGAGCATGAAGTAATTAGTAATTTCACATGCGCTTGCAGATTCTACAGGCTCTGAACAGGTGGGGTAGAATCAAGAATCGTGGAACCAGCAAAAATGTAATAGAATGGTCAAAAAGATTGCATTGTGTAGATTATCTTCTGAGGAACGTTTCTTTGAGGCATTTGGCCTTTGGCCTCAAAATTTTAGTTTTTAAGGCCCTAGAACGCTTTGTTTAAGAGTTATTAAACAATATAGATTAGAAACTCCTGAGGTGTGTTGCAGGTTGCTTTTTACATTAATATTTACATGCATTTTTTAAACAAATCCTTTGTATTTTTTAAAAGTCAGTGTGCAATTTGCAGGTTTCTGTGAAATTATATTTTTTTTAAAATCTCATTTGTGAAGAATGGTTGCGTGTGAGAGCTGCAAAGGAAAGGTATACTACTGAAATAGTATAGGAGACTATAAAGTATGTGAAAAAGTTGTTGAGTTGAAATTTATTCATCTAAAAATATTTTTGAAATATCAGTTACACCCATCCTCCTCTGCTCAAAATTATCTTGCTTTGCATCTTCAGGCCTTCACAAAGCAAGCTATAGATTGTAACATGTTCTTAGAAAAACTAGAGGTAACTTTAAAGAAAGGCAGCAATCACACTATTGAATCCATTGTTTTATGCAGATATTGGTACATTGAGTTTTTAGTTGAATCCTGCAAGAAAGGCCAGTTTTTTCAATTTAATTAATTCCTTTACATTAGATACCGGGTCTTTAGTCTAACTCGCAACCCATATCTCAAAGCACAACGTCTTGTTTTGGCAATTTGGCAACGCGTGAAATACCTTTGGCTTCCCTTTCACTTTTAACGACCCAACCCCCGTCGCAGATTTCAGGGAAGGAGAACGGGGCTATTTTAGTTGAAAGAAAGAGCAAGCACTTATTCTGTGCTTGGGCAGTCATTCATTCACCTTTCATTCATAATCGTAGGAACTCACGTTTAGGAAAGAAGAATCGCTTCGAAAATGTTGACGAAGGATCAACGTGTATTTTTGGTGTTAATTTACTTCGGCACTAAATCTTGCTAAGTCAGGAAATGTTTGAATAAAAATTTCCAGAAATGCCAGTTCCCAAAAAAAGGAGAAAGGAAAGGAGAAGAAATTATTAGTAATCTAGAAATTCAGGTTTATTTTATTAATATTTCCCTATTTGTTTAATTTCCAGCTTGCTAATAACCTTTGTAGTTGATGCAACATAAAATAAAATAAATAAAAATAAAAGTAAATAATTTCCAGGTTCAATAATAAATAATTATTGTTGTAAATAATGAACAGCTTGGCAGTGATGTTTCACGAGATATCTTTGTGATTTCTCTGTGAGCTGGTGTTCATTAAATAATAATTATTGTTACGTTGCTGTTAATAAATCGATAAATCAGTCATAACTTCCCTCCTCATCTTCATTGTCACTGTTCTGTTTCTTAAGCACACTGGACAAAATCGCCTGAAGAGACGTTTTATATGCTGGCTCATGCCCCAGCCCATCCCACCCCACCCACCCCACCCCACCCCAGCGTGAAAAGATTCTGGTGTGTGAGCCGGGTACCTGCCCGCCGAAGCCCTTGAATGGGGAAAACACAGAAAGAGTAAAGTTGCTGCAGATTATAACGCGCGGCTCACTTCCTCTGCTGTCTCGACATGTCAACCACGGCAGTATTGAAAGGAGGCAGACACGCGGTTGTCAAATTGCAAAAACAAGAACAGGCGCTACCAGTCATGGGTTGCGAGATACACTAAAGACTCTGTATTACAATAAATGTATCTACACAGTCCACAGTTAATTCTCAGATGACAATCGATCAAATAATACTGAACGAAATTATTACTAGGTATGAAAATTGCACCAAAAGACTCAGGTTCCAGGACCTCAAGATACAAATTCATACCATAATAGAAATGTGAACAATGACCCAATAAATAAAACATGTGTAGATTATTTACTAAAAGAAGAAAAAAAATTCATAGACTGCATCTTGCTGAGATTGCAAGTTAAAATAACTTTTATACATACAAAATATATTAATAGTTAATAATAATTTATTATTTTAATAGTGGGACAATTTCCATTTTTTAAGATAGAACTCAAGTTGTTTCTGTGAATGACTTAGTGCATTACAATAAAAATGAATCACAGGAAATTGCAATCTATTTATTGTGATAGTGGTATGATTAAGTGGTTTTCTACAAGTCTCATGATGAGTGATTTTTGAGATATTTATAATGTCTGCATTGATACGATAATAAAAGGCTGGATCCAGATTTGGTATTAGGAACAACAAAAATAATGTAATTGTATTGCACATTTTTTATTTCCAGAAATTAAACTTAATGATCTGTGTGTTAAAAGACCTTCAAAAATCTGTAACAAGAAGGAAGAAAAATGAACAAAAGGTGTCTGTAACTGGCTAAAAATGAGATGCATTAGATTTGTCAAACAGAAGACTTTTGTAATTATGTACAAGTAAACCTTAAATCATGACATTGATTTCTACACAGTAAACTTCACTTCACACAAACCACCAGTGGATGAAGAAGAACTAAGGTTTTCAAAAACTTAAATATCCTGCTTAATCATAGCAAAGGAAGGTTAATGAGAAAAAACAGGATATGCTTGATGCGTTTCCATTCACTTCAAGTGTTAATCATGCTTATTTCACTGATGTGCAGATAAGAACCGGACGATTTCAATAAGATGAAGAAACTCAAAAGTACCGTTATATTAATATTTAATCTGTTTTAATAAATAAATATTGCCTTTATTTCCACCTTTTCTTAGAGATCAACCACCTTTTCAATGATATCTACCGGCCCACCAATCTCATTTTTATGGTGGAATAACTCCTTTACACCCTCAATATTCCGCGAAGCATACATATATGCTAATTCATATCATATTCAGATAAACAAGTAAATATCTTATAAGAGAAAGACACACACTTTTTTTGTCTAACTCCATACCCGTCCCAATCGTTTAACTTAAGAGCTCAGTATCTTGAAGCGAGTGCCAATGGAGTTGTACCACTATTAAAATAACGCTTCCACATATAATTCATTTTTTCAATGCTTTCATTTTAACATTTGCTTTGCTCATTAAAAACTAAATTGGACATTTCATGGGAAAACAATTCTTGTAGAATATGAGGCATTAGAATATCACGTGCGAACAGTCTTTTTTTTATTTTTAAGAGTCATAAAGTATCTCCTGGTTTCCACCTACACTTCCAAAAATACAAATCATTGTTAACAAAGTCTTAAGGAAGGCTAAAATCGTGAAATGTGATCAGGATTTTTTGAATCAACGTACAAAACAAAAGCATAGTGGAATGTGGTCAAAAATATGACATCAGCTATAAACCTGGTAGAGAAGAGCTCTTTAATTCGTGTGCATACATACAATTCTAGGAATAGTTAATGATTATTGGTCGTTAAGTTAAAAAGTCCTATTTTGCCAATATTTCAGGACTTTAGGGAGGAACTATTATAAGGTATCTGATCTGGGATGTTGTTGTTGATAGGATCAACAATTTATTGGTCTATAAAATTTTGCAAAATATCTAGCAAAGGCATTTACAAGAGACATATCATTGTTTAAGGTTTCAGATGAATACTGCACAAAATTTGGGAGTTCCTAATCAGATCTTTAAGATTATATTTCCAAAAGCTTTTGATATTGGCAAACTTGTGGAGCTACAACAGCACTTACTTTCCCATATTAGAGGAAACAGCTACGTAGTACTAGAATATTGCACTTTATGCGCTACTAACATCTTAGCTATTATTTGAAAACATCCAATTCAACCAAGAAGGGTATAACGGTTTCCATCACAGTATTGTCAGAACTATGTGAATTCCACAACTGCACAAAAATAGAACACAAAAGTTTTGTAAACCTGTATTGGAAAAAGAAGCCTGATACCCTGAACAATATAGAAATGCATTCCATAGGGCCATGATTAGAGAAGAGTATTTTAAAACCATACAACAAATACTCTACTCACTACAAATGGTACAGCATTTGGTGCGACAACTAAATATTTTCATGCAAATATCAACATAAATTAGACAATTACAACACCTTTTCATACAGCTCTATCAGGTCACAACAATCGCTTGTAAGTCACAGATATTCGCGAGCGCAAAGTGAATTCCATTGTTGCAGACCCTGCATTGTCGCTATTCTGAGAGCTATTAATTCTTTTTACTTATTTCAAATATTTCAAAATAAAAAATTTATAAAATATTAATGTGTAAGTGTATAACAAAAGTTCGAATGTAAGAAATGAACAAAGAAATACAAAATTGCAAATTGTAATTTACAACACGTCTAGCTGCCAGAAGCGCTGTAAATTTACAGTGGGCTATTATGTTTGTCACAAAATTATAGAAAAACTACTCATATTTTGAAAAAAATAAGTATGACCTTATTTGAAGATGTAATTTGGATAAATACATGTAAATGAGAAAAAATTGTATTTTTAAAATTGTACAATTGTAAGAAAACAACGAAAACGAAGTGCAGTCAATTCCGAGCGGGCTATTATGTTGTCAGGACATTACAGAAAAACTACTCATATTTTCAAAAAATTCAACATGACCTTATTTGAAGATGTGTTTTTGATGACCACATTTCATTAAGAAAAACAATTGTGTCTTCTTTTTTGTACTGTTTATACTTCTCATAAAATGGGTTCTTAGTATCTCTAAACAGGTCATATATGTTGTTTTTTTTATTTCTAGGAACAAGTATTTCATTAGGAAGCTTAATTTTATGTTTCTTTGCTACCTTAATTTGCCTCAATGGGACATGCAATATTCAGATGATGGTTTAATGTACTGAGGAATAGTTTCCATTTCTCATTGATATCTCTACTATTGTGTACTTCAGTCCATTCCTCTTTTAGGAGACATTCATTTAGCAAATGTAATTAGGGTAACGTGTCACAGGTGAATGTGTATTTAGGTAGCTAAAGGCTAACGGGGCGATTGATTATTTCAGTGATTTGTGCAGTCTGATCAGATTGATGAAAATCAATATTATGAGAAGAGTATTCATTCATTTCAATGTTTGTAATGATGTGGTCTATGGTAGAGCTGGAATGGGTTGTAATATGTGTTGGCCCTAACTCTATATCATTAGGATTAAGACTCTTTAGTAAATCATGTACTTCGTTATGTTCAATATTAATGTTCAGACCTCCCAAAACAATTAACTTACAATTGTGGTTTCCTGAGTTTAGTTAAAATTTCCTCAAACCTTATTATTATAATTATATATGTCAAGCGAAAGAAAAATTTGAAGTTTGCAGATATCACAGACAAAAGAAATACAATTTTTATGACAATAAATAGTAGTAGATAAGCATTACACAATTTATGATAATTAAAAACAACCATAGATTTCTTGGCAATGAGAGTCGAAGCAACTTCGTCCAAAACCGTTAAATATAAATTAAATTAAAAATAGGGATTTTGAAGAAGGCCTTTAAAGATTTAATGATTTCCCACAAATCAATATGTTTTTGTTTAGATGCTAAATAATTATGTATTTTGTATGTATTTATTCAATATTGTTAGTTATTAATGTTATGTTGATTCTCTGTCATTTAATTTATCTCATTTTTCAAGAAAAGCGGACTCGAACACTCTTTACCAAGAAACCAACGAAACATAAAAGAGACAGTAAAGTGAAATTAATTACTAGCACAACTAGATAAAATAGTTTTCATCAATCATTTGAAATAATATTACACTACGATCAGTTCTTAGTAAGTTTGAGTTTTGTAAACAGTATAGCAAAAATATTATGCCTTCGGTAAATGCCTTGTTATAATAATTAGAATTATGTTTTGGTATTTGTAATAATAATAATAATAATAATTTATTGAGTCTAATGGATGCAAGAGGCCTGAACCAACTTGTTATGTTAGATGTTTTGTTTTTAGTAATTTGAATAGAAGAGATAGACAACGCATCATCTGCCTGTTGCTTAATCGCAATATTTGATTACATTCAAACATGTTCGATATGTGGTCATATTTTTTAGACTGTAAATAAAAATGAATACACGTGTTTTGAGCTCTTTGTAACCGTCTGGAAAGTATTAAGCTTAAATCATTGTACAAAACTTCGCAATAGTCGAAGTGCGGAAAGATGATTTGGATTATCTTTTTGGAACAAAGGACGAGATTCATGAATAAAGGTAAAAATATATCTAGTTTCTATCATCATTCATGTGTAATCATATGTAGTGTCTTCCAGAGAAATATATGCTAGAAGCTACCTCGAGCAATCAATGATGTTACAATAATCTTCTGCATTGAAACCATATACCCAATCTCTGCATAATCAATATCCAGTGTTAACAGTGGTATCTTAAATATCAGTCTATATAGTTAACAAAGGGTTGGTAAACATCTTCAGGTATAATTGTATCGCTAACATGAGTACATGATGCATTAAAAACATACCAGAAGAGACTAGATCTAGACACCCCGTGGACGTTCAGGGTTGTAATATTCTGATAAAGATTTAAGAAACTTATTGTTTTAGTCAGTATTTTCACCATATTCCCAGTTCAAAGAGATCTATTGTTACTATAAATGGATATGCTACAATGCTTACATGCACATCACGTTACATTTGGGAAATTATAGTCACTAAATAACATTCAATTTTTTTGCTGGTATTTTTTAAAAATGTATCTGATAATTGCTAATTTTCAAGTTGATTGTGATAAAAAATCTAATTGAAATGGTTTCAGTCAATTCTCTTCTTTAAGCTGCCACATTTGTAATGAACACTTGTTATTTGTAGGAAGAAGCTGAATCTTGTACAATCCCTTACGTGGTGAAGAAAGAACACAATTCAGATGATGTAAGTACAAACGTTTTCTCTCTTTAATTACACAACTTGCAATGCAAACATTATTGAAGAAATTGCATATCCTTTTTTTTTTCTTGGCCTAAGGGGCGGTTTCACCTCCTTCGATTAGTGTTTAACCTCGTTTATCTTGGAGTTTAATCGCGTTTAATGTTCTTCGCGAGTTTCACCACGTATATTAAACGGGTTTACTGGAAGTTAAACTCACGAGGAGTTAAACGCCCGAGATCGGCCGTTTAAGCGAAGGCAAGACCATCTTCAATTCTGAGAATTGAAGATGGTCTTGGCGAAGGTAATCGCGTTTATCTGCTATCCATTCTCGTTTCCACGGTGTTTGAGGTTATTTAAACGCAGTATTATAGTAGTATGATAGCAGCATGGTACCTCACAACGCCACACCACAACGCCTGCAATTGGGTGTGTTTAAAAGGAAAGGAAATTGGCCAAGGAGGTACTATTTGAAACAAAATACTTCTGGTACCAGTCTATTCCAAAGATGAAAATACAATGCTCAGTTTTGATTTTTAAAAAAAATTTGCTAAGAATGTTTGGCAACTCATTGCTTGTTACACTCATAAATATTTTTGGGCTGATTTTAAGGACAGGGTTCGGCTCACTAAAACAACGGCGCACGGTTCACTTGCGCATGGTTCACTCTCGCGGACCACGAGAACGAATCACTCAGGGAGCACTGCTTGCATTGTGCGGTGTGGTGCGAATGTGTAATGGAGAATTACAATGGTTAAATGCATAAAATGCGTTGCATGCATAATGTTAAATGCATAAAATGCGTTGGTAATTATGCGTTGGACAGACTCAAGAATGTTTTATGTTAACGCGAGGGCCGAAGGCCCGAGCCTCGTCCTCAACTTGGACACGGGTAGCGAAGCGTCACGATTCCACACGAAAGTGCGTTGGCCACGTGGCCGTGTGCACACTGTGGCGGCGCCGCGAATGACTCGTTCGGAACCGAATCGTGCGCGTCAATAGGAGCCGAACCCTGTTCTTAAAATCTACCTATTTTTGTTACTGTGTTCATCTAGACATACATCAGAGCTGTAGATATGAAAAGCATAATTCCAAATCCAAAATAATTAAAAATAAACAAAGAAAACAATTCATCAATACTCAATATATTAATTCATGAATTCAATCAATCAATTCATGAATACTCAATATAAATAATGTGAAGCTTACCTAAAATATTCATTATTAAAAACTTTAAATTCGAAATACGTCAAATAAAATTGTTATGGTATTCAAAAATTGAAGTGCCAAGGCAGGGAACCATGGTATCATAAACAACCATGTTCTGTTTTATTATATACAGAAAAAATAAGAAACCTACAGGACTGTATAACAGATAAATAGATTTACTATAATTTATAACAAAGAAAAGGCAATTGTATATGTGATGGCAAAGAAATATTATTTATAACAAATCAATTTTTAAAATGTATCCAATACAGAAATTATGTAGGAGTGAATCGTAAAAAGTTGATAAAAACATTGGACTCTACTTGGGTATTAAGACAATTATTAGTTTTTATGTATAATGTTTCAAGAACAATCCTAGAAAATTGTCTTTAAAAATAATATTCTAGGACTGAGCTTGAAAATACTTATCGCAATGAGAGCTATCTTAAGTCATATTGAATTTAAATTTAATAACAAAATTTATAGTCAAAAGAAGGGTACACCTATTGGTGGTCCATAAAAGTACTCTTTTTGCAGAGTTTGTTTTAAGAAAACGTGATCAACAAATTCTGAAAAATATAAAATATGGATTATATATCAGATATGTTGACGATACTTTGTTTATTCTATCTGAGAATTCTATAGATACTGTATTACAATAAAAAATATCTAGTAATAAATATCTACAGTAATAAAATCAATATACAATGTGTAGATATTTTTTATGGGTGTAACAAGAAATGAGGTGGCTAACATCGCAAGTAGTAACCATAATCATATCTTCAATATTAATTTTTTTATTAACCATATCTGAGCAGTTTCATCTTTCATTGTATTTGGAGTTTTCACCTATACAATTGTATTTGTTACCAGAAATATGTTTTCATTTATGAAGAACAAGCTTGGCCAGCTTCCTTTTCTTTTCAACACTCAAGAAATCATAAATACTGTAAGGTGTGAAGTGAGAAGTGATGCCATATCAATGGGCCACAGACTACATTTGCTTACCAATCAACATGTGTATTTACCTCCATTATATGTTGTTGTGTGTAAAGTATTCTCAATTTATTTTCTAAATTCTGAGTCGCTTGAAATGCATAGTATGTATAAGTAAAATTGTGTTTATATATGTTTTTAATAACACAAGGCTTTTTGATCTTATGAATGTGCTATATCCCTCAAATAAGTTTTTGAAAACATTGGGAAACAAATAAAATTCAAACTTTACAAAGTCCTATGAAGAAGCTGCTTCCATTATTACATTTATGGTCATAAGAAATTTTTAAACTCATTATTTCTCTGTTGGGAGAAAAGTTGATTTGAGAAGAAGCTTGAATTTCAGTCGTTTTATTTAATTCAAAATAATATTTTTTTTACAAATAATAATTTTATAGACAGTTCATGAGAGACAATAGGAATGTTTCACTTGTTGGAAATGAAAATAGGAAAATATTACTTTTGGTTTAAATAATAATATTCATATATTTAGGGAATGTTTATATTTCACTTGTTTACAAAAATAAACTTTTTTTCTTTCACAAGAATGAAAATAACAGATTCTATAAGTATTTTTCATACTGAATTGAAATATGATTTCAGTTTTTTCCCATCAGGCACAAGTTTTGTGTGATATGCATTTTAACAGTTTATAATTTCAATAAAATCAGTAATTAGCTATCCAACTCTAAATGGTACACTATTCGTCCTGACATATTCTTACTTCTCATTCTGTAGCTAGAAAGTGGTAATGATGATTTTTGGGCATATATTGTACCTGGAACATCTCTCCTCTTGGTCGAACAGTAGTCCAGCCAACATATTACAACCACTTTTGTTTTCCATTGTAGAAATTTACTGATGAAAACGATCTCCATGCTCATCGCTGACAACCCCAAAATTTTGCAGGAGGAAGACATAAGCCAGAGTCTAAGAAGTGAATATGAAGACTTATTTCATCCCATAACTTTATAAGAATGCAGATCAGCTACTACATCCGATAGTTTTCTGCTTTATAGTTTCCAAGGAAATTGCAATATACATTTTTGAAAGACTGTCAGACTGCTTTTTCCAGTGGTTGTAACAGTTCTTCAAAAATATTCATCAGCTATTAATGACCACATTTGTGGTCCTAAACAATGCAATTTAGCATCACTTACTTTAGGGAATTTTGATTCAAGTACAAGAATCCATCAGAAAGTTTATCCATAGCTTTTACAAAATTTTTCTTTCCTCCTAATTTAATATGCAATGGAGGCAAATATATTTTCAGGATTGAATAAATGGACTAGACATATTTCTCATGTCAGGGATAAGTGATTCCTTTAAATTTTTGTTGCACAAAAATAATAACCACTTAGATGTTACCTCGATTCCCTCCAAATCATAGTAATTGCAAACAGCATATGCTGTGTACCATATTTTCTATCAAAACAGCAGTCTTAACACATAAAACATACATTTGGGGCCCACCTCTTTTTAAAATTACCAACTTGACTGCCAAAGTAATGTTGATAACACTTTTTCCCAAGTGGTGTTAAATTTTGCCTCAGAGTCTTTCATGTGTGATCACTACAAATACACCTGAAAGTATCACATGATTTACACACATTCTTGGCATGATGAAAATACAGAACATTAACTCATAGCTTACACAGTACAGTGTCTAGAAGTGCACTGTGTAAGCGATGTGTTAAGTGTTCTCTATTTTCATTATGTCAAGAATGTGTCAACATATCACAATGCCAGTAACTGGTCTGATCATGTCAAAACATGTATGAACCCACACAGTATTGCCTGTTGGTGTTTCAGTAGGATATTACACATATTTTCCTTAAAAGAACATTGAATGAAATCGCTGCTTATATGGTAAAGGTCCCTACGACAGGTCAAAGAGAATGTTAAAATCATATTTTAAAAAGTAGCTGTCACAAAAAAACTGTACCTGATGCAAAAATTATATATATATATACATATCTGAATTCACTATGAAAAAACTCACTAGAATCACTAATCAGATTTATTGTGAAGAAAACGTTGACAAACCAGTGTTATCACACGTATATTTTTTTCTTTAAAGCATTACAGATATAATTGAACAAAAAATAATTCATTTATTACATTATAACATTTTATTTCTGCAAGTTAGCAGCTGAGAACCAAGAAGATTAAAATATATCGCTTCTAATATGAAATCTGTATGACTTCGTGATTTCTAACCTCTATGCTCAGAATATTATACAATTTTGTGCGTGCAAAGAGTATACAACAGAAAATTTTAGGCCCACAATGTTCCGCGACTAGTACCAACCTCTCATTTCCAGCACGAAAACTCGATTAACTTAATCAGTTTTATATATTCCATGGTGAAACATATGCAAATGTAAACGCGATTATATTGCGAGTTTAATTTTAATCGCGATTACTTAAACACGATTAGCGAGATACTTAAACGAGTTTGGTGAAACCGGCCCTAAGTGCCAAGGTCAATAATAATAATAGCAAAATTCCTTCTTCTGTTCCTTTTTTCATTTTTCATACTTTTTTTTCTAATTTGTTCAATTCTACTTGATCTACATTCATGTTCTAGTCAATAAAATTATGAATATATACATGCTGCAATGTTTTTCAAATCAAAAATTCATTGTTAATGCATTCTCACCTGTGTTGGCAGTATTTCTTTGGAGAGAATGATGGGTATTCAATTTAATTTTATTTATTTTGTCAAAAAATTGTATGTGGTTTATGGAATGAAGTATAATTTCACATATTCACTTTAGTTTCAGAATCTCTCTAGTACCTTTTAAAAATCAAGTTGAAAACCAGACGACATTGACCGCAAACACGCTTTTGTTTGTTACTCCTTCGAGTCACTTGGCTTACCTGGATTTCTCATATATAAATTACCGTCTTCTCTATATTCTTTGAAGACATAACACTGATCCCCGCAGCCCAGACGCAACGACGGGACACAGCTATGCTCATCTTGGAGATTGTGCACTCATGGACGTCTGATCCGGGCAACTCAACAGGCATTCTGTTTATTTAGTTCATTTCTCGTGACAGGAAATTCGTCTTCTCCTTCGTGTTCGTCTTCGTCTTTTTCATTTTCTCCTACATTATCTTTTTCATCATCGTCGTTGTCGTCTTCATCTTTTTTTGTCATCTCCTTCGTCTTCGTCTTCCTCTACGACTTCATCTACATTTTCCTGTCTTTCTCTTCTTCATTTACGTCTTTATCTTAGTCTTCGTCTACGTTGGTATTGGTACTGGAGTTTACTCAACGCCACGTACATAGATCTATTTAGGTGGTGTTGGTTTAGTTCCCGACATACAAAGATCGCAGCGCCAAAACACGAAAAACCACGTTTTTGGAAATTTCTTGGAATATTATGGTCGAATCTGAAAGCAAATTATCAGCCGGCTGTACGGAGCAAGGGTACGAGTACTGCAAGGCGTATGTAGTAAATACCAAAAGGTGGCTAAGCATGATTGTGGTATTGTTGCTCTTGAACTGATATAGAAGAGGTTTTGCCGTTTACCAGCGTATTTGGTCATGTTCTGCCTTGATCTTTGAACGCTGAACCTCAGGTTTTCAATATTTTCTGTTGTTTGGTTTTCATATTTTTGTTTTCCTATGCAGGAGGAATTGGAGCGTCCAGTGTCTGTGTTCGTTGGCCTGAACGAGGGCCATGAGAGAGGTTGCAGCGTTGAAGAGAAGGTAAGAACAACATCCTGTTAAAGGAAAAACTTTACTTATATGGAAACCAAACCGATAACCGAAACCTCCAAGCAATGCAATTTTTCTCCCAATCACTATCCAAATTTGTACAATTTGACTCGTCAGATTGTTGTTGACTGATTGTCAGTTGACTGAAAAGTACTCGTCACCGACAGAAACATCTGGTACCGCAGTCATTGGTAACGATTCGTGTGGGTTTAATCACAACAGGGGTGTCAGATGTGTTTCGAGCTCTTGTAAGGAATTTCCCCAAATAACTTCAATGAAACAAAATTCCCCAACTTTCAAACGACAAATATTCTCCAAATTATGTACCAACTACATGAGCTGTCCCTGACGATTCCATTTACTGTCCCCTTAAATTCAAGTTAACCAATTATCGTCCTCTGAGCTGCCCGAAGCTATATACTCTTTATTTTTTCTCATATTTTTTCTCTATACCTGTCGTTTATTCTTCTCTTTTTAATACATAAAGATGACAGAATAAAGTCTATCTATTTCTATCTGGACTCTGGATGAAAATAATTTTCCCAAACAATCCCCAAACAGTTCCCCGTCCTTGTATGCTTCCCATTCTTTTCCCACAAAAAATCTCCATTTTGGGGACAATATCCCATTCTGGTAATCCTGCATTGCAATAAACTCTTTCTGGTGACGCTGTCATTTTTGGGAAATCTCGGCGTCTTGTATTTAATTCGCTTGATGTCACAGCTGACCTGCTTGCTGCTACCCTCTAGGATCGTAGAAACGAAACACCCCCCCCATTGATATGCAGTTGTTAAGTGCTCTGAAGTGATAAGAAATACCCTTTTGTCTTTTGCTACAGGATCCTCTTGAATTCTGCTGTGAAGATGCTTCCATTAAAGAGGAGGATCCTTCATGTGCCTCTGGTGAGTGGGAAAGGTTTTTTATTTATTTTGCAATGCCATAGGCCAGTGCGCCACGTAAAACGAGCGGGGCGTTACATTTCTGGGTCCTTTTATCCAATTTTAAGTCAAAGTTTGAAATTGGTTTTGGGCGACCGTAAGAGGGAGTGCCTCCAATATGAAGGTTTTTTTGGAGGTATTTTCGTTTACTTTTGCTGTTTTCGACCGATACAATTTTTCTCGCATATTTAGCCGACTTCCAACGGTAGGCTCGAAAGTTTATTTTTGTTTAGCCCGGAGTCGTCTGCTACACAGTACATTCTCGTTGTAAAAAATAGTTTTTGGGAAGTTCAAGATATCTGTATCACATATTTTGTACCACATTTTTACTTTCTCGCCTTACAAATACTTCGTAAGAAGGGAAAGTTATGTAATCGTGCGCCGGAAAATGGGGAATTTTCGCCAGAAAAACTCTTATAGCAGGGGTCTGGTAACGAAAAAGTGGACAATACCTGTTGCTAAATTTAGAAAAAAATAATCTATCTCGTGGTGTAGTCAAAATCCATGATTTCTTGCTTCTTAATACTGCAAAATCGATTGACGGAAAAACGTCCGTCTGTCCGTCTGTGGTCAACGCTAGCGCCTAAACCGTTCGGCCGATTTTTTTCAAAATTGATATTCCCCGATCGTTTTTACTCGTCTCAAGGCCTCTGGAATTTGAAACCGATATTTTATTATTTGAGGGTACTTTACATGAAGCCCATTTTGAGATTTTCAAAGTTAAAAGAAAATGGCTCAAAATTTTTTGATTATATTTTGTTGTTGAATAGTGCGAAGAACGTTGAAGGGAATGACGTAGGTATCATTTTCGTTGATAGGCCCAATTTTTCGAAAATTGCAAAAAAACTGTTTAAAAACTGCAAAATTGAAGATAGAGATTTTTGCCTCAGACAAAGTCGGTTGTACAAAATTAGCTCTTCAAATAAAGTCATGTACCATTTTTTGGTAAAACGAGTAGTTTTTGCGTAAGTTGCGATTCAAATTTACAGAAATTTTCTCAAAAACCGCTCCAAATTTTTTCTTTAAATTTTCTGCACGTGTGTAATAAGGGACGGTAAATATATAAATAAACTAGTGGAGCTATAGAATGACACATACTTTCTCGCAGTAGTTATTTTTCAAGTGCCGATCAGCGGATAAAGTATTTGGAGTAAGCCGTTCATTGCTGCCTTTCTTGGTCATGTTTGAAAGACATGTTTTTCGCATGTTGACAATTACCGGCTCCTAATGATAAAACCGATACAATTATGTTTGGACTAAAATATAAGTAATTGCGATAAATGAGCTGGAAATATCTATATATTTGTTCAAATTTTTAACTTTGAACAATTTTTTACTTCTCTTCTCGGATTTGTAAAGCGTGTGTACCATCGTATCAATTGTTTCTTTATCATACATTTACCATTTTATAGGTCGGTTCTATTGTTTCATGGCTCTGACACAGGCGGTGCTGGTGTGGCGTAGTGGTATAAGTGCGGGTTGTTGACTTTGAGTATCGGATGTCGGGTCTCGGTACGGAAAACGTTTGCTGGTATAATACACTTTTGCTGGTTTATGAAGTAGTGGAATAGCAATAAGGACCGTATAGAAGCAGAGCGAGAAAGTATGTGCGTTGGAAGCACCACTGGTGTATTTAATGATTTCATAAAATGTACGATATCACCTGTCAAAACGTGCTTATTGCAACAAGTCAGTAATTTTTAGGGGGAAGTGAAATTAATTTGTTTATTCTATGCCTCCTTTCCAATGTAAAATTGAAATATTCGAAAGTGGAGGACACTCGCTGGCATCTCACAAAGGGGTAGATTGTTTTTGTCATAGTCAATGAAGGCTGTGAGGGCACGCTCGACATCGGCCACGGCGTCCTGTTCCGGCGCACTTGGTTCAGGATCTCCTGTGCTTTGATGCGACGAGCACGAACAACACACTCAGACTGTGACGGGAGAGGGGCGGACACTGCATTTCTTATGATCGCGGCTTCCTCTGCTGCTGCCTGCTCCGATACTTGCGCGTTAGGCTGTCCGTCACACGGAGCAGGATGCGTTGAAAGGGAGAGACCAGGTGCTGTAGCCACTGAAAGATGGGTGGTGCCAGGCATCAGAACACACTGTTGTGGGGTGAACGTGCGTCGTACGCAGGTCTCGAGGCGTGGGTTACCAGGTCGACCAACTGGTAAGACGGTGGAGCAAACGGTCGCAACCATCCCACCTTCTGCTACTTCTTCGCAAACATGCAGATGGCGTGGGTTTGTGAGTATGGTGCGGAGATGCACATAGGGGATGGTGTTGTCTTCTGCTTCAGTCCTACGGCACCCAATTGGCGCGGTAAACTCACCATCATCCCAAGTTGTGTTGTGATGGGTGTGTGCCGCGGACGCTAGGCAGACGACGGAGAAACAGTGCGGGTGTGTGGGATCCGTGCCGGCATTTATAGCAGAAATGGCGGCGGTGGTGGGTTTAGGAACGTGAAGCTTTGGGGTGATGCGTCGTTGTCCGATGCCCATGTGCTACGAAGTATGCAAGTCTTTGACGGGGATCCCAGAGTTGTGTCGGCTTTCGAAACTTTAACGTTATTCAATGGACCGTTTTTACCCATTACACGCTTCACCAAAATGTCTTTAGGGTAGCGTGTGCGTTGCAACATTTCAAGGTAGAACCAACCAGTAAGCGCAGCCCCTGAGGCGTCAATGAGTAACAGGATTGGAGAGGTGTACGCGATCGACCGTAAAGATTTCTGTACTCCACGACGGGGTGTAGTCTTTCTCTGAGAGCTTTCTGTGTTTACTCCCGCGTACGTGATCAGCAACGCGCAGACGCCTGCATCGCGGGTTGCTACGATTGACGACATATCTCGAATTTGTTTCTTTGGGGAGCAAGCTTCTGGTGGGTGTCTTGTCCGTTAGGATCTAACCTCACACCGTGCTATGTAACTTCACGCAACGGCCATTACCGAATCACGTCCCCTTGCAGCACAAAGCCTTCCCATTCAGTGCCTGGGACACTCCAGCTGTCATCTCTCCTAACCAGTGTGGTTAGTACGAACTCTTTAAAGTGCCTCGTTTGCACCGGGGCGACCCCCCCCCCAATATCCATTGAGTTAACGGGCCACTGCCACGAATCCAAAAGCCCGTGAGAGGACCTCTCGGACCAAGTCCGAGGGGCTCTGGGTCATCTTCCCATCTACTCACTGCCTACATCGTAAGGCTATTGACGTGAGTTGCGCCAGGAACAGGACAACAGTCGGGAGTTCCAGTTCCCGTTTAAAGGCTTTAAAGAGGGTTTGGGACTCTCCCCGCAGAGCTTACCCGCTGCCCGGCCCTCGCCCTCTGTGGTCGACGCCTTTAGCTTTGTCAGTATTTGCGACCGGCGATGTAGGTGTACATTTTTTGGACGAAGACCAACATATTCCACTACATGGTCGAGGAACCTCTCATCATTCGTGACACCGAGAGTTAAGAGGTTTTCGTGGCGAATGCCGTGTACATTGTCGGGAGCAAAGTTGGAAGTGTCGAAAAGTCGGGATGTCCTCGCGTGACGTCACACACGTTGCTTGTCGAATATAGGAAGCTGTCTGAGACCGTGTAACACAGCTCCAAATCCCAGAAATGCTATGGCGCAAAGACGTAGTGAAATTCATACATGCATTCTTTCGAATGTTCCAAAATGGAAACTCCTAAATAAACAGGTTGTCACCGTTGTCTTTCGCAATTCTACAATCACGAGATCTCGGATAGGCCATCTCGATACAAAATCGGGATTGACTATTAATTTGCGAGCACCTCACCGCCCCGTCCAGCTATTGGTCAAATAGAAGCGGCAGTACTGACGCACGTTCTACAAAGATTTGCCTTATATTGACACATTCATATGTTTGTAGAGGTTTCTTTGAAAGTGGGACGTGGGTCTTTGTCGCTATCGAAAGGTCAAAATGCGATGTGTACGAATGAGTTGAACACCTTACGCCGACGCTTGCGCCAGGTTCCGTACGGTAACGACAACGGTGCTTGGGTAGCAACTTCGTGAGTAATTTTGGCTATGTGCTCCCAGGTGGACGCGTGGCCACCGAACAGAAGGAAAGACCTGCGAGATCATCGTGAATGTGGCAAGGATACTCGAGGTTGTGTCTCATCATCGAGAGCCCTGTGTAAGTCAAAGGTTGCACACGGTGTCGGTGAGCCAACGAAACTCAGTACGGCAGCAGTTGAACCATAGAGTGACCGTACAAATTATTTTGTACATAGAGGAGGAGGTAACTCCCTTCGTGATCTGCCTGATAATCGCCTTCGCCGAGCCCCTGTTGATAGGCAAGCGCACGGTGCCGATGGAGTTGGACGAGTCCATCCGAGCAATATTTGTGGGACATCGCACATAAGACGAACCTGATATATTTACGAGATCAAAAGTGTGAAGGGACCCACGCAGAACGTGAATGGCGTGTAGCGTCTTGCCCGATTCCCGTTCGTGCAATTCGTCAAAGCGGGCGTTCGGCACATCCCGAATATACGTAAAATACCATTCGCGTAGCTGCCCGTCTCGTGTGTCGGCGTGCGTTAACAGTTGCGCCTAGGGTAGTGCACTGCAAATAGGCTTTAAAATCTGCTCAAGACTCGTCGTTGTCGGGTTACGTCGGTCTAACACAAAGTCGCATTGAAGCGAGACAGCTGTTTTGTTGGCATGCGCTTGGTGGAAGTTGCAAATTACAGTCCGCGCGAAGGGCACGTAACAAAGGCAGTCGGTTCGCGGAACCCTACATTTGTAATGACGCCGTGCAGTACACGTCCACCGTAACTACGCATCACTTCAGACCATTGCAAGGCATACCGGATGACACCTGCATAAAAAAAACTACCAACATGTAATTCCTGGCAGCTGACAGACACCCCTCTCTCCTCCCCCCTCTAATCAGCGTCCATGTTGAGTGTGGAAGAGCTTGCGGTAGGCTGGGCCACTGTCTACCCTACAGACAGTTAAAGCATTTTTTTGTGTTTTTAACCAAGCCACACCACCACCCACTGTGGCGCATAACGGCGAAGCATACACAGAGGCGTGACATGGCGCGCTTCACGGGCGAGAGGGTTGGCACTGGCGTCTATTAATACCAGGGCCACAATCAAATCTCATTGCTCCGCTGCGTGGTGAAGGGGCATTCGGCCCATTGTTTCGCGAACGTCTATACCGAGCGGACACGTGGCACAGGCAATGGTCACAAGCAGCAACTCGCCACGGCGAGCCGCATCGTGTAAGAGCGTGAGGCCGGTGTCGGGATTGGCACAAAACGGATGCTCGAGTGAGGAGGACGTGCTTCATTCAGGACTCCCCCGCCGCTCGAAGTGGAGATCGAATGGCTCAAGAGGAGTGCTGGGAAGTTCGTCCCAGATGTATGGGTTGGCGCCGGCTGACACCAACGTCGGAGCAGGTGACGTGTATACGCCGCGAAGTGAAGAGGGGCGCGACCCACGCTGTCCCTTACGTTGAGGCGATGTCCCGTTCCATTGGCGATTGTGAGTAGTCGCAAGTGGCCACGCCGCGCCGCATCGTGCAAGGAGGAGGGGGGTGATCGGTGATGGGGTTGAGACCAAACAGATGGTCGCGTGAGAAGGACGTTGCCACCCTGTACCCTTTTCTGGCGCCACGTCCGAGGAGGATAGGGAGGCGACGATAACACTGAACACAGCCAGATAGGTGACTTCGCAAGATGCCTGTCCTAGAGCGCGGCGACGTTTGACACCACGGCAGATGACTTACGCACGTTCGTAAACACGTTTTTATCTTTTCAGTGCTACGTTTCTTTAGGGTCAGCGCGTCCCCCGGCGCTGGGGCACCCGGTCCGCGTGGGTCGCCTGTGGCCTGCTTTCTTTTCGGCCGCGCGCCCTTCGCACTGCCGCGGCGCGGGTAGTGCTTTAACCCATTAATGCCCCGCATACCATATATGATACGCTAATTTCTGGTCAACTCAATTTTGCTTCTTTTGCAATACTTTGTTAATTTTAGTTCTTCTGTAAACGTAGACATCTTAAACGAAACATATAAGCAAGATTTTTCGTTCTTGAATGCCAGATGTTGGTTTAGCCGTAATCGCTAAGTCATTGCACATTCCTGGCCAGGGTGTACACATGATTCGGGTCGGTTTGAATCTTCATCTAAAACCGTGCTTAGCTGCTATAAACCTGTGGTTAAGTCGGAGGGATAGGCCGATGTAAAACAAACGGTAGTTGGTCTGCATCGAAGTTGACGGGGTTTATGCAGCTAAAGTTTGAACGGTTTTGCTTCTTTTTATAGAAAAAAATACTCAATAACCACTCTTTGGCGCTTCGAGAGCGCTCTAGTAGTATAATTTAGCAACATAACAATTGAATAGCACTAAAAGTGGCAAAAACATGCTACCAGAGGTCTGCAACGGCTACTGTGCGGAACGCGACAATGGGCAGTAATGTAAATTCTGGGTAAAATGTATCCCACGTGATGGTTTTCTCCTCCCTCTACTTATTCTATTCCACGATTATAACATAAAACACGTTGTGGTTTTTGTCATATTCAGGCTGGCGGCCGGCCGCCGCCTCCGCCGCGCCCGATGTAGGGACTCGCTGACGAAATCTGCCGGAACACTCCAATAGTGGCCTCCAAGGGCCAGAAAAAAAACACAGCTAGGTAGTACCTTCACACAGCCGTAGATGTCGTGCCATGTCAATATCTACTAGTGCTCCCTAGGAATAAATTCAGAAAGCAGATGACGCGTCGCGACGGAAATATCCGGCTTTAGCGCTCATGGCACGGCCGACCCGCGCCGGATATATCCGGCATTAGCGCTGAGGGCACGAAAGTCTTGCGCCGGATATATTCAGCATTAGCGCTGAGGACACGAAAGTCTTACGCCGGATATATCCGGCATTAGCGCTGAGGGCACGAAAGTCTTGCGCCGGATATTTTGTATACTGCCTTCCCACCCCACCCCGTTGACACTAAGAGTTTGCGGCCGTAGATGAACTCCTGATGGCGCAAAGCAGTGTACTTCCGCGTGCCCTCCATTCCCAGCTACTGACGTGACGGTCATGCCGTCACACTTACGTCCGCCCTCGAGCCATACCACCGCACTTATCACTCCTGTTCTCCGCTACTCATGGGGTAGAGCGTTGCTAACACATGTACTGAATTTTTACCGCGAAAAGTTGGCAACTCCTGTGGTAAAACTTCATTAAAGGCCCCAATCATTAAACATCCATGCGGAACACGGCGACAAGCAGATCCGCGCGTGTGTAGCGCCGATACAACGGTGTAGTCTCAGGATGTTTTCGGATATGAAAAAGATACAAACGTTTTCCATTTCATTGACTCGGTTTCTTATCATAATGGCAGAAATTGCTATTGCTGGTGTGAGTTAGTGATTTCGGTAGTTGAGATCAGGTGACAAATGGGAAGTAATTTTGTGTTTGTGCAGGCGCGGAGGGCGAGGGGAAGCGGAACGCTGGCGGGCAGCGGCGGAGGAGATCGCAGGAGAAGACTTCCACTTCGTCCTCGGGGCTGCAGGTGCACGCGGGCTGTCAGGCCCCCAAGGAGAGCCCTGCCGCCCTCACTTCTTCCGAAGGCCTCCAACATCCCACGCACGCGCCCACAGGAGACAGATTGAAGTCAGAACTCATTTACAACCGCACGCACACGAGAGATCGGCAGCACAGTTGCAGCGTGTGCGGTAAGGCATTCAGTAAAAAAGGACACCTCACATCTCATATGCTCACACACACGGGAGAACGGCCGCACAGCTGCAGCGTGTGCGGTAAGGCATTCGGCAAAAAATAACCCTCACCACTCATATGCGCTCGCACGCGGCAGATCGTCCTTTTAGCTGTGACGTGTGCGGTAAGGCATTCCGATACAAACAGAACCTCATACCTCATATGAACACACACCCGGGAGAACGACCGCACAATTGCAGCGTGTGCGGAAAGGCATTCTGTCATAAATCAACCCTCATCACTCATATGCGCACGCACAGGGCAGATCGTCCGTTTAGCTGTGACAAGTGCGGTAAGGCATTCGGCTCTTCTTCAACCCTCACCACTCATATGTACACACATGCAGTAGATCGTCCGTGTATGTGTGACGTGTGCGGTAAGGCATTTAGCCAGAAATGGTACCTTCCCATTCATATGCGCAGGCACACGGGAGAACGCCCGCACAGTTGCAGCGTGTGCGGTAAGGCATTCCGATACAAAAACAGCCTCATCCCTCATATGAACACGCACACGGGAGAACGTCCGTACACTTGCAGCGTGTGCGGTAATGCATTCATTCAGAAATCTACCCTCAACTCTCATTTGCGCACGCACTCGGGAGAACGGCCGCACATTTGCAGCGTGTGCGGGAAGTCATTCAGCCAGAAATCATATGTCGCCTCTCACATGCGCAAGCACACGGGAGATCGCCCGTTTACATGTGACGTGTGCGGTAAAGCATTCAGCAGAAAATCAACGCTCACCACTCATATGCGTATGCACACGGAGGAACGGCCGCACATTTGCAGCGTGTGCGGGAAGTCATTCAGCCAGAAATCACATGTCGCCTATCACATGCGCAAGCACACGGGAGATCGCCCGTTTACATGTGACGTGTGCGGTAAGGCATTCAGCAGAAAATCAACGCTCACCACTCATATGCGTATGCACACGGGAGAACGCCCGCACAGCTGCAGCGTGTGCGGTAAGGCATTCGGCAGAAAATCAACGCTCACCGCTCATATGCGTATGCACACGAAGGAACGGCCGCCCAGCTGAGAAGTGTTGTGAAGCCTTTGAGGAAGCAGATAGGAAAGCGACCGGATTGCTGCAGCATGTGCGGTGAGGCGTTTATCCAATGATATAATGTGACGAAGCACAAGCACACACACATACAGAGCTGCCACGGGGCCAACGCATTACGCTTCGACGATTGCGATGTGGCTGTCTCCAGTCAAGATTCTTCAGCTTGTCGCTTGGGCGATCATTCCATGCGTCGAGTTCTCGAGGCGTTTCTTTAACATTCTCAGCTCTGTTCATACTTCTTCCATGTCCAAGTCAGCAAACATTTTCCATGCATATTTTGGTAGTATTTTTTTATGCATATTGCATTATTGGCCTTATTCAATTATTCCTAGAACATCCAAAGTGGGTCCGTCTGAACCTTGGCAGTGTATTAATAGCATTTTTAGTAATTTATATTGGGATTTTGAAATTACCACCTTTTGTATTCCTCTGTCATGGTGCATTATAGTCCATGTCATATTTTATAACTACATACTTTTGCAAATTACAAATAGCTTTATCTGAATTTATAATGTAAACCTATGGTGGGTCCGTCAGGCCCAAATCGTCTTTTCAGTTTTTTACGACAGTACTACGGACCCGATATGCGATTAGATGAAGACATCATTTGTACATTACAATTACAATAGTTTTTATTACATTTAACTTGATTTCGCTCTGTGATTATTACGTTTATATTAGTTTTTTGATTCAAAATATGTTAGTAGTAAATATTCTGCACATATAAATTGATTTTACTGATGTAAATAGAGGGAACGTTACAGCCTAATATTTTTCTTTGAAGTATTCAAACGCATGGCCATGACATTATTATTATTATTATTATTATTATTATTATTATTATTATTATTTTCGTCGTGTATAAAAGAAAGCCAAGTGAGTGTGATATAACTAATATTTTTGAAGAGGAAGAAAGCACAAGTGGTATCGACATAAGTGACAAGGACTCAGATTACATGCCTAATGAGGCGAAGGATATCACAGTGAGGAAGACGTGAAGTGCCTGATAAACGGGGACAAGATGACCTAGAGAATTATTCTGTATGTAATAATAATGAATTTGAAGAGAACGGCGAAAAATTTGTACCAATTATGGTTTTATACGGTACAAAACTCCACCATGAGCAAGCAATGTATGTAAACATAAAAAGTTCAATGTTCTGAAGCTATCTCCTTTGAAGATAATAACTCTAGAGCAAGCTTTTTGATTTATACTTTTCGCAAGAAATATTGGAGAAAATCGTTCGCTACACAAATTTGGGAAATGAGTTTACTAGGACAAACATTTGTCGAGCATATGGCAACAGTATGACATCATTGAAATTAAGGCATTTAGGCATTTATTGATTTAGTGCTGACCGCAGAACACATGAAAATGAACCGTATCAGTATTGGGGTTTTGTGGAGTAACAAATATGGCCCAACAATAGTTTGAGGAACACTGAGTCGAAAAATGTTCGAATATGTTACTCTTCACGGGTATTGATAAGTCAACGAGAAGTTAGAAGTTAGGACAAAGAGAAATTAGCTACTTTTCGTGAAATATGTGAATTCATTAGCAACAAGCTCGGCATGTACTACTTTCCAGGAGAAAATGTGACTGATTGAAAAGCTCGTACCTTTTCGAGGACGCTGTAATTTTCGCCATTACATGAAATCAAAACCGACTAAAGATGGCGTAAAATTATTCTGGATATGTGACTCCGAAAAATTCATGTCTTTGAAAGGGTTGCCATTCTTAGGTAAAGAAGGAAATGTGAAAGGTACAAATATTAGCTTCGATGTTGTAGAAAACCTTTCTTGTGATTGAAAGATCTTGTGGAAAACCTTTCGTGGCACCCATCGTAATATCGCTTTTGTTAATTTTTTCACTTCAAAAGATTTTGCTGATCGCTTGTCAAAAAATGATCTGACATTAGTTGATACAGTACGCCAGAACAAGTCATTTATTCCAAAGTAATTTCAACCCAGCAACGGCAGAGAAATTGGAAGCTCCCTCTTAGGCCCGCAGCAGACTACACCGAGGAATGTGTTTCCAGAAATGTGCGATGAGAAATGTGGAAAATCGAAACAAGGGACTCTTATGGACCCCCACACACTTGAAAGCGTTTCCTCGTTCGCCTCTGCGGAGGCGAAAGGGTTCCTTGCTCGAGTCGGTCGGCGAGCGAGTTTTCTCAGACACATTTCTACTCCTTCACTTGTTATACGACATTTAGGCGTTCGCTGCCGCAGGAAAACACCAAACAGTGCATAGAATTGAGTGAGGTTATAACATTTGGCAATAAAAGATGCGATTAAACTACCAGTTTTTTAATTGTTTTCTTGAATTTTCTCTTAAAACGGAAATGAACAAGTAAAAACTTGTATGGAAGATATTCTTATTTGTTTGAAACCCGCCCATAATAAGGAATATAAAAATAAAAAATTTAAGCAAGTTACTTGAAAGGGTATTTTGAAAGAATTGAATTAATTTATTACTTTTCTTATTTGGTATTTATGAATGAATTCATTAATTGTGAACTTTATGAATTATTTGATCGTTCATTATCTATTCATTATTCAACCAGCAAATATAGTAAACCAGAGCGTGATAGAGATTACGAAGTTCAAGAAAATTTGCTGATGTACAACTTCTCCCTTACACGTCACGTCACTTAACTTCCTGCCTTTTTTTACATTAAATAATGATTTGTAAGCAATGTAGTAGTGTGTTTCTCTCTCGGTAATTCGAACTCGTTAAACAAATGGTTTACGATTATTGTAGCAAAACAAGGACATCACGAGTTAAAATTACATAAGAGCATTTAATAAAGCAAGAAATGGGACTCGCATATCATCTCATAGCTAAAACTGTTGCCATCACTCTCGGGTTGTGGCACATAAAGGCATAGAAACATCGAATAACCTCTTTGTAGTGTGTGGACGCAGCCTCGCCGGCCTCTTTCCACATTTCTCGCAACGCATTCCTCGGTGTAGTCTGTTGCGGGCCTTAGGCTTTACGAGAGATCATCGTGTAGTATGGCAAAGAAAAGTTACTACTTTCAATAATGCACCACACAGATCATATTATTGTCGAAGAAAAGGGAAAGCCACAAATAATTTTGCACTACCAGCACAAATGGGCTATGGACTCACTTGATCAAATGGTTCAAACTTACAGCTGCAAAAGGAAAAAAAAAGGAGATGGGTACTGGCTCTGTTTATCAATTCTATTGATATAGTAGGTATTCGCTAAAAAAAATTTATTTAAATCAAATGTTTTATTTATATCAGATGTTTTACTATAAACCAAATTGTTAAGTGATTTATTTTTTCTGAATTACTTTACAAGCAGAAAAAAATATAAAAACATCAGTTTTTTAATTTATCCTTAAAGTATTATAATAAAAAACTAGTGATGTTACAGAATGGCACAGACTTTCCCGTATTAGTTTTCTATTTCCATGGGTCTGCACTAGCTGTTCGGAATTCCAACAGACTCTTGCCAGCTGCCATCTGTCGCCGCCCAATGTACATTCTCTTGACATTTTCTTAATTTTTCGGTTTCCTAATGATAGAACAGAAATATGAATTTTAGAATATTAAAGAACACAAAAACATCGTCCCAAATGGCAATTTTCTTTTAAAAATGTTGTGCCGTTTTTAAGAAAATTGCGTTTTAGAGCTACTAGAAATGCGAAATTTGAACCTCTTTTTCACAGACAATTTTTGAGTTTTCAAAATACTTCACTTGAATTTATTTAAAGCACTAACACTCACAAATATAATAATATTTACAACTTGTTAGCAATATGCGTATTAAAGATGTGAGAGATCTCTCACAAAAATTACATTAGTGTAATTTTTGAAAAAACAAAAAAAAAACTCAAAATAAATTTGACGTCATATTAAAGAGTGCAATTAGTTAGCACTATTCGATCGAAAAGTTTGAAGAAAATTTGTTTAGTCATTTATGAGAAAATGGCGTTTGAGCGTTTCTGAAAATGCGGAATTTTGAGCTACTTTTCACAGAAAACTGTTGTGTTAACTTTACTTGACATTATTTAAAGCACATGTACTCATAAATATAATAATGTCAACAAATCGTCGCTATTGTAAATATTATGGATGTGAGAGAAGTCAAAAAAATACGTTTTTGAAAAAAACAAAAGAATACATCAGTATGGCTTTAAAATTGCACATATTACACGCAATATTGCTCGAAAACTACTGTTCAAAAAATGTACATGACCTTAATGAAAGAACTATTTAGGCAGAACAAATTTTATTTGAAGGACAAATCTCTATCTTCAATTTTGTACTTGTAGGAAGACGCTGAAAAAAATTCAAACTTTCACAATTTTCAAAAATTCATAGTTATCCGTGAAAATCAGATCTATGCCACATTAATAAGTGTATTTTACTCTATTCTAACAAGAACTTTTAAAAAACATTTGGAGCCGTTTTTGAGAAAATTTTGAAAATGTCCGGAGGGCTTCATGTAAAGTACCCACAAATTATGAAGAATCATTTTCAAAATCACAATGCTTTGACTCAAACCAGATCGACCGGGGAATATCCATTTTGGAAGAAGTCGTGCCTCTGGTTTAGGCGCTATTAGTGTTCACCGACGGACGGACAGGCACAGACGGACGTTTTCCTTTCAGTTGGTTTTTCGGTATCAAGGACCCACAAAAGAGGGATTCTGGCTACACCACGTGTTAAGGGATTTTTTCTTCTTAATTTAGCAACTGGATTTCTCCACTTTTTCGTTATCTGCGCTCGGCAATGAATTTTTTCCGCCGAAAACTTGCCTTTTTTTCGCGCAGCATTACATAACTTTCCCTATACTACGTATATAACTCCGTATATGCTTACGTATACGGGAAAGGAAAAGTCAATGTGTTATTCTCAATGAATCATTTATTTTTCAGTTATATTTCTTATTTTGCTGTCTTGCCTTACCGAAAACATCTTGCATACCAAATTGGGTCTGAAGATGTTATAAATGATTCTGTATAAGATCTTACAAACTTAGATCCCACCTCCGCTCTTAGATCCCACCTTACCCGCCAATTTAAGATTTTAAAAACTTGCGTAAGGTATTTTCAGTAGGGTTATTTTATCAGTTGATAAATTTGATTTCAGTGTAAATTATTTTTTATACCATACATTATTATTTATTTATTTGGTCAAAAACAGTAAAATTTGTATATGACGTGTGGGGAAAGAAATTATCTGCGCACATTTTCTTGAGGCCCAGAATAAAAAAATAAACTAGTGGTGCTACAACAGCACTTACTTTCCCGTATTAGAGGAAACAGCTAAGTAGTACTGTAATATTGCACTTTATGCGCTACTAACATCTTCGCTTGGAACTCACTATTTCCATTGCAGTGTTGTCAGAACTATGTGAATTCTACAACTTCACAAAAATAGAATGCAAAAGTTTTGTAACCCTGTATTGGAAAAAGAAGCCTGATACCCAGGAAATATAGAAATGCCTTCCATTGGGCCATGATTAGGGAAGAGTATTTTAAAACCATGCAACAAATTCTTTACTCACTACAAATGGTACAGCATTTGGTGCAAAACTAAATATTTGCCTGCAAATATCAACATAAATTAGACAATTATAACTCCTTTTCATACAGCTCCATTAGGTCACAACAATGACACTAATTCACAGATATTCGCGAGCGCAAAGTGAATTCCATTGTTGCAGACCCTGCATTGTCGCTATTCTGAGAGCTATTAATTCTTTTTCCTTATTTCAAATATTTCAAAATAAACAATTTCCAAAATATTAATGTGTGAGTGTATAACAAAGTTCGAATGTAAGAAACGAAGAAAGAAATAATATACAAAATTGCACATTCTAATTTACGACGCATCCAGCTGTCCGAAGCGCAGTAAATTTGCAGCGGCCTATTACGTTTGTCACAAAATTAAAGAAAAACTACTCGTATTTTGAAAAAATTAAGTATGACCGTATTTAATTTATTTATTTATTTTTCAAAAAACAGAAACAGAATGGCACAGACTTTCCCGTATTAGTTTTCTATTTTCCTGGGTCTTCGCTAGCTATTCGGAATTGCCACATACTCTTTCTTGCCAGTTACCATCTATCATCGCCAAAAGTACATTTTTTTGTCATTTTCTTAATTTTTCGGTTTCCTATTGGTAGAACAGGAACATTAATTTTAGAATATTAAAGAACACAAAAACCTAGCCGTAAATGGCAATTT
This sequence comes from Acheta domesticus, assembly GCA_031308135.1. Taxonomy (NCBI): domain Eukaryota; kingdom Metazoa; phylum Arthropoda; class Insecta; order Orthoptera; family Gryllidae; genus Acheta; species Acheta domesticus. The sequence goes on from JAHLJT010002630.1 coordinate 45,927,303, forward strand.
TCTTTTAAAAATTATGTGCCGTTTAAGAGAAAATGTCGTTTTAGCACTACTAAAAATGCGAAATTTGAAGCTCATTTTCACAGAAAATTTTTGAGTTTTCAAAATACTTTATTTGAAGTTATTTGAAGCACTTACACTCACAAATATAATCATCTTTACAAATTGCGGATAATGTGCATATTAAAGATGTGAGAGATCTTTCAAAAAATTTACATTTATATAATTTTTGGAAAAAAAAAACAAAAAAACTCAAAATAAACTTCACGCTATACTAATGAGTGTAATTAGCACTATCTGTTACAAAAGTTTCAAGAAAAAAATTGCAGCCATATACGAGAAAATGACGTTTGAGCATTTCTGAAAATGCCGAAATTTGAGCTACTTTTCACAGAAAACGGTTATGTTTTCGAGAAACTTTACTTGACATTATTTAAAGCATATATACTCGTAAATATAATAATGTAAAAAAATCGCCGATAATGTAAATATTAACGACGTGAGAGACAAGTAAAAAAATTTACATTTTGGTAATTTTTGAAAAAACCAACCGATAGACCAAAATGGCTTTTATGTCATTGATAGAGTACATTTACCACTATCCCTACCAAAAGTTTAAAGAAAAAATTTGGAGCCGTTTTTGAGAAAATTTTGTTTTTGTAATTTTTTAAAATTGCACATATTGCACGCAATATTGCACGAAAACTACCAAAATTGTGAAAAACATTTACATGACCTTTATTAAAGAACTCAATATGCAGAACAAATTTTATTTGAAGAAAAAATCTCTATCTTCAATTTTGTAGTTGGAGAAAGACGCCGAAAAAAATTCAAACTTTCACAATTTTCGAAAATTCAGAGCTGTACGTGAAAATCGGACCTATGCCATGTTAAAAAGTGTATTTTCCTCTATTCGTACAAGAAATTTAAAGAAAAAATTTGGAGCCGTTTTTGAGAAAATCTTGAAAATCCCCGGGGGGGTTCATATAAAGTACCCCCAAATTTTAAAGAATCCTTTTCAAAATCACAAAGCTTCGACTAGAATCAGATCGACTGGGGAATATCAATTTTGAAGAAAATCGACCGAACGGTTTAGGTGCTAGCGTTGACCACAGACGGACAGACGGACGGAATGCCATCAATCGATTTTTAAGTATAAAGAAGCAACAAATCATGGATTTTGACCACACCACGAGATAGAGGATTTTTTTTTCTTAATTTAGCAACTGGTTTTATCCACTTATTCGTTTTCACGGCCCGGCAATTAATTTTTTTCCGCCGAAAATTGGCCATTTTTTCGCGCAGCATTACATAACTTTCCCTATACTACGTATATCACTCCGTGTATACGTACGTATACGGGAAAGTAAAAAGAGCAACATTTGAAAAACTAGTAAAAAGAATTTAGAAAATAATTATTTGAGAAAAATAAAAATTTGAAAAATGTTTGTTCCCGAGTTATAGAAAATTAATTTCAACGGTGAATGAACTGATTTGATTTTTCTGCATTGCTAACAAAATAGTAATGAACATCATTTCTACTCCTACCATTACAAGCAAAAAGAGTGCTCAACAAAACATGCGCACAGTGAAGCTACATTTACGTCCAGAAGCAAAACAAGGGGCCATCTCAGCATTTGCTCTATGGATCAGGGAAACTGGACAAAAACCTGATCGAGATGGGGGTCATTGACCCGGAAGCTGAAGTACATTACTTGTTACAGGCGTATTAAATATTTTTTTTAATTTATACAATACAAACGTAAACTAATTCATTATACATTATTGTTTTGTTAAAATAAACATTATTTTTGTTTTTGACGATCAATATAGTCTCTAATTGTATAGAAACAGTTTTGCAGCAGAAAAGATTTTACTTTTAACTTAAATTTGTGTACCGACTTTAATTGTTTAATGTCATCTGGCAATGCGTTGTAAAGTAATGTACATGTATTGTATGTTGATTTCTTGTACTGAGCTGTTGATACTGACACTTAATGCACGTGATTTCTACGGCGTGTGTTGTAATTATAAATATCAATATTGCATGAAAATATGTTCCCTCCGTTAAGTAGGTCATTTTTGACAAATATTACAGATTCGTAAATAAATAGACAAGGAATGGTAAGATTCCGAGCTCAGTGAAAAGAGGCTTGCAGGGATTAAATTCTGCTGAAAGTAAAGTAATTAAAAAACGGTGTAATCAAGCTTTAGATAGTAAGCAATTCGTAGCTTTTTTATTAACTCCGAAATATTATTGTGAAAATGCACAAAAATTGTCAGAAACAAAACAGGCATTCGAGTGTTTAAAAACGTCATACGGTGACTCTGGCGTGAAAATGACAAAAAAAAAAAGTTTGTGTCTACAATTAAAAACTGCGCCTTTTACTGGAAGTTCCAGTCTGGAACACTAATGAATGAAAAAATTATGGCAGAATTTGATCCTTTAAATTGGTGGAAATCATGCAATCAATTAAACAATATTTGACGGAAGAAGAGGTACAGATAATAATACAGCATTTAACTGCTGTTGTGTCATTAGCGAGTATTGCGAGTCTTTTGTACTTTTGGCTATGTACATTAAAAAACCAGAAATGCACTCGGCATACAAAAAAAGCTGCTAAATTGGTTTTTATCTACAGACAAATAAATGCTGAATATTTTTTTTATCCAGCATTTGATTGTAAATAAAAATGTCTATAGCTGGTAAATTAGTTTTTATTTCTTCTCCGAGTGAATTTCTGATTTTTATTAATCAATCATTAAAGTCTATTAGTATCTTCCTCTTCAAATTCTTTATTGTTTTTCGTTTCTTGTTTGTTCAATGTCTTGTATTTTGTTTTCTTTTCTAATCATTTATTACCTGTTTAATTAGATTAGATAATCCTGGAAACAAAATACATTTAACATTGTAGGAAGAAGCCATAGCATTAACTTGATAAGACAAACATATGTGAGAGAAGGGTGAATACTGGATTTCAAAATTGAAATTACACAATCTATTCTTAATTTTCAATTTTTATTAAAGTGAAAGTACAATTTTGAAATTTTGTGATAGGTTTTGTTCTTGTCAATTTGAATATGTGATTTCCAAGTGAGACGTGGGTCTAAATGTAATCCTAAATATTTAACGGGTATATTATTGTCATGCAAAGGAATATTGATATTGTTGATAATTAGGAAAGGAATTTTAGTTGGTCTACAATGAGTAAACATTTTTGTTTAATTTTTATTCAGTTTTATCAATATTCTTCAGGGTTGAGTTCATTATATATATTTTTAATACAATTTTGTAGTGTAGTGTATTATGTGCAATTTTGATATTACCAGTACCAAATAACGTTGTGCAAATCATTTTATTTTCTGAAGACTGTTCAATAATGTGAAAAATTATATAAGAAATGAAATATATTCTTGAAATGAAATAGTTTTAAATCTTTTTATATGATTTTTTTTACAAATATATTTTCAGATATTACAAATAATAATATTTATTTCTATTGTTGCTTTTTTTTTTAAAAAATCATGTGGTTTAAATCATATCATTTAAATCATAACAGCCTTAATTACAACTATTATTAAAATATTATAATTGATGCTTACCTTGTTAGATCTTATCAGTTGTCTTTACTTATTGTTGTGCTACAAATTTTAACCCTCCAGTACACATGCTACAATTGCAGTGGTAATTGATAATAGGCAAAGTAATAAAGTAAAGACGATTAGCCCTTCTTGCAAAAAATTATATAAAATGTTAAAAAGCCATGTATGTAAAAAATGTAATTTAATTGCATTTTTTTAAATTCCCCATAGAAATTCAGAAATTGGGACCAGGAAGATTACCTCGAGTGAAGTCATTTAAGATTGTATAAGGCATTACAATGTATGAAATTTTTGTTTGGACATGTGAATGTGACTGACAAAGAAATACATAAAACTGATTTAAATCCTGATTTAAAACTTCTTCAAAAAAACGTAGTGCTGCTATAGAATGGCACAGACTTTCCTGTATTAGCTTTCTACTTCTTTTGGTCTCGTCTAGCTATTCAGACTTGTCACACATTCTTGCCAGCTGCCATCTATATCCGCCCAAAGTACATTTTTTTTTACCTTTTCTCAGTGTTTTCCCTTTCCTAATAACAGAACAAAAATATTATTTTAATGTTATTAAAGAACAGTAAAACCTAGTCCTAAATGGCAATTTTCTTTCAAAAAGTTTGAGCCGTTTTAAGAAAATGGCGTTTTCGCGCAACTGTCAATTCGAAATTTGAAGCTCTTTTTTACAGATAATTTTTGAGTTTTCGAAAAACGTCCTTTGCAGTCATTTCAGTGCATACACTCACAAATACAATAATGCTCACAAATTGCTAGAATTGTCTATGTTAACGGTATAAGAGACCTTTCAAAATAATTTCATTTGTGTAATTTTTTATGTAATGCAAAATATTTGGGTTTCAAAAACATTACATTTGTGTAACATATGTGTTAAAGAGTGTAATTATCGAAAAGTTTGAAGAAAAAAATTTGGAGCCATTAATGAGAAAATGGCGTTTGAGCGTTTCTGAAAAAGCGGAATTTTGAGCTTGTTTTTATAGAAAACGGTTGAGTTTTCGAGAAACTTTACTTGACATTATTTAAAGCACGTGAACTCATAAATGTAATAATGTGAACCAATCGCCGCCAACGTAAATATTAATGACGTGAGAGACACGTATTTTTGTTTGTTTTTTTGTTTTTTGAAAAAACAAAAGAATAGAACAAAATGGTGTTTATGTCATCTCATTGAGCCAATTAGGCACTGTCCTTTCCAAAACTTTAAAGAGAAAAATTGAAGCCGTTTTTGAGAAAGTCCTGATTTTGTAATTTTTTTAAATTGCAAATATTTCGCGCAATATTACCAGGAAACTAATAAAATTTTGAAGAAAATGTACATCACCTCAATGAAAGTATTCACTTTGGAGAACAAATTTCATTTGGAGGAAAATCATTATCTTCAATTTTGTAGTTGTAGGAAGCCGCCGAAAAAATTCAAAAGTTTGGAATTTTCGAAAATTCAGAGTTAACCGTTAAAATCGGACCTACGCCACCGTAATAAGCGTATTTTACTCAGTTCTTATAAGAATTTTTTTTAAAATATGGAGCCGTTTGAGAAAATTTTGAAAATGTCTGGAAGACTTCATGTAAAGTGCGCCAAAATTAGAAGAATGTTTTTCAAAATCACGGCGCCTCTATTGGAAGCAGATCGACCGGGGAATATTCATTTTGGCAGAAATCGTACTTATGGTTTAGGCGTTAGTGTTGTTCACGGACGGGCGTTTTGAAAAGAACCATTTTTTCGGTATCAGGGGACCCTAAAACGTGTATTTTCGTTGAAATCTCAAAATCGATTTTCCGCAGCATTTCGTAACTTTCCCTGTACTACGTATATACGTACGTATAGGGAAAGTAAAAACGACCAAAAACATGTAATCCCTGTCGGCTGATAAACCCCTTCAGTCCTTCACCCTCTCCCTCTCTTAGGCCCGCAACACACTACACCGAGGAATGCGTTTCCAGAAATGTGCGACGAGAAATATGGAAAGAGACCGGCGAGGTTGCGTCCACACACTCAAAGAGGTTATTCGATGTCTCGAAATGCCTTTATGTGCCACAAGCCGAGAGTGATGGCAGCAGTTTTAGCTGAGATCATCTGCGAGTCCCATTTCTTGTTTTATTAAATGCTCTTATGTAATTTTAACTCGTGAAATTCTTGTTTTGTTACAATAATCTTAAACCATTTGTTTAACGAGTTCGAATTACCTTGAGAGAAACACACTACTGCATTGCATACAATTCATTATTTAATGTAAAAAACAGGAAATCGTGTGACGTATAAGGGAGAAGTAATACGTCAGCAAATTTTCTTAAGCTACATAATCTCTACCCCACTCTGGGTTACTGTATTTGTTGGTTGAATAATGAATAGATGAGTGATCAAATAATTAGTAATAAAATTCTTAATTAATACATTCATTCATAAATACCAATTAAGAAAAGTAATAAATGAATTCAATTCTTTCATAATACATTTTCAAGTTTCTTGCTTCAAATTTTTATTTTTATATTATTCATTATGAGCGGGTTTCATACAAATAAGAATATCTTCCATACAAGTTTTTTCTTATTTCCGTTTTAACAGAAAATTCAAGAAAACGCTTTTGCTCTGGCTCAACAGCTGATTCCTGTCAGGGGCAAAGTTAAGAAAATTGCAGTATATGATCGCGACCGTATCCAAGCGTTGGCACTGGTTTCCCGCCGTACGCCAAGTTTTGATCACCGTTGGGCCCATTCCCGCCTGCTGTCAATGTGCAAGGGATTTATACCAAATACTATAGAGATAATACAGGACAGTTCTCCGTTCCTCCACGCAACCGATTGAAACAAGTTCCCACTAGCGCTTCTAGTGTCAGAACTTGGTAATTTAGCGCCAAATAGAAAAGTCAATGTGATTCTTACGGAAGAAACAAATATTTTTAAATCTACCTAACGAAATAAGTCTTATTTTTGTCTACTCACTCTGTGATTTAATTATATTGAAGGGCTCAAATTACGGAAAATTATAATGTACAGTGTGTTATAATATAATGGACATGAGAACATTTAATGAACATATAATGAACATTTTTTCCAAGAATAAAGTTGTTACTAATGTAAGATTTTTCTTGCCTAAACACTTCCACTGATACATTTGGCCTTTTTTCCATTTGCTTCCTTGAAAAAGCACTGTATCAATACTGTAGTGGCACCGAATTAATTACGGCTGCAAACACGAGAATTGCTCCACGAAGCACGACAGAGAAATCGGTGGCGGCGCCAGGATTCTGTCCGAGCTCCCGCTGACCACCCCCCTTTAGACACGTACAGATGTTCGAGACGCCAGGGAGCTGCACGTGCGCCCGCGCCTGCCCCCGGTACTTTTCCGCGGCACCCCTCGCCCACCTCCTCCCTTGAGATTCTCAGTTTCTTCCCCGGGCCATTAATTACTACCCCTGTTTGACATACAATTGAAGTGAGAGGGAACGAGTGTAAGTTTCTCTCAGTTCTCGGCTCAAAAACCTCCGATGATTGAACGAAATTATTTTGCGACGCACTAACCTTTCGCCAATTGCCGACGGACTTAAACAGAATTCTCGAAAGTTCTAGAACATTTTGGATGAATTTGGTGGGGGAAGGGAGGCTCGAAGGACATCGCGAAGACAGCGTCGAGAGAGAACGTAGGAGGCAGTCAGAAAGGCCGGTCGTGGTCACTGCGGCGTCCGGCGCCGGAGAGATAAGTTTTTCTCAGTGTTGGACTTGTGAGAAAGCTTAAATTCATTAGGGGGAATATGTGCGCGGCTTTCAAATAGCCGTAGATCGTGAATTTTGAGACGCCTCATTTATAATCAGAATCGCGGAGGGAAAGTGACTGACGCGTGCTCGTGCCTGAGCGTATTATAGTGAAGTAATTAGATCACTTACGAACTTGCCGCGATCTTCAAAGTGCAGAGCAGTGGACTGAAGGTGTTGAGACCATTGTGTCATCTGGTGATTAGTAGCTGTGCGTGAACGGCGCTGTGTATTTGGTCGGCACTCAAGAGCCCGGCACACGCTACCTGCTTCGACCTGCCCGCCGCCCGCTCTTCCCCTCCGAGCGGCGCCCTCAGTGTGCGCGCCAAACCCGGCGCCCTCCCCGCCAGCTGGCAGCCGAGGTCGTTCAACCCGCTGGTTGGTTTTGTAAGTCGCTCCGCTAAGGCGGAATTACGCCCTTCAGGCGCGTCCGTGGTCAAAAGTGATGAACAGTTGAGAGAACAATTTGCATTGCCTTTTGACCAGGCGGAGAAGCTAAGATTCCCGGCCGCGCTTGGCCATCAAGAAGGAATCAGCGTATAAGTTTGTCAAATTTATTGTACTAGTGTTACTTTTCAATTTGTTTTGTGTGCATGTAATTTTGGAATTGGGGAAAAGGAGAGCATGCTCGCCGACATGAGTGGTATTATCATGACCTTTTTTTTTCTTTTCTTTGCTGAATAAATGCCACTTGTTTTGTTAAGCTGATTACAAGTCTCTCATTTCGTACCGGCCACCGACTTCCACCACCATCACCACTTTAGGCACGCCCTTCTACCCACTGAGCTAACCGGCAGCCAAGTCTTCCGCGCCCAACAGGAGACGAGTTTGCAATCCGCGCGACAACTGGGACGAGGTTGTCGCAATACATTGATACCTCTGCTTTCATACAGATTAGTACACCCCTTACATAAAATATCCTCCAAGTGAATATTAATGATTTGTATTAATTACTTTTTTACGACAAGTTTACTTTGACGTAAACAATTTAAAATGTGTCTATTGAAAACATATTCAGTTTTAAAAAACAAACTAATAGTGAATTCATTAGGGTAGAAAAGCGTGGCATTCACATTCTGTTTAGTCAGAATATGCGAGTTTCTTAATTTATGCATTTCATCCAAATTCTATAAAGCATTTCTTCAACCATCATGTGGCACGGTACTACACAACCAGCCACATACATAGGACTCAGCATTTTCGGTAGATTTTAAGAACAGGGTTCGGCTCCTATTGACGCGCACGATTCGGTTCCGAACGAGTCACTCGCGGCGCCGCCACAGTGTGCACACGGCCACGTGGCCAACGCACTTTCGTGTGGAATCGTGACGCTTCGCTACCCGTGTCCAAGTTGAGGACGAGGCTCGGGCCTTCGGCCCTCGCGTTAACAAAAAACATCCTCGAGTCTGTCCAACGCATAATTACCAACGCATTTTATGCATTTAACATTATGCATGCAACGCATTTTATGCATTTAACCATTGTAATTCTCCATTACACATTCGCACCACACCGCACAATGCACAATGCAAGCAGTGCTCCCTGAGTGATCCGTTCTCGTGGTCCGCGCGAGTGAACCATGCGCAAGTGAATCGTGCGCCGTTGTTTTAGTGAGCCGAACCCTGTCCTTAAAATCAGCCGCATTTTCCTGTACTAAACTTGTAGGAATATTTACAGTGTTATCCATTTCTGCAATGTTCGTTACACATCATTCAATTGGGAATGGGAATGTGCAAGTATACTTCGTTTTTTCTTTCTTGGCGGACGGGGGGTGTCAATAAAATGAAATATCTCACGATATTTTCCGTCGTTCTCCGTTGTGCCGCAAGGAGTCGCATAATCGCCACCACTACTCGATACAATCGCGATTGACCCCTAGCAGAACAACTGAGAACGACGCGAAATACCGTGAGATATTAAATTTTATTGACACCCCCCTGTGCCAAGAAAGATAAACCGAAGTATAGTCTCCCATTTAAGTTATGTTATAGTTTTAATGCATTTTATTATAAAGAGACATCAAATTGTATAAACTAGCTTCATTCATGTTCAAGATTCTTTCAATTTTTACTTGTTTTTATCACGAGGAAATGTGAAGAACGAACGCGAGTTCGACTGTATTTTATAATAAAAGAGCAACCCAGCAGCTGGAGAACATCTATCATCAAATTAATTTTCAAAGGGAAAGGAAATGCATAATCCCCTGACTCGTACAGAGGAATAGCCCCGAGTAACACCATCGCCAAAGGTTTCACAAAAATAATCACTAAAAGAATGACTAAAGAACTTGACCACCTAATACCAGAAGAACAATTTGGATTCCGGAAAGGAAGATCAACACTACAAGCCATCTCCATTCTGCAAGCAGACATACAAGATGCCCTCAGGACACCTGAAGGAAAACTTTATACTGCATTCATCGATTACAGCAAGGCATTTGACTCCATAGTTCGCGAAAATATAAAAGGAAAACTGGAAGAAATGCTTGGACCAGAAAATTATCTCGCAACCACCACAATAAACATGCTAAAACACAACACCATAACCATAGACAATAACATTGAAAGATCTAAAGCAGTCACTCAAACTAGCGGGGTACTACAAGGAGACCCCCTGAGCCCCCTATTGTACAACATCGCAACAGCTGATATAATACAAGCGGTAACCACAGAGCACTAAAGCAGTTTGTCTATGGCGGTAACCACAGAAAGTACCATAGCATACCTCTATGCTGACGACATGGCCTTATCCTCCAAAAACCACGAAGATCTACAAAATAGCTTAAACAATCTCGCAACATGGGCCGAGGAAAACGGACTGAAAATCAACATCAGCAAAAGCGCACTAATGATCTTCAGAAGAGGGGGAAAGGTAGCGGAGAAAGAAAACCTTAAGATTGGATCCGAAAATCTCGCAGTAGTTAATGACTACAAATATTTAGGAATTACCATGCAAACATCAGGAACCACCTTCAACAAGCATGTAAAACAAAAAGCAATCGCCGCCATAGCTGCAATGAGAGACGTCAGACAAATTAGAGAAATATCCCTACAAACGGCAATGAAAATTTTCAAAACAAAGATAATACCTATATTAACATATGGAATCCACATAATAGGAGAATACCTGAAACTAAGAGATCTAAAAGTACTAGAAAAATCAAGGCACTGTACCTGAAGAAAGTACTAGGCGTATCAAAATACACACCATCCAGATACGTGTATCTACTAACCAGAGAGCCCTTCCTAATTGAGGACCTAAGATATAATCTACTGCTACCATCTACCACAGCATACAACAAACTGCTAGCGGAAAGACAACAGAAGAGAGAAGAGGTGGAAGAACTTTTCTACTGCACGAGTGCCATGATTGACAGGAGTTGGACAAAACCAAACCAGGAAATGAGAAGTGTAGTAAACAGATTAGCGGTGCATGGATTCCACCATTAACTCTGCAAGACAACCACATATCACACCGCCAGTGATCTATGCGTGTGCAAACTGTGCAACGAAAAGGGTACCAAGTATCATGTGCTTTCATGCAAGGAAAACAAGAAAACAATTACGGAGCTCAGCTCCGAAGACTGAACTGTAAACTCCATGCACACTTGTGCGCATTTATTAATCTATACTAATATATAAAGACAGAACTGCACTGACTTACAGCGCGATAATCTCTGAATCTACTGAACCAATACTGATAAAACTTTTGTATTAGCTTCCTTTAAAGGTCTGGAGTAACACAGGCTATGATTTACAATCGCAAACCTTACTATATTCACAAAATAATTACTTTTCCGGACATTTTTCGCCTGGCTTTACATCACAGATTCAATAGTGGATCAATGTCAATAGTTTAGCTGCGCGCCACCAGAGGAAGAGGTCTGAGATCTTCTACTGTTTTCATCAATGTAAAGGATTGTGTATTGAGAGGACTGTTTGTTTATTTTTCACAGTTGTCTAACCCTAAATATTTGTTTTAGTGTAATAGTAATAGATTTTTCGCTTTATTTAGAAAAGTAACTTGAATATTGATTTTAATTGCGTGTAGACGTGAGTGCATTAAGTGTACAAGAGACTAAATGTTTGGAAGATATCATTTTCTGATGAATGTGGTTAACATTGCCGTAAAAAGGGTATATATGCACATATGTTTAATTATAGTGAATTAAGCATAATTATTACGTATTTGTAGGTTAGGCGAACGACAATGCAATTTACGTGTTATTCTAAAACTGATGGAAGGATGCATGCTTCAGAGAAGTGTTTTAATATAGTAGAAAATGGGATAGTAGATAGTACCTTTGGGTGCTGAAGGAGCGGTTAAATTGATGACAGTTCGGCATTAATACAGATTTTAGTAAAACGGCAGTACAATTAAAGTAAAATAGTATTGGTGAATGGGTATTTGGAGGAATGTAATGTGTGACAACGCTGATTTTGAAGGTTGTTATTTTAAATAAGAGAAAAAGTGTTGTCAAGCCGGGATTCACTGTGATCTCGGATTTTTTGAGATATTATAATCGCATAAGTGGTTAGTGGCTCCTTTTGGTCAGCCACAATTTATCAAGGATTCTAAAATAAGTACTAGAATCCAATTAAAATTACTTTAATTATTTCTAACCGTCGATTGATGTGGCAAGATCAATTTCAAACTTTTCTATATAAACACGCGAGAAGAAAAAATATGAAAAAGAGTAAGATTTATAATATGTCAAGTTATTGTAAGTTTTGGTATATAATACATAAAATTCCACAAACAGAATAACGTAAGTACATGCATTTAGTTTTTTACTTTAGATTTGTTTATTGTTTTCAGTTATAAAGAAAAAGGAGTTTGGGAGCCGGAACCCCAATAGGACTAAAATTTAAATATTTTTTAGTGAGAAGTGCTGTAGTGTGTAGAAGGTTTTTTCCAAATTGGAGCAAAACAGAGAGGCGTGATAGCGTGGAGGGAATATACGGTAGAATAGATAGGAGTAGGCGCTGCCACAGGGCAAGAATAGATCGAATTTCACTTTCTGTTTAATACAAAATTATGATAAATACCCCAGCAATGCGGGGTTCTTCATAAGCTAGAAAAATTATTATACAGAAAATTAATCTAATATATAAAAATTAATGTTTGTTGGTTCGTGCTTAATGCGTTGCCGCAGCAGCATCCAATTGCAATCAAAATGTGTCAACATATTGCTTGCACTTGCGGGAAGAACACAGGCATAGTATAATTATTGTAACTCCACTAGATTGCGCTAGAGCACATGATAGCGTTTCAGTTAAATGCAATTCCCAATCCACGTGAGATTCATTGTTGCTGGGCGTTGCCGTGTGCTGTGGGGCAAGGTCGAGGAGAACACAAGGAGCAGGCGGTGCAAGTTGATGACAGGAAAGTGAAAAAGAGACAGGGAAGAGAGGGAGATGAAAAATAAGAGATAAGGAAATAGAGAAAGAAAGGGAAAATAATTAAAGGAAAAAATAGAAAAGGAAATAGAGAAAGAAAGGGAAATAGAGAGAGGAAAAATAAAGAGAGGGAAAATAGGGAGAGGGGGAATGAGAGAGCGGGAAAAGAGTCAGAGTGGGGGAAGAAGAGACGGATAAAAGAGACACAGAGGGGGAAAAGAAACAGATGGAAAAGAGAGAGAGTGGGGAAAATGAGAGAGGAGGAAAAAGAGAGGGGAAAGAGAGGAGGGAGAGGAATATTCCCTCAATTATTTCTTCTGCGGCAGCAACGCGCCGGGTACCTGCTAGTTATTATTATAATAAAAGAGCAAAATACTAAAGAATTTTTCCTGCCATACGTAGAAGGATGTAAAGAATAGTATTGTAATATTAGTTTTCCAGAAATCGACCAGAAAGACAATCAATTGAAAAGAAATCAAGCTGAAAACGAAAACCAACAAATGACTGCAAGCACTGACCTGGCGTATGCGTTTTTACCAGGTTCTGCCACTAGATCGAGCGTGCATCAGTGTTTCTCGATATATCGCGAAGTGTTCTGTATCCTCTGTATAGTATTTGTTTATACTCTGTGCTGCAAGCTGCAAGCATGGTGCGCACCAGGGGCGTGAAACTTAGATAGGAAAACGGGGTAATGATTTTTGCGCCATCTATCCTATCGTTGTAGCGAGCGAACTAAACGTGTGACGTCACAGAATTCAAAAGCTGCCGGTGGCAATGTAGGCGGTGGCTTTGATTCGTTGTATGGTTACGTGCTGCTCAGTGCTATTCCAGGCGACATTTTTCAGCTTTTTGTTAGTATTTAGAATGTCATGCCTTTTAAATAGAGTGAATCGTGCCACGACATTTATTTGCCGTGTCTAAAACTTCATTTTTGACTTTTTGGAAGATTTTAAGAAGACTGGAGGTAGGCAATACATCGCTTGGATTTTCGCCCATCCAGCAGTGGAGGTATTTATAATTAATTTTCAAATCTTATTGCATAATTGTAATTGATTATTTAATTTGTGAGCATTTCTACCGTGCAAAATAGTCTTGAAAATCCTTAAATCCATATAGTATAACCTAACCTAAGTAGATGTGTCATTTATTCTGTACTATTGGTTTACAAGTGTTTTAATTATATTATTTCCAACTGATCACTTCGCATGGTATTGGACAAGTTTTATATTAATCCATTGTTTGCATTGCCCAGTTATTTAAAATGTCACATTTTCAAATGAGACATACAGTTTTTACTGTTTTTTTACCAAATAAATAGAAATAAATAAATGTACATCATTCATTATTGTTTGCATTTCTAGAATAGGTACACTCTCATTAGTTTATGACAAAATGTAATTAATTTAATTTGCTTAGGTGTACGAGTTAAGTTTCCATTCTGGAGGTGATATTCGAGTTGCAGTATGATGTGATGGCAAGATATAAAAAAAATTTGACTTCACCAACGCTAGAAGATGGAACTTCACCAACAGTGTTTCCTACAAGCCCTACGCTGTTTTCAAAGAACATTCCAAAAAAATCCTATTACTAAGTGTGCCAGTGTAAAATTTTTCCCCCTTGAAGCTGCAAGTGGTGCGAGTCTGAATGATATTATAGACAAATATATTATTTTGGTAACTTATAAATCAATTAATATTTGCCTTGTTTAGAAAAACTTGATTAACAAGTACTGGAAATGTATTAAATAAATAATGAAACCAATTTAGAGTTTGTGAACAATTAAGAAAACGTTGGTTTCAGAATGTGTAATTAAAGAACTGAGTGTAATAAATATTGTATTCTCATTATCTAAAGTTTATTTTGCAAATTTATAAATATTACGGGCACTGTCCAAATTGGGGAAAATATTTTTGTATATTTCAACTTCAGTGTTACAAGAGGTTAATATGATGATTTTTTAATTAAATGTAGCCAAATTTAATTGGTAAATGAATCATCTGAATAAATCCTGTATCAATAATATTATTGTTAGTTACAGGAAAAATCTATTCGAATTTTACTGAATATACTGTCAAAAGTAAGTCGCAATTCAGTATTGTTCTGCTTATTTGTTGATTTCAATGATAGTTTATGTGTCAACATGGTGTAAATTGACGCGCTCAGATGTGCAGTAACCAATCAGATTGCTATAGAAAATGAAAAATCTCATATTGTAGCCTTAACAGAAAAAAATGGTGCAATTTTTTAAAAAGGAAAAACATATGAATAACTCTACAGTTGATAAAAAGAATGAATTATAATTTAAATTTTGGAATGATTCTTTACAAGTCTTGCAGTTGAATGTTTTTAAAAATTACTTTGCCATACAATCAGGTGAATTGATTCCAAAAATGCTTTTTTTGGGGTTGGAATTTCAGGGATCATCTCAGGCATCTCTACTTCATATGTTCCTGTTTCATGTGTTTGTTCATATGGCTGGGAAAAATTTTTTTTTAAGTAAACAGCAAGTTTCCTTCTGTTTTGTCACAATTCTCAATAAGTTTGGCATGGTTCATGTTATTAAATATAAATGTCCTGTGTGAATTAAAAAGTTATTGAGGAGCGGAGTTCAAATTAGATCCATTGTAATTTCCAATATAGCAAAAATAATTTCTTAGGGGCCCTAATTCACATTCCTGCTTCTAAAGCGGCTGACTCCAAATTTGGTTAATTTATGTCTTAATGAGAGGAAACCATCAATTGTGAAGATCCAATTCCATAAGGATGGAACTTTTTCCTCTGTTGGGTTCACAAATCTCATTTGTTAATATCTTTTGCTTTCATGTTAAAAGGCTTGTGAGGGCTACTATTTGATCCAACAGATGATGCATTGAGACCTTCCGCTTTCCCATTGCATGAATTGAATAAATTGTTTAAAAAATTTAAAACCTCTGCTGTTGAAAGATCATCTTTATTAGGAATTTTTAAAGTGCCAGATGGAGTTTCAAATTCAACTACAAAAAAAAGTGGTAATTGTACACATCCTAAAATATTTTTACACAATTTTTATATATATATGTACCATGCAAACACAAGCGCTTAAAAAATATTGGACCCTCTGTTCTTGACTTGCATGAAATTGCATCTTAACTTTTGCTTGTAGCTCCATACAACATTAAACTTCATTCAAGTGTTTGTGGGATGTGATCCAATAAATTTAAGAGTAGAATTCGAGAATAATTAATAAATGTGAAATTGAAAATGAATAAGAATCCTGCGTATGAAATTAAATTGAAATTGTGAAAGCAAATAAATATTTAAATTTATATTTACCATCTGTTCGAGATATAAATTCCATGTATGCCAACACTGATTCCCTAAAAACCTGTGTGGTATATTTAACTCATTTTTTTCATTTTGTTGCTTACATACGTTGAGACAATTTCCTCATGACCTTATTAATTTTGTTTACATATGGAACAAGGTAATAGACTTTTCCTATGATGTGCCATGAAGCTAATTTAGTTTCCTTCAAATTTCCTACGTCTATTTCCAAAGTTTTAGTTACAAGGTTATTGTGAATTCCTTTCAGCACATTAAACAGGTGAATTATTTCTGTTTTGTCAATGAGGTAAGTTAATCCTAAAAATAATTATTTTCTGAAGATTATATAAATATAAAACATTTATATAAAATATAATACTAAAAATAATGTGAAAATATTAATGTAGATATCAATATAAATTTCACACAGTAAAACAATTGTAAAATCTGTTAATGAATCAGTTGTGTTTGTTGTAATAATGATATTACAAAAATTCTGAAGAAAAGATGAATAAATTTCAAATTTAAACATCATTCATGTTATTTTTTTTTTCATTGAACACAGATTATTTAAAAAATCCACAAAAACGCATAGAAAAATCAGAAATGTGACCATATAAACATTTGAATATACAAACAAAATATTTACTTTGAGCATTGTTAGCTTTTATTCTGTTTTCTAGTTTTTTCTAACACAGAATTAACAACTTTCACAATTCACGATCCCTAATTGCACTGTTGTGGAAAAAGAACTTAATATAATGTTAGAAAACATTTTTTTTGTGCTCTTTCATAATGAGCAATTAATTGCAAAAGTAGGATATGTAATGAAAGTTATTTTTACATCAATTATTTTAAAGAATTGTGTAATAAAAGTTAAATGACATTTACCAACAATATTAAAACCACCATCTGTAACCTCTAACGCATACATAATAGTAGCTGGGGTGTTGATGTTTGGTTACAACTGAAACTAAATGAAATGGGAATTTTCTATCATTTTTTACAAGTTTTTCATCTATGTATTCGTGTCAAATATTCATTAAAAATTGTTATATGTAAACAAGAAATTATTTAATGGTCTACAGATCCCAATTCATTGCGGAGATTGTAAATTTTCTACTATAGAAAATATCCCCTCCTTAGAAGTGAGGTTCTGTCTCACCAATCGTATCCAGGTGTGCTTATTTGATTAATTTCATTCGTACATAAAATTTTATTAATTTTTTAAATATTAAAAACATATTTTACCAATTAAATCTTCGCGATTTGTTTTTCAACCATCGTTCTGGCCTAAGTTTATTTTTCGGGAATTTGTGATACGGCAACCAAGAGGTTAAATAATAATTATTTGTAGTAAAACGTAAGAAAAGCAGATAATACCCATGGATATTCCCTACACTCACCATAATCTGCATTCGCCCACCTTTACTCAAAATGCGCGCGAAAACGCCACAGCAGCGCTATCTTTGCTATCGTTGTGACCGAGGAACTAAAACTTTGTCCCCCGCTTTTTAACATTGAGTGAACCAGCCCTGGTGCGCACTTCGTGATGTGGACCATGCGGACGTTGGAAATATGCAAGCATGGTGCGGATCTTCGAGCATGTAATACTTGCATTATTTGCTCGAAAGTGCGGATGCAGAGGGAATAGTTCCCAGGTGCTGTTTTCTCATTTGAGGTTATTTACCTCGCTTGATTGCCGGAAGAATATTTATTAAGACCGGTGTAAATGCGGCGGTCGTCCAGGACAATAGTGAGAATTAAACGTTTGCTCTACGTTCCTGTGTCTGTTTTATTTTCAAACAAGCTGAAGAGGTGAGTTATTGAAGTTCGAGAAATCATGTGTTAAAGATACGAAATTCTATTTGTTATAGAATTATGATTTTGGTTTTGGAGTTAATTGACTAAGGCTTCTTTCGGAATCGTAACGTGCTAGTCCTGTCTTGTTACTAATTTTCGCGATACTCTAACGGCCAGTTTGATTGGTATTTGTATTTACACGGAAGGGAAGATGTGACTTCTGTACTATGTAACTTGACCCTTCACAATCTTTTGGATACGCATTTTAAAATGAAGTAGAAATTGGTTGTACAATCATGGAAGATGAACAACGTAATATTTTCACCACTTCGTATGGATAAAGTTTAGTGAATTAGACTTCAAAAAGGAAATTGCTTTTCATGTTTCAGTGCCTTCTATAATTGAAATGATTTTAATTACCCTTCAATATGCATTGTTTTGTTTTTAGGGTTCCAGACATGGAAACGTATGGAGTCTTTTCCTGCTCTGCTGTTCATCACCTCTATGCTGCCTGGATATGTGACTCAACTAGAGCAGAAAATAGTAAACATCATTTGGCGTGAGAGTCAGTGAGTGATGAAATATCAATAAGTTGTTTAGCGTCTACTTTTCATCTATTGTATGTGAAGAGAAGCTGTTTTTTTTTTTTTTTTTTTTTTGTGGGTTAGTACGTTAATGATTGTGTGATTGTAATGGCATACAAAAAATACCCCAAGATTCCATCATCTTAGACTTTCAAACCAAATTGTGGTCTTGGAAGTAAACTACAGAAAGTGTTTATTATGGAGGATCATGTTTTTGTTTAAATGTGCTTCAAGTTTAAATATGTTCCCTTCAGGTGTATAGAAGTTGAATCACTTAGATTAAGTTGATTGTAAGTGGTAAGCAAAGTTCAGAATGTTCTATTGATACCTATGATAAAGAGGTTTGCTATGTTTGCTCATGGAGGGGATTGCATTAAAGTGTGCTATTATAAGTTATCAGAGTTTTCGCCTTCAAAAAAATTGAAATTGAATGTCGGTATATTGTATGTTTTGCTTCTTAATGTTTGATTGAATTTGTCATAGAGCTTCCATGGAATATATGAATGGCTAAATTTATAATTATACTTGAGAAAAAATTACTTAAGCATTGACAATTGCTTAAAATTATTGGGCACTACTAGGGTTCTGTTTATTATAGTTTTAACTTAGAACTTACAATGAGTACCTTCTTCAGTGATCAGAACAAAGGCATTTGCAGGAGCAATTTTCTAGAGGCGTTGTCTGAGAGTATACACACTCAATATTCCATACCAAGAGCATCCAGTTTGAGTTGTACGCTTGTTGAAATCAGTTAGTTGAGGAACCTTGCCATGGATTATCCACATCTCTAATATACTTTCTTAATAAAGTACAAATTTGTGGTCACGGCATTAAAATTCTTAAGTCAAAAATCTTAGTTTGGAGAAAACCAGGGTTATGTTATTGAGCCAACGCTTTTTTGTCGTTAACGATACAACATTTGAATTCGCTTGTTTTACTAAAATAAAATATAAATACTTAACTAGTAGTTTCAATACTTCACCCAATTTTGTAAAATTGACTTAAGAACTTTTACCCTGTGACCACAGAAATGATGTATTATGTATAGCAGTCAAAATATTTTCCAAAGT
The DNA here is from genome assembly GCA_031308135.1 of Acheta domesticus. NCBI lineage: Eukaryota > Metazoa > Arthropoda > Insecta > Orthoptera > Gryllidae > Acheta > Acheta domesticus. The sequence goes on from JAHLJT010002630.1 coordinate 45,946,824, forward strand.
CATTGGTTTTCCAAAATGGGAGAGAGTGCTTTGTGTAAACAATCTAAAGTCAAGCGGTAGCGGAATGAAGAAGCAGGGGACTTCTCATAATGTTAACTCATTTGTGAATATAATTTGGTCACTACTTTCTAGTGCCTACTGCAAATTAAGCCTAAAATATTGTTTTTTACTGCAGGTGGCAATAAGATAAGATGTTCAGTAATAGGCAATTGAGATTTAAGATATTTCCTTGTGAATCGAATGCATTAAAATATGGGTAATTGCTTTGATATTACTACATTGAACTTCAATAGATATGTTCTTATATCCGTATATCTTTGGCCCACTCTTTGCTTATAGACAGTTGCATTACAAAAAGAAATTAAAAACTAGTTATGAACACAGTCAGTTTATTCAACTTCAACTGTGTATTAAAATCAGAACAAAGTTAACTACAAATCATTAACACTAAAATGTAATGTCAAATTTGGGCGGTGTTTTTCTCTTTTTTCATCCTTTTGCACTACATGTTTCAAGCTGTCAAGGCTCTTAATCAGGCGCTTTGCGTTATTAGAATTTAAAATAATCAAGACATTAAGAATTAAAACCAAAACAATTAATATTTGGTTTAGAATGACAAATTAACTAAAACTACTGCAAGCAACTTCAATAGGTATGTTTTGAATATATCATGACTTACGCAAGGCATGTAGATGTAAAAGGGACGTTACCCACTTTTAAAAACATTGCTGAAACAAAGAAAAATTTATAATTCCTCATAGTTGAAGACATCCTGAATTTGTTTATTAACCCATCAACATGTAATGAAAAACACATGTGTACATTTTGCAGTTACAAAAATGAAAAGTTAATGGAAAACATGAATAAAAAATTCACTCAAAGCAAAAGAATGGATAGCATATCTTTTGAAAGGAAATAATGGATAATGTGCATTTTGATAAATATGTTTTATTACTAAAATTAAAGTTTTTGTTTTAAAACTGAATGCAAATTTTAGCAGAAACTACCAAATATTTAAAAGTGCAGTATCTTCAGTGGATTTGCATGTAGTGTCATTGTGGTTCATCTTGATCTACATGCGTATCTAATTTATTTATTAGCAGACATGTTCATATATACATGAATTTAATACTTATAACTAATATTTCAATAATTCAGTATATTGACAACGCATAGGTGATAGCTCCTGGTGTGGATAATGCTTACTCACATTCTTCATTTAAATAATATAACATACTATGAATAATATACCATTTGTGAAATGATAAAATCTAGTTTATAAGTTTCAAGAGAAAATTATAAACTAGTTTTTTCATTTCATTACAAAATGTGGAGTATACAGGCTCCCAAATATGTCAAGATAATTTCCGATTGTACAAAATCGCTTAATCAGTTTGTGGTTAGTGTATGATGTTCTATATAAACACAGGAAGAAAATATCGTTAGTCGTGAAAGAAGTAGGGGCTCTAACCCTAAACTTTCCAGCAAAAGACGACAATTAATACTACCTCTAATTAACTTGAACAAAAACATGAAATCATAGTAACCTCTCAATGAGGAGAGAGAAGGAATATTTAATGATGTTGATATTATTCCATATTCATGGTCAACAAATGGATCTGGGAAATTTAACTGGGTTGCAATGATTTTAAAAAATCTTGAATTTTGAATATAGGGGACTAGATAACTGAGGGGAAAAGTGTAGAATAAATTCCTTGATGGTAGCAGAAATCTTGTGGTTCTCCAGGATTTCCTAACTCAAATTTAACTTCTTGTCGTTATGCCAATTTGCTCTATAATGCTTAGGGAAAAGACTATCAACATTTTCCTTTTTGGTTTTCTGATGCTGTTGCCTTTGGTGATCACAGGAAGTAAGTACATGATCACTGAAAATTTTAATTGTCTTGCAAACAGATTCTGGAATCCTCATCTTCGATCTGTAGAACTCTTCTCCTTTATCACGTTTCCCTTTATTCCTTTCTTGTAAAATTGGATTGGGTTTGCTAAGCCAGTAGGGTATAGTACTAGATCTGCATTATTCTAGAGTTTTCTTTAATATACATCTTTATAAAGTACATCATCCCAATTTTGAAAATACAAACGGTTTTTCCGTCACATACCATTTTTTTCACAATTACTACTTTTATGATCAATGTATTGGACATATCTAGTATGTTACTTCTGTTGAAAGCAAGCAAACACTAAATTTGTTGTTGAAATAGTTTGGCAACACCGTAGCACGCAACAGTACTTCTTACATTTATCATGTTTTCAGTTAGTGAGCAGTTACATTTCTGAGTGGACGCTTTATTTGCTCGATGTGTGTCTTTTGAAATAATATGCCTTCCAGAATATGTAAAAAATAATCTTGACATATTTTCTCACATTTGTGGGAGTTGTATGGCAAGAAAAAGAAGATGGAACATTGCAAACTCTGTTAAAAAGGCTTACCATGCCGGGTTTGGTATGAAACTAGGAGATCTAGACAAAAAATGGGCTCCCAATTTTTTAAACAATTTTATATTGTTTCAGGATATATTTGTCTCCAAGCTTCTGCAACGAAGTGCAATGCTTGAAGCATGGTTAATTTCATTTTTGAAGCATCTTCAAGCACCCCTCCATCTATCGTTGCGACAGCTTGTCTTGACCTTTAATAGCATTTGAATGAATGGATGATGCCCATGTCCAGTGGCTGTAGCTGACTGGTGCAGTTCGGGTGGCAAAAATATAACTCACATTTCGCGGCCCACTGATTTCTTTCGGATGAGTAGCACACTGGTCAATAAAAAGGACAACTTTGCTATTCTTGGGCCCCACTTGCCTATCTAATTGTATGAGAAACTCTTCAAAAATTTTCAGTCATCCAGGCTTGTTGATTTGCCTTATATTTTGTCGGAAGAGTTTTAATGTTTTTGAAACATCGAGGGTTCTGGAACTTCCCGATAACCAAAGGAGGCAATTTCTCGCTTCCGTCGGTGTAACGTGCGCGCCGCCGGCCGCTTATCTTTGAGCGGTAGGGCACAGTCACAATTAATTGAATGGATCCTCGAAAAGCTAAGTTTTCGACTTCTCTGAGGTGGGCAGGACACGTAACTGGTAATGACGTGGTGAATGAGCAACTCTAGCTCTTTAGAAGACAAAATCTTTAATAAGAATGGAATCTACAGTAAATGAAAGTGGTTAATGTGAGAAACCAACAACCAGATAGCTTTCGCTACATGACTGCAAGTGTCTACTGTGAAAAGACAGGGCGTGGCACGATTGGTCAGACCAAGACCTTCAATACTCAGACTCAAGCGCAGAAACAACATGGCCGCCATCGGAGGCCTACCGTAAATGACACGAAGTTTATTTCGTGGTAAATAGTAATGCGTAACACATGATCACAATTATTCTCTCACAGATTTTGCATCCCTTATCCTGAAACGATAAAAATGTTTCTAATAATTAAAAAAACACAAAACACATAATTAATAATTCAAATGTATTTATTGATAATTTTATGTATATTTCGTGATAATATACATAAATCAGCCAGATCTAGAAAATACAGGAACACCAATGACTCTCCTGGTGACTGCGACTGCTGGCAAAATTTTACAATTTTTCTCTTTTTAACTTGTGTATATATGCTTTCATTATATTTCTGTTTCCCCTGTGCTGTTACATTTTCTTCGTTCATAATTTTTGAATAGTTATTTAAGAAGATATTGGCAAGAATTTTCATACATTTCTTGACTGTCTTTAATAATGACACCACAGCTACACGAGTCATACACATTATGAATACTCATTTCAGCAGCGTTAATGCCTAATGTCACTAATGCATTTCTCTGATTATGTAGTTTTAAAAATTATTTTTGATAATTGTCACTGATGAGGACACTAAATAACCTGAATGTATTTGAACATAATGAAATAACAAACTCTGATGGACACTTCAATCCCCCACGATTTAATGTATTAAAATAAAAAAAATTTTGGAACGTCCAATCAATTTCTAAATCTCTTGTCCAAAACTAACATTTTTTCACAATCACCACACTTCAAAGCTTCAATTACATTTTTACTCTCATAACTGGAAATGCAAACTAAAACCTGCTGAGTTGCATCAGCATTGCATCAATTGCAGGCTCCAAATTATCTAACAAATCAGGCATTGTTGCATCAGGATTGTTTTGCATTGTCAGCACCAAGTCTTTTATTCTAAATTCACCAAATTTTGCACTTGTTAACTTAAAAAAAACTTAGAACCTTCAATTTCCTTTCAGATTCCATTACCTGTTCCACATCGACATTGTAGCTGCACCCACTAACTCTACGATAAGCTCCAAACCTTCCTTCTAAAGCATCAGTTTGGAACTTACCAGATAGAATATATTTCCATTGATACTTATTAAAAATATACTTGCACAATTGCACAAAAAATATCAATGTGTGGGTGAATGATATATATGTCTCACAAGTTTATTTTCCATTGTTCTATGCTGACATATTCCAGATATCAAGATACGTTTTTAGATTTTCTAAAAACACAAATTTAGAATCATTACAACTAGTGATCGGTTCAGCAAATTCATTTCGAGTGTATTTACCTTTCATGGTATGTTTAGCATTAATTATTGACCACCATTTACTAATTAATTTTAAAAACTGTATAGTCCCCTCACTGACATCAACCCCTTGCTGTTTCTGTGTTTCCAGAGCAACCACAGTTTTTTCATCAAATATAGCTAAGGCCAATGACACATTCTGCCTCTCAATTGTTGGGTACACAGACTTCTTTGACAAAGCAGGTGCTAATTTTACAACTGATGCTTTTTCAGAATTGTGCAAATTAAATCTGATTATTTGCAAATTAGATCTGAAAATTTTGCTTCACAAACATTAAAGGTATATATAACATTTCTTTCTCGAAGGTCTCTAGTGCATGAAAGACTAAAAAATTTGTTGTGGATTTGGAATTCGAAAAACCTGCTTATTTAACCCATTTATTCCCACAATTATTTGTTTTGAAAATTACACAATTATTATTACATATGTTTATTATAATAAGGAGATAAATATGTTTTTATCAATATTTGGTAATTTCGGTTACGCTTTTGGACGAAACATGCCGCCCCATTATTGGGGCGGTGGGAATGAAAGGGTAGGTGTTATTTGTGACTATAAATATTTGAAAACAATTGGTTGTGTATTAACATTTTGTATTTACTGATGAAGTTACATATTAAATATTGAAACATACAAAGAAAAATTAAGATAAAAGTATTTTATCTTAATTTATTAAAATTATTATGGAGACTGAAAAGATTCAAAGCAATTAACATGGCATCCAACATCACATTTTTTGCATTTCCTTGTCGTATTTTTATGACATAATGCGCATCGTATCTGAGTAGAGCTTTTGATATTTATATTGTTCATTCCGTCTAAACGGATAGTGTCTGTGACCCTCCTTTTGAGTGGTTTTGGAGATGGGCCAGGTCTTTTCCTTCCCTTTGTTATTTCCCTTCAGCAAATATGTTTGTACAATGTACCTAGTGAAAGAGAGCAAATCCATACTTTCTTCTTTTCCTTTTGGAGTTAGACGGTACAATTGCCAAGCATTATTGACAGACACATTCAAGGGAAAAGCAGTCATCTGATAGTACCATTTTTTCATATGAATATTAATTCTGTATGAAGCTACGTTTTGGTCTAAACGATCTACTCCTCCCATAAAACAATTGTAAGAGGCAATGCATGCCGGCTGCTGGATTTCAATTCTCCTTTTCTCTTTGGCAGAATATCTTTTTGCCTTTCCAATAGGGTGAACTCCCTTGTGAGTCGATGCAACTGTTACTATGTTGTTATCGTGATATCTTACTAAAGTAACACCATTTGTAACGTCTGTGGTTTGGCAAAAATATCCTCTATCTTTCTTTTTCATTGCATTTATTGCTTCTAATGGAGCATTTTCTACACGGTTTGCCCTAATTGTACCAGTGCACAAATGTCCTGCGCGTTTCATCGCATCTAAAAGTTTTAGTGATGTGAAAAAATTATCTGTGTAAAGACTGTATTGCCCTTTTTTTGGTAATTTCTCAACCAATTGCATAACAACTGATCCACCAACTCCTAAATTTAGATTCGATTTTCCTGTTTTAGCCCCTTGGTATGGCTCTCCCTGAACTAAATAACCTAATCTATTACAAAGACACCAAAATTTGTATCCAAAGCGAATTGGTTTTCCGTGAAGATGTTACTTAGCACCATGGCGACCATAATATGGCACCATTGCTTCGTCAACACATACATTAGCAGCTCCTGGAAAAAATGTTAGCCATCTTTGATTCAATAATGACCAAAGGGGTCGCACTTTTGCGAATTTATCAGTTGCATCCAAATTCAAATTATCACACACATGTAAATATTTTAACATGTCTTCAAATTTGTTTCTAGACATAGCTTTACAAATAGCAGCATTGTGAGTGTCTTCAGAGGTTTCCCAGTACATCCTGTATCTGGGCACTGAACAATAACCACTCAAAAGAAGGATAGCTAAGAAAACTTCATTTTCATTTATTCTATATTTGTTGCAATGCAAAATTCTTACAGCTGTCTACAATGAGCTGTATTACTTCATTATCATAAAATTTTTCAAAGAGCTCTTCTGGAGTATAATTATCACTTAACCACTCTGGTTGTTCCCAGAAGCATACGATACATCAGTATTTGACCACATCCTAACAGAAGGCAAATGGACCTTTCCCTTACTATTATCTGTACAGTCATTTGTTTCGCAGGTATCCCCTGGTGTACCTATTTCAACATCCATGACACAACCAGTCTCTTTATCAACTTTTTTTGCAACTAGCTCTGCATGATCACGCAACTGATTGCCGCTCAAACTATTTACAGAAGCATTTTTATCCTCGTCTTCACTATCACTATCTGACAACAAATGATTTTCAGGAGGTTGCATATATACATTTCCGTTCAAAAAATCATCGTCGTCTTCAAGTATCGATGCAATTTCGTGCACCGTAAGACTGTAAGTCAAGAAAAGTAAGGTTATGTGATTCACGCATGACCAATCATAGTAAATAAACCCGATTATTATGAATATTTATAATAATGTGAGTAATAATTAGCTATATTGTACTAACAACGAAATAAACAAACCCCTACCCAATTATTCCCATCGCCCCACTATTGGGGCAGTATTGTTTACACTGATATTATTTTGCTCACACACAAGTTTTTCGCAATTTTCTTATACAGATATGTTGAGAATGTATATGAGAAGGAGGGAAAATCGTATTATCAGAATATTCAAAAACTAAGGCGAAAAGAAGGACTCACCTTTTATTTGAAGCCATAACTTCGAAAAACTGTGATCTTTGCCGTGCACTAGAAACGGTTAGAATGAAATAAAAACGTGTCTCGACCGTTGACGCGTTACATATTGCCAACCTCAATCACTTCATAATAAAATTTAATTGAAATGAAATTCTAATAACTCTAAATATATAATAAAGTGAACCGCCCCAATAATGGGGCAGTGGGAATAAATGGGTTAAAAACACATTTCTAATACACTTTAAAATATGTTCACTATCAAATAATAAAAACACTGAATGGGTTGGATCCACAGGATTTGGAATTGAATATTTCAGACATCCTCCACCCAAGAGTTCAAACATTCTTCTGTTTACACTATGGTTATCAGCTATCAAACACAAGACTGTAAAACCAATTTCTTTAAGAATTTTTAACACTTCTAGTGTCAACTTAAAAAGGGTTTCACCGCATTGTCTTTTTACAGGAAAAAGCCCTACTACATCTTTATTTTTGCCCTGTAAGGACATTGACATGAACACTTGAATTCTAGTTGCCACAGTCCTATTTTCACAATTTTCGGCAATCCCAAGTTCTTTTCCTGACTTACAAGATATTTTAGGATTTAAATACATCTCATCTAACATTATTGAAATCAACTTTTCTCTCTCATCCAACAATTTACATTTTTCTTTTAAATAACTAATGTGTTCAGGATTCATTCCTGGATCTGTTGATCCTACTTAACTAAAAAATTGTTTCAAATAAATAGGATGAGGAAGAGTTAATAATTTTGTCTCGTGGAACGATATGCCCCTGGGAAGGTGTAGGACATTGTCGCAGCCCACACTACAAGTTCTGGTGAATATCTAATTTGATTCATCAGACACAATTCCAATTGTTCCAAAGCAAACTTCACTTTATCAATTTTTCCAGAGTCAAAAGTACTCTCAGAATTAATTTCTTCTTTCACACTGCTAATTAAACTAGATATTTTTTCTGGAAACCCAAAACTTTCATGATGCCAGCTGTTTAAGTGGCTCAACAAGCTGTCAAATTTCGACCATCTGTCACACTTCATTTTATTGCTATCAGAGCACAACAACGACTTAAAATGTTCTATTGGTACACACACGTCTTTATAAAATATTTGCACTTCTAGAAAGGAATTCACTTTAAAACATGTAGTTATATATGGTGGTCTATCCCCATTGTCTGCAAAATTGAGAAATAACAGTCTCTGGTTCATGACCACAAATGGTTCCACATTCTTCCTCATCACCTTTTCCTTAAACATGTTCAAGTCCTTAATTTTATCGTCTTCAAGCCATCTTTGATAATTTTCTTCATATCTTCTCAACTGCCGTTTTACACGATCGCCTGGGTCCTTCCTGTCTGAAGGCCCTTTGATTGTGTTATAAGACGGCTGGTTTGGAAAAACTGAAGGAAAGGCATCTTCTCGCAGTTTCGGATTTTTGCGAGGAACACGAACTGGATTGCCACCTTCAATAGGGTAAACATCTTCAACAACAATAAATTTCTATTCAAAATGTTTGGCACAAACAACACTATCTTCTTTTACTTCAAATTTTTCACAATGAATTAAGTTAACCCACTTCTGTCGTAATACAGGATTCTTTGGAAATCGAAAAACCGATGTATCAGTCACAGATCCATAATTTGACTTACACCCGGGAACACATGATCGACCCATTATTTATATATATAATGTAAAATTGTTACTGGTAATACACTACGAACACAACACCTGCACAACGGGGGTAAAAAAATCATGCTTGGCCTCCGATCGATGCCATCATGGCTACTATCGATATATGTATTAAGGTCTGAGAATTGGAGAAGGTCTTGGTCAGACGCACGTGCTGGCAACTCATGGGAGTGGGAATATAATGAATTTGTTTAGTGAGAGTGGGCTGAATAGCCCATGCTGTCTCTGAAGCTTCCGGTGGAGCCTCCTCCTGGCCCACGTGCGGACGCGCGCAGGGTATCTCTGATAAGTGGCCCACACCATCCGGTCTGTGCCTTTGCTCGGCGCTTTTGCTTACATGTGCGTCTGCCAATTAATACTTGCCCTTTTAAAGATCATGCATAGAGCAATTCATAAATGCTCAATGGCAAAATTATACAGAATAACATATTGCGTGTGCATGTTGTACAAGTTTTTCATACATGGCAAGATTTGAGAGAACAATACACATCTATATGACTGACAATACATATATACTTATGTATATTACATCGGCATTACACGCCAATAGCACGGTTGACTGTTTTGCTTTGGTGCCTCCATGGCACTGGTCCCCTTTGAAAGCAAACATTTTATCGGGCTGGAGATTGAAGAATAGTCCAGTTTCGTCGGCATTGAAAATATTGATTCCGTAGCCCTCCGTAAGCTGATGAGTCTGCTATGTCCTGACCGAAACGGTGGCGAGATTCACACTTGCGCATTCTCGCAGGTACAGTTTTGTATATAAGATTTTGGACCTTTTTGAAGCGGTCCAGCCAGCCATTGGACGCCTTGAAGTCTTAGAGTCCTAGACGTGCTGCTATATGTAGCGCCTCTTTTGAGATCCATCGTTGGCTAAATTCGATGTTCTCGCTTGCGTGAACCAACTCTCGAGGGTAGTTTCTAATTCTTCCGTCGGAGACATTTTCAGTGATTTTCGCGACTTCGAAAACGAAGGTCCGCATCTCGAGTAACACTTCTGAATTTGTTCACGCTGTTTCACCATCGAATTCAAAGTGGTCTCTTATAAACCCATTTTGGCGGCGAGGTCTACTCGCTTCCCGACGTGAGCTTCCACGTCATTTAAAATACGAATTTTCTTATCGATTGGAAACGATTTGTTTTTCCCCCATATGCCAAAACAATTTTCCAGTAATACAATACGTCCAATACATTTCTCTACCATCAGAACCATAAATGTTAAATTTACTCTCGTCACAAAAAAATATTCTACCACATTTCGTCCTTGTCAAAATGCTCTTGAGTGAATAAAAGTATTTTCTTCCAGTTTGTTTTGATAATGGACTACTCCTCGCCACACGTCCATGAAAATCTGCTCGCCTTAGCACTCGTCTAATTGTTTCAGGGTGAAAGCACTTTTCCGGGGGTTTTCTTCACCTCTCTAACAATAGTTTTGATCCCGTTCTGACAGGATTTTGGGACTTCAGATTGCTGCCGTAAATCATTTCTATCCTCATCTCTGAATCTTTTAATTATATTCCACACTGCAGTCTTCATTTGTAGCAAGGTTGCAATTTGCTGACAACTTTTCCCTTTAGCACAGTGATAACTGACGCTGGTTGAAGGTCGTATTCTTGCCTCGACACCCCCTTTTCTAGTTTCGTTGCAACAGTTCCACTCGCTACTGGGGCACACAAACCATTGTTGATGATTGTATGTTTTCCTCACTTAACTCAATTGAAGTAATTGTTTTTAATAGTTCTAATTGGGCTATTTTTTTAATCTTTCGCTCTTTAGATTTTGTATTTTTTGGGCAATTAACTCCCCAAAAGCTCAAGTACACGAGGCGAGTTGTCAAACTACAAGCTGGCTTTTCTGCGGAATTCCTCCGCCGTGTTTTCCTCAAAAGGATTCCTTCTGAGGCGATACACTTTCCTCTTCCTCGGACGGCCCTCACCAAACATGGTATCAATATTTTCCACGTCGTCCACAGCTTCAATATCAAAAATGTCCATTTTAAAACACTTTCGCGTTCACTCAATCAGTCCCTCAATTAAAATATACAAAACCAGAAAACAAAACAAAAGAAAGGTTGGAAACCTTACCTTGTGTGGTTGCTAGCAGGTTAGAGCAAAGGGTCTGTCACTGGCATCGCCTTGTAAAGGCGACAGATTTTCCTCTGACGTCAGAAGCAGGCTTGCAGTTGAGGGGAGGGAAGAATGCTGTGGCAAACAGATTTATTAAGGATTATAAGGGTAGACTATTTACGTTAAGGAGAAAATCGCTGTCAGTCTCGCCTTCGGATGCATCCTCTTCGTTACTTGATTGTGATTCTTCGGAAGATCCAGGGAGACTCAATGTTTTCACAACTTCCGACAACAACTCATTTTCGTTTTATAACCTGTCTTCTCATACTTGATATAAATGGGTCAGAAGAAACTAAGAGCCGTTTGAACACAACTTCCATGGTGTTCTGCCTAGAACTCTTTCGTGAAAATTCCTCTCTGTCTTTTTTTTTATCTTTGTTGCGTGCTCCTTGGGCTTCTTCGGACAATTGGACGACTGGACGAACGACCAGTGACCTCTGGGCCATGAATGAGCAATTAATGGCCATGAATGCACCGAAGTGGGCATATAAAACCACGGGTAGAGCTCAACGTAATAACGCGCTTTTTCCAACACGTAGTGTTCAAATTTGGTACAGTTCACCTGGAAGCCAGTTGAAATAACTTGTAAAATTACATAAAAACGTTTTACTAATGATTCATCGAATCCTGTTATCGAAGCAGACACAGTGTAGTTTTCAAAGAAGCGACGAGCAGTATTTCCGTCATTGGTGCTCCCGTACCCTGGTTTTGGGCGATCGACAATTAGTCCTAGTTGCCCGAAATCCGTTATGGATTTCTTTCTTGCGTCTTTCCACACACTCTGCAAGCAACATTCAAAAAATCGTATCCACGCATGCAATGTCGACAATCCAAATTGCATATGTTCTCCTCAACCTTTCTTTGCAGCATTGCGTCGACGACGTTGATTGTCTTAAGGGAAGTAGGAGGAAGAAGAGGGCGAGGGTGAAGAGGAGAAGGATTGGGGCACAGAAACTATTGTAACTGTAGGATGCAGGCTGGAAGAGGAGGAGGAGGACTAGGACTGGGGCACACAAACCATTGGCGACTCCATATTTTCCTCACTTAATTCAATCGAAGTGATTGTTTTCAATAATTCTAATTGATCTATCTTTTTTAATCTTTCGCTTTTTAAATTTTGAATTTTTTTGGCAATTAACTCCCCAAAACTGAAGTATTCCGATGCGGGTCTCATCATAGAATACGCTGCCTCCATTATCTCGTATGCCTTATCTTCTTTCTCATCTCTCTTCCTTTTCTGGGACCTACGATTGGGGGTGGGTGTCGATGAATCCATGCACGGGCTGATTTGTGAAGACCTAACTTCTTCTGTCCCATCATCCTTCTCTTCACTTTCTAATACAACCTGCAAAAATTAAGAAAATTTTATCTTTTAGATGCCAGCTAATGAAAAAGAATGGGAAAAAATTTCTGAAGATTTTAACAGGAAATGGAATTTCCTTAACTGCATTGGGGCTGTAGATGGGAAGCATGTGACCACACAATGTCCAGACAATAGTGGAAGCACATTTTTTTTAATTATAAAGGGCATTTTAGCATTGTCCTCATGGGGGTAGTAGATGCCAATTATTGTTTTATTTATTGTAATGTAGGGTGCCAAGGCAGGATTTCAGATGGTGGCGTTTTTAAAAATAGAGAGTTCAGTAGGAAACTTTCCAATAATGAATTGAAATTTCGAGAACCAAAACGTCTTCCAGGGCGAGTTACCAGAATTTTTAGAAAGCCAATGGAACTAAAATGGGAAAATATAGATATTACCCTTTGTTATGTATATCTGCACAATTTTTTTTAAGAAAGAGTGTGTCATCAAGAAGCAGATATGCTCCTTTTGGTTGTCTTGATTCTGAGGATATTAATAGTCGAGAAATTATATTGGGGTCATGGAGGGAGATTACAGCAAATGACACAGGCCTGAGGCCGCTAGTAAATATTGCAAGAAGACCATCACTCCATGCAACCAATGTTAGAGGTGAATACTTGGAGTATTTCATGTCAGATATGGGATCAGTGCCCTGGCAACATAAATATCTGAACTAAGCTTATGTAAATTGTTTTTTATTTAACCTTTATATATTTATAATCACCTAGTTGTCAATAAAATGATACTCACTTCCAGAGAATTTATCAGATTTATTACTCCCACAGAATCTCTCGTCACTCCAGGACAAGATATATCTTTTAAAAACAGCAATGGTTCAAAACCAAACCATTTAGAAACGTAAACATCATTTCCTCCACTCCCACTTCTCTTTTTAGAAACTTTGTCGAATTCCTTGCTGAAGTAGGAGCGGAGGCTTTTAATTTTATTTTTTATATTCATTATTCCACAGCTGTATTTCACAGCTAACTTGTTCAATGCATCTGCAATAATATGATAATTATAATAATAATAATTTTCAAATATGTGATTAATTTGACAATTTTCAGTTTACTTTTAGAATCTTACCTTCCCTCAATTGCTCATTGCAATAATCTTTTTTGAAAGAATTCCATAAAATTTCTCTCTCCCTGTAGTCTTCAATGAACTGAAGAGTCAGTTCTTTGTTTTCAAGAGACATTCTGAAAATACAAAAACTTGAATGAAATCTATTGCATTTAATTGTTTCAGCTGTATAACTTATTAAATCAATTTCAAAAATTGGCATTACTGTAAAAATAAAATAAAAATTGGGGAGAACATGATAGTCACTGCAACACACCAAACTAGAAACAGAAATAATCACATGTTCATTTTTACAATTTTCCATTATACATCTTAAATTTAAATCGAAAATGTATATTACCGTAAATATATGATAAAAGAATAATCTGCATGAAATTCCCAACAGAACACAGATGGACACCACACAATAACTCAGAAGATTACTCAGAGAACGCGTATGGTTATTTCGGATGGCTTCGCTATAAAATATACGTTCTTTGGAGGAAGCGCGCGAGAACGAACGAGATTCCCTGGGAAGCTTGCGCTATTGCATGCGTCCATCGTTTCGACGAAAGGACGTATGCCCCAAACGCATGCGCTACGTGCGCTAGACGCATGTGCAAAATTGAACGAAAAGACGCATCGTGTGGACGTGTCTCCTAAGGATCTTGTAATGGGAATGAAAAATTTCAGAGGACCCAATTTCCTCAGTTAGCCACGACTCAGTCCCTATCACTACGTCGGGATCGCAGGCATCAACTACATTCCAAAACTATTTCTTTATTGATTATACTACGACAGTTCACCTGCAACAACCTAAGGAACCCTGTCTGTTATCTTCAAAGAAACACAAATTCTCAACAACTTGGTTTATTCTTAACAAGTCAACAATAATACATGTGGTGAACACAATTCCAAAGATCCGAAGAATATTTCCGTTGTCGTAGGCAAGTCCGGGAGAAGTCCAATAGCTAGCGAGGTAGTATAACCAAAAACCAGAAGAAGAAGTCCGTAGGCGTAGCACAGTTTATCACCGCTTCGCTATTCACACTTGACTCACAACGCTCGCAGGCTCACTATCCAACTGAAACTCACTGCCTGCCTCTTTTTTCAATTTTCCCCCCGCCAGCAACCCTGGTGGTGCGGGAATTTATTCAACTTAGGGACTGTACAATTTGATAGCTCCAGCTCATAAAGTTTATGGAGCTGGGGGAGGGCGGTATCTTAAAGAAACTAACTTACATACTAACTTAATATTAACTTAAATCTATTACACGACTGGCCTCTTTGGACCTAGCCTAGATTTATATACAAATTATTTGATTGCTTTTGTGGAAATAGTTGTTAAGATTGTTCAATTTTCTTCTTTTCTTTTTGGCATTCACTCACTCATTCATTCTTATGATTATATTTACAACACTGCCTGCCTCAGTTCCGCCGGTCGCTTACATAGCGGGCCCCGACATAGCCTCGCCTGCCGGCTCCGGCTTCGCCCGCTGGCCTCTCTTCTTTCATAGGCCGGCGTCGGTTTGCGGCCAGCCGAGCTGTGTCTCCGCTTCGCGCCGCTGTCTTGGCGCGCCTTTCAAAGGTGCGCAGATTGCCGCAACACTTTCCTCATCTGAATGTGTTCTCGAAAGGGCACATCCCTCGGAAGTCTCCGCCCTCGTCTTTTCCGCCGCCGTCGTCGCCGTCTCCGCCTCCGCCGTCGTCCAACCACAATTTACCGTCGCTGCTGAGGAACCTCAATCGTGCAATCGGGTTTTGGCCTCGCCTACTCTAGAGAACAGCCTCCTAAGATTACCAACGCGCGCCCTGTACGCCGCTAAGCTGCATATGTAGTAATGTGCTGCATCGCCTTTCACTTTTCAGGAGCTCCCGGAAAACACGTCCGCACCCGACGAGACACTGGGGTTCCATTGGATTTAGTTTGTTCAACAGGAAAAATATTTTAAAAAATTGAGCTGAAACTGTAATGATTTCTCCTAATTCTTTGCTGATTATTGCATATGATTTTTATGTAGTTTCCTAACTATATATAATACATCTTGCTAACATGGTATTAACCTAATTATTGTATTATGTCTACATTATTAATAAATTCAACTATTTTAAAATCAGGAGGTTAATATGAATAAATAATAAAGAGAAAATATGGAAATAAAACTTTATTATTTTTCTATTTCCTTCATTATAAGTTCATTTATCTTGCTCCTCACTGCCAGTTTTCTAATCGGGGTTAATGTTTTCATGATTGGAATTAACGATTTAAAAAAATTTAAATCATCTTCGCTATCATCAGCTCTCCTGTAGTTCTCAAAAAAACTTTTTTTTTTTTTCCTCGAGCGACAGGAGAGCTTGCTCAAAAGATTTATCTTCCGTTTGCCTCTTCCTTTTTCTTGGAGGTCTTTCTTGGAAGGTCTCCTCTTCGGCTACACCCTCTTGGTTTATACCATCTTGGTTTACACCATCTTCTGCCAAGGGTTCAGGCTCAAAAACGTCAGCAGATTCTTCCAAAATCTGTGAAACACAAATTTAATATATTGTGATTTTTCTTATGTGGTAATGAGTGGCACTTGCATTTATATTATTCAAAGTTTTATATTTGATTGCAAGTCAAAACCAAAATCTTAAGTGTATTGTAAACATATCAGTGCCAAAAAAGACAGTACCAAACGTAAATTTACAACGGAATGAAATGAATACACAAAAAATATTTCTCTATTCATTTCACAGTGTAAATGTATGCTTTTGCCCTTTACCAATTATTATAACTGATGAGGTCTGAAACCTTTTATTTTGTGCTTTGAATTACTGAAGTTGACCATAAAACCTTGATTTATTTCTTTTTACCACCAATAAATTCACTAAATTAATTTTACTATACCTCAATTTGTGAAGAGTCCACTTCTGAAAGTACTGAACCATCCAGTACTGGAACTTCTTCCATTACTACATTTCCGCTTGTCTCTCTGGGCTTCATAATATCTCTTAAAACGCTCAAAGAGTCGAAATACGCCCATCTGCTTTGCCATATTTGGCAGGAACTTCCACTCACGGTTTTCAGTTTTCTCCTTAGCTCTCTTCTAAATGAGTCCTTTAACGATTTCCATTTGGTTTTGGCATCTTTAACTGAAAATAAAACAAAAGAGGTTAATTTTCCACAACCAAACCGGCAGGTCTACTGAAAAAATTACAGAATGTCTGCCTTATTTCTTTGGCTTCTGTTGTTGAAGAATTAAACCTGTTAGTAATAGGAAGTGTTAATATCTGTGGAGAATGTGGAACAGTTTGATTTACAAGGGAATCTACTCCCTCTTTGTCAATGATGACATTGTGGAGCAATGTGGTGCATTGAACAATTTTGATAGCATTTTCCACTTTTGTTTCAATACTCTTGTGGAGTATTCTCCACTTTGCAGACAAAATTCCAAATGAACACTCCACTACTCTCCTTGCACCAGAAAGTCTTTGATTAAAAATCACTTTTTCTGGGGTTAATTGCCTTTTTGGAAAGGGGCGCGTCAAATATTTTTTAATGGGAATGCTTCATCCCCAACAAATACATACGACAACCTCGCATCAGAATCAGGCATAACTCTAGCCTGTGGCAAAGACATTTGTCCACCTTCAAGGGCTTGGTGAATTCATAAACACTCCACCATCACTGTTCTTGCCATATGCTCCAATGTTTACCATACTGAACCTATATTTTGCATCAGTCACAGCTAATAAAACAACCGAATAAAAAAACACGTTCGAATCTCGGACGCCGTCACTTGTGGCGCTTCCGTCGCTTCGCCTCGATGTCGCTGACGCAGATCGGGCAGATGGATACTGTCTGTTTGAAATTTGTCGCCTGAAGCTGTCGCGTGTCGCTGTCGCAAGATGTAGCTCACGCAGGTAATTCGTAGAAATCAACTATGGAAGAATTGTGTTGTCATCGGAGACTTCTTCTCATAAGATGAAGAATGACAATATTTCGTCGAATAATACTATCGAACTACGAGAACACTATCGAAGTTCTGCGAACAGCTGATCCAATCTGAGCTCTCTGTACAACGGTAGGGCCTTAGAAGTTGCGCCACACAAAGAGCAGCACTTGAGTTGATTTGGTCGATGTTACTGCATTACATACTTTTCCATCTATCATTGTCAATGCTAACTTGTGGCTGACTGATATTTCCTTGCCGTCAATGACTGCGAGGAAAGGAACTAGTGATCTAATTTCTTCCTTTACATTGTCTACTTCCTTCAATTGCTTCTGGGTCTTCACGCAAAAATTGAAGCCTTAGTGTCCTACAGGATCTAGTCGAAGGTGTGGGATTTTTCCAAATTGTAACTTCAGCGTTTGACTCTGTCCTTTGAAATCAATTGCAGAGGAACAATTGCAGTGAAAAATATGAATGCGTCAGACACATTGCTATCGAAGAAAGCCTGCTTATACTGACTCTTTTCAGAGCTACCACCGCAACCCCATTTGCAAATGATGCTCATATCACTTAATTGAGATAATCCGCTGATGATATCTTTTTGTGTTAATAAAAGTCTATCAACGGTGTGGTCCAATAAACTCTGCAACTTGACGTCTGCTTTACTGTATCATATGGTAGAGCGCGGATAACATCTTTGTTTGGCTATTGCTACTTGCTTGTAGGAAGGGTAGAGCTTACAATTGTTTTTAATGTTTGGGCGTGGTATCAATTGATACAGCCTAGTGAAGAGTTTTCAGTCAAGGAAAATGGAAAGCGCAGCATCTTCAGAGAGTGTATTTTCTTTTCTTGCGTGGAAAGCGCGAATGTATTTTGAAGCTCGGGATGGAGTTGTTAGGGCTGCTTCTTTTACCACTTCCGATGCGTGCAACTGACCCGAAGGTCGTAAACTCGTTTGAGTTGCGTACGATAACTCGGATGAAGATAATAATGCACGAACTTCATTTTTTCTACGCCTCGAACGATCACTTGAATCAAAAAAGTGTGTGGAAGGACGACCACCTTTATTTTTCACTAAATCCTATAATTGATAAACAGAAAAAATACAGGAACTTGCAACCACTCAGAATACTTTTGAAACAACGTGCTCTTTCCTGTGAACGTTTTGTCACATGCCTCTCATTTTGTGGAATAGAGCCGCGAAAGACCTCTTTCTAGAAACGGGCACGTACGCGGATTTCTTTTTCCAACAATTCTATTAGGGAAGAAAGACCATCTTTTAACACATATTTGACGATCATAAAAATCTCTCCCCTTGTAAAACAAACATGATCATCAACGGATTCTGAAATAAACAAAATACATTGTATTACGTGGGTAACGACGTACGCATTATGCGCACTCATTAGTACAAAATCTCTTGAACAGAACAGTTCGTATACTACACTCACGCAATGTACCGCGGCGAGATACACACGCACATCAAAGAATTGTTCATAAACCCTCTGTCTGCAGAAATTTTCAATAAACGTTCGCTTTATTTATAACATATTGAATTATTCTTTTGGATGATACAAGTTATAAAGCGTTATGCGCACACATTATTACTGCAAAATCCTGTGAGCTAAATGCTTCGTTAATTTTACTAATGCAGATTACAGCGTGGCACATACAAGGAAAGTAGAAATTAAAACTACGTATATTAACTTAGGAATTCTCGGAAGGTCTATCATCTATACTATTATATTTAGACTGTTAACATTTCGTGCTAAATTAACCCTTGGACTACCAGCTTGTCACACTGATTACCATGGGGTCAATGGTGACCCCAAATTCAAAAATTAATAATCTTGATGTTATTATAAATGTTTGATTTTGATTTTAGGTAAGAATTAATAATACATATTTTTTGTTAATATTTTATGTATTTATTGCTGAAAATATTACTTTTATAACTTTAAGTACACCGTTTTACATTTTAGTGTGAATTCTGTGAACTGTTAAATATTATCTTCTACATGGCTATTTACTACATTTAACACATATTAAGTGGTTAGAGCATGTAAAACTCGTACAGAGGGAACAACGGCTCGAATGTTTTCGATCTGCTGATCGACTGCAGAGAGAGCGTCGCCCACGCTTTGTTCCTCCCTGTGGAAGATCTGGGTTCTTTGGAATGGGAGCACGCTCTTCTGAATTTATTTTCACTAGTGACTTACCCAGCTCCAGGATAAATAATCTTCTTTTAAAACTTTTTCCCTGGTTCCAACTGGGATTTAAGTGAATCCATAAAATGAAAGCATTCAATGTACTTATATCTAGCGTGTTAAAAAATATCACCATTGGCCATCGTCTTGTCATTCGTTTTGTGGTGTAAGTTCTAACAAGCTGATCCATTGTGTCTACTCCAGATTTTGTGGCATTGTAGTCCAATATCATTTGCGGCTTGGCTTTCTCGTCATTTTCTGTCGGCGATGGGTGGTTAGTGCTTAGAAGTAGTACATTTTTGCCCTTTCTCGGGCAATAAGAGACTACTGTGGCTATGTCTTGGAAAACAAATAGTGAAGAATACATCTCTCGCCCTTTGATGTCTGTAACTTCTTTGGGTAACTCGCTTCTGTTACTCCTAATTGTACCCAACAATGTCAAATCAATCGCTTTTAATTTTCTGGCTAGTTGTAAACTAGTAAAAAAAGTTGTCACAAGTTACATTGCGGCCACTTTTTTCCAAGCCTTTTACCGTATCTAACACCACTCTTTCCCTTTGGTTTATTTCCCTTGGCATATTTTCCGTAATTTTGACCGTTCCACCGTAAATTTGAAGATTATAAGCATAGCTGTTACAACTGTCACAGAGAGCCCAAATCTTCATCCCATACGTGCCTGGTTTAGTGGGGATATACTGTTTGAAGGGGCAACGCCTTCTGAAGGTAACTAACTGTTCATCCACAGTAATGTTGGCATTTGGTGTAAAACACGACAGATTTTTGACCCACGAATCAAATACTAATTTTATTGGAGCTAATTTGTCTCTTCTTGGAGCTAAACGTCTAACTTCTGCATCATCAAATCGCAAACAACGCGATATTTGTGAGAATCTGTTGCGCGCCATTGATCTACTAAATATCGGGCGTCCATCCTCAGTATTCCACAAGTTCATAATGGCTTCATTGTGAGCTCTGTAAACCCCTGCTAATAAAAGAAGTCCTATAAAACATTTTAGTTCGACCAATGTGATATTTTTCCAGTTGTTCCCATATACTTTCTCTCCCTCTTTATTTGTCCATTTTATAATATCATCCAGGATATCCTTCGTAAACAGCAAATCAAATGACGATTCTACACTATCTATATTGCGCACAGCATGACGAGTTGGTCCAGGCCTCTCCCGGAGAATATTTCTAACGGGATGTCTGCCCTTACCAGCTTTTACAGGATCAGAGAACCATGTTTCTTTCTTGTTCTTTGATCTGCAAACGTAAAACTTATTTCAATATTTATAGCTTTAAAACATTACGTTATGTGTGTATATATATACATATATATGTATATATAATATATATATGTATATATAATATATATATGTGTATATATAATATATATATGTGTATATATAATATATATATGTGTATATATAATATATATATGTATATATATAATATATATATGTATATATAATATATATATATGTATATATAATATATATTATTTATATGTATATATAAATCGCCAAAGAAAAGTATAGAAAGAACTAAAATACCACTTACAAATATCTATGTTGAGCCCCAGCAGAGGAAACTTGTTCTTCATCAGATTCATCACTGCTGGAGGTAAATTCTTCCGCGTATTCTACAGCATCACTCTCCCCATCATCATTAGAACGGTCTTCGTAATTGTCAAACAATACATCATTCTCATTATCGCTAAAATCACGCGTTTCTTCCAATAAAAGTGCACGAATAGCATCGTCAGTAAGTGTGCGTGTCGCCATCTTGACTCACAGTGCAATTGGAGGGAATTGGACGGAAAAGGTGGAAACAAATTCCGAACAATAGATCCCAGCGCTATCTAACAGGTGAAATCTATACCATTAGTCATTTACATTTGCCAATAGATGTCGTAAACGACTCAAAACATAAAGAAAAATACTGGGGTCACCGTTGACCCCACGGTACTAGATGTAATTTTTTAAATAAATGCTAAAATAAAATTCTTATCAACCTGACGTCAAAGTATAGTAATATATAGATAAAAAAAAGTAAAAGTCACGACAGGAAAAAGTGTTCAAATTTTTTTTGAGAAAGGAGTGAAGAGGAGAATTTGGCAGTGGGGTCAACGTTGACCCCATGGTAGTCCAATGGTTAATTGTACCAGCGCCACCTCGAATGCATTCTTTATAAATATTCACAAAGCTTCATTTGGCCGCCTCCGCGCGATAAATGTTTGAAAGATGATAAAGAAAACTAATAACTGAATTCAATTTAAATTAGAAACAATAAACGTTTTCTTCTACTGAATTCTGTGAACGGATGACTAATGTCAGAAATGCTTAACCTTGCCATTTGTAATGTATAAAAATTATCCAACTCTTGTGGTGACATATATAATTTCATTTGATATTCTATTTCATTTAACCTCTTGGCTAAATGCTTAAACGCCGACAAGAGTTAAAAACTTGTTTTTTTTTATTTTCCCAAGTATAATCGCTTCCTCGCATAATCCTGCCAGTGTTAATATGCAATAAATTAGAAGATGCATAGATAACACTGGCTTTAGGTTACTTTCTAACCTACTGGCCCCAATTGGGTTTAGTAGTGCAAATGATTTCAGTGACTGAATAAATTTCGAAAGTTTAAAGGTGTGAGAAAATAACTCAATGAACGTTTTAGCAACCACTGAGGCATCTGGAAAATATTAAAACAAACTGAGAAATTTTAAGTTACTTTTTATTCTTTAGGCAAACGTTTGCCACACTTTTGTGCAGACTGCTACTTTTTTATATTTCCATTTTCAAGTCTTCAAATCATAAACAACGTATCATTATGTGTTAATAAACTTTTACTTTTTCCCACAAGGTAATCGTTTTACCTATCACATAATTTAGAATTACAACAGCTTCAGACATAACTATAACAGAAACAGACATACACTAAACATATTTCATTCACCATTAATCTGCAGAATGCATTCAGGTACATTTCCTCACAAAATACATGTACATACAAGCTATACAAGGGGAAAAAAGTCGGAAAGTGGACATTTGGAATGTCAATTATAATCAATTCAATTGAAATTTTTAAAGGTTTTGAAATTACAGTATATTTTGTGGTAGCTTGCATCATATTTTTTAAACCTATAAATTCAATCAGCTACTCTGCCACCAGTCAGCACAAAATTAAATTTAACATTTATAAAATAGCTTTTAGCATAGTCCTACAGGTCCAGGACGTATGCAACGTTTTCTTTGTTTGTTTTTTGTTGTTTTTTAAGAATAGACATGAAATGAACCGAAGAAGCAAAAACAAAAAAACAAAAAAAAAACGTACAAAATGAGCATTGCTTCTAAACCTGAAGATGAAGAGGATGAGCAATAGCAAATCAGTGGTGGACTTTAATAACAAGCGAGAACAGGGACAGCAGAAGTGGGGTGAAATAACACAAATCAGAATTAGTAGTTGAGAGAAACTAACATATTCTTCACAACATGCACATTTATTCACAAATTACCTTCTGATTACACATTCACTGTATCTGTTCTAACTGCTATTGTAATTTTCTTTTTTAGTTGTATAGGTTCTAATTCCTCAATGTTCGCCATATTATCTATTTGCCACTGCAATTTTGTTCTTTAATTGTAACACCTCTAACTGCTCAGTGTAAACCATTTTCTGCAGTTCAGCGTTTGATAGTCTATTTACAGTTTTTTCTTCTCATAGGCGTTACTACCTTCTGCGTAGTGCAGTCTTCAAATACCAAAGCAGCACTAGGTGATGCACCAATTCGTGCACCACTATTAGTGCTGCTGTAAAGTCTGCACCACTCACTGTAGGAACACCAGCCTCTATTGCTCTTGAAAAAAAAGTACATGTTACGTATTTTTAATTCAGAGATACTCGTAATTTACTAATTGAAATGTAACTGCATTAATTTGTGTTCTATAAATAATAAATGAATAAATAGAATGGTTATTCTATGTTCTTACCTTCGATTCGCACCACAGTTGTATTAGTATCTCCATTAATTAATTTCAAGTAATCTTTCTCCCACTCCAGTTTTATTTTTTTATTGACCGTCTCCGTGATGTCCGTTTTCCTCTTTACTCTCTTTTAAATTGCAATTTTTTTTCGATAGTTGGCGCACGGTTATATCTTTGCCAAATTTGGCTCGATATTGACGAACCGCTTCTGAAAGAGTTTCGGCCTTCTTTAGCATTGCTGAAGGCAATTGCGATTTGTCGAACAATATTGTATGTTCTTTTAAAATATTTACAAAGCCCTGCTGATGGCAGGTTTCAGGACCCTCCGCATCAGAACGATCTGAATCACTCATGTTCACAAAATTCACAATACAACTTTATCACGACCTGATTAACTCTGGATTAACACGTGTTCATACGCAAACTGTGCTTTGCACACCTGCTTGCTCATGATCACCTTCGTCAAAACATGGCGCCCGCTAAACCACAGTTTCTACAAAACAGACGGAAATCGATCAATCGCAGCAGGCCAATAGTAAGCAATTACAGAGAGAAGTATACACTGTAAGTTTTACGAAACTTTTTATTCATATGAAAAGCAGCAATTGCTCATGGAAAGTAGTAGTTCCTACTTGTACTCGTAAGCAATTGCTCTGGAGGACTTTCTCATTTTTATTCATATCACCCATTGTCTTGTTTATCTTCTGCAAGTTAAACACCACGAAGAACACAGAACATAAGTACACACAACACCTCGATTAACGCAGAGAACACGCGAGAACACGCACGTAGACTCAGAAACCACCTAAAGAGACTGGCACCTGAGTTCCACTGTTCTTCGTTACTTGTCTGATGCATTCTGAACTAAAACCTTTTCAACAACACATTTCAGTTTTTCTTCAGAGTGTGGCGTCATATGACACGCCCACAACATCAAACCGGTATAACTCTAACAACTTGGATTTCAATTGCGCGTAATCTAATGCTTCTTCCGGCTCATCTAACGTTGGCCATGTGTTTACATTATGCGGAAGCAAGCCTACTAAATTTACTACCCAATCTTCTTCGCAAATTCTTAGCTGTCTGCACTGGCTTTCAAATGCACTTAGATAAGACGTGATATCGTCCTGCTCTCTCTTGAATCTACCGATTATTTGACCTATTCTAACGCAATCTCTCGCGTTTTCCTGACGTGCTTCCGAACGAACAGAATTTGACTTGCTCGCCTGGGCATTTTGTACTCTCGCAAGAGCTAATTGATATTCTCTTTGTTTATCACTCTCTTCCCTTTCCCTTTCTTCCCTTCTCTCTCTCTTCCTTTTCTATATCTAGCTTGTGCTGTTGCCCCAATTCTTTCATTAATTCAACGGTATGATCGTCATGTTCTAATATTAAATTCTTTAAAGTCGTATTAGTTTCCGAACCATCTAATTCAATCCCTAAATCTCTGGCTATTCGAATAATTCCCTCCTTCCTAAATTTCAGTAGATGCGCCATGACTGACCAACAGTACCGTAAAGTTGCAAAAAGACACACTTACCCTTGGCTTGTCCGTGGCTGCTTCCTGCTGATGCTGCGTGCACGTTCGGCGCTGACGGGTGTCGAGATGAGGAGAATGGAATGGCTGCAACACGTCCTTCCTTCCTTCCCGTCCTTCCTTCACTTGAAGTTCCGCCTCGCCGGTACTCGTACGTTTTTCGTTCGCGTTACTTTCTCCCGTTCGCGCACTCAAAACATTGAACTTTGCTATTGTTCCCTGGCGGCCTTGCACGCTCGCTCGCTTGCTATTCTTAATCTCGCGACTACCTGCTGCACAAAATACTTTCTCTTTTGCGCGCTCGGCCTGCCGCCCCCGGTGACTGAGACCCGTTGCTTCTCGCGTCACAACACGATCGTGACCTACCTCACTACGCTTCGCGTAATAACTATTCCCGTGTGTGCTTCGTTGTGATGCAACTATCCACATCCAACTCACAACACACCTGTTGCTTCAATACGATTAATCGCTGTTACAATTCTTTCCCTTCTACGCAACGAATTACCCACGGACTAAAACCCCTTACAGGCGTAATTATTCAGCATAAGTTTCTTCCTATTGA
This sequence comes from Acheta domesticus, assembly GCA_031308135.1. Taxonomy (NCBI): domain Eukaryota; kingdom Metazoa; phylum Arthropoda; class Insecta; order Orthoptera; family Gryllidae; genus Acheta; species Acheta domesticus. The sequence continues at coordinate 45,972,648 of JAHLJT010002630.1, forward strand.
TTTACTAATTACCCACGGACGACTACGGCCCCTTACTAGCGTAATTAAAACAACTGTTGCTTACAATACGAACAGTTTCCCTACGTGGTAGTTCGTTAACCGCTGCCACCATTCTTTCCCTTCTGGTCTGTGGCGTCTTGGCCTGAGCCAAAGGAAAGAAAATTATCCACAGACGTGAACGTTTTGTAAATAAACTATTTATACAAATGAACTCCGACACCTGAACATCTATATACATATTTACACAGTGGGCGGACGGACCGTCCCGTTCCAGAAGGAATTACAGTCGGCCACCACGACGGCTAGCCTATTCTCACGACGCAGGAGCGCCGGCCCCTTACTCATCCTAATCACGCTACACGCGCCGCGCACCCACACACGCACGACTCACCGCGACCAGACCTACGAGAAATTGGAGAACGAGAGCGAGTACTTTGTGCAACTTTGTGAACGCACGAGAGGGCAATGCGCGTTCACGCCACTGCGGTGCAGCCATTCTTACCCACACGGACATCTATGGCCAATCCTGTAACAGATGAAAAGAACAGAAGGTCAGAACAACAATAGCCAACTGGCGCGCGCATTGCGTGTGCAGAAATACAAAGTTTTGTTTCAAGTCTCGTTTAGCTGTTTCAGATTTCTCTTACTCCAGAAAGTGCTTCGGTCGCTTATACTTCGCCCATTGTGCGGGTTGGTGTGAAGCGAGCGCGGAAATGAGTGTTTTCCGAGTCAGCGGCGTCTTTAAAAAATTTGGATGTTATTTTTTTATTATGATCTATGAGCATTGGCATTGATAAATCGCGGTGTAGCACTTTTATAGGAATGGGGCGCAGAGGGCGGCCCTGAGGCATTTATTTAGAACTATTTGCAGTTTTTCAGGTGTGTATCTGCTGCAATTGCCCAACATGCGTAGTCCATTTGCGGCCTAATAATTGCTTTATGAAGCGTGAGGCAGTTAGCCGCAGACAGTTTGCTCCGCTTGTGAAACAAGCTTCGCAATCTGCCTTTGGTCTGCCGCGCTTTCTTTTGCACGTTTTCAATGTGCAATTTGAATGTAAGTGGGCTATCTAGCGTAACGCCTAGATATTTAACATTTTTCGCCCATTTAATTTAGTCTCCGCATAGCGCGAGCGGCCTCGGCTGAGTGAATCGCAATCTCCGTGTGAAGAGTACCGCAGCACTCTTACCCACATTGACTTTGACCCGCCACAGCTTCAGCCACTCGTGGATCTGTAGCAAACGTACTTCTGAAGAAGCTCGATTCTTTTTGATGTAGCTATTACAGCCGTATCGTCAGCGTATAAGGCGAGTTCCGTTTGCGGGTGCGTAGGAATGTCACGTACGTACATGCTGAAGAGCGTAGGAGCGAGCTATCACGCTCCCTTGCGGCACTCCGGCCCGTACGGCGCGGCTGGTGGATTTGGCATTCAGAAGCGTGACTTCAACCGTTCTGTTTGCCAGGTATGAATGGAGAAGGTGCAAGAGGTATGAAGGGGAAGTTCATGGTATGGAGTTTGTATAGGAGCACGACGTGCCAAACCTTGTCAAAGGCGCTGGCGACGTAGAGGAATACTCCACCTGTAAATCGGCCTTCGTTGGTTGCGTCTTATGCGGTCCGTGATTCGCACAAACTGATGCGTTGTGCTGTGTTTTGCACGGAAGCCAAACTGCCCCTTATTTATAAGTGAATTATCTGTAATAAACTTGAGAATTCTGTTAAGTATTAATTTTTCACAATGTTTTCCGAGAGGCTTATTGGCCTATACGACTCGGGGAATTTGGGATTCTTTCCCTGCTTATGAAACGTAAGCACATGCGCGTGCTTCCACTCGGGACTCGGGAAGTGCTGAAACATAAAAATTGCATTAAATAAGGCGATCAAAAACACTGTGGCTTGCTGCCGCATCTTCAGGACGTCGTTTGTGATGCCGTCGGGACCGGGAGCTTTTTTAGCGTTCAGCTCCGCGATGGCCGCTGCTACTTCAGCTTCGTTAGTGAAACTCTGCTCGTCGGCGGGCGCGTGCAGTGCCGCCGTCACTGTTTGTTGCACTTCGACAACGTGCGGTAACGGCGGCGATTCCTCGACCGGCTGAAACTGAGATTCTAAAACATTGAGCGAGGTGTTCAGCTTTCTCCTCATTGGATTCCGCGAACTCTCCTTCGCTGTTCTGAAGCGGCGGCACTGTAATCGGCGTCCTGGAAAGCATGCGAGATATTCTCCATAGCGAATTGTCCTCAGGTTTGAGGCCTGAAAGAAATGTATCCCACATCTGATTGCGGTAATTCGCTAATTCGATTTCCTCTTTGCGTTTCAATCGATTTAGCTCCCGCTTGTCAGCTGGGTGTCAGCAGGTGGTGTGTGGCTGTATGCCGTCGTCCACGACATGTCGTAGATCGTCGTCTGATCTATTTCTCTTAAACAAATCTTCTTTATTTATTCTTAAAATGCCAATGTCTTTAAACGCCTTGACTGCATTCTTCCCTGGTTCTATATGTAACTGCTTTAATACATTCACTCTTCCAATATTTCCATCATTGAAGGTGAGAACTGCATCAAACACACCTATACTGAGTGTGTCCAAGCCAATAAATGTAGATTTGGGTACTCTATTGCAAATTATGTTGTTGAATGATTTATTCGGGTTTTGCGTCTGACCGTGAAGACATTTTTTCAGCAAATCAGGTTCAGCCAAAGCTCTAAATATTTGTTTTTATTATGTTTCCAATTCCCGAAGACAATGAATGCTGAAGAGTGTATTGTTGTCCACTTAACAATGATCTATTGTACTTACACCAAGTTGACTCCTCTTTCGGGCAAAGAAAATGTTGTGGGGAAGTGTCCCTGGAAATCTTGTGGGGGAAAAAATCGCCCACACAGATTTCCTCATGTTTTCTAAAGAGTTTACATTATTTCTGATAGCCATCCCATAATAATTCTGAAGACTATCAATTTATTTTTCAATGAGTCTTCCTTTTCCTGATAAAACAACTCCATCTTCAAGTTTTTTCCCGTAATTTTCTTCCTAAGCTTTCTCAAGCGGCTACGCATTCTTTTTTGGATATGTCCCACACACTCCAATTTTTCAATAGTTGTCTCCATAAGGTTTGTTTTCCACAACTTTCTGGAAGCCCTTACTGTCCCCATCTCCTAGGTATTTAACATACCGTACACCATGCCTTTCAATTGAGCGGTTAAAAATTGCAACAGCCCCAGTTGACTCCATACCTCCACTAGAACCTTGTGTGTTCATTTTGCAGCCATTACCATTCCTGTGACATGCTAATTTCTCCTAAAAAATTTTAAATTTTGGCATGTCTGGCAATATTTTGGCAGGATTTCAACATCTATTACCTTTCCTGTGTCCACGCTTGTTGCAGACACCACACCAGTTAGACTTGTGTGGCCGCGTTTCTGCCACGTTCCATCTAAGGCCACTGCAATATTAGTTAAACCATTTTCATCTACAGCTTCCTTTACAGCAGAATTCATTGATTGTAAAGCACACAACTTCACTGCAGAGCTGATGTCTCTATTATACTTTCTAAACTGGGTTGGAGGGTTGGGCAAGTTCATTACTGCCCATCAAGTCCTTCCAGCTGAGAAGCCCTTGCCCATACACCTTAACCCATAAACAAATCTAGTGTTTATGTCATGCACCGAATTTTGCGACGGTGAAGTCATAAAAGAATGTTGAGCACTACACTGCACACAGACAAGGGCTAGATTTGTAGCTAAGCCAGCTCTCTTCTTGGAAAACTTCACACATTTCACACTCCCTTCCTTGCATTGTTTACAAAAAGCAAACTCACTAATAGCAGCACTGAGTAAGCCTAATGTAACAATAATATTTACATCTTCAGATGTCTTGTCGTATACATTGACAGGCGAGAAAAGTTTGCGCCTCGATGGACTGCCTCCAGACGTAGAAATAGTTGGAGTCGTAACCTGAGGTGTGTTGTAACCCTACATTTTCCGTAGCACACGTGTTAACACTCGCCTCTACTCTCTTCCTTCCTCCCACTCCTTCCTATTCTTGAAAATACACTTCGATCTTGGCATTTCGAAGATAAAAACTCTCTCAAAACACCAAAACACACGTAATGAAACACGGACACACAACCGAAACAAACACTATACCACACGACACTAAGGTCAAAGAATAAACAGTTGCGTTGTACAGGTTAGCCAACATGTTCTTCACACTGAAGAAAACCACTAGAAATGAGAAAGGCTAGGATCAACGCAAAAACAAATCAAGAAAATAGATGCTTGAAAAAAAAGGGGGCTTGGCACTCGATGCAGCAAGGCATTTAAACCGCCATTTAAAATTTTGTTTGTAACATATTAAGAAGGTACCATTTTACGCAAAAACAGAAATTCTATATTTTTCACCAAAATGGCCTAACACCTCCCCTTAACTACACTTTTGTCACCGTAAGGCCTACTGTCAACAACACACTTATAAGCTTTTGAATCCCCATCACCCAGAAATTCAGAATAGCACTCCCCTGCCGCTCTCTGATATTCTGAAAATATTTAATGCAGCTGTTTCTTTCTTGTCTTCATTCGTCCCTTCACAATTGCTTTGACATACATGCTTATCATCTTGGAAACCAAAACAATGTTTACTCCACACCTCAAAATCTAAAACATTACCACTGTCTACACTTGTCACTGTAGCAACTGAATTTTTGAACATACGGCCCCTCTTCTGCCAAGTACCATCAAATGCCACTGCCAAATCTTTCCCTCGATCATTCAGGTGTAGAGCTTCTTCTGTTGCTGCTTTCATTGACTGTGTGGCAACTAATTCTACAGCACTACCAATAATGTCTGTATACTTATATTCTTCGATGGAGAGGGTAGATTCATAATGGCACATAAAGTATTGGTTGCTGTGGGTCCTTTACCAATTGCTCTCATTCTGTATTGAAACCTCACATTGCTCTCAAACATGTCTTCTTTACATCTCTGAGAAGACTAGAATTGTTTTGAGAAATTACACTGTTTACACTGGAGCTCAAAACAACTAGCAAGCGGGCGGGCGAAGGAGGGTGGAGTTAGGGGTGTACGTAGAGATTGGGCCAATTTTAGTAGCGGTGACGAGAGTTGAGGGATCTGTTGGTTGAGACAAGTCATGTTCTGTTTCTTTAGGTGGTTGTGTATATGAATGGATTCTAATTTTATTTCGTAGTAAACATAATTTATTTTCAAAATAAAGTACATTGTTGGAAAGCCTGAACTTTTTTCTATTTTTCCACATAGTCGCCGTTACGATCGATGCATTTTTGGAGTCGCACCACGAGTTTGTTGATCCCCGTGTCGTACCAGTTTTTCCCCGCCTCACGGAGGAAACGGTTGACAGCTTCTGTGACTTCCTCGTCGTTCTCGAACCTCTGCCCTGATAGGTGTTCTTTGAGAGCTGGGAAAACGTGATAGTCACTAGGTGCTAGGTCCGGACTATAGGGTGGATGCTCTAGGACGTCCCAACCGAATTTGGCGAGTAGCTCCAGGATCTTCCTGGCAACATGGGGGCGGGCGTTGTCATGGAGAAGACAGACACCTTTCGTCAATCTTCCCTTACGTTTGTCTCGTATCGCCTGTTTAAGGTTTTGCAGTGTTTGCGCATAACGATCAGCGTTGATTGTTTGTCCCCGAGGCAGGTATTCGATCAACAGCACCCCGTGTCGGTCCCAGAAGACGGTGGCCATGATCTTCCCGGCGGAAGGGGTCGTTTTGAACTTCTTGACTGTCGGCGAACTTGGGTGCCGCCACTGCATTGATTTTTGTTTACTCTCAGGGGTGAAATAGTGGACCCATGTTTCGTCCCCTGTAACAATAGAGTCGAGAAACTGTTCCCCTTCTTCTTCATGTCGGCGCAGAAATTCACGGGACGACTCAATACGCTTCCGCTTGTGTTCATCGGTGAGCTGACGGGGTACCCATCGGGCGCACACTTTATTGAATCCCAAAGTGTCTCTTAAAATTTTGTCAACAGTAGTTTTGGAAACATCCGGAATCATAGCACAGATTTCCCTAACCGTCAACCGCCGATCTTCGCGCACGAGCTCGTCCACACGTGCCACAACCTCGTCGGAGATGGATGGACGCCCCCTGCCCGGCTCATCGTGGACGTTTGTTCGGCCTCCGGAAAATTCTCTGCACCACTTCCTGACGTTTTTGATGTCCATAACGTTTGGGCCGTATGCAGAGATCAGTTCTCTATGAATTTCGATGGGTGAAGTCACTTTGTGATGCAAAAAACGAATAACACCTCGCACTTCGCACTTGGAGAAATCGGCGATCGTCGCGTCCATCGCGGACGGCACCTGTGCCAAGACTGAGCGTCCCAGCGAAGTCGTTCGGGTGGGGGATTGAAGAGGGGGAACCAAGGAACACGGCAGTGTTGCCAAATTGGATCTAGCGCTCCGCGTTCGGAAACGGCGGCGTTGGAGACCTTAATTTACGGACACCCTTCGTAGAATTAAGTGATCAGCGAAGTGTGAGATTGTGGTAGTGTTATTTTTCCAAGCTTCTTACGTTTTACCACAATCACACCAGCCTTTTACCACAATCTCACACTAGTTAATAGTAGTAGTAAATCATTAACCCTCACTCCATTACAAGTAAAAGAATATGCCACTGATTAAAATTACTAAAAATTCCATTTACGTAAAACACAAGTTCTCTGTTAGCCACTTTCATTGAACGTTTCAAACCAAAGTCTTAAAGATCAATTATACAATCTCTAGCAGTACCATATTTCATGTTGCTCATCATTGACATTCATCAAGAGATAAATTCACTATCTCACATTCAGGAAGTGTTTCAACTTTTGATTTTAGAAGTTCAAATATGTTTTCATTAATGCCACAGTGAAGTCTCCCTCTGCCTAGTTTTGCAGGGTACTCACTGATGGCAACTGAAAATACGGACATAGACAACCTTGATCACTATAATATAGATTTCTTATTGCGAACAATTTGATTTCATCATTCCATTTAATACCTAATACACTATTATTGGATCCCCTAATTTGGCTTTCTAGCCCATTAACTGCTTTCTTGGTCATGTATCTCGAACCTATACATTTAGGTTTCTCTTTGTCAGCTTTTACAGCTTGTTTACGACCTAACTTACTCATATTCTGCTTACAGTTACAAACACATATACATTTTCGAAGTTCCTACACTATTGCTTCAAACGCACAACTTGTGCCGGTTTGTATTTACATTGTCGTATTTGATAAATTGTTTTGTTTATAAGGCAATTTCTTCTGAAGTTTCTGCTGCATGTTCACTTCTTAAATGTGTAGACAATTTTCTTTGCTACTAGCAGATGTATCCAGAATAGGTTCAACACTATCTTCAGAGCAAACTTTACTCTTCTTGAGTTTGGGCTCATTATTTCTTGTGGGAAGTTTCCTTTTTAGTTTTATTCGGCACATCAGATGTGGTTGGAACAACATTCCATGGCAGCTTTTTCCTCTGAGAGTTTACAAAGTGATTTTCTTCAAAGTGAAGAGAACATAGCTTTATATTATTACACAGGTAATTCACGTCTTTCTTAAAAATATCTTCTGCAATTAATCAGCCAATTTCTGCTCTAACAAAATATAGAAGAGATAGGTCGAAGAGATACATTTCAAGCAAGAAATAATTTAGTAGAAAATTATTTTGGAATGTTGGTGAGAAATGGTAATCAATGAATTAATAAAACAATTTTATTTTGTTAATAAATTTAAAAAAATAAAATTGCTTTTTTTTTCAGATTCTTTTCTCAACTTCTCAGTTTTGAGTTTCTCCTGTTCTAGTCTCTCGCTGTGGATGGACATTTTTATATTCATATTTTCTTTATAAATTTGCAGAATACGCAAGTGCTCCTACATAATTCTATTATAATATTGTACCCTCCTCTCTCTGTGGTCTGGCAGCCTCCTGAATAATACTGTTCTGTTCCATTATGAACTTTTGTGGGGTAATGTAGAGGTCTCGGCTGGCTTGGAGCACCGCCTCCCTCGCACCATTCAACGAGTTTCCCCCTGATTCGGGGTCGCCTTCTCCACCACCTTGAGGGGGTTGCACCACTGGTGCTGGTGATAGGGCCCGGCGCTGCACTGGTGCTGGCACTGGCAAGAGGGTCTGATCCAGTGATTAAAGCACTGGCAACTGGTCCTTTCAAAAGATGGGGGGGGGATAATGGGGACCAGTCCCCATTGACAAGATCAGGCTGAAATAAAACAGCACAATCAGCAGCAACTTTGTAATAGAAAATAGTGCCAATAATCTAATAATAATTACCCGAGATTCTCAATCTTCTTCCACCAAAATGAGACGAATATCTGCTAGATATTCTACAACAATAAGCTTGATCTTCTCCAAAATGATAGGAATATTTGCTAGGTATTCTACAACAAAAAAAATTTCAATTAGTTTTATTTTATCAAAGATCTTTTCACAGGAACAAGGAGAGTCTGAGAGAAATAAATTACCTCCCTTGGTAAAAGCATTTTTCTTCAGTAACAAGGAATGTTAGAGCCAAACACAATTATGATTATTTAGATTTTGTTTTATTATTTTTGTTTAATATATACATATATGTTATATTAATATATCTGTTAATTGTAATGGATTAGAGTATCTATTGACAAGTCTGACAGTCAATTTCCAGCAAAATGGTGTGGTGTTTACGATGCTTCTATCGTCGAAATCAATATGAGGTGTTGGCTCTCCATCGTAACTACATTTATTCTAGCATAAAGCTTTTTCGGCCGCATTGCGGTCATCTTCAGTGCCATTAGAGGCGGCTGTGGTCCTCAGTCCAGACAAGACAGCGAAAGCTGGTTCTACTTTGGTATATATTGTTATTAATTTTGATAAATAATAGACATGTAAGAACCGAATTTTTCATAAAACTGCACAGAATTTGACGGTCCAAATGCTACTTATTTCATATTTGTTAACTTCACATCTAAAATAGAATTTTACTGTTTTCACATTTTATGGCATATTGTTAAATAAGCCTAGAGTTTGCTTTAAGGAGACCTGGACGTCATCAACACCATTTTCCACTGATATTTTGAAATACAAATACTTTAATAGATATTGCAATGAAATTTTAAACACATTATCAGTGCACTTTTCCCTCCATATTGTAGTATTTTTAATCCTATAGCATACATATTTACATCAAAATTAATTATTATAAAATATACTGAGTTATGTCTAATTTTTATTTTCAGAACTATTTATGTCAATACTAATCCAAATATTACGTCTGAACAAATTTTTTTTTGTTCAATATAAACTTCTTATAATAATAGACCACAAATATTTACATTTGATTATGCTCAGAGAATTTAAAAAAATATTCAAGTCATTTTTTCCTATACATTTTTAAAACAAATGACTTGCTCCAGCTCAAATTTTTTAATACATTGCTGAATAGTCTACTTCAATATGCAGGTAATCAGTATACTGTAATACATGCAAAATTTTATTTTCCTAGCTTTAATAGTTAGAGATAGAGGTACTTCAGTACACAAAAACTATTGTTATTGGAAATTGAAATTAAAGATTTGAATGCCATCTACCTCTCAATAACAAGAAGTTAAAACATTCCAGCTCCATAATCTTGTTGATTCTGGCTGTCCTTTTCATCCCCTGTTTTTTCTCTTCTTTTTTTTTATTCTGGCCTCCTTTGTCATACATTCAGCAGCTTTTTCAGCTTCAATTACACGTTGCCTGTCGACTCGTAGAAGTCTATTTTTCATGTTTTCCACAATTTTTATGTCCATTCTGCTCATGGTTTTCATCCTACTTGTTACACCATCATTAAAACACAATATAGCATCCATCACACCAATTTGGAAGGCTGTCATTCCAACAAAAATAGTTTTTGGCAAGCGCTCCCAAATGCAGTTATTCAAACTTTCGTTTGGGTTCTGTGTTTTGCCATGTAAGCACTTTTCCAAAAGTTTAAAATCTGAATGATCCCTGTAAATTGGTTTTAGTTCAGCCATAACAGCTTCAGGCATGGGATGTTTATGTAAATAATAGAAAAACTAAATACCGTTGCATCATTTTAAGAACAACAAAACCCTAGTAGTAATGCTATGTTACTACAATTACAGTGTATCTCAATCTCCGACGTTAATGTTAAAGAACCTTAACCCTTTGTTCTTTTGTTAATGTTCATGATTGATGGTAGTTGCATTTTGCTCGGCCGCTTGCGCATGTGCTGTCTGCAATCGTCTCTGGAGCACATAATCATATGGAGGTGATTCCGTGTAACAAAGGGGAGAAGGGGTGAGAATAGCTTCCCAGGGCGTGGACAACTCTCGGCCGTAAACTAAGTACGCTGGCGAAAACCCCGTCACCCGGTGCCTGCTATTCCTGTACGTAAACAGCGCGTACGGAAGGTGCTCATCCCAGTCACTGTGGTCTTGACTAACGTACTGCGATATGACGGCGGAGAAAGACTGGTGTGCTCTTTCGAGTCGGCCGTTTGCCGCTGGATTGTACGCGATTGTGAATATTGTTTCTATTCTGAGCAACTTTCAGACGTTTTTCATTAATTTGGATGTAAAGTTAGTGTCTCTATCAGCAAAATTCTTGGAGTGCCATGCCTAGATATTATATTTTCTACAAAAAATGTTGCTACTGTTTCTGCGGTTTGGTCGGGAATCGCGAAGGCCTCTGGGTAACGCGAGAAATGATCTTGGCAGGTGAGAATGTATTTATTACCTCGAGATGACTTTTTGAATGGTCCCATAATATCTAGAGCGACCTTCTCGAATGGGTGTGTTGCTTCGGTTACCGGTTGTATTGGTACTGGCTCTTTTTTACCTTTTCTCTTGATACACGTGATGCATTTCTGAATATATTCCTGAGTATCGGCGTATAGCCACCCCTCCTTTTGTTAGATTATAGAATGTCACAATGGTAGGTTTCTCTTTTTCACCGGAAGTCTCATCTATTTCATCTGAGTTGTGCATACTGGACACAAGAATAACATTTCGACTCTTTTTGGGAACGTAGGAAACAACAGTGCACTCTTCGCGAAAAGCGAACACACTGCTCTTTACTGGCCGTGCCTTCGTATTTACAATTTCTGGTGGTAGCTCTGCTTTATTCTTTTTTCAAAGTTCCTACAACAGTCAAATTGTTTTGAAGCAATTCTACTGTAAGAGGAATGGACGAAAACCAATTATCCATTGTTACATTGCGCCCTGAATTTCTTATAGATTCGGTGAGCCTCTTTACCACTGAGCTTGGTCTGGTGTCTAGCGAGTAGTATCCTGCAGGCTGATTAGGCATGTAAACTACCATGTTTGATGTATAGAACATTCTACTATCTACCAATGAAAATATTTTATTCCATACCTGGCGGGCTTCTTAGGCATATATTGTCTAAATTGGCATCTGCCTCGAAATGACTCAAGCATTTCATCAACTGTAGAGTACTCTCCAATACTATAACTTTCTTTACATCTTTGGACAAAATGTTCGAAAATTGTTCTAATTGGTGCAAGTTTATCTAGTGTCTTCCTTTCATGTGGTGTCCTATCATCATCAAAACGAAGAGCTTTCAACAATAAAAGAAATCTTCTATAGCTCATGACAAAACGAAAATACTCTGGGGCAGTTCCATCCGTACTTCACAAGTCTTGCACAATTTGGTGCGATGACTTTTGAACACCCGCCATATACAACAAACCTAAAACAGCTGTTATTTCTTCAGGATTTGTATCAACTACATCATGCTCCCTCTTATAATTAGCACGAATCTTGCGGAGACGGTCATTTGTATACATCGTTATTTCTTCAATTATTTCATCAGGGAAAAAAACTTTCCAAGCCTCAAAGACAGTAGCAGCACGTTTTGCAGCATGTCCTTTGACTCCAGGTGGATGTAGAATTATATTTCGGCGCCTCCTTCGTGGAGGGTAAGCATTCCACGTTGTAGTTTGATTCTTTCCTAAATATTGCACACGTTGTTCGGTAACTATTCATCTTCACCAGCAGATTGTTCACTATCACTTTCATGATCACTGTTATTCGGCTCATCTACGTCCGAATCCTCTGAATATTCGAATTCATCAGGTAATCCAATATCCACTTCCTCATCAGTTTCATCTAGCAACCACTGTGCAATTGGTGCCTCGGAGCGATTCATTTTTCTAAAATTAAAATTAGAACATAAGTCAAAGGTAATTTTAAAAAGTGCAGTGATAAACTATACGTTTAATAAATAATCTAATTATAAAATGTAATAAAAAAGACTTACGCGGTAGGTCGAGGGTGAGCGCGCCGCTCACTTCTTACGCAGACTGACACATTCGACACTATCTCGGACTGAGTGTTTCCAGCAGCCGTGTTATCACTTTCCATTCATTCTCAGTATTCCAAACAACAGCTAGATGCCGCCACAGACCGTTAGAAGATATACATGCAAAATTGCGGCTCGAGAAATTTGAAAGTGAGCGTTGCGCTCACACCTCGACCTACGGTGGGTTAAATAAATAGGCGTTGCCCATACTGTTTCTACTCCCATTTCTCCTTCGAGCTTCCTTATCTCTAATTTTAATTTATGATTTTGGAGTGTTAATTGTTCATTTTTTAACACTCCCTTTTCAATTTTGTTCATGAGATTTGTATTCATCAGATGAAGATACTTTCTCTTCTCTTCCAAATAATCATCCATGGAAGTATTTCTTCTTTCTGCAAGTATTGACACAAATTGAAATTAACCCATTAACGGCCAAAGGTAGAAAAAAATGACAGAAAGTCAGTATTCTTACTGAATAGTATTTATTTACTGTTAAGAACACAAAAATAAAATTAAAAAATTTTTTTTTCTATTTGAAGTTAGAAAATTTTGCTGTTGCGAAAACGCAACATTGGCTGCTTGTAGGTACAAATTACACCTATTTTTTTAAATGGTATTCTTCAAAACATTTTGAATGCAAATAACAATTGCACTTTTTACATTGATACACTGTGGTGCTATGGCACAATTTACACCTTCTTCTTGTTTCGTTATCTGATTTTACCACAATGTGACCTACTCCATCATATCTTATTTTGTCCAAAACTGTTGAGCTACGTGAGCTTCCTCCAGAATATTCAACATCTTCCGGACTTTCACATCTTATGAGGCATCTTGCAATGTAACTTTTATAATCCAGTTGGCTCATGGATTTGTCTGGTGTCAGAAGGTTGAATAACTTCCAAGAATTGACCATACAGCTGTCTAAGGAATTGGTAAATAGCGGCCACCACCATTTTTTCCCTCGTATTTGGATTCTGTAATTTGCCACTCCGTTGTCATGAATATCTACTCCTCCCATATGTTTATTGTAATCCATTAGTATGTCGGGCTGATTTACATGTATGGATTTACGTTCTTTCCGGCTGAATCTTTTAGCCTTGTGAAGGGGATGAACTGAACCATAGTTAGTAGCAATAGTAACGATGTTGTTGTCGTTCCACCTCACCATTGTAATCTCATTTTTATTGTCTTGTGCACTAGCGTAACTTCCTCTTTGGGTTTTTTGCATTTCCTTTTTGCCCGTGAGTGTACATTTTCCAGTTCGCGCATCGCGAATTGTACCAGTTGCAAAGAAACCCTTCTCTCGAAGTGTGACAAATAAAGCAAAGGAAGAAAAAAAATTATCAAAGAATACACGATGGTGAGATGGATCTTGGACTACATGAAGTAAGTCAACAACAACTCTTTCACCTAACGTTTTATGAACATCGTTTAATATTTGAGTGGCCCCCCCGTAAGGCTGAAATTGATACAAATAACCGTTTGATGAACAAAGACACCAAATTTTAAAACCAAACCTTACAGGTTTTCCTTTTATAAACATTTTCGCCGAATGCCTTCCAAAGTATGGAACCATTTGTTCATCAATTGAAAGATTATGGGAAAAAATGCCAAACTGAATAAATTTTTTATTCAGATATTCTATGAATGGACGTAACTTTGAAAATTTATCTCTTTTGTCTAGAGAAGAGTTGTCTGATACATGCAAATTTCTCTTTATCTCTCTAAATCTGTTTCTACTCATTGCTTTCTTTACCAGGTCCACACCTTTGTCTTCGTCTGTCGACCAAAACATATCTTGTTGGGGAAAAGTATTATATCCAGATAAGAACAAAATACCTAGAAACTTTTTCAACTCTGTTTCTGAGCAAACAAAATTGTGGCGATTGTTTGAATTAGCATATTTTTTTGAAAAATCTGCTATCATTTTCAAGAGAGTATTATCCACAAACAATGAAAATATTTCAAAAGGTGACAATTCACCATACTGAACCACCATATCTTGTAAACATGCTGACTCAACTGATGTAGGGAAGGCCGAATAAATAGGATATTCTGTTTTATTCCAATTTGGTTTCATAGAGTTTTTCGATGTTTTAGAAATTTTTACCTTAGAGTTTTCCTTTCCATGAATTTCGAACGTCCCTGCGATGTCTTTTTCCAAAACGTCTTCAGTAAGCAAATTGTCATCTATATCTTCTTCATCAGTCAACGCTGTCACTTCAGGTGGTATATAAACAATATCAACATTTTCAGTTTCCGAATCAGATGAATCAGATTCTTCTAGGATTGCGGTAAGTTCTTCTACTGTCAAAGCTTTCACACGATCTGAATTCTAACAAAAGAGGAAATTCGGTGTTATATTTCAAAACAAAACTAATCGGAATAAACTTTCCTTACTTCAAAAAAGATACTTACCATGGCCCACAACTATTCCACTATGTCATAAATAACGCGTAAGAAACAAATCGAACTTATTTGGCATGAAAACAGCAAAAATCACGGGAGAACTGAAGAAACAGTAATATTACACGTCGTCTACGAGAGCGCTCTAAGATAGCATGCGCCTGTGCGAGTCGAGACCTGCTTCTCGGAAAGATCACTGATTGCGCCAACGTTGCGAAAACGCAACAGGGAAATTGGATCCAATATTCTGACGCAACAATGAGTATGATTTTTGAATTTTCAAAACTATTCTTTCAATAAACACTATAGCATTACACTAAACTAAAATATTTATTTGAATTTTATAAAAAAGAGCTCCTTTAGCTAACTAGAAATATGCCATGTTATTCGGTTGAAAACTTAGCCCAAAATAATTCCTCAGAATAAACCTGTATGGTGAGAAAACTGTATAAAAACGTACAGCACAGCAAAATAAAGAATAAAGAAGAGTTCAGAGTAAAGTATTTGGAGTTTCATTTCAAAGAGACTCTAAAAAAAAATTATATAATTGGTGTTGCGTTTTCGCAACGGTGGCCGTAAATGGGTTAATTAACAAAGTATCTGAAAATATAGAAAATAATTACTTTTAGGCAGACACCAGTAAAGTCATTTACTTTTAGGGCATGCAGACAGTGCTCAAATGTTCGCCCAAAACAATGAATTTAAGCAAGAAAATAAAGTGTCCGTCCTTAATGCAAAGTAGTTTACAATAAATGACAAATGTTAAGAAAATGAAGTCAGTTGGGTTGTCTACAAGGTAGTCTATGAAGGTAAAAGTTCTTTTATCTTGCTGTTAGGATTGTGCACCTCTGCCTATTTGCATCATATTATAACCTTTCCTACTTGCAAAATAAAAGGTAACTTTCCACTAATATTGTAACAGAATTATAAAATTATTTTTCCTTACTTGATCCAAATGGAGAAATTTCGGACACTGGCCCGCTTCTTTGGAGTTTTCTGTTGGTTCTAGTATCCTTCTGAAAGCAGAAAAATAAACCTATAGGTCAACTTAAATACTACAAAATATATGCTTAAATGTAGGATGTGTAATTTAATTAAAATTTGGGCATCTCCACATACGGTATTATGTACTCTATGTATACATTGTGTAAGGTATTAAAACCAAATTACATACAATTCTGTCCACAAAAGAACAATTAGTTTATTGCAAATAACACAATGCATTCTACTGACAAACTTATTTTTCACTGAAGCTTAGATCAAACTTTAACCATAAGCGAATGTGTGATTGAGATAATGATGCGTAGAGTGCGATAATGATTGAGATGACACATTCTAGATGTTCAAGAGGAATGCAAATTTAATTTGATTGTACCAGAAATATCACCCAAGAAATATTATCTGGTTCTGAAAAATCATGAGAGTTTGCAAGAACCCAGGAAAATTGCTTTGAATCAATTAGGAATACACATAGTCATTTGAAAATGTGAAACTCACTTACCCACATGCTCATCTCTGTCATTTTCTTGCAATATGTCCATTGCTTCTTCATCTGTGAGATAATGAAATGGTTACATTCGCTACAGAAATTTCAAATGATACATCATATTCTTGTATTTCAAAGTTTTCGATATGGCTACTGTGATTTATTTGTGCAATGTTAGTCATTCCTTTGCTTACCAAAATCAACATTAATAGTTGTTGCCCAACTTGTACTTGGTTGTGACACCGGTACTGGTCCTGTAAATTTGAACCAATTTATACCAATTCTCCTTTGTTTCTGCTGGGCGTCCTGTCGGCTTATTTACTGTCTCTTGAAACAGATAAGTAATTTTCACTGCGGTCGGCCTGAACATCCATTCTAATACCTTCCTCACGTATTCTTTGTCGAGGCCTTGGGGTGTAGACATTACGACGTTCGTTCTGTCGTGTCCCATTATCATTTCCTTCCAGTTTCCTAAGGCGTTATGCAGTTTGTAGATGTCATTGACTCCGCGCTTGTCAACAGTGAGAGGTATGAGGTATGTGTATTTCAACTTCTCTCCCGCTCCTCCTCTGCTCGTGTTTGAGTGATAGAGCGTATATACTCACACTTGCCTTCTTCCATTTCTCCCGCCACATTGACAATTTCGGGGTATATTTCTTTCATTATTTAATATCTTATTATCTCCTTTATCGCAAGCATCCGTTATCATAGCTTTGTCATAGCTTTCTTGTAGTCTAGTGAGATTTCCTCTTATAGTGCACGTGTTTTGGTACGCAGCTTCCGGCCAGTTCGTATCTAATATTTGCGCTAGGTATCTAGCTTATCCGCCCGGGCAATTACCTGTTCGATTTCCAGGTCTTCATTGCTAATTTGCGTCTGTATGCCGACTTCCCTAGATTCAATTCTTCTCTCCGAACTTCGCCTTCCTCCTGATTCGGCGCATTTTTCTTGTTTGACACTTTCCCATTCCCGCCAACGACACAATTGTAATTCAGATATCTGTTCGAGATTAACTGCTCCTTTTTTAATTTCGGATTTGGTATTAACAATTGCTTTGGTAATTGTAGTTAGCTCCGCGCTTGACTTCGCCAAATTCTCAATGAGCTTCCGTCTCTCCTCCAAAGCGCCTGTGCACGACTGTGCATTACCAAGTTCACCCTTATCTGCCGCCCCAATGCATATTCCGGGTTCAATAAGGAAGGTTCATGTATTGTGCAATTACCTGCTTCACGCCTTTCATTATTTCCAACAACAGTCTATTGTGTTACATGATGATTGCATGCTGCTCCCTCATAATGTTCCTCCATTCCCGTCTTCTGCTCATCTTCTCCTCGTGGAGTTCCTCATTCCTTTTCATTTCTGCTGCGTGCAGTTACGCACGCCTTGCATCCTCCTTCAGCCTCCACTAATTTTGGGCTGTGAAAGTGGCCTGCCTAAGGTCGAATTGCTGAAAAGAATGTAAATTATTTATTAATATTGTGAATATTGACAGAATAAAACATTTGTTTTCTATTATTTACAAGAATCCATTTCACACCTCTTGACGTTTAAGCTCTTCAAAAAATAAAGCCTCATGCTTCAGAATAACACTACAATAATTTAGATAACTTTGTTTTTCAATAACTGCACATGTCTGGAGTGGTCATTCTATTAATTTTTCAAATAAAGTTTTGGAGACTGAAACAAATTATTCTAGATTGGTTTCAGAAATTCTATATAAAAACTTCAGACTCTCTCAATACTTGGGTTGAATTGAATTCTTTTACACATCTTTGACTGATCTGGGAACTCTCCAGATGAGAAATAATGCATTGTTGATTGCCAACAGACTTTCTTAATTAATTTTACTCTTGTATATTGTTTGTAATTTAAATATTTCCCCTAAGCTTTCTTTTTTTTTTTTTCAAATAAGTTTTAAGTTCTTTGATTGGACAAATCTCTGAATGGTAATAGAATTAAAAAGTCATTGGACAGATGTAATTCTTTTCTCACCTTTCTGCCATTGGACCTACACGTGCCCTGGAGCCGTGTGGAAGGGGTTCGGGACTCTGGAAAATATTTGGAAAAAAAGATTAAGCTTCTAGCTTTAGAATAACTTTGTTTCCATATATTTCTAAACGACTGGAAAGGACAGCATTTCACTTTTATATTTTCACGGTTTTTTCCCCCCATAGCACTTTGAATTGCACACAGGTACAGAACTATTTGAGCCGGTTATTATATAATATTTCATGCGTCATAGTGAAATATTATTCATTTATGCCTTCAAGAAATTTCTACTTTAGAAAATATACTGAACAAGAAAATTAATGGCAATATGGTATCACAATATTCTAGCAATATAGTCTGCAAGAATCCTACTATTAATTTAATATCGGCATCAAAACTGTGAACTATAAACTAACCAAAGGACTTAAGAATTTTGGTTAGAATTTACAGATTGAGACGTTAATCCAGCAGCAACTTTGAATTCACTGGGTCTTGCACAGATCTAGCAATTCACCAAATAACAATACACATTTCCCTTCTTCTATAACCAATAACTAACTTACAATAGTACACGAGTTGCCATCCTCCAGCAACACAGTATCCTGGTCAACCTATGAAAACCAGAGACGATTTATTTTTAATTATTTACTTTTTTACATGGAAGTTTGGCTTGGTTATCTCAGAACGAAAGATACGTCGCAATCATACTCATTCAATCACATGTCCATGAATTCCATAGGTAGCAGGTCCAAAATCTCCAGGGCTTCCTGAGATGGAGGTGGGGGCATTGGGCCACCACCGGTTTTTCTGCTCTCCCTCCTATGGTCCCCTATCTCCTTTTTGCACTTGCTTTTCATGGCCCTCCATTGTATTACTATTTGTTTCATGTCTCGTTTTCTGGTATTGTAAGTATTGAATCTGAACAAATGAAAAATATAAAAATTTATGAAGGACTGTAGAAGACATCGAAGCAAATACACATTGCACTTCTGTAACATACTTCTCTACAATGTCTTTCCAAGCCTGTGACTTGGCCTTATTTATAGACGTCGAGTTTTCTTTTTTGTTAAGAAGGTCCGCGAACTGCGAAATCAGTTCCGTAAGCAGCTCCTGGAGCAGAATCGATCATGTTAAATACTTACGGCACACGAAATAGGTTATTACTGAAAACACGTGTGTGTGTGTGTGTGTGTGTGTGTGTGTGTGTGTGTGTGTACAATATCTGTGTTATTTGGTGTGTACAATATCTACGTACCTTCTCCGCCTTTTCCCAATTTTCTCTCCTTTTGCGTGTCTGCTCCATAACGAATGCGACCACATGCTATGTATCAGTTAACAAGCCAACAACAACACACCAACACTCCTCAGGTAATACTGCGATACTGCCAGATACTGCGGACGGCGGAAACGCGTCCAAGCGAGATACTTTCTCCTCACTCAAAGCTTAAACAAGGATAGACTGTGAGTAGCGGTTGCCATGGTAACTACGCAGCTCTTACTCCAAGCTTACGCAATGTTTATTAGTTAAGATTTTGGCTACTTCAAGCTTACTCTAGAAGTAAATTTTACTCAGCGTTTATTAGTAAGGCTGCTTGTGTGCACCTTGTCAATAGGAAATCAAGTTGAAGTCTTATATGTATTACATATTTACATGATAGTAAATTTAGAACACATGCAGCCTTACTAATAGAGGTCTGGTTTAAGCCTGGAGTAACATGTTTACTTAGGAACTAACTACTTTCAGAGTAAGCGTGAAGTAAGGGATGAGTAATTTCCCACTAATAAACGCTGAGTAAGCTAAGAGCAACTACTCCGGCGTTACTTCACAATCAACGTTTGGCAACGCCTAAAAACCTCGTGTCGACTTCGTAGGTCAATGTTCCATCGATAGTTTCGTTCAATTATCGATCTTTCTGGTATTAGTTTGGCGTGCTCTTCGGAACGTGTTGTGAAGTGGCTGTGAAACGCGAAAGTGTTTTAAAATGGACCTTTTTGATATTGAAGATGTGGAGGAAGTGGAAAACATTGAGGCCCGTCCGAGGAAGAGGAAAGTGTATCGCCTCAGAAGGAATCCTTTTGAGGAATACACAGCGGAGGAATTCCGCCGAAAATACAGATTTTCAAAGGAGGGAGCGATGGAGCTCATTCGTGTATTTGGGGATAGTTTGTCTTCCGAAAGTGCCCGAGGGAGTAAACTTTCCCCAGATATCCAAATTCTGACAGCACTCAGGTGCTGGGGACGAAATATGGTAACGTATTTTGATTTGCTTTTTACTGCTAAACATGGTCACATAACCTACATTTTATATATATTTATGTGTATAAACTCTCCCACAGATACAAGACGACTGTGCGGACTTGCATGGCATTAGCCAGCAGTCAGTCCCCAACATCTGCAGGAGGGTGGCTCTCAGCATTGCCAGAGCGAGGCCACGGTACATTTATATGCCCCGAACAGTTGTTGAAGAAACTGAAGCCGCCCATTTGTTCTCATCCGTTCACAGGTTCAGGAGTGTGATTGGGTGCATCGATTGTACCCACATCCGCATTCCGAACATGAGATCAGATGCAGGGCAAATGTTCTTCAACCGTAAAGGGTTTCCATCATTGAATGTTCAGGTACTGCATATAAATATTAGTTTCAATAATTGTTTATTTAAAAGAAATCAGTAATATTATGAAGACATCGCAAAACATGAACTCTGCGTTCTGAAATATATTTTCAGGGCGTTTGTGATGCCAAGTTAAAATTCCTGGACATTGTGGCCCGATGGCATGGAAGCGTCCACGATGCCAGGATTTTTAACGAATCGCGACTGAAGCAAAGGTATGAGGCAGGAGAATTCCGAGGGAGGTTGCTCGGAGACTCTGGATATCCGTGCCCTCCCTATTTGTTTACCCCAGTGCGCTATCCAAGGCGTGAAAATGAGCAGGCATATAATGCCAGGCACAAAAGCACGCGCAACTGCATTGAACGGTGCTTTGGCCTTTGGAAGAGCCGCTTCAGGTGTTTGCTATCAGGTATTCGATATATGACCATGCATTTTAACAACATTTATTGCATTCTCATCTCAGTCGCTTCTATGTAACTAAAGTATTCAATTAAAGTAATATCCAACATGTTTGCTCACAGGATTTAGAACATCTCTGGAGCAAACAAAAGTGACCATTGTAGCTCTGGCAGTGCTACACAATATTGCCATTGAGCTGAAGGAAAGAGAATTTCCTATAGAACAGGAAATCGAAGAGGATGAGTTAGAGCCTCTGGATTTTCCAGTAAATCTGCGGGGCGCTGCTGAGCGTGCTGTATTTATACAAAATAATTTTTAAATTCATTTTCACCTTTGCCTAATTGTACCGCTGTGACAGCTGATTAGGTGAAGCAATGCATGGCCAAATATAGGGTTTGTGGTTTTAGTGAGTAAAAATCTCACACTGCTGAGGAGTGCGGACCCTTCTCAGCGTCTTTTTGAAGATTTCCACAGTTCCCCTCGTAAAAACACACACACACACACAAGTACTATGAAATAAAAAGTTCTGAAAATTGTTCATTTTGTTTTATTTTTTGTTTCTTTCATTATTTCTAACAATATTTTATTTTGTAACATGATTATTTCGTGTTGCTCCCGCATCATTCTCCTCCACTCCCTTCTCCTACTCATTTCCTCCTCGTGGAGTTCTTGATTTCTCTGCATTTCTGCAGCGTGCAGTTCTGCACGCCTTGCTTCTTCCTTCCGCCTCCACTCATTCTGGGAATTATAGGTGGCTTTCCTAAGGTCGAATTGCTGAAAAAAATGTAAATTATTTATTAATATTGTGAATATTGACAGAATAAAACATTTGTTTTCTATTATTTACAAGAATCCATTTCACAACTCTTGACATCTGTTTAAGCTCTGCAAAAAAATAAAGCCTGAAGCTTAAAAATTACACTACAATAATTTAGATAACATTGTTTTTCAATAACTGCACGTCTGGAGTGGTCATTCTATTAATTTTTCAAATAAAGTTTTGGAGACTGAAACAAATTATTCTAGATTGGTTTCAGAAATTCTATATAAAAACTTCAGACTCTCAATATTTGGGATGAATTGAATTCTTTTACATATCTTTATGACTGTTCTGGGAACTCTCCAGATGAGAAATAATGCATTGTTGATTGCCAGCAGATTTTCTTATTTAATTTTACTCTTGTATATTGTTTGTAATTTAAATATTTCCCCTTTGCTTTCTTTTTTTCAAATAAAGTTTAAATTCTTTGACTGGTCAAATCTCTGAATGGTAATTAGATAGTAATAGAATTAAAAAGTCATTGGACAGATGTAATCCTTTTCTCACCTCTCTGGCACTGGATCTACTCGTGCCATGGAGTCCGCTCCCTGACGGAAGGGGTTCGGGACTCTGGAAAATATTTGGAAAAAAAAGATGAAGCCACTAGCTTTAGAATAACACTGCACTATCATTTCAGAGTTGCTCCTAACTAATGCATGAATGGTAATTAGATGGTAATAGAATTAAAAAGTCATTGGACAGATGTAATCCTTTTCTCACCTTTCTGGCACTGGATCTACTCGTGCCATGGAGTCCGCTCCCTGACGGAAGGGTTTCGGGACTCTGGAAAATATTTGGAAAAAAAAGATGAAGCCACTAGCTTTAGAATAACACTGCATTATCATTTCAGAGTTGCTCCTAACAAATGCATGAATGGTAATTAGATGATAATAGAATTAAAAAGTCATTGGACAGATGTAATTCTTTTCTCACCTCTCTGGCACTGGATCTACTCGTGCCATGGAGTCCGCTCCCTGACGGAAGGGGTTCGGGACTCTGGAAAATATTTGGAAAAAAAAGATGAAGCCACTAGCTTTAGAATAACACTGCATTATCATTTCAGAGTTGCTCCTAACTAATGCATGAATGGTAATTAGATGGTAATAGAATTAAAAAGTCATTGGACAGATGTAATCCTTTTCTCACCTTTCTGGCATTGGACCTCCACGTGCCCTGGAGCCTGCTACCTGACGGAAGGGGTTCGGGACTCTGGAAAATATTTGGAAAAAAAGATTAAGCCACTAGCTTTAGAATAACATTATTTGATTCCATATGTTTCTAAACAACTGGAAAGCACAGCATTTCACTTTTATATTTTCACTGTTTTTTCCCCCACAGCACTTTCAATTGCACACAGGTACAGAACTATTTGAGCCGGTTATTATATAATATTTCATTCATTGTAGTGAAATATTATTCATTTGTGCCTTCAAGAAATTTCTACTTTAGAAAATATACTGAACAAGAAAATTAATGGCAATATGGTATCACAATATTCTAGCAATATAGTCTGCAAGAATCCTACTATTAATTTAATATCGGCATCAAAACTGTGAACTATAAACTAACCAAAGGACTTAAGAATTTTGGTTATAATTTACAGATTGGGACATTAATCCAGCAGCAACTTTGAATTCACTGGGTCTTGCACAGATCTAGCAATTCACCAAATAGCAATATACATTTTCCTCCTTATATAACCAATAACTAACTTACAATGGT
This sequence comes from Acheta domesticus, assembly GCA_031308135.1. Classification (NCBI taxonomy): domain Eukaryota; kingdom Metazoa; phylum Arthropoda; class Insecta; order Orthoptera; family Gryllidae; genus Acheta; species Acheta domesticus. The sequence continues at coordinate 45,996,416 of JAHLJT010002630.1, forward strand.
ACACGAGTTGCCATCCTGCAGCAACACAGTATCCTGGTCAACCTATGAAAACCGGAGACGATTTATTTTTAATTATTTACTTTTTTACATATAAGTTGGTTTGGCTTGGTTATCTCAGAACGAAAGATACTTACGTCGCAATCATACTCATTTGTCCCGTCCACGAATTCCAGTGGTAGTAGGTCCAATATCTCCAGGGCTTCCTGAGATGGAGGTGGGGGCATTGGGCCACCACCGGTTTTTCGTCTCTCCCTCCTATGGTCCCCTATCTCCTTTTTGCACTTGCTTTTCATGGACCTCCATTGGATCATGATTTGTTTTATATCGCGTGGTCTATTATTGTAAGTATTGAATCTGAACAAATGAAAAATATAAAAATTTATGAAGGACTATAGAAGACATCGAAGCAAATACACATTGCACTTCTGTAACATACTTCTCTACAATATCTTTCCAAGCCTGTGACTTGGCTTTATTTATAGAAGTGGAATTTTCTTTCTTGTTCAGCAGGTCCGCGAACTGGGAAATCAGTTCCGTAAGCAGCTCCTGGAGCAGAATCGATCATGTTAAATACTTACGGCACACGAAATAGGTTATTACTGAAAACACGTGTGTGTATATATATATATTTATGTCCAATATCTACGTACCTTCTCCGCCTTCTCCCAATTTTCACTCCTCTTGCGAGTCTGCTCCATTTCGACCACGTGCGTATCTGTAAAATAAGGCGGCAACAACGACAACACACCAGTCCTCAGGTAACACTGCCAGGAACACTGCGATACTGCCGGATACTGCGGACGGCGGAAACGAGTCCAAGCGAGATACTTTCTCCTTACTCAAAGCTTAAACAAGGGTAGACTATGAGTAGCGGTTGCCATGGTAACTACGCAGCCCTTACTCCAAGCTTACGCTACTCCATGCTTACGCAATGTTTATTAGTAAAGATTTGGGCTACTTCAAGCTTACTCTAGAAGTAAATTTTACGCAACGTTTATTAGTAAGGCAGCATATGCGGAGTCTGCGTTGGGAGCTTTTATGAAACATTTGTGCTGGTTGTGGCAGTGGGTACACGACTCTGCCATCGCAACCAGCAATTTTATCCTTGTAAAAGTCAAATACTTTAGCGAAGACTCGCTTTATTGCAAATATTGTCCGGACTAAGAGTATAACAAAGAAAACAGACCCAGGAAAGCTTTTTGTATTAATTGCACAATGCTACTCGTCTCGGCCTTGGCTGTGGCGGTGAATGCATTACTTCCAAAGGTATCGTGATCAGATAAATATCTTAAATCTCAGTTGTTAAATTCAATTCTAGTTTCAATAGAAGGTGTTCTTCGGCCGAATTATTTGCCTTCGTTCCATATTTCTATAATTATTTGTTTAATACAAAAAAATCTGAAATATTATTTGTATGAAGTAATTAATCCACAATTGTCAGATTACATCAATGCAATTCCTGAAGTGATGTATGGATATGGTCGTCGGAATGTTGTATAAGTTAAGAGTTTTTAATGTCAAACACGCTACTCTTACACTTCCTTTAATTTGTAAAGCTCTTGTAACTGATGTCATGCAATTATAATGTAGGTGACTTGGCTAATTAACATTTCATTAAGCTATAGTTGGAGTGAATTCTACGTTCATTTATTTTTAATTTCATCTCTACATTGTGATCTAAAGTAAGGCGTTTTCATACAATCCCCTTATGTGTAAAGTGCCTGTCACTTATTCCATGCATTTGTAAAGTAATTTGGTTGGCTAATTGACATTTTATCTAGTGAGATTTGGAGTGAATTCTACAAGTAATATACCAAAACTATGTTAATGTTCTGTTTGTATTTCCTGTAATGTAATCTGAACTGTATAATCAAAAAGTGCTGTTTCAATATTATCTAAAAGAAGGCTTCCTACATGTAATGTGCCTGTAACTGATTCTATGCATCTGGAAGATAGTGTGATTGGCCAGCTTAAATTTGAGTTGGGAGTTAAGTGAATGTTGGAGTAAATCCTACAAGGATAATAAATATAATGCACAAATGTTTGGTATCCACATATATGTTCGTGTAGTTGTAATTTATTTACATTCCCTATTATGTAATCTGATCTGAATTTGCAAAGCAACATCTCCGTTTATTTTCGAGAGACGTTGAAAAACTCCTTAGGATGATTGTATTTACTGTATATATTTTGGTGATTTTGTTTAAATACAGTGCGCCAGGAAAATCTCTCCGCACCGAGCCGAGGCAGGGCGTCAAACAAATTGTATTTATGTTGGTAGCAACCAGATCGTTGGGAAAAACAAGCGAAGGGGGGCAACACTCCAGCATCTGATATGGTTGACAAGTACGCAACTCGCGTTTGCTTTTGTTAAAAGCTGCCGTTCGCGCTACCAACATAATTTCTGTTCCTAGCACTCTCGCCTACACGGTGACACTGAGGAGAGACTTTCCTAGCACAATGTATTATGTATACTGTCGCAATAAAAAAATGTGAAATGAATGACTGTTTTTTTTCATTTTGTTATATTGTTTTTTCTTTTACAAATAAACACCCAGTGTTAGAAAGAGGGTTATAAACAGTCCTTAATGATACCCGGTCTCATGTCATTGGCAATGCAGGGTTTGTGGAAATGGAGGATAGTCTTGTGGTTTATAATTTTATTTTTGCTCAAGGGGCTGAAAGGCAATTGATGGTTTACACAATACTGGGAGTTAAAGCCTAATTCAGTTTTATTTGCCCCACAATGTATTTATCATATTCATGTGTTCAGACAGGAAAAGGTATGAATTCTGCCTAAAGTTAATTCCTGCCCTGGTATGCTCTGCCTTGTGAAACTGCCCAAATCCACACTACTCTCTGTGCTGCCTCGCCTGACCCCGCTCCTGCCCGCCCTATCCTGCCATGTTCACCGTCGCTACCATTCTGAAAATTACATACCAATTCAGAAGTGTGGTGGAAACACATTGAAAGACACAAACGCGACTTCAAACTACAGAATATACGCACGTTCTAGAAATATGTGAGACGATATTTCAAGATTTTAAACTATCCTAACGTTGGGTGCTTTTGGTCGTGACTGTTGTCTTCTGCAATGTGTGAACACTAAGTTCTTGCTTTAAAGGATCTAATTATTTAGCACAAAATGAAATATGCAAGTTTTTATTTATTTTTTCATTGATATTACTGAGTACGTAATTTATTTAGGCGAAGTCGTTTTTTCGTCACCCCAACATTGTAATTGTAATGCCACAAACTACTGGAATAGTTTGTTCCGTAATTATATCACAGCATTGATAGTTTTGAGTCGGGCAACTGAATAGGAATAGGTGAAATAGCATCGTTGTAGACGTGTCCCAGAAGAGCGAGCTCTCTCCACCTGACTCACAGCGAGGAAAGGGGGATTTGCATTAATTCTTACGCTTTCTCGAACACGGAATATGCGGAAAGTTATAAAATGTTGGGGGAAAAATCGAAGATTTTGACAGACATGCATTTTAATCCCTGATGCCAAAATCATTAATATGAACGTAACCAGGTCAGGAAATCTGCGGCAAGTTGGTTCATGTCACCCGCCCCAGGGTTTTCCTTTCTTTGCAGTGGCCAGTTGTTCCGTAAGACCATGACTCCTGTGGGTGCCGGTTACCGGTAAGTCAATGAACGGCGATGGTAAGTATTCGTTTCAACGCATGAGAGAGAACTGTAGAGACTATATTTACTATCGAAAGCATGTAAGCTCGTAAAAACTTCTCTCCAAATATAACTTTAAGTTAACTGATGACCCATTTTTCTAGGATTTACGTACATGCAAAACGAGCAGTTTCTTGCGGGCCCCTATCTATGAGGGGCCCCACGCTTCGGAAAAATATGCATAACATGTTTGTGTTAAATAAATGTAAAATACTTTCCCGTTGTCTAATGTGCTGCAAAATTTGTATTCAAAATTTCAAAGTTATTCTTTAAAATATTTTATTCTTGTTAAAAATAGTTTAATAGATACGTTATTTGCAACTGAATGTGTAAATTGTTTACGCAAATTTCCAAATGTTCCATGCTAAAATTAATAGTGACGTAGCGTGACCTGCGCGTTTGGGGATGCTCAACAATAACCACAAACATTATGATGTTTAATGTTCTCTAGAATCTATGTTATCAAAACAAATGTTACAATACTTCAACAGATTTATGTCAGGAGAGTTCTTGAAAGCAAATTATGCAATGGCTCAGCTATAATTCTCATGCGCGATTGACAATGAGATCACTTGTGAATTTATACAGTTCAGACCAAAATAAAATTTCTAATATTTTATGAATTCATCTCCTTAGGTATTAATTAAGAATTAGTAGGCAAACACTATTTCTCCTATTAAATGCCCATGGTCAAGCAGAGAATCTCAAGTGAGAAAGAAAAATATTTCATTGGCAGCGTCAAGTGTGCTGCGCTCGCGTGCATAAAAGAGCAACTTGCTTATACACATGAGCCATTCCACGTCAAATCGCACAAAAAAGACCAAAATTTGACCTTCATATTTTTATTTTCTAATTTTTTCTATTTGTTATATAGATCAAATAAGTGAACACGTATTTTTATTTTTTTCTAACTTTATTATTTTCGGAAATATTGTATAATGAAATCCGCTAAAAATGACGCGCATCACTAACTTAAAAATATCATATATTTGAATACACCAATTATAGAAATTCCGTTCAAATTCCATTCGAAACTTACAAACATGTATATCTTTAAGATTTTGCAAAATATTTAATTTTATGAATTTTCAATTTTTTTAAAAAAACTGAAATTTTGAAAATTGAATATTTTTGTAAACTCGATGAGCTAAAAATTTTAAAAATATATATTAATAAACGAACTAGAGTATTGATAATAAGTCCAGAAAAAATCAAAGTGGGATCTCAGTAACTTTAAAAGATATAAATATTTTACGAACCAGTGTGTAATAGATTGCTGCAATAGACGATTGTTGCGTTACTGGTCGTCGGTTTCTTTGGATGAAGCAGTAATTTAAGTACTTCTTGAGGTGGTGAAACTTCATGATTGAATTTATAAATCATATTTATGTGTATTAATATACATATAAATAATATTAATATATTTATAAATAATTAAATGACGGATTCTTGACCCAGGTTTTGAATGACATTTTGAAATTTTCTGGTCCCTCACAACTCACTTTAAATACAAGTACTCGCGTACCATAGAATTCCTGAACTTTCGTCACAATGCACAGTTTTTATGCCTTACCGAATTTACTTCAGTTCTGGATAAAATTCCATTTTCTTCATCAAACGTTTTAGACACTTTTATCATGCTTGCTGCAAAATGTCATTTAATTTTATTGTATGCCCAACTTTCAAAAATTTTCAAAATTAAAATTTTCAACGTCATGTCATCTGTTGAGTGAAAGTAATCGATATATTACTAAATAGTATCTTTGATTTTTCGATGGACGTCGAAGGATCTTCAATGTGAAAAAATTTATCTATGTTGGCACTTTGTACTTTTCTAAAATTTCTCATGATACCATTTCGTTCCAATTTTCTTTTCTTGGCGGGGTTTCTCCTATTGCAATTAAACTCGTGTATATCTTATCTTTATTCATTTCGCAGACACTTTACGAACTATCTGAAGTCCCTCGCCCTCACTGCCTTGATTTCCACTTTTTTCACTGGACGTTCCGCTACTTTCGTTAATGCCACGGAAGCCACTGATCTCGACGCTATCTTCATTAAGAAAAGGCAGTTTTGGAAGCCGATTTCTTTTCTTCCGAAATGAATCACAAATTCGCCCATCTAATGGCTCGTGTAAATTCACCAGCAAATCGTGGTTTACGCGTCTTGGAGATTTTATTTTTTTTAAATCGTGATCAGAAAGTTTAAATGGATTGAATCATCTATCTCATACGCTGATCGCCACTCATGTTGCACAGTGTGCACACGATTCACAGAACAAATACTAGCACTCTTGTCTTCATAAGTACTGCGTATTGCGACTAATGTTGAGAAAATTTTATCATGTCCCTTGACAAGTGGTCGATTGTATTTCACGAGCAAGGTCAGGAGGGCACCCCGTCTCTAGGACGCAAAGGGACTCTGCAGTAAAATTCGTTTCGCTGACACGAGGGAAAGCATTCGTTTTGCTGTCACCCATCCCTTCTGGGGAAAGAGTGAACATGTAATGTTTCTTGAAACCCAAATCAGGCAGAGGGCCATCCTTTTTATTGTTCGTCGGCATTAGTACCCAAGACTGATCGAACACAATTCGTTAGTGCAGGGGCAGGAACCACGCGCCCGAATACCATACTTACAATATATTTTTTTATCTGTACGTGTTGAGTGCCCACTTTTTTCTTGTTATGTTTTGTAGAAAATTGAACAAGAAATATGCCTATTTTTCCAAATTTTAATCTGAGAGAGTTCATAAAGAAATTTTCGTTTTTTAAAAATAATTACAATTATTAATGAAATATTTATTTTTTGAGAAAGTAATTGAAGTAACAGATGAATAAAATACACATATCACAAAATTAAATGAAACAAACCAGTAATTTTTATGTTAAGTACATTCAGAGCGTCAATTAATCATATTTTGCAAAGTACGCGTAATTTTCAAAATTTAATATAGGCAAAACTACACACATAAACAATTTTCAGGTAATTAAAGAAACACGTACCTCTTTTTTTGATGTCCAAAATGAATGCCATATATTTGTCTTTTTTTTTTTAAATAGTCGTGTCGAGTGTGATTTGACGTGGAATGGCTCGTATTTTAATTCGTTTCGCACTCACCCATAAGAACATAGATGACCCACAAGTCATACATTCTGGGGGCAGAGTGAACATCTGAAATACTAATAACTCTTGAAACCCTTATCAGGCAGACGGTCATTCTTTTTTAGTTCTTCAGTGCTTGCATCAAAGACTGGCCGAACACAATTCGTTAGTGCATGGGTAGGCAGAGCGCGCCCTCATACTTACAATTGATTTTCTTACAACTGTATGTGTGGAGTGCCCTTTTTTTTCTTCTTGTATTTTATAGAAAATTGAACACGGAAACACGCCTATATTTTTTTCAAATTTTTATCTCATCGAGTTTATATAGAAATTTTACTTTTGAAAAAAATACATTTTTGAAAATGGAAAATTTATTTACAGAGGAATAAAATAAACATTTCAAAGTATTAAATGACACAAACCAGAAATTTTTATATTTAGAACATTCGGAGAGATAATTGATCCTATTTTGTGAAGTACCTGTAAATTCCAAAATTTAATATAGCCATAACTACACAAATAATCAATTTTCAGGCAAATAAAAAAATACGTCTCTCTTTTTTTGATGGCCAGATTTAAGAAAAAAAATATCGTAGATTTTAAAAAATGTCGTGTCAACCCTTGTGCGATTTGACTATTGCTCATACGCCTCGCCCTGCTCAGTCGTACGCTATACTGCGATTTTTCTAGGAAGAGCTCTCAAGATAACTCAAATCCAATCTTCGCGATGGAATGTCACGGCATTTCGCGTCTTTTCTCGGTCTTGCCGGTAGAAGTCGCATGATCGCCAGCACTGCTTCATGCGGTCGCGATCGTGCGAAATCTAGCGGAACGACTGTGAATGATACGAAATGCCGTGACATATTCCATCGCGAAGATGGGATTTGAGTTATCTTGAGAGCTCTTCCTACAAAAATCGCACTATAGGGTCAGAAACTCGTGAATCTTTTGGAGAGGGGGGAACCTCACCGTCTGCGCATGCGTCATTGCCCTTCGCAATCTCTTGGCAGATGCTAGAACCATTTTAACATCCAAGCAATCGGAGGCCAGCTTGTTCCAACGCGCCGAATTCAATCACAGGAAACCACTTTTAATATTAATACAAAATGTATTTCGCTCAATGAACCACTTGCGAGTTTATCGATACAATATTTAGGATTCTTTGATTAATATTTGACGTGGGGATGCTCAGCATCTTAGCGTCCCCTGACGCTACGCCACTGAAAATTAATAGTGATGGCCCCGGGGCAAAAGTTAGTGGAGGGTTATAGATGAGAAAAAGTATTCTCAATAATTAGCCAGTGACGAAAAATATATTTTTCTATTTAGTAAAACAGAGTTTTATTCCAGGGGGCGCAATACCTATATCCGGCCTTGATTCTATTCATTAAAAAACACGTCCTGCAATTTTCAACCATCATTTATCACTACCTCGCCATGCGTATCAAAATCAGTTCAAATATTACAGCTCAGTATTCTGAACGAAAGGACGCTTTGAGTGGAAAACTTCTTTTTGTGAAGAAATTCAATAAAATGAATGTTTTTAAAATCTTAAAGCCTATAATCCATCTGCGACTGACCCTCAAAGTTCATTCACAGTCATGTCTGCCTTGATGCAGATTTCAAAAGTCTCATATCCAACACGGTATATTACTACGTATCTGTACTATTTCTGTCTCTACAGCATATTACTTGCCCCATGATTTCGCATTGTGGAACGAAAACTGCATTTCGATATCGACAACCGTTTAAAAGTGATGGCACTGGCGCATCGTCAGTAGGACATTCTCTGTAACAATAAATCATTAGCTTTATTAATTGTTTGATAAAGAACACACGAACAAAAATCACACAAAAAACTCGACTTTCCCACAACGCCAGGTGATAAGGTGAATTTGCCTGGACGAGACGTGCACGTGCATCGCGGTACAAGTCCGTACACGAGAGCGTAGGCTCCTGCTAGCATGGCCGTCTCGAATAGCAGGCCGTAGCATACCTTGCGTGATGTCACGAACTGAGTGCAGCGCGCTGGCAGTGCCCGATTCGGTCGTCAATTACTCAATATACTTTTTCGAAGCGCAGCTTCTTGAGTTACTTGAGAAAATGTTTAATTTAATTTTCTTCAAACAAATTAGTATCCAAACTGTATATACACAAAGGAAAATAGCGGTACGAAAATAATTATCAAACACATTGAGAAAAATGTTTTTTATTACAAGAAATGAAACATTACAATAACAATTTTTTTTTAAAATTAGATATTATTTTCATAATTAAGTGCTGCAAGTTTTCTCTTGTTAGTCTTTGTCGTGCTCAGAAAATCATTTTTTACTTTGGTATAATTATTTAATAAAATATTGGTCATAATACTGCAACACTTTTTGGCTAATTGCTTCATTGAAACCCCACATTCACATTGAATGTTCAGAACAATATTTGCATTTTCCAGTCTGTCCATAATCAACTTAATCATTATCTGTTTTTGACTTAATTGAGAAAAGAAGAGGGATTCATATTCTGAATTGATTAAAGTTTGGAAAACTTGAAATGCATTAATACAAATTTTCACAGGGAATTCATTTGGATAAATAAGGCCTCCCCTATCAATAATTTTTAGATAGTCTCCAGCATCATATGGGAGTCCTTCAAATTCAAATTCTTTGTTGGGGACAGTTAAAAACTCTTTACAGAATGCACACTGGTTGTTCTGGAGTGCCCCTCTGCTAACATATCCTCCAATGAATACCAATGCTTCCAAATCATCACTGGATAAATCTACAAAATCTGCATCATGAATAACTGATTTTAAATTTGCGTCCACTTCTGGATATTCAAGATCATCTGAGTTAGAACAAGTAAATAAAAGCTCTTTCAAGTTAAATTCTCTCTTTAAGAAAGATCTTAGCCTAATTAAACTAAGGAATTTCAATTTTCTCTCAGATTCTAAAATTTGTTGTACAGAAACATGAAAATTAGCCCCACTAAGCTGTCTATATTTACCAAAACGGCTTTCTAATTTATCTGTTTGAAATGACCCTAAAAGAACATATTTTACTGAATCTTTTTGTAGCAAGTGTTCAATCAATTTTAAATGAGCTTTTGTTGTGTGAGAAAGAGCAGTATGGGTGTCTGTAGTGAGCTTGCCTGGACGAGTGCGACTGTCTTTATTAGTTCTAGATGATTTTACTTCATTCCAAGCATTTAACCACTCAAGAAATTTCACCAAAAACAAGTAAGATGCATGATTGGTTGAAGTGATAGGTTCATGGTAAACATCTCTCAGGTGAATACCTTTACTGGGATGTTTCACATTCACAATTTTCCACCAGGTAAGACAAATTTCTAAGAACATTTTGGTGCCTTCGGCCTCAACATGTTTATGTAGCGCAGCAATAGTTTTTTCATCAAAAAGGCGAACCGCATGAACTACGTTCTGTCTTTCAGTTGAAGATGGATACAGGACTTTTTGATTAAGAGCAGGAGCTATCTTCACAACCCGATCTTTTTCTTGCCAGTATAAATCTTTCAGATGTTTTACTGAGGCTCTTTCAATTCTTTTAAAGTCATTAAAGTTTGGAAATTCAAAAGTCTGATCTGCATCACGTTGATTAAGCCAATTATTCCTAATGACCTTTAATAAATGTACTGAATCAAATAGCAAGAACAAGTCTTGTTCAGGAGACACAGGATTTTTAACTTTAATTTCAAAGCTACCACCAGCAAGAGCCATAAATAAACATCTGTTAACTCTGTGGTTATCTGATATTAAAGCTATTACCTTATAGCCACAATCTTCCAGAAGAGCAAGAACTTGTTTACAGAAACAAATTAAATCATCATCATTTTGATTTTTAACAGGAAATAAAGCAGCAACATCTCTGTTTTTAGAATACAGAGAGGACAGCATAAATGTTTGTACAGATGTTGCTGCTTCTTCACAATTTGAAGCTTGACCTTCAATTCTACCTCCTTTGTAAGATAACTGGTTTCTGCAATTAATTTCATCAATCATGACAATAACTTCCCATTCATGCACTTGTAACTGTTTGCACTTTTCTTTCAAGTACTTAGCATGATTGGGATTCATACCTGATTGGTTGGGTCCCATTTGTTGTGAAAACTTTTTTAAATACATTGGATGAGGAAGTGTTAAAACTGCAGAGTCCCTCAAATCACAGTATGCTGAAGTGTGTCCAAGAAACATTGAAAAAGCCCAAATCATTGTTTCAGGAGAGTATGATGGTCTATTCACTCCCAATAATTGTAACTGCTCATGAAGAAATAACAGTTTCTTAGCTTTACAACTTCCACCACACTCTTCACCCTCAAAAGTCTCACTACAAACACTGCAATTTATATCACTCACACATTGTTTAAGAACTCCACACACAAATGCCAACTTTCTCTCCACAGTAGATGTACTAAGACTCCACGCTTTAAAATGATTAAATAGATTTGTAAATTTCATCCATGTATCACACTGAAAATCTTTCCCTAAAAAACTGTAGCCTTTCAAAGGCACATCTTCACCTTCGCAAAACACTTTAACAGTCAAATCACTATTGACAACTAGAACAACATCCACTTTTTTGCAATGTGGATTATATTTTAAGAAATGGAACGATTCTTCATGCTTGATTGCAGTCCAGTCTCCGATTTCATAATTTAATTTTGTGGTGTAGAGCTTTGAAAAATCTTCAAATGACTTTATTTTGTCTTCTTGCAAGAATTGCTGAAATTCTAAATCATTCCTTTCTTCTAATCTCGCCCTCCTAACAGCTGGATCAACTCGAGGTGGTGGTGGCTGAGATGTGTAATAGGACGGTTGATTCTCAAATATTGTGGGATAAGCATCCTTGGTTAAAACAGGGTTTTTCCTTGGTACTCTCAGAACACTTCCATCTGGTCTCTTGGCAACATCCTCTCTGATTATAAAGTGTTCTGCAAAATGTTTTATACACACACCAGAATACTGTCCAGGAGACCAAGTATCTTCTCTGTGAATACTTCGTATCCACTTTGCTCGACGCTCTGGCTCCTTGGGAAAGGAAAACACAGAAGTATACTCCTTCTGGTTGCCGTGGTTCGAATTGCATTTTGGCACGTTACATGCTCTTCCCATCTGTGAAAAACATTGATAGTAAATTATCATGAAGTAAAATAATAAGCGATGCTACATGGAAATCAGTGTTATTATTCTATATCCCATATTAAAAATAATTCCAAAAGAAGCACCCTCATAACCTCAAAACCAAGCGTTAAACGCGTTTAACAAGTTTTTTTTCACAAAACGAAGAAGCTGTAGGCTTAACGACGAAAACCTAAGACTATTTGCCTAGTAAGAGTCTCACAAAATGTATAATTTTAAAATTACAACTCACCTTTGCGAAAGAGAACACCAACACACATGAATTAGAAAACACGGTTGTATTATAACGATTGTCTTGCAAAGATCCACTTCATTTACCTCAAAATATTTCCAATAAACCCCAATCGCCTTATGATATTCTTCTAGAATGAAAATTCAGTTTCACTAATTTAAACAATCAAATTCGGACGCAAATGCTGAATCCAATGTACAATGCACAAGAGCAGCACATGCAAGGCACCAAGGCACATGGGACTCGATGCCACCGCGATGCTACTGGATGCACTCAATTCGTGACGTCAGAACAACGTCCTTCGGCTTTGACTACGGCCTGTAAATCAAGATGGCCGTGCTGCTAGGCTCTTTTTTCTCGGTCTTGCCGGTAGAAGTCGCATGATCGCAAGCATTGCTTCATACGGTCGCGATCGTGCGAAATCTAGCGGAACGACTGAGAAACACGCGAAATGCCGTGACATATTCCATTGCGAAGATGGGATTTGAGTGGCCTTGAGGGTCGCTCTTAGAAAAATCGCAGTATAAGCGAGTGCGAATGAGAAAGGGCGAGAGTGCGCCCTCTTGTGCGCATGCGCGGCAGAGCCAGCTGGTGTCCATTCACATCCTCGCTCAGCTATCGGCCCCAAAGAATGCGGCCCTGCTAATTCCCTGGCGCGTAAGCCGGGAACAGGAGTCGAAAACATTTAATTTTCTTCAACGATTCAGTAAAAAGTATTGAAAATGGCACATTTAACGACAGATTTTATTGAAAAATAATTTGGGTATTCTAAGGTTCCCAGATTACCCTTCAGCTTTGCCACTTTACATGAAGCCCACTGGATATTTTCGAAATTTTCTGAAAAACGGCTCCAATTTTTTCTTTAAATGTCTCGTAAGAATAGAGTAAAATTCACTTATTAAGATGGCATAGGTCGGATTTTCAGATTAACTCTGAATGTTCGAAAATTGCAAAAGTTTGAATTTTATTCGGCGTTTTCCAACTACAAAATTGCAGATAGAGATTTTTTCTTCAAATAAAATTTGTTCTCCATACTTCTTTCTTTCTTTAAGGTCATGTACATTTTTTAAAATTTTAGTAGTTTTCGCGCAAATTTGCATGCAATATGTGAAATTTAAAAAATATACAAAAACAATTTTTTTTAAACGGCTACAAATTTTTTCTTTGAACTTTTGGTAGGGATAGTGCTAAATGTACTCTACGAGATGACATAAACGCCATATTGCTCTATTCTTTTGTTTTTGAAAAAAAAATACAAAAATGTATTTTTTTACTTGCCTCTTACGTCGTTAATATTTAGATTAGTGGCGATTTGTTCACAATATATTATCGACTACATGTGCTTTAAATAATGTCAAGTAAAGTTTCTCGAAAACTCAACCGTTTTCTGTGAAAAGTAGCTCAAATTTCTGCATTTTCAGAAACGCTCAAACGCCCTTTTCTCATAAATGGCTCCAATTTTTTTCTTAAAACTTTTGGAACGAATAGTGCTAATTGCAGTCTTTAATATGACGTGAAGTTTATGTTGAGATTTTTGTTGTTGTTGTTTTTTTTCAAAAATTACACATATAATATTTTTGAAAGATCTCTCACAACTTTAATATGCACATTGCCAGCAATTTGCACACACATTAGGCAATCGGACAGTAATCAGAAAAAAATATAAAAGGTAGTTAGATTGAATATTCATAAATTAAAACGATTATACATAAAATATTTTTATGAAATACTAATTATTTAAAATTTTAAAGCAACAAATAAAATGTAAAATATATTTACTCTTTGTCGCCTCAATGAAACACCAATCACAACGCGTGATGTCATCTGTAAGTAATATGGAAAGCCACTCGAAAGTATTATATCGCCGTGCCGTGGTGTTGTTGCCGTGCTTGATGTGTTCTGGGTGTGTTTTCTAAGTTCAATTGCTGTTTGAGTAAATAAAGCTGTAAAAGGTCAGGGCTGAGGGACAGTCATCAATTAAAAAATTGTTGTAAGTGCTTATTGCCTGTTAACGATTTTCTTAACATGGAACCAGGATATACGAAAGCCGACAATCGAAATCTTCCACGAGTGGATATTATAATGATTGGCAATTTCTTTGCCAATAATTCGAACTTTTGTGCTGCTGAATTCAGGAATGTGAAAACGTCTATGTAAGTATTTCAACCATTCGTTATTTATTCTAAGTATAAAATAACTATGAAAATAATAAAAAGCATAACCTATTACGAAGTGTAGTTTTTATTTATTTATTTTCGTCAAAACAGTTTAAAACTGTGTGTGACGAGCTATGGGGAGAAGTTTAGGTTATTAATGTAATTTTTATGAGTTTCATATTACTTGCAAGATTAATACCTTTCCTTTTACCTCTTTTCAGATCGGCGAGGCAATCTTACGGTGATGATGCCGTAGGATACGTTCAGCTTCGGCGAGATGCGGATATGTGCACTATCAAGTGTAAGGTGTGTCCCGAACACAAAATTAGGTCAAAATCTTATGCAGCGACCATGATAGTCGACGAAAAAGAGGACAAAATTGTAACTGTCCAGTGCCATGATTGTGTTGCATCAGTGGGAGGTTGCAAACATGCTGTGGCTTTCCTGATGTGGGTCCACAGGAGAAGTGAAGAACCATCCACAACTGAGATTCAGTGTTACTGGAGAAAATCAAAACTATCCCAAGTTGGTACTAGTGTTAAGTATACTACTGCAAGGGAGCTATCAGATAGTAAAAGACTGTGTGCTACACAGACTGCAGTTCAAAATAGTATGCTGACACAATTTCTCCAAGCGGCAGCAAACAGAAAGGTTACGAACTGTGAACTGCTGAAATACAATGCCATTACAGTGCCAGAATATGAGAAATTGTCCCTCCACTACTTATTTATAGAACATTGTGATGGTGATTGTGAGTCATTTTTGGGGAAAGTATCCCAGTTCTTTACTGAAAAAAATCTTAAAATGGTTGAAGAAAATACTCGGGGACAATGTGAAAACCGGTTGTGGCATGAGCTGAGGTATGGGCGCATTACTGCTTCTAAAGCATATGAAGCAAGTAAATGCCATACAGCAGATGGTGCATTAATAGCCATAATTATGGGAGCTAAAATCCTGGACACGAAAGCGATGAAGAGAGGACGGGAATTAGAATGCCAAGTGAAAAAAGCTGTGGAAAAGAAACTAGGCAGGAAAGTGAAAGAATGTGGATTGTTTATTTCCTCGAAATACCCTTTTATAGCTGGTTCGCCTGATGGCATTTATGAGAATAAAACTTGTATTGAAATAAAATGCCCCACCAGTGAAAAAAACCCATAAAAACTATTTGAAAGACAATAAAGTGACTGAGAAGTGTATGGCACAGATCCAAATTCAGATGTTCGTGACAAATTTGAAAAGTTGTTACTTTTGTGTTGCTAATTGGAACTTTGAAGTCACCAGCCATGTAGAAATAATGTTGATTGAATATGATGAAAGTGTACTTCAGCAATATATTTCCAATATATGCCAATTTTGGAAAAAAAATGTATATCCAGTTTTGTGTGATAGTGCAAAATAAAATTAGTCAGGATATTCAATGTTTTTATTTATTCAAAAAATTCACAATAGATATATCACCTGCTTATATAGAATTATATATATATATATATATATATATATATATATATTACAAAAAATCTGGTTTCCAGGTTCATTGTTCCAACACCTGTGCTGTTTGTTTTGTATTGAAAATGCATGCTTTTTGATAATTAGGTGGTAAAAATGAGTTACATTTTGTAGCTTACGGTTTGTTTAAAAATGTTCTTACTCCATCAACCAATGATTAGTAAATTACATTATGGCGTAGCCAGCCATTGAGGCAAGTCACAGCTGAAGACTACTTTAGAACTTCATTATGTATACTGACGTGAAATGGTGTGAATTAAGCAAATTGAATGACCCCCTGTTCCAAACAAGATCAAATATTTATTAGGCAATCAACCAATGCACCTCCGTGAAGATGGCCAGAAAAAAATCTCAAAATTCAAAATTTTTTTATGGATACGTTTGTCCACCGTTTGACCACATTTGACCACCCTTTAGAAAATTTTTACCAGCCTCCGTTCACAAATTAGAACAAAAACAAATTTTTCTGGCCAACTTCACGATTTGACGAAATTACAAGATTTTGCCCAAAATATTAAAAATATCGAAATTTGAAGTGCGCTTTTGTTTGTCCATCGTTTGACCACCTTTAATCGCTAACTACATTATTTTTACCACGTTTCCTCCAGCAGATATTCGCGAAAAACGTATTCCACTGCACCCAGAAAGCGTGAAGATGGCCAGAAAAAGTTTTAAAATGCAAATTTTTTTGGTCGATTCGTTTGACCATCGTTTGACCACTTTTGACCACCCTTTAGAAAATTTTTACCAGGCCGGGTTCAAAAGTTATAGGCAAAAAACGTTTTTTCCCGCCATTTCTCAAAATCGACGAATTAGCAACAATCAAATGAAAAATTCGAAACTTTTAATTTGCATTCGTTTCTTTACCTCCTAATGACCTCTTAATCACCTTCAGACGTGCTTTACCACCAACGGAACAACCCAAAAAAATTTCCAAAAAGCGTGAAGATGGCCAAAAAATAATTCGAAAATGCAATTTTTTGGGCTAATTCGTTTGTCCATCGTTTGACCACGTTTGACCACCCTTTAGAAAATTTTTACCAGGCCGCGTTCAAAAGTTAATGCCAAAAAACGTTTTTCCCGCCATTTTTTCAATTCGAAAAAACAACAAGAAACACGCAGAATTTTCCGTACTTTTCTAACCTCTGCGTTTGTCCATCTTTGCCAAGTGATTGTCCATCACTTCAAATTCGTAAGCTACGTGTATTTCCAGAAATACAGGCGAAAAACGTATTTTTCCACAATTTTTTGTAAAATTCCCCAAAAAAAACAAAAAATACATTCAAATTATATAAAAATACATTCGCATTCGTTTGTCCATCGTTTGACCACGTTTGACCACTCTTTAGAAAATTTTTACCAGCCTCCGTTCACAAATTAGAACAAAAACAAATTTTTCTGGCCAACTCACCATTTGACGAAATTACAAGATTTTGCCCAAAATATTAAAAATATCGAAATTTGAAGTGCGCTTTTGTTTGTCCATCGTTTGACCACCTTTAATCACTAACTACATTATTTTTACCACGTTTCCTCCAGCAGATATTCGCGAAAAACGTATTCCACTGCACCCAGAAAGCGTGAAGATGGCCAGAAAAAGTTTTAAAATGCAAATTTTTTTGGTCGATTCGTTTGACCATCGTTTGACCACTTTTGACCACCCTTTAGAAAATTTTTACCAGGCCGGGTTCAAAAGTTATAGGCAAAAAACGTTTTTTCCCGCCATTTCTCAAAATCGACGAATTAGCAACAATCAAATGAAAAATTCGAAACTTTTAATTTGCATTCGTTTCTTTACCTCCTAATGACCTCTTAATCACCTTCAGACGTGCTTTACCACCAACGGAACAACCCAAAAAATTTCCAAAAAAGCGTGAAGATGGCCAGAAAATAATTCGAAAATGCAATTTTTTGGGCTAATTCGTTTGTCCATCGTTTGACCACGTTTGACCACCCTTTAGAAAATTTTTACCAGGCCGCGTTCAAAAGTTAATGCCAAAAAACGTTTTTCCCGCCATTTTTTCAATTCGAAAAAACAACAAGAAACACGCAGAATTTTCCGTACTTATCTAACCTCTGCGTTTGTCCATCTTTGCCAAGTGATTGTCCATCACTTCAAATTCGTAAGCAACGTGTATTTCCAGAAATACAGGCGAAAAACGTATTTTTCCACAATTTTTTGTAAAATTCCCCAAAAAAAACAAAAAATACATTCAAATTATATAAAAATACATTCGCATTCGTTTGTCCATCGTTTGACCACGTTTGACCACTCTTTAGAAAATTTTTACCAGCCTCCGTTCACAAATTAGAACAAAAACAAATTTTTCTGGCCAACTTCACGATTTGACGAAATTACAAGATTTTGCCCAAAATATTAAAAATATCGAAATTTGAAGTGCGCTTTTGTTTGTCCATCGTTTGACCACCTTTAATCACTAACTACATTATTTTTACCACGTTTCCTCCAGCAGATATTCGCGAAAAACGTATTCCACTGCACCCAGAAAGCGTGAAGATGGCCAGAAAAAGTTTTAAAATGCAAATTTTTTTGGTCGATTCGTTTGACCATCGTTTGACCACTTTTGACCACCCTTTAGAAAATTTTTACCAGGCCGGGTTCAAAAGTTATAGGCAAAAAACGTTTTTTTCCCGCCATTTCTCAAAATCGACGAATTAGCAACAATCAAATGAAAAATTCGAAACTTTTAATTTGCATTCGTTTCTTTACCTCCTAATGACCTCTTAATCACCTTCAGACGTGCTTTACCACCAACGGAACAACCCAAAAAAATTTCCAAAAAAGCGTGAAGATGGCCAAAAAATAATTCGAAAATGCAATTTTTTGGGCTAATTCGTTTGTCCATCGTTTGACCACGTTTGACCACCCTTTAGAAAATTTTTACCAGGCCGCGTTCAAAAGTTAATGCCAAAAAACGTTTTTCCCGCCATTTTTTCAATTCGAAAAAACAACAAGAAACACGCAGAATTTTCCGTACTTATCTAACCTCTGCGTTTGTCCATCTTTGCCAAGTGATTGTCCATCACTTCAAATTCGTAAGCAACGTGTATTTCCAGAAATACAGGCGAAAAACGTATTTTTCCACAATTTTTTGTAAAATTCCCCAAAAAAACAAAAAAATACATTCAAATTATATAAAAATACATTCGCATTCGTTTGTCCATCGTTTGACCACGTTTGACCACTCTTTAGAAAATTTTTACCAGCCTCCGTTCACAAATTAGAACAAAAACAAATTTTTCTGGCCAACTTCACGATTTGACGAAATTACAAGATTTTGCCCAAAATATTAAAAATATCGAAATTTGAAGTGCGCTTTTGTTTGTCCATCGTTTGACCACCTTTAATCACTAACTACATTATTTTTACCACGTTTCCTCCAGCAGATATTCGCGAAAAACGTATTCCACTGCACCCAGAAAGCGTGAAGATGGCCAGAAAAAGTTTTAAAATGCAAATTTTTTTGGTCGATTCGTTTGACCATCGTTTGACCACTTTTGACCACCCTTTAGAAAATTTTTACCAGGCCGGGTTCAAAAGTTATAGGCAAAAAACGTTTTTTCCCGCCATTTCTCAAAATCGACGAATTAGCAACAATCAAATGAAAAATTCGAAACTTTTAATTTGCATTCGTTTCTTTACCTCCTAATGACCTCTTAATCACCTTCAGACGTGCTTTACCACCAACGGAACAACCCAAAAAAATTTCCAAAAAAGCGTGAAGATGGCCAAAAAATAATTCGAAAATGCAATTTTTTGGGCTAATTCGTTTGTCCATCGTTTGACCACGTTTGACCACCCTTTAGAAAATTTTTACCAGGCCGCGTTCAAAAGTTAATGCCAAAAAAACGTTTTTCCCGCCATTTTTTCAATTCGAAAAAACAACAAGAAACACGCAGAATTTTCCGTACTTTTCTAACCTCTGCGTTTGTCCATCTTTGCCAAGTGATTGTCCATCACTTCAAATTCGTAAGCTACGTGTATTTCCAGAAATACAGGCGAAAAACGTATTTTTCCACAATTTTTTGTAAAATTCCCCAAAAAAACTAAAAATACATTCAAATTATATAAAAATACATTCGCATTCGTTTGTCCATCGTTTGACCACGTTTGACCACTCTTTAGAAAATTTTACCAGCCTCCGTTCACAAATTAGAACAAAAACAAATTTTTCTGGCCAACTCACCATTTGACGAAATTACACGATTTTGCCCAAAATATTAAAATATCGAAATTTGAAGTGCGCTTTTGTTTGTCCATCGTTTGACCACCTTTAATCACTATCTACATTATTTTTACCACGTTTCCTCCAGCAGATATTCGCGAAAAACGTATTCCACTGCACCCAGAAAGCGTGAAGATGGCCAGAAAAAGTTTTAAAATGCAAATTTTTTTGGTCGATTCGTTTGTCCATCGTTTGACCACGTTTGACCACTCTTTAGAAAATTTTTACCAGGCCGTGTTCAAAAGTTAATGCCAAAAACTTTTTCCCGCCACTTTTTCAATTCGAAAAAAAAAACAAGAAACACGCAGAATTTTCCGTATATTTCTACTCTCTGCGTTTGTCCATCTTTGGAACGTGATTGTCCATCACTTAAAATTCGTAAACTACATGTATTTCAAGAAATACAGGTGAAAAACGAATTTTCCCACCTTTTCTTGTAAAATTCCCTCAAAACAACAAAAAATATATTCAAATTATATCAAAAATCATTCGCATTCGTTTGTTCATCGTTTCATGTCGTTTGCTTAACCTTTAGAAAATTTTTACCAGCCTCCATTCATAAATTTGCGCTAAACAAATTTTTCGGGCCAAGTTCTTGTCTTGATGAAATTACAAGATTTCCTTGGAAATATTAAAAATACCACAATTTGACGTGCGCATTCGTTTATCCATCTTTTGATGACGTTTCCCTAGCGTTTAGAAATTTTTTACTAGCCTCCGTTGGGAAAATAGAGCAAAAACAAAGGTTTCGGGCCAACTTGACTGTTTGAAATTCAGTCCCATTATTGGAACATGATTGAGCTGTATGGAACGCACTATTAGTTGCCGAATATGTTTTAGTAGTTGTATGAAAATAATTTGTTTTCGCACGTAATGTTGTAGAACTTGTTTCAGAAAAAAATATGACATATGCGCCGCTGTGACAAAATTATTTTCTCAGGAGTTAAGTTTCGTTACAAGTAACGAAACGAAAGTCTGCGCGAATTTAGTTTTGTTACAGAAAGAACAGATCGTCTAAGACAGTTTCGTTTCGTTTCTTTACTGAAATGAAACAAATGTGACTTTCCTTTTCGTGGGTAAGAAACGTTGTTTCTTTATTTAGTTTCGTTATTAATATTTGTAGAAGGAGAAGTAACGAAAGTCGAGAGAGGGCCATTGAGAGGAGTTGTACACCAGACTACATTTCTGTACTTTATTTTTGTTTCAGAACAGAACTACTTAAACACGAGTTATTGTCTGTACGTTTTCCTCTTTTTTTAAATTTATTTATTGCTTGTTGGGATGTACATAGATCAGTACAACACTCTTTCATATATGTTGATGACTTACTACTAACTTAAACAATGCTTAACCTAGTTCTATAATTGCTACTACAATGGGGTAGATTACTCATAAGAGTATTTACAGATCACAATTGTCTGAGAATATTTTTAGGAAGGAATCGAACGGGTATCTATTGTTTATTCTGGTCTGTGTGTTGTTTGTTGAGGCTAAATTGTATTGTTTGAGTTGATCTATTGAGTTTATGTTAGAGTAGAAATTATTGGATAGGCGTGCTATTTGATGGATGATTGAGTTTATAAATAATTCACTATGGAGTTGATGGTTTGAAATGAACCATGGGGCGTTGGTGAATATTCTGAGGAATCTGTTCTGTAATATTTGTATTTTATTTACATTGGATGGTGCAGCATTTGTCCAGATGGGGCAAGCGTATAGCATTATGGGTCTTATGATAGTTTCATATAGTGTTATTGCATTTGTTAGTGAAAGTTTGGAAGTTTTATTAAGTATTGGCTTGAGTTGGATTAATTGATTTTAGCCTGTTGTGTTTTTATATTGATGTGGTTTTTCCAGTTTAGTCTTGTGTCAAGATTTAGACCTAAGTATTTTATAGGTTGGTTTGATGGTGTCCAGTTTATTTGACTATTGTTAATAGTAATGGGTGGGGGGCAGAGAATGGGTCTCTATGAAAAAATTTTTGATTTTCATTTATTTGGATTTAGTTCTATTTTCCATTTTATTGCCCTTTCGTCTATTTTATTCAAATGTTGTTGAATTTTTGTGCTGCTATATGTCAGGGTGCAACTTGATGTGAATATTGCCGTATCGTCAGCAAATTGTGCAAGTTGAGTGTATCGTGTGGTGGGGATATCTGCTGTGTAAATATTGAATAGTGTTGGGGATAAGGGTGTGCCTTGTGGAAGTCCTGCTTCTATAGGGCGTGGGTTGGAGCTATGATTATCTATGATTACTCTGTCTGATATAAATTGTGTGATAATATTTAGTAAGTATTTAGGTGTTGCTATTGTTTTGAAGTTTGTGTATTAATCCGGGGTGCCAGACTCTGTCAAATGCTTGAGATACATCTAAGGAGTGTTACTATTGAGTGTTTCTTTTCTTGGAAGGCAGTGTGAATGTATTCAGTAATCCTTAGCAATTGATGTGCAGTTGAGATACGCTTTCTAAAACCAAATTGGTGGTTTGGAATAGCTTCTGATTTTGTTAGATGATTATTGAGTCTTTTTAAAATTATTTTTTCAAATAATTTAGATAACGTTGGGAGGAGACTTATTGGTCTGTAATTCACTGCGAGGCTATGATTTGTGCTTGGTTTAGGGATCGGGATTATATTTGATATTGTCCAAGTTCTTGGGAAATAACCTAGTATGAATGATCAATTATAGATGTTGTTTATGTATGCGATTGTGGTTGTGGGCAGGTTTTTTAATATTTGGTTGCTAATTAGGTCATGTCCGGGAGCTTTTCTTTTAGGCAATTTTTTTATGAGGTTTTTGACTTCAGTAGGTGAAATGAATTTTAATCTCTGTGGGACGTCATAGTTGGGTGCTCCATTTGAATCAATTATTGCTTGGTGGTCTGGGTGTACGGGTGTGTTATTAGGCTTGAATGTTTGAGCGAAGTGTTCTGCTAGTGCTTCTGCCTTATCTTGGGGCATATTTTATACCTTGTGTCGGTGTTGAGTGGCGGAATGGTTATTTTTTATTTAGAAGACATTTTGAGAAGTGCCATAAGTGATTTGTTTGAGGTATTTAATGTTTCTGTTTTCCTGTCAAAGGATTTTTGGATGTGTATATTTATTGCCCTTTTTGTTATTTCATTGAGGAGATTTAGTTCTTTTTTCTGTTGGGAAATTCTATTCTTGCTCCATAGCCTTCTAGTTTTATTGCGTGTGTTGATTATTTCTGTTTTCTCTTTGGGTAGTTTTGGTTTTG